>CM038214.1:145610418-146226615 GCA_021442155.1 Cymbidium sinense
TTCCTAGGCATTGATGAAAATTTCTTGTGTGGTTTTATGTCATACATTGGCTCATAATTATTTGGTTAAATATGTTAGAGTGGTGTAGGTAAGTGGTAATTAATGCATTTAATTCACACCTTAACCTAAACAAAATATAAAAATCATCTAATGGTTCTAAAAACAAACTAAAAAAACTCTCACATGGGGGAAATGGGTTAGGACCAGAAAACTCTTTCACATTTCCCAAATTCAAATCAAAATCAAACAAAACTAAAAATCTCTTTAAAATAAATTTGATTTGCTTTAAATAATCCTATTTCATAAGATTGTCTTTAAGAATTATTTAGGTGAATGAATTTACATGCTTTCATCACTTTATTTCTTTCCTAGCATGCTAAATATGTATGTCATATGAAAATCATGCATTCATGCCTATTAGAAATCAAATTAAAAAAAATTAAAATGAAATGTTTCCTTTATGTCAAATTGCATGTTTTGGCTTAAGTAAGAATATGAATGGATATTATGACTATTAAATAAAAAATATTTTCAAAACTAATAAATCAAATATCATAACTAAAAGGTATGCTACTTATAATTATTTATAAGCTTGCATGTGAGTATAAAATGTGTTATGTGATTCTCCCTCTCTTTCTTAACATAGAATTGTATAGGATTTTCCAAGTGTATAGTCCATTTGAAAAGGACATAACACTTGCTTAAATCCATTCCTATACACTTCTATGTCATGACTTAAGAAGGAATTCCACATCACCCATATAAACTAAACAATCAAACCGACATCAAACAAACATAAACTTTTGCATGATTATCTTTCCATGCATTTCTTTTTGTACATGCACATGTATTTAAGAAAAGTGGTATATTATTCTAGACAATCCCTGGGTTGTGAGGTTTTAAGTAGCCCTAAGTAGGTCTTGTACCTTACACCCCTGGTGCTAACAATGGCATTGTACTCACTTATGTATTTTATACTTGTAAATGTGCATATGATAAATGGATAAAAGAATCCCTCTTTTCTACTTAACAAAATCATTCATACATGAAACATTCCAAATTTTCTTTAAACAATATCACTTAGCATTAATCATGAAAGTGTGCTAAATATTTCCATTTTCTTGAATATATATGCTTAGGGTCCTCCGTATACATGTTACACATGTTGAGATAGAAATAAAGTGTTGTGTGTTTTGTGATAGTATTTCACTTTACTTAATCTTAAAATGCCTTTCTTTTTTAATAGGTTTGTTTAGGAAAATATAAACTTAGGATTAATCAAAACACATAACAAAAGATTCACTAAACAAAAATTAAATATGAATCTACCTTAGAAATTACTTAAGGTAGGGAGGAAAGAGAAGCTCTATTATGTTTTCTTCTCTTTACAACTTAGTAATTAATTTTAGGTTCATTCAAACCAAATCAAAATACAAAATAAAATCAACCAAATCAACTAGATCACTTAAATGAAACCACCCTCTAAGTTGAACATTTTCATACTTAGAAAACTCTAACCTTAAAGCTAAGCATACCACACAAACCTTAAATAGCACACACATTAGGCTAAGTCACTACTTCTAGCTTTAGGTCAGGGAGGTGCATGGTTTGATGTTTTGCTTATGTTTTGTGATGTAATGTTTTTAGTTTAGATGATAGGGTGTATGCAAGACCGAATGGTAGGGCAATTTAGTCTAACCATTATCTTCTGTAGGGATTATGCTTAAGGACAGAATAAAAAATATAAAACCACTTTGATGTGTGCTTATACCCCTAAGCATAAGTCAAAATAGGCCAGGTAAACTTGGTTACCCATGTGTGGGGTGCTAAGTCCAATTTATATATATACATGCTTAGGATTGTATGGTTTATTTAATTAATCTTTATTTTGCAAGTTTTAGTTAGATTTCTTTATTTTTTCCCCATTATTATGTAATTTTGTAATTAGGATTTTAGAATAATTGTTATGTGGTATTAGGATAAACATTGGTCATAAGGTTATGCCTTATGTACAATGTGAAGCCTTTGGAGCAACCACACTCCAACCAACCAAAAGAAGAAAGAAGAAAGAAGAAAGAAGAAAGAAGAATGAAGAAATGTAAAATGAAGACCCCCATAACAATGAATTCCTTCTTGATTATATTTAATTCATTTGTAATCCGAGTTGTATAAGGGTAAAGCTCAGCTACCCAATTTATTTTTGGGTTGGTGCGGTGGAGTCCAACCACAAATGGCCTTTTATTCTTTTGTGCTAGCTTTATAAATTGATTGATGTTTTAGCTTGTGAATTAAGATGATATTTTCCTAGTTTCTTCCTTGTTTTGATGGCGGATAACGATCAGGCTCTTATGAAAATAAATTTTTCTATACAATCAAAATAATTAAAACTAAAAATAAATAACTGATAACCTCATCTAAAGCTTAGGCTATAAATCAAGATAAAAGAATTAGCAACCCCTTAGCTAGATGTTGTTTTTCTTTCTCACATCATACATAAAAAGCATATTATTTCACTCTTGATTGGAGGGCTTCCACCATTGCTAGAGAAATTGGATTGACCTTTAAGAGCCATGGTGGAAACACACCTCTTAATCTTGTTGATTTTGGCTCATAATCTAATTTCTCATGTAATAGGCGTATGAATCCTAAAGCTTGTGTCAAATTGATTGTCTAAAATGAAAATAAAATATAACAAAAAATTTGCATTAGATTTAAGTCATTAACTGATACCCTACATGATCTAGTCTTATAGGGAGTGTGTTTAAGGACTTAGTCTCTTTCTAAATAAAAAATAGCTTAGGTATCTTGCAAAAGCTTTTGACTTGCCTAAATATTTTAAAATCATAGAAGGAGTTAGTTGGTGGCCACCCCTAGGTGGTTGTAAGTCCAACACTCAGGTGGTTTATCCTCTTTTGTGGAGCTAAACTAAATTCCCATTTTTTGCCTTAGATTTAGGTCGTGCTTTTGGCCCTCGCCAAAGCTCCCTAGATTTAGGTTCAGAGGTTGGTACATCCCTTTGTGGGCTATGAACATAAATCCTCACCTCTTAGGCATTTCCATGACCTTGTAACATGGAATTGTAAGCCCTAACTTTCTAATAAAAATTGAACTCAAACATACCAATTCAATTTTAAAAAAATATAAAGCCCAGCCATAGGATAGTTCAGGGTGCTTACTAGGCTTCCTAGTATCTTAAGCATCTCCTACTTATCTTCATTTGGCTTTGATAAGAACTCCCTCCTCTTGATCGATCCCACTTGACTCTCAAAAAATAAACCAATCGATCGATAGTCCTACATTTCTAAATATTTGGAGATAATGATCATTTACCTTAATCAAAAGTATTCCTAAGGAATCTTGTTCCTTACGATGTAATTAACTATGGGGGCTTGCCCTAGTAGGGAACTTAACAAACCCAGTTTAAAATAAACCCTACTTTACTTTTTCATGTAAAGTAGGGGAAGAATCTCTAGTACATTTCGAAGACCCATAGTCCTTAGGAGTTCTTATTAAGGTATTAGGTCCAATACAAGGTGGTGACTTCTATCTTTTGAGATAGTACACCTTTCCTCAATGTCATACCCGATCACCCTAATTAGAATATCTACAGATCTGTGTGGTATCCCAACAAAGCATTATATTACTATTTTCATTTGTCCTCTTTCCCAAAAAGGTGATATATGATGGTAGGAATATAATTTCACCACAACCTCAAACAAAACTAGTTTGGTTGAGAGAGATAATTCTATTAAGTAAAGGACTAAGTCTGTTGGTATGAATTTTGAAAATAAACTTATTGAAGAATGTGCAAAGGCTAATAGGTCTAAAATCACTCCAATAGTTTTGATTATCTTTCTTAGATATGACAATAATATAAGTAGTAGAAAAATATCTAGGAGAAGAATTACCATTAAAAAAATAATCACAACCTCAATCAAATCATTTTTTATGATAAACCAACATTTTTAAAAAAAATTGAGCAGTGAAACCCTCCGGACCAGCAATAGAATCTATGTTCATGCTATTCAAAACTTTTAAAATTTCATCTTCATTAGGCATAATGGTAAGCAAATCATTATCATCATTCGTAATAATAGAATGAATCAAGTGCGATTACAAAATAGCTTCATAAGAGCAATTCTTATTAAGCATATTTCTAAAGTAATTAATAACTAATTCTTTAATATCATTATTCTTTATAATCCAATCTCCATTATCATTTTTAATTTTTTGAATATTATTTAAAGCTCTCTTTTTATTAACCAAAGCATAGAAATACCTAGTATTCCTTTCACCATCCATAATATGTTTACTAGTAGCTTTTTGGCACCAATAAGTCTCTTTTATATTTTTGAAGCTCACAAGTTTATCTTTCGCCTCAGTCAAGTCTGTAATCTTAGAAGGATTAGACATAACAGAGAATTCAAGATCACAAACCAATCTTTCTATATCTTTAATATTAGCAAAAAGGTTTTTAATGGAATGCTTGTTCCACCAGCCTAGATTTTGTTTAAGTATTTTAAGTTTAAACCAAAGTCTATTCATCCCCATAATTGAATTATTAGGATGTAAAGGAGCTTTCCAATTATTATCCACAACATTAAAAAAATCAATATGCTGAATCAAAATGTTCTAAAATCTAAAAGGAGAGGGGATTTTAAGTCTATTAGAATTATCTTTAATAGAAACCAGAAGAGAAGCATGATCTGATAAGGTTTTGGTTAAATGGTCCACATAAGTAATAGGCCATTGAGTAATCCAATGAGTATTAAAAAAATATAGCCCAACCATTGCCAAAGTTTAGAGTTTTGCCAAGTATAATTAGAGCCCTTAAATCTAATATTAATCAAATTACAATCAAGGGTCATATTGGAGAAATCTTCCATGGAATGAATATTAGGAAGGCAACCACCACTTTGTTCATATGAGAACAAAATGGTGTTGAAATCTCCACCAACAAATTTGGTTTATTGATAGAGGTGGCAAAATCCCTTAAATTATCCAAAGAAGATTTCTACCAGATCAATAACAAGATGCATAAATAAAATACCCCAAAACATAATAATCACCATAAGAGATTTGAGCATTGACAACTTGATGAAAGTCATCAAGAATAGAAACCTCAATGAAATTATTCTAAAAACACCAAATCCTATATTTATTGAAACTGATCATTCTAGCAACATGGTTAATTTTATTAGCATGAATAAGAGGATCTAGAATAATAAGAAGAGAAATATTATGAATGCAATAAAGATTTTGAATATGGTTATGAATAGAGAGGGTACCGATCCCTCTAACATTCCAAACAAGAAAATTAAACATAAGGAAAATAAAAAAGGGTTAAGCAAAGGTTAATTAAGAGAGGAGTGAGAGGCTACAGTAGATCTAATGTTTTTGCACAATTTGGGAAGGAAATTTTTAAATTTTTTTTTCTTTTTAGCATGATAAGTTTGGAAGCCATTTTTTTTCCCTTAGAGCCATCATCCAAGTAAGATTTATTAACATTGGCCATAGATTTAGGAGAAATCTCCAAGTGTTTGGAGGGGAGTTCACCTTCTTCCAAATCTATATTTAGTTGAAAAGTATGATTAACGTGAATATCAAATTTAGTAATGAGATGATGCTTTAGAACCATTTAAAATCTGATTAGAAATGTTTTCAAAGATGCTTCATCATTTAAATCCTCATTAAAAGCTTCATTTTCATCGATCAAAGCCAGTATAGATGTAGAAATATAATTAGAATAAATAAAATCATCTTCTAATAACTTAGAGAATTTATTATTCTCCACATTAGAAATATTGAAATTCAAAGAAGGGATAAGAGGCAAATCATCCTTCTCATTTTGAATATTGGTTGAATCCCTACTAACATTAGAAGTTGAAACATGTTCAATAGGATTAACCATGATATCCAAGGAATCAACCTCAATAACAGCTTCATACCGTCCTTAGGATCTGAGGACAATTTTTGAACATAAGTAGGAATCAACTTATGGGTAGAGACAACATTTTCCTTAGAGGAATTCATTTTTTAAGTGGGGATGGAGAATAAAACATTCAAAATTATTATGACCGTGTATTTTACAAGTGGGAACAAAACCGGTTCTCCAATTCAACCTTTTGTGAATTTCCATATTTTTCAGAGCCAATCTAAACTTCCTTAGGGAATTTTTTGTTATGTCTAATTCAATGAAGATCTGAGCCACATAAGGGCAAGATCGCTCAGCGGTCGCTTGGTTGAGTTACAAAGGCTGACCAAATAAAGCCCTAATAGCAAAAAGCACATGGTGGGTAAAAAAATGAATGCGAATATTAGGAAGAGATAACCACATAGGGACAATAGAGATTCCTCTTAATGTCAAAAGGGTGACCACTTCAACAAACACATTTAATAATTAAAGATGAAATAAGAACAACGGAAAAATACATGGATAATCTAAATCATTAGAAAGTTAAATTAGATATGTCAGGGTCAATAAGACCAATCGAGAAGGCACCCCAAGCTTGAGATTATGGAAAAGATTTATCCAAATTATGATGCAAATTTTGATTCAATAGATTAACCCAAGAATTGATGAGTGCTTCCTTAAAAAGATTTATAGAAGAAAAGACAATGCCAATCCCAAAATTTCAAATGCCCTAGCCAAAACATCCATATTTTTAGGTGGAACCTAAAGACTAGAACTCACAGCAGCCACGATAAATGATAAAACATCACGCAAATGGCTAGATGTCATTCAAGCCATTAAAATTAGTCAAAATCAAAGCCAACGCCACAAAAATCCAAAGTCGAGGGCACACCGCCAAGAGGGATTCAAAAATCACCAGAGAACGAGAGAGCACTTAGGGGAGGAGGGTTCTGGGTTTAGGGTATAGGGTTGTAGTTTATGGTTTAGGGTTTAGGTTTAGGATTTAGGGTATTTATTTATTTATTTATTTTTTTAAATTAAGTAAACTTGTGTTTAGGTTTATTTACTTTATTTAGTTAATTTTTATTTATTTTAGTTTATTTTATTTTAATTTTATTGAGATTTATTTTTATTTTTTTTACTTTATTTTATTTATTTTAGGTTTATTTATTTTAGTTTATTTTATGTTTAAGTTTATTTTTAGTTTAGTTATATTTTTTATTTTATTTTTAGGTTTAGGTTTTATTTTTTATTTTTAGTTTTATGTTAGATTTTATTTTTTATTTAGTTTTAAGTTTTTATTTTTTTATTTTATGTATTCTTTTAGTTTATATTTAAGTTTATTTTAGTATATTTTATTTTATTTAGTTTAGGTTTAGGTTTAGGTATTTTAGGTTTATGTTTAGTTTTATTTATTTTAGTTTAATTTATTAGTTTAGTTTTGGTTTATTTTATTTATTTTTAGATTTTTTTTTAGTTTAGGGTTTAGGTTTTAATTATTATTATTTTAGGTTTATTTTAAGTTTAAGTTTTTATTTAGTTTTATTTTATTTATTTTATTTTATTTTAGGTTTAGTTTTATTTTATTTAAGTTTTTTTAATTTTTAATTTTAATTTAGTTTAGGTTTTTATTTTTATTTTATTTTTTTAGTTTTTTTATATTTTATTTTCTTTAGGTTTATTTAGGTTTTAGTTTATGTTTTTATTTTATTTTATTTTTTGAATCATAATTTTATTTAGGTTTATTTATTTATTTTATTTAAGTTTTATTTTATTTAGGTTTATTTTAGTATTTTTAGGTTTATATTTAGGTTTATTTAGGTTTTATTTTAGTTTATTTATTATTTTATTATTTTATTTATAGTTTATTAGTTTATAGGTTTTATTTATTTAGTTTAGTTTAGTTAGGTTTTATTTATATTTATTTTTATAGTTTTATTTTAGTAGGGTTTGGGTATTTTATTATTTTTTATTTTAGTTTAGGTTTATTTATTTATTTTTATTTTATTTATTTATTTAGTTTTATTTAGTTTTAATTAGGTTTTATTTCTTTTTAGGTTTTATTATTTATTTTATTTATCTTTATAGTTTGGTATTTAGGTTTTTTATTTATTTAAGTTATATTTTATTTTAGATCTTAGAGTTTTGATTTAGTGAGGGCCAGGGTTTTTATCATTAGGGCCCAGAGAGGTGGGTGTGGAGGAAGGGAAGATAGTCAGGCTCAGTTTGTGTGAGATTGGAGTAGGGCCCAGGGCCCAGGCCCAGGGCCCAGGCCCAGGTCATAGTTGGGGCCCATCTAGTAGGGCTCTGTTTGGCCCAGCCTCAGGGTGTGAGCCTGTTAGATCATGGTTTTAGCTCATTAGCCTTAGAGTTTAGTCTTTTCCCACCTAGGGCCCATTCACTCTCAATTCAGGCCCAGGGTTTTATGGCTCAGCCCAGAGGCCCAGGTCAAAACTTACTCAGTGTTTAGTGGTTTGGTTTAGGGTTTTAAGTTTATTTTAATATTTAGGTTTATATTTTAGGTTTATGTTTATTAAGTTTTATTTTATTTTATTTAGGTTTTTTAGTTTCATTTTATTTTGTTTAGTATTTTATTTATTTTATTTTTTGGTTTATTTAGGTTGTTTTAGCTTTAGGGTATATGTTTTAGGTCTTAGGTTTATTTATTTTATTTTTTAGAGGTTTAGGTTTACTTTAGTTTATTTTATTTTATTTAGTTTATAATTTAGGTTTTGTTTATTTTTAGGTTTTAGTATTTTAGTTTAGTTTATTTTATTTAGGTTTAGGTTTATTTTTTTTATTTTATTTTATGTTAGCTTTAGTTTTATTTTTAGTTTAGGGTTTGGGTTTTATTTATTATTTATTTTAGGTTTATTTTTTAGGATTAGATTTTATTTATTTATTTTAGGTTTATATTTTATTTTATTTTATGTTTAGTTTTATTTTATTTAGATTATTTATTTTTTAGGTTTATTTTATTTTGAGTTTAGTTTAGGGTATTAGTTTTATTTTATTTTATTTTATTTTTCAATTTAGGTTTAGGTTTTAGTTTATGTTTCTATATTATTTATTTTATTTTATTTAGGTGGTTTTCATTTATTTTATTAGGTTTATTTACTTTGGGTTTAGGTTTTAGTTATAGGGTTTAAGGTTTAGGGTGGTTTAGGTGTAGTGGGGTTAGGTTTTAGGTAGGTCAGGGTCAGGCCAGGGTTTAGGGTTGTAGTTTAGGAGGATTTAGGGTTTAGGGTCTAGGGTGGGGTCAGCTTAGGGGGGTCAGAGCCCAGGGTTTGAGTGTGGCCTGGGGTTTATCATGGATGGTCAGTGGGTTTAGGGTTTAGATTTAGCCAGGATTTAGGGTTTCAGGAGGTAGGGTTTAGGATTTAGGAGGTTTGGATTTAGTCATCCAGAGTCATGGTATAGTATAAGTGTTTAGTTAGTTTAGGGTTTAGGGTTTAGGATTTAGGGTAGGATTTAGGGTTTAAGAACAAATTTTTTAAATCAAACCGAGTTTAGATTTTTAGTTTATTTTTTATTTATTTTATCTTATTTTATTATTTTATTTTTATTTAGGTTTATTTTTCATTTTTATATAGTTTATTTATTAATTTGAAGTTTATTTATTTTAGTTTAGGTTTTTTATTTTAGTTTATTTTTTAAGTTTAGGTTTAGGTTTAGGTTTATGTTTATTTTTTTGTTTAGTTTAATTTTTATTTTATTTTTAGGTTTAGGTTTAGGTTTTTATTTTATTTTATAAGGTTTAGGTTTTAGGTTTTTATTTTAGGTTTGTTTTAAGGTTTTATTTTTTTAGTTTAGGTTTAGGTTTATTTTTAATTTATTTTATTTTATTTAGTTTAGTTTAGGTTTAGTTTATTTTAGGTTTATTTATTTTAGCAGTTTAGGTATATTTTATTTTTTTTATTTTAGGGGTTTAAGTTTATTTTATTTATTTTTATTTTGTTTTAGATTTAAATTTAGTTTAGGTTTTTATTTAGTTTTATTTTAGGTTTATTTCATTTCAATATTTTGTTTAGATTTTATTTATTTTTAGGTTTTATTTAGTTTTGGTTCAAGTTTTTAGCTTTTTAGGGTTTAGGTTTTAGGGTTTTATTTTAGGTTTATTTTTAGTTTTAATTTTTAGTTTAGGCTTAAGTCTATTTTTAGTTTATTTTATTTTATTTAGTTTAGAGTTTAAGTTTAGTTTATTTTAAGTTTGGGTTTAGGTCTTATTTAATTTTGTTTAGTTTATTTTAGTTTAAGTTTAGGTTTATTTTAGTTTATTTATTTTATTTTATTTTACATTTAGTTTTTCTTTTTAGTTTAGGGTTTGGGTTTTATTTTGTATTTATTTTTAGGTTTATTTTTATGTTTAGGTTTTTATTTAGTTTTTATTTTATTTTTTTAGATTTATTTAGTTATAATTTTGCATTTAATTCTTACTTTATTTAGGTTTTTAATTTTTTAGTTTATTTAATTTTTTAGTTTAGTTTAGGTTTTTATTTATTTTATTTTAGTTTATTTTTATTTTTTATTTTATTTTATTTTTTATTTTTTTATTTTATGTTTGGCTTTATTTTTAGGTTTTAGTTTAGGTTTTTATTTTATTTTATTATTTTATTTTATTTAGGTTTAGGTTTAAGTTTGAATTTGACTTATTTGATATTTAGGTCAACATTTATTTAAATTTTTATTTATTTTATAGGTTTTATTTACTAGTTTAGGTTTTGGATTTTTTTGTTAGTGATCAGTGTTTTTGGTTTAGGGTGTTTTGGACAGTTAGTGAGTGATAGGGTCAGGTTTAGGTGTCAGTGTTTAGGGTTTGTGGTTTATTTAGGAGTGGTTTATCAGGTAGTTTTAGGGTAGGTCAGGCAGAGAGGTTTAGTGGAGTTGGTGGGTTTAGGGTTTAGGTGTGGGAAGTTGGGAAGGTTAGTAGGGTTATAGAGTTTTAGTGGAAGGTTTAAGATTTAGGGTCAATTAGGATAGGTTTAGAGGTTATTTAGGGTAGGGTCAGGGTCAGGTAGGGTCACAGGACTTTCATTTTAGGCTTAGTTAGTTTTTTAAATCAGTAAAACCATTTGGGTTTTAAACTTTGGGTTTATTTATTTATTTTTATTTTATTTTTAGGTTTAGTTTTATTTTATTTTAATTTTAGGTTTATTTATTTTATCTTTATATTAGTTTTTATATTTAGGTTTTATTCAGGTTTATTTTATTTTTAGTTTAGTTTAGGTTTTATTTATTTTATTTTATTTTATTTATTATATTATCATTTTAGGTTTAGGTTTTAATTTAGGATTTTATTTTATTTTATTTTCTATTTCATTTAGGTTTAGGTTATTTATATTTTTCATTTAGGTTTTATTTACTTTAGCTTTAGGTTTTAGGTTTTTGTTTAGAGTTGTGAGTTTGGGGTTTTATCATTTAGGGTTAGGTTTAGCTAGGGTTTAGGGTTTGGCTTTAGGGTTTGGGGTAGCTTAAGATGTGGCTCATAGTAGGTAGTTGGGTGTTAGGGTTTAAGTAGGTCAGTGGTTGTTTAGGAGTGGTTTATAGGTTGTGGTAAGATTTAGGGTCAGTGGCTCAGGGTAGGTGGGTTTAGGGCCTGGAGGATTTAAGGTAGTGGGTTAGGGTAAGATTTAGGGTTTGTGGATTTAGGATTATTTAGTATTTATGATTTAGGATTGTAGTTTAGGGTTGTAAGTTCCTGCCTGTGGTTTAGCTTAGTTTTAGGGTTTAGGGTTTTGATTTAGGACCAGTTTAGGGTTTAACGTTTAGGGTTTTTTTTTTAAAATTAGGTAAACCGGTAGGTTTAGGATTTTTTTTATTTAGTTTAATTTTTATTTATTTTAGTTTATTTTAATTTTAATTTATATTTTGGTTTATTTTATATTTTTATTTAGTTTATTTTAGGTTTATTATTTAAGTTTTGGTTTTTTATTTTATTTTATTTTTAGGTTTAAGTGTAGGATTATGTTTATTTTTTTAGTTTGGTTTAATTTTTATTTTATTTTTTAGGTTTAGGTTTTATTTTTATTTTAGGTGTAAGTTTAAGTTTTTATTTTATTTTTTTTAGGTTTAGGTTTTAGGTTTTTATTTTAGGTTTATTTTAGGTTTTATTTTTTAATTTAGGTTTAGGTTTTTTTAGTTTATTTTATTTTATTTAGTTTAGGGTTTAGGTTTAGTTTATTTTTTATTTAGGTTTTATTTATTTTAGTTTAGTTAATTTTAGTTTAGGTTTATTTTATTTAATTTATTTTAGGTTTAGGGTTTTTTTAAAGTTTAAGGTTTAGGTTTTATTTTTATTTATTTTTATATTTTATTTTTTGGTTTATATTTTAGGTTTAGGTTTTTATTTAGTTTTAATTTTATTTTATTTTAGGTTTATTTTATTTTTAATTTTTATTTAGTTTTTATTTTATTTAAGTTTTTTATTTTTAGGTTTATTTTATGTTTTTTAGTTTAGTTTAAGTTTTTATTTATTTTATTTTAGTTTAGTTATTATTTTTTATTTTATTTTATTTTTAGGTTTAGGTTTAGGTTTTAATTTAGGTTTATTTTTATTTTATTTATTTATGTTTAAGTTTTTTTATTTCATTATTTTTTAGGTTTTATTTAGTTTAGGTTTCAATTGTGTTTAGGGATTAGGGTTTAGGGTGGGGTTAGTGGGGTCCTGGAAGGTTTAGGGTGAGGGTTTATGGTTTAGGGTTTAAGATTAGTGCTTTTTATTTTTTATTTTTTTAATTTTTTTTGAATTGAGTCTAGTGGTAGGTTTAGGATTATTTTGTTTATTTTTTTATTTATATTATTTTTTTATTATGATTTAGGTTTATTTTTATTTTTATTTAGGTTCTTTATTTATTTTAGTTTATTTATTTATTTTAGTTTTTTAGTTTTGGTTTAGTTTTGGAATTTAGTTGTGAGTTTAAGGTTTTATTTTTGGTTTAGGATTTAGGGTTTAGGGTCAGTTTTAGGTTTTAGGTTTAGTTTAGGTTTGGGGTTTAGCCAGGGGTTTAGAGGATTTGTGGATTTGGGTTTTTGGGTTTATGGTTTAGGGTTGTAAGTTTATGATTTAGTTGGCTTTAGGGTTTAGGGTTTAGGGTTTAGGGTTTAGGATTTAGGGTTTAGGTTTAAGATTTATTCTTTTAAATTAGTAAACCCGGTAGGTTTAATTTTTTTTGTTCATTTATTTATTTTTTTATTTATTTGTTTTATTTTTATTTTAGGTTTATTTTTATTTTAATTTAGTTTATTTTATTTATTTTTGGTTTATTTATTTAAGTTTAGGTTTTTTATTTTTATTCATTTTCTAGGTTTAGGTTTAGGTTTGTGTTTATTTTTTAATTGAGTTTTATTTTTATTTTATTTTTTAGGTTTAAGTTTTATTTTTTATTTTCATGTTTAGGTTTAAGTTTTTGGTTTATTTATTTAAGTTTAGGTTTTAGGTTTTTTTATTTTAGGTTTATTTTTTGGTTTTATTTTTTAGTTTACATTAAGGTTTTTTTTAGTTATTATTTTATTTTATTAAGTTTAGAATTTAGGTTTAAGTTTAGGTTTTATTTATTTTAGAATAGATTATTTTAATTTAGGTTTAGGTTTATTTTATTTTATTTATTTTAGTTTAAGGTTTAGGTTATTTATTTATTTATTTATTTTAAGTTTTTTTTATGTTTATATTTTAGGTTTAGGTTTTTATTTAGTTTTGATTTTTTTATTTTAGGTTTATTTTATTTTTATTTTTCATTTAGTTTTTATTTTATTTAGGCTTTATTATTTTTAAGTTTATTTTATTTTAAGTTTAGTTTAGGTATTTGTTTATTTATTTTTAGTTATTTTTTGTTTTTTATTTTATTTTATTTTTAGGTTTAGGTTTTGGTTTAGGTTTAAGTTTTAATTTAGGTTTTATTTAATTTTAATTTTTTATTTTATTCTGGTAAAGGTTTTTTATTTATTTTACTTTTAGGTTTTTTTAGTTTAGGTTTAGGTTTTGGGTTTAGGGAAAGGTTTATGGTTTTAGGGTTTGGGGTTCATGGTTTAGGGTTTGAGAGGTTTTAGGATTTTGGGTTTAAGATTTAGTAGGATTAGAGGATATTATTTTTATTTTTTATTTTAAAGGTGGAGGTTTAAGTTTATTTAGTTTATTATTTTATTTTATTTAGGTTTATTTTATTTTATTTAGTTTAGTTTATTTATTTTAGGTTTATTTATTTTATTATTGCTTGTTAAGGTTTAGGGTGGTGGTAGTTTGGGGTTTTAGAATGGAAGGTTTTAGGGTTTAGGTTTAGGGTTTAGGTTTTAGGGTTTAGGCTTTAGGGTTTAGGGTTCAGGTTTTAGTTTAGGGTTCAAGTTTTAGTTTAGGGTTTAAGGTTTTCGGTTTTTTTTAACAGAGAATAAATTCATATTCAACATTTCTTCTTTTCGATTTCATCAACGAAGTAAAACACAAATTTTCTAAGATATAAATGACAACATAGATCAAAAATGAGCACACATAGAGTAAAGAAAAAACCTTAGATAACTAGAATCGTCTTTACTGTAAAGACATAGTTCCATAAGCAGTAGATCAGATCGATCGTTCTTTAATTTCTCTAGTTCCCATTAGAACCACCCCGACCTCTCGAGTAGCAGGATCCACAATCATATCTGCGATCACTCCCTCTGCCACCACCATGGCTGTAACCTCCATCACTCCTCCCGCCTCCAATACCACCACTGCTCCAATCGCCACCTCTATATCCACCAGTATCTCTAGATCCCCCACCACCACTGTAATAACTTTGCTTTTCCTCCACCACATCTAGATCGCCCCTTGATGGTGATGTTCTTGCCATCAAGGCCAAATTCTTATGGTTTAGGTTTAGGTTTAGGTTTAGGTTTATTAAGTTTTAGGTAGGTTTATTTTTTAATTTATTTAGTTACTTTTGGTTTAGGTTTAGGGTTTAGGGTTAGGGTTTAGGTTTAGGGTTGGGTTTATGTTTTAGGGTTTAGGGTTTAGGTTTTAGGGTTTAGGGTTTAGGGTTTTAGGTTTAGGGTTGGGTTTAGGGTTTAAGTTTAGGGTTTAGGTTGTTTTAGGGTTTATGTTTTCTTTTAAAATTAAGTAACCCATGTTTAGGTTTATTTAGTTTATATTTTATTTATTTAATTTATTTTATATTATTTATTTATATTTTATTTTTATTTATTTAGTTTAGTTTATTTATTTTAGTTTATTTTTATTTTAGTTTAATTTTTTTAGGTTTAGGTTTATTTATTACTTGAGTTTATTTTTTATTTTATTTTTGGTTTAGGTTTTATTTTTATTTTTTTTATGTTTAGGTTTAGGTTTTTATTTTATTTTTTTTAAGTTTAAGTTTTAGGTTTTAATTTAGGTTTTTTTTTTTTAGGTTTTTAGTTTATTTTAGTTTATTTTAATTTATTTAATTTTTAGTTTAGTTTAGTATTTTAGGATTATAGTTTTATTTATTTTATTTTAGTTTATTTTATATTTTATTTTTTATTTAATTTTGTTTATTTTATTTATATTAGGTTTAGATTTTTTTTTTTTTTTATTTTTATTTATTTTAAGGTTTATTTGTTTTATTTTAGGTTTAGGTTTTTATTTATTTTTATTTTATTTTATTTTATTTTATATTTATTTATTTTTTATTTTATTTAGTTTATTATTTAGGTTTTATAGGTTTTTATTTTAATTTAGTTTAGGTTTTATTTATTTATTTCATTTATTTTATTTATTATTTTAATTTTTGGTTAGGTTTAGCTTTAGTTTAGTTTTTTATTTTATTTTATTTATTTATTTTATAGGGTTTTTTTATTTTATTTTTTGGGTTGTTTTAGCCATGTTTAAGTTTGATCAGTGGTGGGTGGCCTGGGTAGGCCTGTTTCTCAGTTTAGGCCCAGTTAGGCCTAGGCAGTGTGATCTGGAGGTTTAGGTTTAGTGAGGTTATTTAGGGTTTTTTAGGGTTTAGGTGGGGTTAGTGTGGTTTTGGGGTTTTGGTCAGTTAGCTCAGGGGTGGTATATTTTGTTTTATTTAGATGATTTTTTTTTATTTTATTTATTTTAGTTTATTTATTTTATTTTTTTATTTTTATTTATTTATTTTATTTAGTTTAGTTTATTTAATTTAATTTTATTTATTTTAGCTTATTTTTTAGGTTTAGGTTTATGTTTATTATTTTAGTTTTGTTTTATTTTTATTTGATTTTTAAATTTTGGTTTTAGTTTTTATTTTTATTTTTAACTTTTATTTTATTTTATTTTTTTTAGGTTTTAGGTTTTTACTTTTGGTTAAATTTTAGGTTTTTTTTAGTTTAGGTTTAGTTTTTAATTTTATTTATTTTTTTTAGGGTTTAGGTTTAGGTTTTATTTTTTTTAGTTTAGTTTATTTTAGTTTAGGTTTATGTTTATTTTATTTTGTTTATTTTAGGTTAAGGTTTTTTTTAAGTTTAGGGTTTATGTTTTATATTTTATTTATTTTTAGGTTTTATTTTTAAGTTTATTTTTTAGGTTTAGGTTTTTATTTAGTTTTTATTTTATTTAGGGTTTTGTGCCACCATCCTTCAAGATCTTTGATGGAAGTGGGAACCCACACATACATTGCACACTTTAGAGTTGGTGCTGCAACATCGATGGCGAACGCACTCCTCTTCCGCTTTTCGCTAGAGTGTCGTGTTGCATTTAGTGTGTCGAACCACTAATAGCGGTGAAGACTTTTGCTGAGTTGGATCACCTTTTCATCAAGAGATTTGCTGGAGCTCAACAGAGGGTGATTGTAGGCGACCTCATTATATAGAAACAGAAACTCAATGAGTCCCTTGTTGATTACATTCTCAAGTGGCGCAACCTGATGATGAAATGCGAAGCACACTGTCTGAATAGCATGCCATTGAGATTCTTCTCAAGAATATCCATGGCACAGTCGCCTTCATGCTTAAGGGATTTACCATCAAAACATTCAAGAAATTAATCAACAAGGCGGCTAGGCTACAAGAGGAAGCAAAATAGTTGCCTTTTCCCGACCAATCATCTTGGCTCAAGCCACAGAAGGTGTTTAAAAAGAAATTAGGGATAGTTGAGTCAGTGGATAGAGGGAACCAACCAGCTAGAGTTCACTTTGAGAGACTACGAGCTCAGCAGCCTCCTTTGCCACCTCCTCTTCCACCACCTCGACCATCATACTTGCCAATGCAGCTAACATTCCACCACCTCAGCAGCCACCCAACAACAGTATTCATATCCATCACCAAGTAGCTACTTTCCACCTACTCTTGCAGATATATTGAATAAACCTTATTCATTCAAGAGGGAGGTAGTTAGGAAAATCTTTAAGAATCTATTAAAGAAACTTGACTTTCAGTTACCAGAGCCTAAGAGGGTGGAGGAAGTGAGAAAGAGCGATGATCCTAACTATTTCCCATACCACTATATGTTATGCCATGTCTTAGAGGATTGTATCACTTTTCAAGACTAGCTTGAGCATAGCTTCAAGTTGAGAACCATAGTTATCCCACAAGGAATACTTATTAGAACAACCATCCAATTCTATTAGAGTAATCCTTGGGGATACTTGCGATCCTCTTAATATCAAAGAAGGTTAGGATATCTTCTTATCCGATCCTTTAAGAAGATCATTTCTAAGATCAAGAAGTTTTCCTTGTATATGCCTGAAGTAGCACAAACCTCCAACACCAAGGAAGGTTTACTAGTTGCAAAAGACAACTCGGGGAGGGTGACAGCCCAACAGTAGCTGCAGCTCACCATACCTGCTAGAGCATTGTATCTATGAATAAGGGGACTAAATCCCTTACTCTACTTACTTTACTTGATTTCTATCATGTACCTCTACCCACAAAAGAATAAATAAAAAAAGCTAATTCTACTTATATATTATCCACTTCTGATGTTCTTGATTTTATTCTTATTGAAAGCTCTCCAAGTCTAAATAAAAATAATAGCTCTAGTAGTTCTAATGCTTTTTTTTTCTGATTCCGAGTCAGACTATCCTTCTTTGAATCAATCAAGTTCACCTCTTGAGATTGACTTGGAGTCAACTGACTCTAAGGATCCCATAAGAGAAGTAGGTATGCTAGATGAGAAAGTAAAACTTTCCACAATCTCATCATTCCAAGAAGTCACTGAAGTCAACCTACGCAGTGGGAAAGTTCTACCTCCTAGGGTAGCACCTCAGGATAAGGGTAAGCAAGTCATTGGTTCTAGTGAACAGATAGCCCCTCCATAGGATTCTCCACCCATGGATATTCTTCTTGAGGACCAAGCCATAGTTGATTACAATGTCTTAGAGCACCTTAGAAAGTTTTTAGCTAATTTATGCATATACGATGCCCTTGTCTTATCCAAAGAGATGTGGAAATCTCTAATCAATGCCTTACTTGATCTAGAGATATGCTTAGCTCAACTGACCACTACTAAATAGGAGGTATTCCATTCGAAGGAAATCTTAGGAGTTACATGATGAAGACTTACTCTTAGGGACGATTAAGCACAACCACCTCTTTACATTACAGTGGATGTTGGCAAGTATAGGCTATCCATAGTTTTGGTTGACCCAGTTGTATCAATCAACATTATGAGTCTAGGAACCCATGACTAGTTGAGGATCGAAATCTCCAAACTCTGAAAAGAAAGGATGATATTGAGCAATGAATCATGGCGAGAGGGCCTTGTGGTGTTTATTTTTGGATGTATGAGGGGGGGGGTACTTTTTGAGGTGATCAAGTACAATATTGAGGGAATGATGTACTATATCGAATGATAGAGGCATCACCCTACAATGAATCTAATCATGTAATAAGGACACCTAAGGCATGATGGGTCTTTGAATGTACAAGAGATTTTTCCCCTACTTTACTTGGATGAATAAAGCATGGTTTATATTAAACCAAGTTCTTAAGTTCCATATGTAGGCAAGCTTCCATAGTTAACTACATCTTAGAAAATAAAATTTTCTAAGAATACTCTCAATTAAAGTAGACAATTATCATCTCCAAAGATTTCAAAGTTATATTATCAAAAGATTAGTTGTATTTGGAAAATCAATTGGGAATGCTCAAGGAGAAGACTTATTTTTTGAATCCAAATAAAATAAGTAGAAAATGTTCATGATACTAGGAAGCCTAGTGGGCATTCCAATCTATCATATGGTTGGGCTTTATAATTTTGAAGTTGAGGATATTTATATATTTTGAGTTGAAATTTAATTAGATTATAAGGGCTTATAATCAACCAACACAAGGTTGTGGGAATGCTTAAGAGGTGAGGATTTATGCTCATAGCCTAAAGAAAATAGCTACCTCAGATCCTAAATCTAGGGAGCTTTAGCATGACCTAAATCTAAGTTACAAGTGGACATAAGAGTTTACCTCCATAAGAGAGAATAAATTGTCTGACTTCTGGACTTATAATTGCCTGAAGTGGTTGCTAGCTAACTCCTCCTATGATTTTAAAACCATGTAGTTCAGTCTTATGAATTGCAAGATAGCTAAGGTATTTATTTAATTAGAAAGAGACTAAAGTCCTAAACACACTCCCTAAGAGACTAGAGCATGAGTGGTATGAGCATATGACTTAATATATAGATGCAAAATATTTTCAAATTTTATTTCATTTTAGACACATCATTTTGACAGAGGCTTTAGGATTTCTTATGCTTAAATGCATGATGAAATAAGTTATGGGTCAAATCAGCTAGACGAAGGTGTTCTCCACCATAAGGGATGCCCTCACAGGTCAAGCATTTCTTTTATCGTGCAAGGATGGAGATCCTTCATGTTCAAGAGAGAAAGAATATACATGCATGATGTAAAATATACATCTATATAGCTAAGGGGTTGCTAAATCTTTTAATTATCTTATTTATGTCTTAGGCTTTATGATGAGGCTATGAGTTGTTTAAAATTTAGTTATGAGTGATTAGTTGGGCATAAAAGTTATTTTTATCCTAAGAGCTTAATCGTATCCAAGCCATATATTAAAGCATCAATAATTTAAGAAACTATGACAATCATGCCATCCTAATGCACAATGTAAACATAACATCAAAAAATTATATAAACTATCATAAAAGAATAAAAGGCTGGTGCGGTCGAGTACTGTCATATAACCCAAGAGAGAAAAGATGGGTTGCCAAGCTCAACCCTTATACAACCTAGAATATGAAAGAATGATTATAATTGTATTAAATGCTATGGGGTCTTCTTTCTTCATATCTCCATTTTTTATTTGGTTCCTTCCTTGATTCGGATGGTGCTTGCTTCAAAGGCATCACAAGGCACCCCAGGATAAAGCCTTCTAGCCACTATTCATCCTAATCCCCCATAGCACTAATCCTAATTCCTATTGTATAAGTTGTACTTGTGTGGGAAAAGTAAGTGGCCAAGGAATAGAAATGACAAAGCCTTCTGGCCTCGGCTTGGTTGGTTGAAGTTGTGTTGGTGATTGCCAAAGAAGATTCATGTGTGTTATATGGGTTTCAAATGCTCCAATCAGGAGGGTGAGGAGATTTCACCTCCCATGGGTCATGGCCAACCCAACCACCCTTTGGCTCAGGTTGGGTAGTGTCCTAGGTGCCTAGGTGGACCATTGGGAGAGTACCAAGTGGCCAAGGAATAGAAATGACCACTTACATGGGTGATTTGTCTCATGTGATGCCCTTCACCCAAGGGTAGAATGATTATTTGGAATTGGATTTGATTTGGGTAGATTTAATTAGCCAAAAGTGGGTTAGCTCAAATTTCAAGTCAATTGGAGTTGCTTTGGTTAGGTTTGGCTCAATTTGACTCATTTAGGTCAAATTTGGTTATGTTGGTTCAAGTTGACTAATTGGTCAAATTGGGTCAAACAAAGGGTTGGGTCAAGTTCATATGATCATTTGGGATGTTTTGGATCAATTGGTTTGGTTTAGTTTGGCTTAGATTTGATTTTGGCTCATTTGAATTCATTTGGGTCAAATGGGTTAGTTGACTAATTTGACCAAATTGGCCAAATTGGCTTGGGTTGGGTGTTGGTTTTGGTTTAGTTGACTAATAGAAGATTATTGTAGGCTTTGATTTTAATTACTTTTGATTTGGTTTTATTTATGCCAACTTGAATATTTAGGTCAATTTGGGCTAAGTAGGTCAATTGGGTTTAATTGGGTCCAATCATTGCTTTGGTCAAGTTCAATAATCAATTTGGAATGAACTTGAGCCATTGGTTGCAATCAATTTGGCTTATATTTTGATTTAATCCAATTTGGTCTTTTAGGTCAATTTGGGTCAACTTGGGTCAAGATCGCCAATTGGGTTTGGTTTCACTCAATTGAAGGTAAAGTCATATTCAAATATTGATTTTGATTTGGTATGAATCATTGGTTTCAAGGGATTTGAATCTTAGGTTACAATTTGGCTAGTTTGGGTCCATAAAAGGTTGACTTGGTAAAATGACCAAGTTGACTTGGTTTGATCCATTTTGTGACAATTGATCAACCTAGGGTGATCAACAATCATGATAGGAGGTTTTGATGGGATTGGTTCAATCCAATTTGAGTGGGATTATAATTTGGCTCAAATAGGTCAAAGGACCAATTGGGTTTAGTGGTTTGATTTGGGTTGAGTTTTTGAAATATATGGAGGGATTGATATATAAATTCAATTGTAATTGGTTAAATGGGTTTTGGTTCATTTGAACATTTCAAAAAAGTAGCTGGGTTTGATTTGGGTTGATTTTATTTGGCTTGATGATTGTAGATTTCATTTAAATTTGTGAATATGATTGAAGGTATGATTGATTTATGAGAAAAATCAATTGAATTTAGGTCTTGGAATAAAGGAATTTGGCTAAGTCCATGGAATTGAGCCATGTAGCTTAAGTTTTGATTTTGATTTAGTTTGATTTAATTTTGATGATTTATATGTATATTTCATTTAAATTTGTGAAGACGATTGAAAACTTGATTTATTTGTGAGAAAATCAATTGAGTTTGACTTGATTTGGATTAAGATTTGGCTAAGTCCATGGGATAGGTCATATGGCTTAGGAAGGGTTTTTATTTAATTTGATTTAGTTTTGATCATTTTAATGTAGATTCAATTTATATTTAGGAAGATGATTGAAGATATAAATTGATTATGAGAAAATCAATTGAGTTTGACTTTATTTGGATTAAGATTTAGCTAAGTCCACAGGATAGGTTATATGGCTTAGGAAGGGTTTTGATTTAATTTGATTTAGTTTTATTTAGTTTTGATCATTTGAATGTAGATTCGATTTATATTTAGGAAGATGATTGAAGATATAAATTGATTATTAGAAAATCAATTGATTTTGGATTGATTTAGATTAAGATTTGGCTAAGTCCATGGATAGTCATATGGCTTAGAAGGGTTTCAAGTTTGGATTTGATCATGGGCTTCAATCATTTGGTTTTGGAATTTGGGTTTGGATTTGGATTTGAATTTGATGTTTGAATTGAACTTGATGTTTGGTTTGAGAAGGTGAACATGGATTGGATTTGGGTTGTAGGGTAGTGGATTATCCTAATCTCATGGCATAACCTAACCCAATGGTTAACCCTTCTAAGTCTTAAGTTAATTTAAATTGTTAGAAGTGTCTTATGACTAGAGAAGTCTTAGTATCTAGAAGACTCCTAAGTCTAAGATGGGAAGATTGAATCACACTCAAAATGAGGTCAACAGCTTTAGGCTCCATAGTGCCCTTGGAGATAGATGATTGGAAGATCAAAGCCAAGTTTCACATTATAGACTTGGATACATCTTTCAATGCTTTGCTTGGGAGACCATGGATACATGAGAACAACATAGTTCCATCCTCTCTACATTAGTAAAATTTATGAGAGGTGGGATCATCTACTGTCAAAAGGAGGTCTCAAGTCATTTACAGTTCATGAGGTGGGCATATATGAAGATACGACTTACTACCTACCTCAAAATCAGCAAGTCTATTCTCATGAACTTGGTCAAAGTTTAAAAATAAAATAGAAATAAAAAGAAAAGGAAGGAGAAAAAAGAAAAAGAAAAGAAAAGAGAAATGAAAAAGAAAATAAAAGGGAGCGAAAATAGACTTGGAGGAGAAAGTAGAGCCTAACATTAGATTCCACCTACAATTTGTTACTCATTTGAACACATGGGTAGACACGACCTCCACCGTGAGGAAGAGGTAGAAGTAGTCCCAAGGGTGGAAAACCTTCTAATTGGTCATCCAAAAGAAGATATATCCAAGCTACTAGGAGCATAGCTATTATCCATATAGACTTAGAATCAAGTTTATAGGATGAGTATTATATGGTTAGCACACCAGCTAGCTCTTCTCAGTAGTAGATCCCCTTGGAGGTGGCACTTGAGCCAAATAGTGATGAAGACCTGGCTCCAAAGCAAATCCTAAGTTTATTCAAGTCTATGAGTAAAATAGTTAGGCATCAGTAGGGAACCTTAGCTCTAACCCCACTTTTCTCTCTCAAAAGTCGGGTTAAGAAGCCCCTAAGTCATCCAGTGTGAAGACTCGAGGTTCTTTCGAGCATCATCCTCAAGTCAAGAAGTTGATGTTGAACTTGAAGATGATTCATATAATGATTTGATAGAATTACCTTTTGATTAGTAATTTCCTTGGGTTAATAATTTAGCAAATAAAGGGTTAATCCCACATACTTGGTCAAAACATAGGTTAGACTACTTTGATAGAATATGAAATAATAAATACAAAAGCTCTCAATCAAGATCGAGACTATGATTAAGATAGGGTCCAAATGGATGTGATGACATTACTACTTAGTCATCACCAATCATTTCAAATCTAATTAGTTCTTTTCAAATCACATTAAATCATATGAGGAGAAGTGGTTAGAAACTTTAGATGATCCAAATGATTTTGAAGTCAAAGATGCACTCCTTGAGTTTGAAGAATAGATCAAGTCAACCATTAATGAGCTCAAGGAAATCAACTTAGGAACTGCAGAAGATTCATGCCTCCATAAACTAGCAAAAGAGCCTACTGCTAACCCTATCAAGCAAGCTCCTAGATACATTGATTAGACATAGAATAACAGGTCATTTATGAAGTCAAGAAACTGATCGATAATGGCTTCATCTAAGATGAAAAACACCCTACCTGGTTAGCTAGCATCATCTTAGTTAAGAAAAAAAATGACCAAATTCACATTTGTGTCAATTTTAAGGATTTAAATAAGGCATGTCCAAAAGATAAATTTCCACTACCAATCCCAGTGATGATAGTGGACATCACCTCATATCATGCAGTCATCTCTTTCATGGATGGCTCATTTGAATATAACTAAATAAAGATAACCCCTGAAGATAAAAGAAGCACTACTTTTAGAACCCTGATCGAAATCTATTATTATAAAGTCATGCCCTTTAGCCTTAAAAATGTCGATGTTACATACCAACATGTTATCACTCTAATCTTTAACGAACTAATTCATCATCAAGTTGTGTGTCGATGATCTGTGGTCAAAAGTAGAGAAAAGGAAGACAATCTCTTATGAGAGTAATTTTTCAAATAGTTAAGATAATTTAACCTCAAAATGAACCCCAAGTGTGCATTGTGAAGTTTCAGTTTATTGTCCGAATTGGGAATTGAAATTAATTGAGAAGATCAAGGATTAGAAATGCCACCTCTAAAAGTTTAATCAACGAGATCATTCCAAGGGTTTATCTAAGATGCTTTATATCTACCTATCAGGAAGATGTCAGCCATTCTCAACACTTATCAAAAAGGATGCCAAGTTCAAGTGGGATGATAAGTGTGAGCATTCTTTTGAAGACATCAAGCATTACCTGATAACACTATCAGTTCTAGTAGCCCATATCCCAAGCATGCCACTCATACTTTACACTACTGCAATAGATTACTCCCATGGTGCTTTGTTGGCCCAAGCCAATGACAAAGGGAAGGAAAATGCATACTAAATCATCATCTAATCCTTACTTATCCACCAATTTAGAAGCATTGCCTAGCTTTAATCTTTACATCCCAAAGCTATAGCACTACATGCTTCCTCATAAAGTGAACTTAATCTCTGGATTAATCCATATTACAAGATCTCATGACATCACGCTATCTAAATAGCATGATGTAGTGATCCTCAGTTTAACATTACTTTTGTACCCCTCCATGTAGTCAAAGGACAAGTGTTAGCAAATATCTTAGCAGTACACCCACTTTGTGCTGACTCTTTGTTTAGTGATGATCTTGCTGATGAACAAATCATGAACTTAGGAGATATAGGCATTCACCCTAGGAGATGTACTTTGATGGTGCGCCTCTCTCAAGGAGAAGAACCATAATCTACTATTCCAAGAAAGTGTAGGAATAGTTCTTTAACTGAGCATATGATAAAGATTTTCATATCATCTATCCAATTTGTACCAAATCAAATATGAGACTCTGATTGCCGATCTAGAGTTACCCATTACTCTAAGCATCTAGAACATCAACATCTTCGGGGATTCTCTGCCAGTTATCAACCAAATTGTTAGGTCTTATAAGGTTTTAAAGCCTAAGCTCCATATCTACCACAAGTACACCATGGATTTTTTGCCCCAAATCCTAGAGGTTACCATTTTTATGATTCCTCGAGGAGAGAACACTGTAGAGTATGCCTTAAACAAGCTTGCTAAGGAGTTGGCATGTCTGGAGGATGACTTCATATCAATTAAAGTCAAAAATAGACAAGTCTTATCCTTTATTGATATTAAACTCATCAAAAAGTACTCTCTTGAAGGGGAGGTTTCCATTGCCAAGAAAGATGAGGAGTTAGATTGCAGGCAACCATTCATGGATTACCTAAATAAAGGAAAACTACCTCAAGACAAGTCACAATCCCATCAGATGAAGCATAAAGCACTTTCATACGCTCCTGTGAATGGTGTCTTATACCGACGGTCTTTCGATCATATATGGTTACATTATTTAGACAACCATGAAGCCCATAAGATTGTCAAGGACCGATTATGTGGAGCTAACAAATCAACCAAGATGAAAGCCAAGATCAAGAGACTAGATCTTATGATCAAAGATTGCATGAATACTACATACCAATGTCAAATACAAAGTGTTGTCCTACACCAACCACCCAATATTCTACATCTTACATTGGCTAATGGCCATTCAATGTTGGGGTACCAAATACAATGTAACATTGATCTTCCTTCTTCCAAAGGCTCATCTTCTACAAATCAATACTTTTCTAAATGGGCAAAGGTGATCCTTAATCATAGCTCAAAGATGTGCTTCTTTTTAGGAACCATATCGATATAGGTTGAGTGCCTCATGAATTATATTTGATAATGTTATTGCATTCAAAAGCAAGATCAACAACTTTGCCAAGAGATACAACACATAGAGAGATATTCTACCATCAACTAAAGGAAAAAAATAGCTTAGAGAAGCCATCAACAATGCTATCATCCAAATACTAAAGGAGACACACAACAATAAGCTGAATGGCATGATTTAATTGAAGCCTTGGCTCGCCACACCACATATAATTTAACTCAAAATTTTACTCATTTCTCAAATGTATGGGTAATCCATTCTACCATTAAAGTCAACTCCCATCACTTAGGATAGTTGTGGGTAGCAAGATCACAATTATCATAATGCCAAGTTGTAGAAGAGCTTGAAGGTTTGGAGAGACGCCAAAGGCATGCCAAACCTCAAGTTGCACAAAAGCTAAATAATTCAAGCTCACAACAATTTTGCCTTAGAAATTTTCTAGTAGGAGAGCTTATTTTAGTTCTAAGGTGACTGACATTATTTCAATGATGGAGGAAGTTTGAACCCACTTGGAAAGACCCTAATAAAAAGGCCTACCAAGAAGGATTTTATTTATTAATCATAAGGACTCATTCTAATCAATGGGTTTACTTAAAGAAATTATAAATCACATTTGAAAATAATTATCATCAATGAAAATTCAATTTCAAATTCAATCTCTTCCATGTTGAAAGTATTCTTGTTTGCGAATCTGCCATGATGTGTTTGGGATAGGTGTAAAGAACCCAAGTGGCATCATATCCTTCATCAACACAATAAAAAACACAACTACTCATAAAAAAATAAATGCATATTTTATCTTGAAATATATTAAGGCCCCCAAATGACACTCACTCAATTTCTATACGACATGCTACCAATGTCACATTTCTTGATTTGGAGGATGTAAGTCTCCAAACTTTTCTTCTTTCTACATCGATGAGTGCCTTGTTAGTTTGGTAGGCCTACTCATTAAGCTACCATGTTGGCTTCATTTATGAGTTTCCTACCCTTTTCTTGGATTAGCATCCACTAACTAGGTCAATATATTTTAGTTTAGAATAAGTCTCTCCATCAAATTTTCTAAATCTTGCTTAGTAGTTGCTCATGTTAGATAGATCTATCCCATCATGGACATTTGATCTTTTTGTAAGCCTAAACTCTTTTCTTCTAGATTCATTCCATAATTTGCAGGTTTGGTTCAAATCATACACCAAATTGTTCATACACCTTAGGTTGGTTGGTTCTCGACCTTAGATACACCACTCATGGAAGAAAGTCTATGCTTTCTCCTTGAGTTGGCCAAATACACCTATAATTTCCTTTCTAGGCTCAGATAATGTCCATAAAACTCCTCTATGGGCACTATATTTGGATCACATCCTTTGACACCATTTAGACACTACAAATTTGCTAATGAAATAGTTCCCTTTCTAGTAAAATAATGTGGATTCTCATTGGTCTAGTAACCAAATTTGGTAAATAGCCCTTTCTCCATGTGGTCTCACACCAACATGGTCAAACATATAAATAAAATATATATTCACTTAATTAGGAGGACACCCCTAGCAATACATTTTCTAGCATCCTATCTTTAGCATGTCAAGAAACTCCTTATCAAATACTCTAAGTTGATATAAGTCCCGCATTCACTCAAATAGTCACAAGTCCTTCATTTGTTGTGCTACAATAGGTCACTCCAATGATTTTTCCTTACTTTAGAAGATGTAAGTCTGCTATGCCTTCTTCCTAGCACAATCGTTAACCCTTACTTTAACCCTTACTTTAACATACCCAAATTTGTTAAAGGATAGGGTCCTCAAATCACAAAAATTCAAAATGAAAACAATAATGAACCTATGGAAGCATCCCTATTAAAAATTTTGAATCCATATTTCAACATACATAAATTTGTTGAGTTGGATTCATATTCAAATCTTTCTTCAATCAATCTTCAAATCCATTTGAACCCCACTTAACACTTCCAAGTTGTTGGATGTGGGTTCAAATTTTCAAATTCAAAATTCAAAATCTATGGAGATAGAAATCATACAAGTTCATTTCTCATTGCGAGATTCTTTATTAGTGCAAATAGTTCACCTACTATAGTTGGAAATGGCTAGAAATTTGTCTTTACTTTCCATGGTATGGATCTAGCTTTAGACTGACTTCCCTCAGACCATACCCACCGATTCACTTTGGGATTTGAGGGGCCGATCACTTGTGAGGGCATTCCCCACCACTCTAAGAAGAGGTGACCAGCGTGGTCATCAAGAAAGACTTTCTGATTAATGTCTCCTCACGAAGAGGAAAGCTATGGCAAGTACCACGACTTGGTAATTATAGTGCGCAAGCATGTAGCAGTCTAGCCAATTGGTTTCTAGAGTTGATCATGTTGCCCTAGTGCTAAGCCTACCATATGTACCTCCAAAGGTAAGGCTCCCAGTCGGGCTTGCCTCCCCACATTTGTATGGGTCTAGCTCTCCTCCCATCCTACCAACATAGAAATAAGAATATGATCAAATGCCCACACTGATAGAGTAGCTAGCTCAATTAGCCATGGATGAGTCTCCCATGATCACTTCACCACGTTACAAAACCAATTTCATCCTCTCTGGATCAAATAGAGGATGTGAGGATCCTCATCACCTCCGGTGCACTGCACAACACTTCTAGGAGTATATAATGACGCCTCTCCGCTTCTATTCTATGCCGTAGGAGCATAGACGCCTGAGACAGTTAACCTTCGATCTATTATCCCCCATAGCATAGGGAGGTGGATTCATCAGAAGAGGGCCCATGAGGCCCATACATCACACATTACTAGCAGAGGATGAGGTTCACCATCACCACGCCGCTTGGTTGATTTTTTCCAGCTCCCACCCAACCATACTGATAGTATTCTTCCCACTGACACCAACCACCATAAGAGGGTAGTTCCTATACTCAGAGAGTTAGTGGTGTCTCCACCCCACCACTCTACCCCTCGTCCACCATCACTAGTGCAGGTTATAGCATCTCCCATTCCATCTAAGGCCATGAAGGCCGCATCTGTAAAAAATTGCACCCCATTGGTGATCTGGCTATGGCCAAGAGATCCTACCCCTCCTACACCACCCATTATTGGTATCTCTATCTCGACCTTCTACCCCTGGTGGGATGGAGTGGCACCCCAAGCATCGGTCATCCCTTCACCAACTCCATATATGTGATGGTGATAGTTATCATAGATATTCCATGATAGTTCTTGCAATAGGTAAAGGATCATCCTAGATTATTACCCTATTACCAAGTAGTCGTCGAGTATCATTCATCTAGTGAGTACAGTCCACACAAGATTGACTCCCCAATGATAGGCAAGGTCCGGTGCCTCTCAGTTCATGATAGTGATCACGTCGATTAGCCTAAACTCTTTGTACCTACTAAGTTAGATCATTCCTCAGATAAAATAATTGCACACTATTTTATGGAGAAGAAGGAGATCTTGGGGTACACCTGATCTGATGAAGAGAGAGAGTCATCTTTGATCCCAACAAAGATAACATGATTGGGGATTCAATTGGAGTATGTATGGTTGACCAGAGGATCTCTTCTTGGGGATCAATAGGCCATGGAAAGGTGATGAGGTTGATCAAGAAGATAATGCACCATCACCTCGACACATCGAAGGCGAAAGTAGAGATTGGATGGCATGGCACAGGACTTAGCGCTAATGTTTAAATAAGCCCTCCAGTTCATCCTATTATAGTCGATGTCACCTAAGCTAGTGCATGTCTTAGACCCAGCTAAGACTCTACCTCTCATTGAGCAAGGTAGCACTAGCCTGTATAGGAAGGTAGTGGAAAGTACCTCCATACAAGAAAAAGATCTAAAATTCATGGTTGAGTAGTAGGTTAAGGAAGCTTTGGCTCAAGCCCGAGGAGGATCATCGATTCCAAAGGGTAGACCCTACCGAGAAGAATTTGATGCTATCCAATATCCCAAGGGTTTCGTTCCTCCTTCCTTCAAAAGCTTCAATGGTAGTGGGAACCCGAGGCAGCATATAGCTCACTTCAGGGCCAGTTGTTGCAACATAGGTGAAAATGATGCTTTACTCTTTAGACTCTTTGTTAGTAGCCTAGCGGGTATTGCTTTTGATTGGTATGCTGAACTGCCCAATGATTCAATAAAGACATTTGTTGAGTTAGAGAAACTCTTCATCAAGAGATTTGTTGAACTTAGTAAAGGGTTATAAGGTGATCTTGTAGCAACAAAGACCTTGAGTCACTTGTTGACTATATTCTCCGATGATGTAACATGAGTATGAAGTGTGAACCACAGATGTCTGAATAGTGTGCCATTGATATTCTCTTAAAGAATATCAATGGCCTGGTTGCCTTCATGCTTAAGCGCTTCACTATTAAGACATTTGAGAAGCTAATTAACAAGGAAGCTAGTCTACAAGGAGAGGCCAAATAGTTGCCTTTTCAAGATCAGTTTCCCAAGAAGAAGCTATAGAAGGTTTATGAAAAGAAGCTAGAGCGTGGTTGAAGGGAAGCGCCTAGAGATCGAGAGACCATGACCTCGAGCCTCCACCTCCTTTGCCACCACCGAGGTAACCCCACCGCCTCACCTCCCTCCATGGCCGACATAACCACCGCCATACCACCAAAGAAGTGGCATGCATACCCACCGCCATGTAGCTATGGTACACCTACTCTTTAGATAAGTTAAACAAACCTTATTATTTTAAGAGGGAGGTAATCAAGAAAATCTTTAAGAATCTCTTAAAGAAACCTAATTTTTAGCAACTCGAACCTAGGAGACTGCAGGAAGTAGGGAAAAGTCATGATCCAAACTTTTTCCCTTAACATCGTATGTTGGGCCACATTTTGGAGGATTGCTTCACATTCAAGGACTCGCTTGAACACAATTTCAAGATTGATGCTATAATTATCCCAAAGTAATACCTTGTGGAACAACCTTTCAGTTCCATTTGGGTAATCCTTGGGGATACAAGCAATCCTTCCAAAATCTAACAAAGTTGGGACATTTCTTGGACTAAATTCTCGAAGAAAATAATTCAGAAGATCAAGAAGCTTTCTTGCATGTGCTTCAGTCAGCTCAAACCTTCAACACTATGGAAGGTTTGCAAGATTCCATTGCCAACTCTAGGAAAGTGGGAGCTCAAGAACAACATGTGTCAACCCAGGATAGCCCCTAGCACATCCACCGATCGTGTCCAGCCTCCAGCCTTTAGTTATAGTTTTCACACTGAAGAATTCTTCCATTTTAGCTAGCTCTTCTATTTCTTGTACTAGTAGAACTCTTGTATCAGTGGATAAGGGCATCAAATCCTTTACCCACTTTACTTGACTTCTACTTTGAACCTCTAAAAAATTCCAAAAATTAAAGAATAAAGCTAGTTTGAATTACATTTGTGTCTCTTCTGATGAGTTGTCTTCTTTTATTCCAAATGATAACTCTTCAAGTCTAATTAACTGTAACAATCTAATCTTCCTCTTTATGATTCAGAGTTGGACCTTCAAACTCTGAATACTATGGGTTCACCTCTTGAGAAAGATTTGGAATCATCTAATTCTGAGAGTCCCATAGGAGAAGCTGTAGGTGAGCCTGAAGTGCAGGTAGAACCTTTAACCACCTTGCCTCAAGAGATCACCGAAGTCAACCTCCATAGTGTAAAGGTTCTACCTCCTATGGCAGCACCTCAAGATAGAGGGAAACAAGTCATTGATATTGAAGATTGAGAAGCCCTACCACAAGATGCTCCACCCTTAGATATGCTTATGGAAGATTAGCCAAAGGTGGATTACAATATCCTTTCTCATCTAAGAAAGTTGTCATCTATGCTAAGCATATATGATGGCCTTGTCTTATCCAAAGTGATAAGGGAATCACTAATCAAGGCCATCCTTGATCTTGAAATATAATTAACTCAGCTCCCTCTATAGGTGAGGAAGAACACTATGCAAAAGAAGCCCAAGGATCACCTTCATAGATGAAGACCTTCTCTTAGGGGACTTGGAGCACAACCATCTCTTATACATTACAACATGGATGGTTCAAACTCACCGGTTCTCAATTCGTGCATGAACATTATGAGTCTAAAGACCCTTGCCTATTTAAAGATCAACATCTCTACACTTTGGGAGATAGGATGATGTTGAGAGGATTCAATGATCAACGTGAGCTAGCTTTAGGTTCTATAGTGTTGCTGTTGGAGATAGGTGAGTGTAAGACTGAATCAAAGTTCTACATCATTGATTCGAAAACTTTATTCACTACTTTGCTTGGTAGACCTTGGATACACCAGAACAAGATCGTTCCATCCCCTCTTCATCAGTGCATGAAGTTCAGAAAAGATGTAATTAAGTACTATATCAGAGATGAAAAACCATTTTCAGTTAGAGAGGTTAAGATCTATGAAATGTGATCTACTATCTTCCTCAAAAAAACCATTTCTTATGAACTTGGATAAAATTCAAATGTAAATACAAAAGAAAAAGAAAATGAAGCAAAATAAAAGATAAAAGAAAATGAAAAAAAAAAGTCCAAGTGAGCAAGAGTGGAGAATTGAAGAAGAAATAGATCAGCATATCACATTCCACCCACAGTTTATTCCATCATATGGACATGTGGGTAGGATGGCTCAACCTCCACCAGGTAGAGGTAGAGGCAAAGATAGAGGCAGTTCCAGAGGTGGGAGACCCCCTAGTTGGCCTTTAACCAATAGAGGTTCATGAGTACCCCTAATCACATAGACTTGGAATCCTCAGGATGAGTCTAATGTGATTAGTATACCACCAACCCCTCTCGGGTTCCATTAGAGGTGACTTTGGAAGATGAAGACCGCCCAAGCAAAGCAAAGTATTCAAATCTAGTTTATGTGAAACTATTAGCGAAGTTAGAACCTGCCGAACCTCGCTTGCTTCTCAAAAGTTGAAGGTTTAGTAGTTAAGAAGTCCCACTAAGTCTTCAGTGATATGAAGCTAAGAGGTTCTTTTTGGGTTCATCATCCTCAAGTCCAGAGCTTGATGTAGGACTTGAGGAAGATACTTTTAAATAATTAATGGAATTACCTTTTGAATTTTACTCACCTAGTGTTCAAAATATTATACAGAAAGGTTTAGTTCCTCACACATGGTCCAAGCATAGGTTAGAATACTTTAAAAAGCTATGAAACAATATAGGCAGGGAAGCACAATCAAGAGCAGGACTAGGATTTGATAGTGGGTCGGTCGATGACTAAGATTATTGCCTAGTTGTTACCAATCATTTAGAGTCTGATAGTTTCTTTTCACACATCCCCAACTCTTATGAGAATGTGTGTTTATAAACTTCAGATGTTTCAGATGATCTCCAAGTCAAAGAGGCACTACCATAACTTGAACAGAAGATTCATTCAATCATTGACAAACTTAAAAAAATCAACCTTAGGATAGAAGAAAATTTCTCATCAGTTCATTGATGAATGAAGAAACTAATGACTTATTGTTAGTATTGCACGAGTTTAAAGGTGCATGGAGTTATGAAGAAATGCCCAGATTATCTCCTGACGTAGTAGTCCACAAGCTAGCAATAAACCCTAACGTTACCCTTATTATGCAAGCTACTAGACACATGCGATTGAACAACAGGTCATTTCTAAAGTCAAGAAAGTGATCGATGCTGGTTTCATCAGGGAAGTAAAATATCCTACCTGGTTAGCTAGTGTTGTCCCAGTTAAGAAAAAGAATGGACAAATTTGCATATGCGTCAATTTTAGGGACTTAAATAAGGCATGTCCTAAGGATGAATTTCCTCTTCCTATACCAGAATTAATGGTGGATATTGCATCATCTCATGCAGTCTTCTCTTTCATGGATGGGTCATCTGGCTATAACCAAATCAAGATATCTCCTGAAGATGAAAGAAACACTGCTTTTCAAACCCTGATTGGAATCTTCTATTATAAGGACATGCCTTTCAGCCTTAAAAATGCTGGTACTACATACCAACAGGCCATAACTCAGATCTTCAATGAACTCATTCATCATCAAGTTGAGTGCTATGTTGATGATCTAGTAGTCAAAATCTTAAAAAAGGAAGGCCACCTCTTTGACTTGAGAGTAGTTTTTGAATGTTTAAGACAATATAACCTCAAAATGAATCCCCTGAAGTGTGCATTCGGAGTAGCTTCAGGAAAATTCCTTGAGTTTATTGTTGATGGGGAATAGAAATAGATCCTGAAAAGATTAAAGCTATCTTAGAAATGCCACCTACTAAGAGTATAACTTAACTAAGATCCTTTCAAGGATGACTGGAGTATCTAAGATGCTTTATCTCAAACCTAACAGGGAGATGCAATCCATTCTTAGCACTTGTCAAAAAGGATGCCAGTTCAAGTGGGATGATAAGTGCTAGCATGCCTTTGAAGACATCAAAGAGTACTTGGTACCCGGTAGCGACCTTCCACTCGAAGCCACTCCTTTACCGGTGCATTGGATGACTCTCCATGCTCGTTGGCAAGCCAATGATGAGGGAAGGAAAGTGCACTTACTACCTCTCATCATCGATCCCTCGGTAAACTATCCACCTATTGAGAAACATTGCTTTGATCTTTGCATCTCGGCTATGGAATTACATGTTTTCTCATAAGGTGAACTCTGAACCAATCACATCACCTCAACCAACACTTTCCAGATGATTGGCTCTCTGGTCCATGATACTCTTCCTATTTGATATCACATTTGTACCCCTCCATGTAAAAGGACAAGCACTAGCGAATTTCTTAACAGCACACCCACTTCTTACTGATTCTCCACTTATTGATGATCTCCCCGATGAACAAATCATGAACTTACGGGTGGCTAGCAATTACCGATGGAAGATGTATTTTGATGGTACTGCTTCTTTTCTGAAATGTGAAGCACCATGATCTATTCTCCCTAGAAAGACAGGGGTAGGAATAGTTCTTCTAACTCCAAACTACGATGTGATGAGATTCTCCTACTATTTTTCCAACCCTTGCAATAACAACGAAGCTATGTATGAGGCTTTGATTGTCAGTCTGGAGTTAGCCATCACTATCAATGTCAAGAGCATCAACATCTTTGGGGATTCTCAGTTGGTTATCAACTAGATTGTCAGGTCCTACCAGGTTCTCAAACCCAAGCTTCATCATTACTATGAGTATACCATGAAGCTGTTGGCCCAGATTCCTGAAGTTACCATCTACAAGGTTCCCCGGGCAGAGAATGCAGTAGCAGATGCTTTGGCCAAATTGGCCAAAGAGTTGGCTTATCTAGAATAGGAGTCCATTTCAATAAGGGTCCAAAATAGATAAGTCCTATCCTTTATTGATGCTGAATTCATCAAGAGACTTTCTCTTGAAGGGGAGGTTGTGATTGCCAAAATGGACAAGTTGGATTGGAGGCAACCATTCATAGATTACTTGAACACCGGCAAACTATCTCAAGAGAAATCACAAGCCCATCAGGTGAAATAGAGAGCTCTCTCCTATGCCCTTTTTGATGGCACCCTGTACCGCCGGTGCTTTGACCAAATGTGGTTACATTATTTAGAAAAACATGAAGCTCATGGCATTGTAACCAAGGTACATTCACGTCTATGCAGAGCTCATCAATCTGGTCTAAAAATGAAGATGAAGATTAAAAGACTTAGATACTAGCCTTCTATGATCCAGGTGCATGGATGTAGGCATAATGATTATGGAGTACGGTGATGCTCCACTAACAACCCAATATTCTACACCCTACTTTGGCTCCATGCCCATTTGAGTGTTAGGATATTGACATTGTGGGTCTGATCGATCCTTCTTGTTCTAAGGGAAATTGATTCATCTTAGCTGCCACCGACTACTTTTCCAAGTGGGCGGAAGCCATCCCACTCAGAGAGGTCATAACTCACCATGTGCTTTGATTTTTTAGGAAACATATCATATATAGGTTCAGGGTGCCTCAATGAATTATATTCGATAATGGTACTGCATTCAAAAGCACAAAAATTAACAGCTTTGCCAGAAGACATGACATAGATTAGAGATACTCCACCATCTACTACCCTAGAGATAATGGCGGAAGCATTCATTCAAAAAAATCTCATAGATATCAAGAAGACTCTTGATGATAACAAGCGATGGAATGGGCTTGGTTGAAGCCTTGAGCCTACCGCACCAACTCCAACTACCCCATTTTTTCCTTAGTGTATAGCTATTCTTCCTTTAAAGTTCAACTCCCATCACTAAGGATAGCATTGGGTAACAAGATCACTACAAAGTAGAATGCAAAGTTACGTTATCAAGGTTTGGAGTTACTGAGGCATGCCAGAACCTCGAGTGGTACAAAGCCAAAATGATTCAAGCTCACAACAACCCGTCTTCCCAAGGTCTTTTCGAGTAAGAGAACTTGTTTTAGTCCTAAGGAGACCAATTATTGCCCATCAAAATATGGGAGGCAAGTTTGAACCCACTTGGCAAGGCCCCTATGTTATAGAGAAGGCTGACCAAGGAGGATCTTATCAGCTTATTGATTGTAAAGGGGAACACCCGATGCTTCCAATTAATGGGCTCTATCTAAAGAAATATTACCCATGAAACAAAACTTGTTTGTAAACAATCATTAATAAAAAGAATAAAAATTTGATTCCATTCATCAAATCTTCTCTTCTTTCGAAGTGTTGTTTGCTTGTCTTAATGAATGGCGTGTCTAGGGGTCGTAAGAGTCCCCAGTGGCATCTTATCCTTTTCACAACACAAACACAATCTCCTCATAGCGGGTGCAAGAGAACCCGAGGCATCTTATTTGATTAGCACAACTAAGTTTGGTATGAGAGAACCCAAGCAACACCCTTTGGGAATTTTCCATCCATGGTGTCATTTTATAATTCCCTGTTTTTTTAAGAGTCCCTGGCATCCTATTTCTTTTAACACATACACAAGAATAAACACAAATCTTTTGTCTTGAGCTATTTTACACTAGATTTTGCTCTAGGTCTACTTTAGAGGGATGTGAGTCCCTATGCCTTCTTCCTAACTTGACCATTGCAAACCAAAGAGCACCTTCTAACTATGGTAGTCTTCACTGCATAGCAAGTAAGATACCTTATATTGACTTTATTTAAGAAGATGTGAGTCCCCGTGCTATCTTCTTGAACTAGCCATCATGCTCTAACTAGGTCAAGTATATTTTGAGGCTTAGGATAAGTCCCCCAGAGAGTCCTTTTCTCTTGATTATATTTGAGTTGATATAAGTCCCCCAGTGGCATTCACTTAGTAGTCACCCTAGGTCAGATGGCACCTATCGAGGCGAAGACAGACTATCATAACAGTCAGTTCCGCTATAGGAGGATGTGAGTCCCCGAGCATTCTTCCTAGTTTGATCATTGCAAACTGATGGGCACCATAGGTTGGTTGATGTTCACTATGCTGACAGCGACTCACCCGGTGAGTATTCCACCCTTGGTAGATATGAGTTCCCGTGCATTCTCCTTGAATTGGACACCGAATACATACTGAATTTTTGACTAGCCATGTCATTTTCTCTAGGGTGTTGGATTAAGCATTTACAGCCTCATCCCTGCACTCTATTTGGATCATGTCCTTTGCAACCCTATTTAGACACTACCCGTTACTTTTGGATTAGACATTCCCCTTTCCTAGTAGCCACCCCTGTGGTTGGAGAATTTATTCATCATATGTGCAAGTTCTCCCTTGGATCAGTAAATTTGAGATATGTCTAGGCTAATAGAAGCTCCTCAACTTGATCCCTCATAAACTAATAGGGTCTACAATGAAATATACTAAAATAAATAAACAAAAATTAATTCACTTGTGGATTAGAATTCAAGCCCCCCAAAAGGCCCCTTCTCCCAAGCAGACATCCTATCTTTAGGGAAGTGTCTATAGAACTCCCTATAGGAATTGCCTAACTACCTAAGTTGAGATAAATCCCTGGTTCGGTACTCACTCCATAGTCACCTTTAGGTCGGGTTCAATATATTTTGCCACAAGCAGGTTACCTTGGCAGTCACTCCGCTTTAGAAGTTGTAAGACTATGATGCATTCTTTCTAGCATGATTGTTGCAAACTGACGGGCAGCCCTAGGTCGGGTTCCTTTTGTTGCCCAAAGAAATCGATCACCCTAATGATCTTTTCTAATAGAAGATGTGAGTCCCTGAGCTTTCTTCCCTTTAATTGGTCATTCCAAACTGAATGGCACTCCTTTGGTTGGATAACTCTCCCATCGGCCGGGAAGTTACTCCCTTTCACTCAGTAAATTTGAGATAGGTCTAGACTTTTATAAGCTCCTTCTCAGTGTGATCCATCGTAAACCAACAGAATCCATCAAAACATAATTAAAAATGAAATCTATCTGACTATCTTTGAGTTGATCTAAGTCCACCAGTGGAATTCACTCAATGGTCAGCCCTAGGTTGGGTTCGATTTGTTGCCCAAAGCAACTAATCACCCTAATGGTTCCTTGTTTCTAGAAGATGTGAGTTCCCATGATTTCTTCTTAAGACTTGGCCATTGTATACCAAAAGGCATTTCCCCTTGGATTGATAGTCCTACCTTATGGTTGGTAGACTACTCCCTTTGAATATGTAAATCTGAGTTAGTTCTAGACCTCTATGGCCCCTACTCAGTGAAGTTCTTTGCAAACCTATGGAATCCATCATAATTAAAATAAATAAATCTAAAAATAAAATCAATGTTGACTATCTTTGAGCTGATCTAAGTCCCCCAATGGCATTCACTCAATAATCAACTCTATGTTGGGTTCAATTTGTTGTCTTGCCAATAGATTTCCCCAGCAACTAGTCTCTACTTTGGAGGATGTGAGTCCCCGCGCTTTCTTCCTAGTATAGTTGTTGCACACTGAAAGCCATCCTTTTGGTTAGCTACTCTTACTATGTGTTTAGTAGACTACCCCTTTAGATTGGTAAATCTGAGTTAGGCTTTAGCCTCCATGGCTCCTATTCAGTACAACCCATTGTAAACCAATAGGGTTCATCTAAAAAATCTAATCCTAACAAAATTGAAAAAAATTCAACCCTCTTCCCCAGTGAATTAAATTAATTTTTTTCTCCTCAGTGAGAATCAAATCAAACCGCTCACCCCCTTGTGGATGGCTTGAACCTGCTTCCCTAATGGAAGGTTCACACTTTATTCTTTAGTGGATTTCTCCCTTCTCTTATGTCTTAGACATAAGTAAAGCCACATTGCACTAAGCTCTAGATTCTTTCTACAACTTGGTTAGGGATAGATTGTTTCTATTAGTGCTTGTGATCTCTCAATATTGTTGATCATTTTGGTCAACACTAATATGTGGTGTTCCTTGTCAGTCACACCACACCTATTGGGCGCCCTTTATTTACCTCATTTTAGAATGAGCTCTCAATCCCTCCATCTTAGGCTTAGGACTTCTATTAGACATTCAGAGTTCCTTAGTCTTAAGACACATCTAGTGATTAGGTGGACACTCAACCTTGCCCTAGAAAACTTAGAAGAGTTATCCATAGGAATAGGTCATGCCTTAGGGATGTTAGGAAAACTTCCTACCCTTACCTTAAACCATTCCTCACATTCCTTCCTCCAAGTCAAACTCCAAATCAATCTTAATTAATTTTCTCCAAATTCAAATCAACTCCATTTGATTGAAATCCATGATTGAAATCTATGATTGAAACCCATGATCAAAATCCATCAAAAATTCCTAAGTCCAAATTTTCCTAAGTCCCTAAGCCTCCTTAAGGACTTAACCAAAATTATGATCTAAACCTATTCAAATCTTTAAGATTATCTCATGATCCATTTATATTCTCATTTATATTCACATATATAAATGAAATATAAATTCAAACACATCAAATCAAATTCAAAATTCAAAATCAATTCATGAAATTTTCCTTAAATCCTTTAAATTCCCATTAATGGATTTAACCTAAACCTTGATCAAATCAATTCAAATCCTTGGGATTTTCTCAAAACTCATTTATATTCTTATTTATATTCACATATATAAGTGAAATATAAATATAAATCAATTAAATCAAGTTCTTAAATTAAATTTCCAATTTAAAAATTTCCTAAGTCATTAATTCTCCATTAAAGGACATATCCAAAACCTTGAACAAATCAATTCAAATCTATGGGATTTTATCAAAACTCATTTATATTCTCATATATAAATGAAAAATAAATATAAATCAATCAAATCAAACTCAAAAATTAAATTCCAATTTAAAACTCCCTTAAATCCTTTAAATTCCCTTTAATGGATTTAACCTAAATCTTGATCAAGTCAGTTCAAAGTCATGGGATTTTCTCATAATTCTTCTATATTCTAATTTATATTCACATATAAATTAAATATAAATATAAATCAATCAAACAAAATTCAAAAAAATTCAAACCCCCTACTCCAAATTTTTTTAAGTCCCTTAAATCCCTCTTAATGGACTTAGCCCAAATTATGATTAAACCACTTCAAATCCTTGAGATTTTCTCATGATCCATTTATATTCTCATTTATATTCACATGTATAAATGAATTGTAAATTCAAACAATCAAAACCAATTCCAAAAATCAAACTCAAATCAACTCAAAATCCAATCTAAGCCTTTCAAGTCAAAATCTTGAACTTAGCCAAATCAATTTCAAATCAAGACAAACTCTGGATTTTCTCTCATAGTTCATTCAACCCTACAATCATGAGCTCATTTATAAATCCAAACTTCAATCACTAAATCAAGACCCAAGTCCAAAATCAAACCCAAAATCCTTTCATATTCTTCCTTTGAATATAAAATTTTCAAATGGATCAAAACCCATTTGACTTCAAACACTTGTAAATGGATTTATATTTCAATCATAAGTCCAAATACAAGATCAACCAACTTCAAATCAAGCTTTGACCAAGCCATTTGACCAAATTAGGCTCACTTGACCCAAAGTGACCTAAAGTACCCTTATGAGCCAAATTTTGATCCTAACCAAATTGGATTGAACCAAACTCATATTTTCCTCTCATCATGATCAACAATCATCATGGGATGATAAATCAATCAAATTGGGTCAAACCAAGTCAAACCTAAGGGTTAACCAAGTTAACACTTAGCCCAAAATGAAACCTTAAGTAGCCAAATTCCACAATAGGCCAAATTGATTGAAACCATTGATCTAAGTTCAATCATGACTTATGTTTGAACTTGACCAAGCAAACATTTGAGCTAATTGGCCACTTGTTGACCCATTTTGACCTAAAGGGTCAAAATTTGTCAAAACTTGATCTTAGCCAAATTGATTGGAACCAATGGGTCAAGTCCATTCCAAATCACTTGTGGAACTTGGCCAAAGCCTCAAGCCCAACTAGACCTAACCTGTGATTGACCCAAACATGAAAAGGGGTCATGTTGAGCCAAAATAGAACTTAACCCAAATTTATTGAAAACAAAGATACCAATCCACTCCATATGACTACCCAAACCTAAACCTACCCTTGTCCTACCTCAAATAGGTCAAATGGGTCAAATAGGTCAACTTGACCCATTTGAAATGAATCATATGAGCCATATTCAAAACCATACTAAATTAAACCAATCCAAAGCCACCAAAACATTTCAAATGGTCATATGAACTTGACACAACCCTTGGTTTGACCCAATTTGACCTATTGGTCAACTTGACCCAAGTTGACCCATTTTGACCTAAATGGTCAACATGAGCCAAACCCTATCAAATGAATTCCAAATCTCTTGAAACTCAGCCAAACCTAGATTCTCCACATACCCAACATATCCAAAGTAGAAAAATAGCAAAATGACCATCTTACCCCTAGGCCATAGAATAAATTTTGGCTTAACCCATGGGTAATTTGGTCATACCCTATTCACATTCACTTAAGGCTTTCCTAAAAGCTCAAGGGGACTTAGTGATGAGTGGTGCACCTAACCCAATGGGTTTGGGTCAGCCCATTTGGTCCCTAGACTAAACCCGACCCTATGGTCAAAATTTGAATTTTCAAACTCCCTCTCAAGCTCAAATTCAAGCACATGGGAGGTTGGCAATCCACTCCTTGGCTCAAATCAACCATGTGTGCACTCGTAACTGATCAAATAGCCCTTATCCTATGATCAATTGGATCAAAATGGAATGTCCATTATCGGTCGTCCGAACCTTCATGGGGAGATATACTCCCCCTAAATAAACTCAAATAGATAATTCACTATTTTGATTGACTGCTAGTGAGACCTGGGAGCCATCATAGAGTGATAGTAAGCATCCTAGAGCTCATTCCATTCTCCCATTTCTCGATTTTCAAATAGTGAAAATAAGGGATGCCAATTGAATTTCCAACTTCTTCCACAATTCATTTCCTTTTAATTACTCTTGCACACTTTATATAGGAGCTAAGTCGAGTGCACCTAAGCTTCTATTGTAGTTCCCAAAGCAAGGAAGTGTCCAATTTGATCAAAGCCACAAGCTACCCAAGGAGGAGTTGGTCCATACATTGATCCACTCAACCTCAAGTGCTCATACTCTCAGCAAGGCTTCATCTCAACCAGACAAAGCTTCTCCAAGGGAATCGAGCATCGGTGATCACCTCCGATGAGGTATGGGATTTTTTGACCATTAAACTCAATGTAGTGTGGAGCTTTGTGAAAGAAATTTTCACCCCATCAATTTTTGCTTATTAGATTTTCTGCTCTCTGTCATTAGATGGTGTGGATTGAATTTGGTTTGATTCCATGCTAGATCGATCTTGGATCTTCCCCTTGATCATGGATGGTCTCTATTGATCAAGGAGAAGGACTTGGTTTATCTCAACTATCCATCCACATGTTTTAGATGGACGACTGAGATTATTTAGAACATTTAGAAATCCTTTTATCTGATTTAAAATGCGGGGAGATTCTTGGTCGTCCAATATTTGATTAGACAGTAGAGGATTAAAGCACGTGAACCACCACCACCATTTGGTATGTGATGTTTAAGTGACCTCCTCATGGCACGATGCATGTAAAGCGTGCTGACCACCATGAGCCAGGGATTAGTTAGGATTAATAAAATGCTTAATTAATTCCTAATTCACTTAGAGATCCTCCAAAATTCATAACTCTTGCTAGAAAATTTTAAAAAATATGAAATAAAATTCTATGGATAGATAATTAAACCTAGAACATTTTAAAATTAGTTTTGATGAGTTTTGAGTTATTCTTTTCTCTAAATTTTAGTTTTTTTAGAAAGTTAACTTTGTTAATTACTTTTTAATTAGGCCTTTGATTAACCCCAAATATTTTGAGTAAGTTTTAGGGGATGACGTTTACCTCCCCTAATTTTCTTGAGATTTATTGATAGTTTGACTAAAAGAATTGCATATGGCTTCCTTAATTATCCTTCTTATGTAATTAAGCATTATTAGGGTATGATTAGTGATTTTAACCTATGATTAGGGTTGATTAAGGTCAGATCCAATAAATAGGAGATTTATGGAATATTTTTGTCACCCCCTAAAAGTTTAACTCAACTCAGATCATTCCAAGGGCAGTTTTCATATCTAAGATGATTTATATACAACCTATCAAGAAGATGACAGTCATTCTCAGTACTTGTCAAAAAGGATGCCAAGTTCAAATGGGATGACAAGTGTGAGCATGCCTTCAAAGACATCAAGCATTACCTGATGAAGCTATTGGTTCTAGCAACCTTTTATCAGGCAAGCTGCTCATACTTTACACTACTATGTTTAATGACTCCTTTGGTGCTTTATTTGCTCAAGCCAATGGTGAAGGGAAGGAAAATGCACTCTACTACTTCAATCATTATCTAATCTCTACTGAGGCTAATTATCCACCCATTGAAAAGCATTGCCTATCTTTAATCTTTATATCCCAAAAGCTACAAGACTGTGATGTATCCCTTGGGCAAATCCATGATATCTCATAGTTTGACATTACTACAAGGATTTCTTAGCATCACACTTTATATGATTCTCAGTGAATAAATCATGAACTTAGATGATACTAGCATTCACCACTGGGAGATGTACTTTGATGATGCGACATTTTCTCAATGAGGAGAAGAACCACAATCTACTATTCTAAGACAAGCAGGGGTAGAAATAGTTCTCTTAACTCCAAAATATGATGTGATGTGATTATCATATCATCTGTCTAATCATTGCATCAATAATGAAGCCGAATATAAGGCTTTGATTTCTGGTCTGGAGTTAGCCATTACTCTAAGCATCCAAAACATCAACAACTTCAAGGATTCTCAACTAGTTATCAACCAAATCTCTAGGTCCTATAAAGTTATAAAGCCCAAGCTCCATCACTACCATGAGTACATCATGGAGTTGTTGGCCCAAATCCTAGAGGTTACCATTTATAAGATTCCTCGAGGAGTCATAGCATATGCTTTAGTAAAGATTTCAAGGAGTTGGCATGTCCGGAGGATGAGTCCATATAAATAAAGATCTAAAATAGACATATCTTATCCCTTATTGATATTGAACTCATCAAAAAGTACTCTCTTGAAGGGAAGGTTGCCATTTCCATAAAGGACAAGGAGTTAGATTGGAGGCAACCATTCATGGATTACTAAATAAAGGAAAACTTCCTCAAGAGAAGTCCCAAGCCCATCAGATGAAGTTGAGAACACTTTCCTATGCTATTATGGATGGTGTCTTGTATCGATGGCCTTTTGATCATATGTGGTTACATAGACAAGCACAAAGACCGTAAGATCATGACCGATGTACATTCAGGATTATGTGGAGCCAACCAATCCAATCCGAAGATAAAATTGATGATCAAGATACTAGGATACAACTGGCTATCGATGATCAAATTTTGCATGGATATGGCTAGGCCCAATATTTTACATCCTACATTGGCCTCATGGCCATTCGAGTGTTGGGGTACTGAGATAATGGGTCTGATTGATCCTCCTTTTTCCAAGGGTCATTGATTGATCTTAGCTAGTACTGACTACTTTTCCAAATGGGCGAAGGTGATTTGGCTCAGAGAGGTCATAGCTCAGCATGTGCTCCAATTTTATAGAAACCATATCATATAGGTTCGAGTCCCTTGATGAATTATATTTGATAATGTTACTACATTCAAGAGCACCGAGATCAACAACTTTGACCGGAGACATAGTATAGAATGGAAATTTTCTACCATCAACTATCAAAGGGCAAACAGCTTAGCAGAAGCCTTCAACAAAACTCTCATTCAAATACTAAAGAAGACAATCGACAAAAATAAGCGATAGTGGCATGAGTAGCTATTTGAAGCCTTGTGGGCCTACCACACCATATATAGAACTTTAACTCAATCTACTCCTTTCTCTTAACTGTATGGGTCCAAAGACATTTTAGCATTAGAAGTCCAACTCCCATCACTAAGGATAGCTATGGGTAATAAGATCATAACAGAGTAGAATGCCAAATTACAATTAGAAGAGCTAGAAGGTGTGGAGGAGAGATGCACGTGGGCCTGCCAAAACCTCAACTTGTACAAAGCTAAAATGATTCAAGCTCATAACAAGTTGGTCAGTCCTATAGCTTTTCAAGTAGGAAAGCTTATTTTGGTTTTAAGGAGACCAATTGTCGCCTGTTATAAGATGGGAGGCAAGTTTGAACCCACTTGGGAAGGCCCTTTTTTCCATAGAGAAGGCCTACCAAGGAGGATCTTATCAGCTTATTAATCATAAGGGAGAGCACCCAATACTTCCAATCAACAGGCTCTACTTATAGAAATATTATAAAAAAAATTTGAAAAAAAATATCATCAATGAAAATTCCATTTCAAATTTAATTTCTTCCATGTTGAAAGTATTCTTGTTTATGAATCTACCATGATGTATTTAAGGTAGGTGTAAGGAACCCAAGCGGCATCCTATCCTTCATCGACATAACACAAACATATAAAACAAACACATATATTTTTTCTCCGACAATTCTGAGTTGAGATAATGCCCAGTGGCACTCACTCAGTAGCTTCTCTAGGTTAGGTTAATGTGCTACCCTACTAGTGTGTCACCCTAGTGGTCTTCCTACTTTGGAGGATGTAAGTCTGCTACACTTTCCTTTCTTACTTGGCCACTACACACCGACAAGCACCTTGTTAATTTAGTAGGCCTTACTGTGTGGTCGGTAAGCTACCTCATGTTAGCTTCATTTAAGAGGATGTGAATTTGCTATGCTTTCTTCTTAGATTCACCTTCGTGCACTAACTGTGTCAAGTATATTTGAGGTTTAGGATAAGTCCCCTAGTAGCTCCTTCCCTCCTGACTGCTTCAAGTCTAGGTCCAATCCTTCTTTGGAGATCCCCGCTTAGTAGTCGCTCTAAGTTAGATAACATATGTCTCATCGATGATAAACTATCCCAATGATCAGTTCTACTTAGAATGTTGTAAGCCTACATACTTTCTTTCTAGATTGATCATTGCACAATCGATGGGCACCTTAGATTGGTTTGTTATCACTATGCTGATGGATACACCACTCATGCTGATGGATAGATTGGTTGGTTCTCGCACCTTAAGATACACCACTCATGGCAGATGTAAGTCTGCTACACTTTCTACTTGAGTTGGCCACCATACAACTATAGGCTTTCTTTTCCAGGGATCAGGATAATGCCCCTAGCAACACCTCCCTTATGGGCACTATATTTGGATCACATTCTTTGTGAACCCATTTAGACACTACTCAAATTACTATCAGATTAGATAGTTCCCTTTTCCTGGTAACCACCCCTATGGTTGGAGAATCCGTTCTGCGGATGTGCAGATTCTCCCTTGGTCCAATAAATCTGAGACAAGTCAAGGCCGACATAGCCCTTTCTCAGTGTGGTCCCTTGCACACCAAGAGGGTCCACACAAATATATAAATAAAATATGTATTCACTTGTGAATTAGGAGGACACCCCTAGCAGTACCTTTTCCCAAGTAGGTATCCTATCTTTAATGCAGTGTCAGCAAAACTCCCTATAGGAATAACCTGACTACTCTTGAGTTGATGAAAGTCCCTAGCGTCATTCACTCAGTAGTTACCCTAAGTCAGGTTTGATTTGTTGTACTACTAATAGGTCACTCCAGTAGTTGTTCCCTACTTTAGAAAATGTATGTCAACTACACCTTCTTCTTAGCATAGCTGTTGCATCAAAAGGTAACCCCTTAGGTTGGCTAGCTCTACCCCATGGCTAGTAGACTATCCTTTAGATTTATGAATCTGAGATAGGACAAGTCTGATATAGCCCCTTCTTAGTGGTTCCATCACACACCGATATGGTCCATAAATTAAATCTTTCAAATTTGATCAAGCTCACATCCCTAGTGAATATGGCCTCAATTTGAAATCAAACTAAACCATATCAAATCACATAAAATTAAGATAAAAGTAGTCCTGACTACTTTTGAGTTAACATAAGTCCCCATAGACATTCACTTAGTAGTCACCCTAGGTCAAGTTCGATTTGTTGTGCATCCAACAGGTCACCCCAGTGGTTGTTCCTTGCTTTAGGAGATGTAAGTCTGCTATGCCTTCTTCCTAGCACATACATTGCAGTTCAAAAGGCAACCCCTAAGGTTGGCTAGCTCTATCGTAGCTAGTAGACTATCCCTTTGGATTTATAAACCTGCAGTAGGTCAAAGTTGATATGGCCCCTTCTCTATGGGTCCATTGCACACTAATAGAGTCCATACATTAACTTAGATTAAATTAAACCCAATCTAATTTTTCCCAGTAGAGTTAAATCACACCTCCCTAGTGGAGCCCCAAATCATATTCGAACAAATCAAAACCATCTGGAGCCAAATTAAACCAACTCCTAGTAGAGTCTAAATTAAAGAAATAAACCAAACTCTTATCCCCAATATACATCCCCAAACAAATCTATGAAATCAAATGCAAATCCCAAACCCTGAGGATAGTCAAACCTACTTCCTAGTTGAAGGTTTATATACGATCCCAGGACTAGCCCATATCTCTAGTTTCTCTACATCAATTAAAACAAAATAAATTAAAGTCATTTGATCTTAATCTGGTGGATTATAGATTCTTATCTCCGGATCTTCTTCCACAAATCATATAATCAAATTGAATTCAAACCTTATCCCTAGATTTTCTTCTTCTATGCTCTAATAGACCCTCACATGTCATGTCCAATGCATGTGTGATCCCCTAGCTGTTCTCCCTTCATGTACTTGACATGGAATTCTCATCAAATCTTATTTATTCTCTTATGCACACGTTTAATACTTCAACCAAAAGATTAACAATGTATTCATTTAAATTACATCATCTTAACATTGTAATCAACATTTTATGATTTATGATGGTGTAAGCTCAAACTAACTATACAATATAATGCTAAACATATTATGGTGTGAATTAACACACTATATTATATTATAATTTACTATAATATAATATATTGTCTAACATTACACCTCATTAGAATCGCTTAAAAGAAACAAATAACAAAATTTTCTCAAAATAAGAATAATGTTCATTTTGGATGTAAAATTATTATTTTTCTATTAGAAATGGTATAAAATAGCATAATTTTTGTGTTGCTTCTTGGTGCGAGCCATGAATTTGGTCAAATTCTTCCATCTAAACCATCAAATTAACATTTTTGTGAGTTTTGACCCAATGTATTAGAACAAAAGGAAAACATACTAAAATGTATAATAATAAGATTTATAACAATATATACATATATATATATATATATATGAAGTTATATTATTATGTACATTATATTTTAATATAATTTCATATAATGTATTATCTTAAGGTACACCTTAAAATGAATCACTTTAAGCAAAAAATTATAAAATTTGGTTGAAAATGAACATTTATTTTGGATGCAAAATTCCATTCTTTTGATTAAATGACACACCATAGCACAAATGATGTTCCCTAAAGCTTACCTTAAATTTGGCCACATCCCATCATCTCAACCTATAAATCAGTATTTTATGAATTATACTAGTACAAACTCTACTACAAAGATAAATTATATAACAAACTAAAATATGCTAAACAACAAGTAAAATACACAATAGTATGCTATAATGCATGATGTTACACTATGTTAAGACATCCTATATTATGATACACTATAACATATTATATTATATTACATATCACATCACAAGGGATTGCTTAAAATAAAAATAAATCATAAAATTAGTCTAAGAAGTAAAAAAAACTATATATTTTAGTTGTATCACTTACATATTTTAAATTGAAATAATATATATTGATGTCATGCTCTACCTATTATGAATTTGGTCAAATTCCACCATTTTAAAGTCTAAATCAATATTTTTATAAATAATGCTAGTGTAGGCTCGACTGCATGATTGTAAAATACTAAATGAATTTAAATTGTGAGAGCAATATATTATGATATATAATGTTATACTACTCTACAATATATAATATTTATTTTGAATATAATATCTTACTTTTTAGACTACAAGTGGCATAGTTTTTACTACCTAATTCCCACTTCAAATTTAACAAATTTCATCATCTAATTTATTAAATCAATATTTTTATGATTTATATTAATATAAAATATAGTGCACAATACCATAATATACTATAACATTTCAAAACATCATTTAACATCCAAAAACACATCACTACATGCTCAAATATATAATGCTACAACATACTATAATAAATGGTATTACAATATGATTTAGGGTTAGGGTTTAAGGTATTTAAATCTCTAATAATCAAGGGAAAGTCTCTTGAAGACATTTTCTTTAGCTACCATAACTATGTTAGGATTAGGACATTCTATAGATCTACTCTTAATGACATCATTATTTAAGGTTTAGGGTTTAGGGTTTGGGGTTTAGGGTATTAGGTTTAGGGTTGTAGTTTTTAGGGTTTAGGGTTGTAGTTTTTAGGGTTTAGGGTTTAGGGTTTAGGCTTTATGGTTTTAGGGTTTATGGTTTAGGGTTTAGGGTTTTAGGGTTTAGGATTTAGGGTATAGGGTTTAGGGTTTAAGGTATAGGGTTTAGTGTTTAGGGTATAGGTTTTAGGTTTAGGGTTTAAGTTTAAGTATGGTGGGTTTAGGGTTTAAAGTTTCTTTTTAATAGAGAAAAATTAGATTCAACATTTTTTTTTATTTATTTCATCAACCAAGTAGCACCCCAAGTCTTCTAAGACATAAGCGATGACATAGTTCAAAAGTGAGCACCCATAGAGCAAATCAAAAACCCTAGATAACTAGAACCATCTCTACTGTAAAGACATAGTTCCATAAGCAGTAGATCAGATCGGCCATTCTTATTTAATTAACCTCTTGAGTAGTGAGATTGCCATCATATCCATGATCTTCCTCCACCACCACTGTATAACCTTTATCGCCTCCCACATCTAACCACCGCTGACCACCACCTCCATATCCACTATCACCTTGATCCACTAGCACCTATCCCCCAGTGATGATTTTCCATCTTTTATTGCTAGATCTAGAGTGAGCCTAGTTGACGGTGATGTTCCTGTAATCAAGGTTCTAGCCATTCTTAGGTTTATTTTAGGTTTATTTTTTATTTTATTTAGGTTTTATATATTTTAGTTTAGTTTAGGTTTTTATTTATTTTATTTTAGTTTAGTTTTAATTTTTAATTTTATTTTTTTATGTTTAGGTTTAGGTTTTAGTTTATGTTTTTATTTTATTTAATTTATTCATTTTTTTTGTTTAGGTTTGCTTATTTATTTTATTTTTAAGTTTTATTTAGTTTAGGTTTAGGTTTTTAGCTTTTTAGGGTTTAGGGTTTAGGGTTTAGGTTTAGGTTTAAGGTTTTTTTAATAGAGAACAAATGCAAATTCAACATTTCTTCTTTTAGATTTCATCAACCAAGTAGCACCCCAAGTTTTCTAAGACACATGCGATGACATAGATAAAAAATGAGCACCCATTGAGAAAATCAAAATCTTAGGTAAGTAAAACCATCTCTACTGTAAAGATATAGTTTCATAAGTAGAAAATTGGATCGGTCATCTTCAGTTTCTCTAGTTCCCATCGGAACCACCCCCGCCTCTCGAGTAGCAGGATCTGTCATCATATCCCCGATCTCTCCCTCTACCACTACCATGGTTGTAACCTCCATCACTCTTCCTGCCTCCATAACCACCATTGCTCTGACCACCACCTCCATATCAACCAGCACCTCCAAATCCCCCACCACCACTATGATAACCACCGCCTCTGCCTTTGACTACACCACTAGATGTAATTTGAGCCTAGTTGATGATGATGTTTCTTGTCAAGGTTCTGCCCATTCTTAGGGTTTAGGGTTAGTTTATGGTATAGGGTTTAAGATTTAGGTTTGTAGTTTAGGGTTTAATCTTGTAGGTTGTAGGATTTGGGGTTGGTGTGGGTTTAGGTTTAGGAGTGGTTTGTGGTTTAGGTTTTGGGCTTGGGGTATTTAGGGTTTTAGGGTTAAGTGGGTAGGAGGTTTAGGGTAGGTATGGGGTTTAGGGATTAGAGTTAGTTAGGGTTTAGGCATAGGGTTTAGGATTTGTTTTTTTTTATTAAAAACCAAGTTTATTTAGTTTATTATTTTATTATTTATTTATTTGAGTTTATTTTATTTTTTAATTTTATTTAGTTTTATTTTATATTTTTATTTAGTTTAGTATATTTATTTTATTTTAAGTTTTTTATTTTAGCTTATTTTTTAAGTTTAGGTTTTTTTTAGTTAATTTTTATTTTTTTTGTTTAGGTTTAAGTTTTAAGTTTTTATTTTAGGTTTTATTATTTAGTTTATGTTTAGGTTAATTTTTAGTTTATTTTATTTTTTTAGTTAAGGTTTAGATTTTGGTTTAGTTTATTTTAGGTTTAAGTTTAGGTTTTATTAATTTTAGTTTAGTTTATTTTAGTTTAGGTTTAGGTTCATTTTATTTTGTCTATTATATTTTATTTGAGGTTTAGATTTATTTTTAGTTTAAGGTTTATGTTTTCTTTTTTATTTATTTTTAGGTTTAGGTTTTATTTAGTTTTTATTTTATTTTATTTTTGGTTTATTTTATTTTAATTCTACATTTAGTTTTTATTTTCTCTAAGTTTTTTGTTCTTAAGTTTATTTCATTTTTTAATTTAGTTTTAGTTTTTATTTATTTTATTTTATTTAATTTTATTTTATTTTTAGGTTTAGAATTAGGTTTTAATTTAGGTTTATATTTTATGTTATTTTTTATTTTATTTAGGTTTAGGTTTTTTATTTATTTTATTATTAGGTTTCATTTAGTTTAGGTTTTTAGGTTTTATTGTTTAGGATATTCTGTTTTGTTTTGGTTTTAGAGATGGGTTTAGGTTTAGGGTTAGGGTTTGGGTTATAGGGTTTAGTGGTCAGCTTGTGGTCAGTTTGGGTCATTTAGGGTAGGTCAGAGTCTGGTAGGGCTTTAGGGTGATTTAGGTAGGGTTAATAGGGTTTGGGTGGGTAGGGTGGTCAAGATTGGTTAGGAGAAGGTTAGTAGGGTTGGGTTTAAGGTAGGGTCTAGGGTTTAGGGTCAGGTTTAGGTTTTAAAATCACAAACCCAGGTTTAGGTTTATTTAGTTTATTTAGTTAATAAGTTTGATTTATTTTTTATTTTTAGTATTTATTTATTTTAGGTTTATCCATTAAGTTTTTATTGTAGTTTATTTTAATTGGTTAGGATGCTTATTTTTTGGTTAGTTTTATTTTTAATTTATTTTAGTTTATGTTTTATTTTAAATTTAGTTTAGGTTTAGGTTTTATTTTATTTAGGTTTAGGTTTTATTTTAGGTTTACTTTAAGTTTTCTTTATTACTTTAGGTTTAGTTTATTTTAGTTTATTTTATTTAGTTTAGGATTTAGGTTTAATTTACTTTAGGTTTAGGTTTATTTATTTTAGTTTATTTTAGGTTTATTTATTTTTTAGGTTTTTAGTTTAGTGTTATTTATTTATTTATTTATTTTAAGTTTAGGTTTTATTTAGTTTTATTTTATTTTATTTTAATTTATGTTTAGTTTTATTTTATTTAGGTTTATATTTTATTTTAGTTTGGTTATTTATTTTATTTTAGTTTATTTTTAGTTTAGGTTTTAGTTTAGGTATTTTATTTTATTTTATTTAGGTTTAGGTTTTATTTATTTGATTTTAGGTTTTATTTAGTTTAAGTTAGGTTTTAGAGGATTTAAGTTTAGGGTTTAGGTAGGTTGGTAGGTAGGTCAGGGTTTAGGGTTTTAGGGTTTGGTTTAGGGTTTAGGGTTTAGGTTTAGTTTAGGTTTTAACATTTAGGGTTAGGTTGGGGTTTGGGGTTTAGGTTCATTTTAAGGTTTAGGGTTTAGAGTTATGGTTTATTTATTTATTTTATTTTGTTTAGATTAAGTAAACTCGTAGGTTTAGGTTTATTTAGTTTATTTTTTATTTATTTTATTTAATTTTTTATTTATTTTTATTTAGGTTTATTTTTACTTTTAATAAGTTTAGTTTATTTATTTTAGGATTCTTTATTTTTTTAGTTTAGTTTTATTTTTATTTTTTTATGTTTAGGTTTAATATTTTTATTTTAGCTTTAGCTTTAGGTTTTTATTTTGTTTTTTTAGGTTTAGGTTTTTATTTTAGGTTTATTTTTAGGATTTATTTTCTAGTTTAAGTTTATGTTTATTTTTAGTTTATTTTTCAGGTTTAGGTTTAGGTCATTCTACAATTTCTCTCATTCCCACCAGAACCAACCTAACCTCTCGAGTAGGATCCACCATCATATCCTCGATCTCTCACTCTACCACCACCATGGTTGTAACCTCCATCGCTCCTCCCACATCCATAATCACCACTGCTTTGCCCACCAACTCTATATCCACTAGCACCTCTAGATCCCACACCACTGTGATAATCGCTACCTTCGCCTTCACCTTGACCACCAGATCTAGACCTTTGGTTAGGTGATGTTCCAGCCAAGGTTTTACCCATTCTGGGGTTTGGTTTATTAGGTTTTAGAGTTTATGTTTATTTTTTAATTTATATACTTTTAGTTTAGCTTTTATGGTTTTGGATTTAGGGTTTTAGGGTTTATGCTTTTAGGGTTTAGGGTTTAAGATTAGGGTTTAGGGTTAGTTTTAGGGTTTAGGTTTAGAATTTAGGGCTTTTTTAAATTAAGTAAACTGGTAGGTTTATGTTTATTTAATTTATTTTTTATTTATATTACTTTATTTTTTATTTATGTTTACTTTTTTTTATTTAGTTTAGTTATTTTATTTTAGGTTTATTTATTTTAGTCTAAGTTTTTTATTTTAGTTTATTTTTTAAGTTTAGGTTGATTAATGTTTTTTTTTAGTTTAGTTTTTTTTATTTTATTTTTTAGGTTTAGGTTTTATTATTTATTTTTAGGTTTAGGTTTAGGTTTTATTTTTATTTTAGGTTTGGTTTTATTTTATTTATTTTTTTATTTTAGTTTATTATAGTTTATTTTCTTTATTTAGTTTAGGGTTTGATTTAGTTTATTTTAAGTTTAGGTTTAGGTTTTATTTATTTTAATTTAGGTTTTATTTTATTTTATTTTAGTTTAGTTTTACTTGAGTTTAAGTTTCATTTTAATTTTTTTAGGTTTATTTTTAGGTTTATGTTTTATTTAGTTTATTTTATTTTAGGTTTATTTATTTTATTTATTTAGTTTATTATTTTAGTTTTTATTTTAGGTTTATTTTAATTTAGTTTAGTTTTTTTATTTATTTTATCAATTAGTATATTTATTATTTATAGGTTAGCTTTTTAGGTTTAGGAGTTTAGTTTAGGTTATTATTTTTTATTTATTATAATTTAGATTTTATGTGTTTAAGTTTAGTTTTAGTATATGGTTAGCTTTAGGTTTTAGGGTAGTTTAGGGTTTGGCTTTAGGTCAGATTTGTGGATTAGGGTGGGGTAGTGTTGGTTTATGGTTAGGAGGGTAAGTTTAATAGTTTTTCCATTTTAAATTAAATAAACCAGATGTTTATTTATTTAGTTTATTTTATATATTTTATTTATTTGCTTTATTATTTTATTTTTTTTATTTTATTTAGTTTTATTTTAGTTTATTTTGAGGTTTAGGTTAGTAGTTAATTAGTTCAATTTTATTTTATTTTGAGGTTTAGGTTTTATATTTTATTTTAGGTTTAGGTTTAGTTTTAAGTTTTATTTTAGGTATTTTTAGGTTTATTTTTAGGTTATTTTAGGTTTATTTTAGTTTATTTATTTTATTTTAGGTTTAGGTTTTAGTTTAGTTTATTTTAGTTTAGGTTTAAGTCATTTATTTTAGTTTAGTTTATCTTAATTTAGTTTAAGTTTATTTTATTTTTATTTTAGTTTAGGTTTTTTTTAGTTTAGGTTTAGATTTTATTTATTATTTATTTTAGGTTTATTTTTAGTTTAGTTTTTCTTAGTTTTGTTTTATTTTATTTTAAGTTTATTTTAGTTTATTTTATTTTTATTTTATTTTATTTTAGAAGTTTTTATTTTTTTTTATTTTTTATTTTATTTTATTTTATTTTTGGTTTAGGTTTTTATTTATTTTATTTTTGTGTTTTATTTTTAGGTTTTTTTAGTTTTTTAGGGTTAGTTTTGGGTTTAGGTTTATTTTAAGTTTATTTTAGGTTTTATTTTTTAGTTTAAGTTTTATTTATTTTTAGTTTATTTTATTTTATTTAGTTTAGATTTTTTTTAGTTTATTTATTTTAGTTTAATTTTTGGTTAATTTTATTTTATTTATTTTATTTTTCTTTTAGGTTTAGTTTTTATTTTATTTTATTTATTTTTTTTATTTAAGTTTATAGTTTTATTTAATTTTATATTTTAGTTTTAGTTTAGTTTATTTATTTTATAGTTTAGTTTTATTTATTTTATTTTTTTATTTATCTTTATAGGAAGGTGGGTATTTATTTAGGTAGGTTTATTTTTAGGTTTTAGGTTTGGGTAGTCAGTTTTGGTTGGTTTGGGGTTAGTAGGAAGGTATTATAGAGGGTTTAGGGCCCAGTTTTTAGTGGCGCAGGAGGTTTATTTAGGGAGTTTGGTTTGGGTTGGTTATCAGGTAGGGTAGGGTTTTTGGGTCAGGTTTATTTGGTTAGGGTTTAGATTTTTAGGGTTTAGGGTCTAGGTTTTAGAGTTTAGGGTTTGGTTAGTTTTGGGTTTTTATTTTTAGAATTTAGGTTTATGGTTTAGGGTTGAGGTTTTATTTTTTTTTAGTTTTTTTTGTTTATTTATTTTTTATTTTATTTTATTTATTTATATATTTATTTAGTTTATTTTTTAGTTTATTTTATTTTTTTATTTTATTTATTTAATTTTAGGTTTTATTTTAGGTTTAAGTTTATTTTTTTTATTTTTAGGTTTTATTTTATTTTATTTTAGTTAGGTTTAGGTTTTTTTATTTTATTTTCAGGTTTCAATTTTAGCTTTTTATTTTATGTTTATTTTTAGGTTTTAGTTTAGGTTTATTTTATTTTGTTTATTTTAGGTTTAGTTTTTTTAAGTTTAAGGTTAATGTTTTATTTTTTATTTATTTTTAGGTTTTATTATTTATTTATATTTTAGGTTTATGTTTTTATTTAGTTTTTGCTTTTTTATTTTTAGTTTATTTTATTTTTATTCTTCATTTAGTTTTTATTTTATTTAGGTATTTATTTTTTAGTTTAGTTTAGGTTTTTATTTATTTTATTTTAGTTCAGTTTTCATTTTTTTATTTAATATTATTATTAAGTTTTTCTTTAGCTTTAGGTTTAGGTTTAGGTTTAAGTTTTAGTTTAGGTTTTTATTTTATTATATATTTTATTATATTTAGGTTTATGTTTTTTATTTAATTTATTTTTAGGTGTTATTTAGCTTAGGTTTAGCATTTTAGGTTTTTAGGGTTTAGGGATTAGGGTTTAGGGTTTAGGGTTGTAGGTTTTAGGGTTTAGGGTTTAAGGTTTAGGGTTTAGGGTTTAGAGTTTTAGGGTTTAAGTTTCATGATTTAGGGTTGTAGGTTTAGGGTTTAGGGTTAGTTTAGGGTTTATGGTTAGGGTTATTTTTTAATTTTTTAATTTTTATTTTTTATGTTTAGGTTTTAGCTTTAGGGTTCAAGTTAGGGTTTAGGGTTTTGGTTATTTTATTTTAACAGAGAAAAATTCAGATTCAACATTTCTTCTTTTTGATTTCATCAACCAAGTAACACACCAAGTTTGCTAAGACACAAGCGATGACATAGATAAAAAATGAGCACACATAGAGCAAATCAAAAACACTAGATAATTAGAAGTGTCTCTCTTATGACATAGTTCCATAAGCGGGATTGGATTTGTTCTTAAGTTTCTTTAGTTCCCATCAGGTGCCGTGGTAGGTGGGGATCCACCATCATATCCCCGATCTCTCCCTCTGCCACCACCACAGTTGTAACCTTTATTGCTATTCCCACCTCTGTAACCATCACTACTCCGACCACCACCTCCATATCCACCAGCACAACCAGATCCCCCTCCACCACTGTGATAACTGCCTCCTCCACCTTTGCCTCCACTGCCAGATCTAGATTAAGCCTGGTTGACGGTGATGTTCTTACAGTCAAGATTCTGCCCATTCTTAGGGTTTAGGTTTATTTTTAAATTTATTTAGTTACTTTAGGTTTAGGTTTAGTGTTTGTGATTTAGGGTTTAGGGTTTAGCGTTTATGGTTTAGGGTTTTAGGGTTTATGCTTTTTGGTTTTTGGGGTTTAGGTTTAGGGTTTAGGTTTGGGATTAGTTTTTAGGGTTTAGGGCTTAGGGTTTTTTAAGGTTTATAGTTTAGGGTTATAGGTTTAGTGTTGTAGGTTTAGGGTTTAGGATATAGGGATAGTTTTAGGTTTAGAATTTAGGGTTAAGGGTTTTTTTTTTTAAGTTAAGTAAACCAGTAAGTTTAGGTTTATTTAGTTTATATTTTATTTATTTTAGTATATTTTATTTTTTATTTTTATTTAGGAATATTTTTTTATTTAGTTCAGTTTAAGTTCTTTATTTAGTTTATTATTTTAGTTTTAGGTTTAAGTTTAGGTTTATTTTTTAGTTGAGTTTTACTTTTATTTTATTTTTTAGGTTTAGGTTTAGGTTTTTAGGTTTTTAGGGTTTAGAGTTTATGGTTTAGGGTTTAGGTTTTAGGGATTTAGGGTTTAGGACTTTAGGGTTTAGGGTTTAGGGTTTAGTGTTTAGGCTTTAGGGTTTAGTGTTTTGGGTTTAGGGTTTAGGGTTTAGGTTTTATGGTTTAGGGTTTGTGGTTTAGGGTTTTGGGTTTGGGTTTAGGGTTTTAGGTTGTAGGGTTTAGGGTTTAGGGTTATAGGTTTAGGGTTTAGGGTTTAGGGTTTAGGTTTTATTTTATATTTTTAGGTTTTTATTCTATTTTTTTAGGTTTAGGTTTTAGGTTATTATTTTAGGTTAATTTTTAGGTTTTATTATTTAGTATGTGTTTAAGTTTAATTTTAGTTTATTTTATTTTCTTTAGGGTTTAGGTTTAGGTTTAGGTTTATGGTTATTTTAAGTTCATGTTTAAGTTTTATTTATTTTAGTTTAGGCTTAGGTTTATTTTGTTTTTATTTTATGTTTAGGTTTTTTTTTAGCTTAGGGTTTAGGTTTTACTATTTATTTATTTTTTAGGTTTAGGTTTTCATTTAGTTTTTATTTATTTAATTTTAGGTTTATTGTATTTTTATTTTTGATTTAGTTTTTATTTTATTTAGGTTTTTTATTTTTTAGTTTAGTTTAGGTTTTATTTATTTTATTTTAGTTTAGTTTTTATTTATTATTTTATTTTCTTTTTTAGTTTAAGTTTAGGTTTTAGTTTAGTTTTTTATTTTTTATTATATTTTAGTTTAAGTATATTTATTTATTTTATTTTTAGGTTTTATTTAGTTTAGATTTAGGTTTTTAGCTTTTTAGGGTTTAGGGTTTAGGGTTAGCTGAGGTTTAGGGTTTAGGGTTTAGCATTTCGAATTAAAAGTTTAGGGTTTAGGGTTTAGCATTTAAGGTTTTAGGATTTAGGATTTAGGGTTTAGCATTTAGGATTTTTAGGGTTTAGGGTTTAGAGTTTTAGGGTTTAGGATTTTAGGATTTAGGGTTTTATAGGTTTAGGTTTGATTTAGAGTTTAGTGTTTAAGCTTTAGGGTTTATTTAGGGTTAGCAGGATTAGGGTTTAGTGTTTAGTCTTTAAGGTTTAGGATTTTAGGGTTTAGGGTTTTTGGATTATGGTTGGTTTAGAGTTTAGGTTTAGTTTTAGGGTTTAGGTTTAGGGTTTAGGGTTTAGGGTTTAGGTTTTAGTTTTTTTAGGTTTAGGGTTTGGGTTTAGGGTTTTAGGATTAGTTTAGGTTTGGGTTTGGTTTAAACTTAGTTTAGGGTTTATGGTTTAAGATTTAGGGTTTAAGGTTTAGGGTTTAGGGTTTTTTTTAGTTTATTTTAATTTTTTATTTTTATTTAGGTTTATTTTTAATTTTTATTTAATTAATTTATTTATTTTAGGTTTACTTATTTTAGTTTATGTTTTTTATTTTAGTTTATTTTTTTAGGTTTAGGTTTAGGTCTATGTTTATTTTTTAGGTTTAGGTTTTATTTTTTTTTTATTTTTAGTTTTATGTTTTTATTTTATTATTTTAGGTTTAGGCTTTAGGGTTTTTTTTAGATTTATTTTTAGGTTTTATTTTTTTTGTTTATTTCATTTTATTTAGTTTATTTTAGGTATTTTTGTTTAGTTTATTTTTGTTTAGGTTTAGGTTTATTTTATTTTGTTTATTTTAGGCTTATGTTTTTTTTACTTTAGGGATTAGCCTTTATTTTTTATTTATTTTTTGGTTCTATTTTTAAGTTTAGGTTTTTATTTAGATTTTATTATATTTTATTTTAGGTTTATTTTATATTTATTTTACATTTAGTTTTTTATTTTATTTAGGTTTTTTATTTTTAGGTTTATTTTATTTTTTAGTTTAGTTTAGGTTTTTATTTATTTTATTTTAGTTTAGTTTCTATTTTTTATTTTTGCATTTAGGTTTAAGTTTAAGTTTTAGTTTAAGTTTTAATTTTTATTTTATTTTATTTTTTTTAGGTTTAGGTTTATTTATTTATTTTTATTTTTAGGTTTTATTTAGCTCAGGTTTAAGTTTTTAGGTTTTAGGGTTTAGGGTTTAGTGTTTAGGGTTTGGGTTTAGGGTATATGGTTTATGGTTGTAGGTTTTACAATTATGGGTTTACGGATTTAGGGTTTAGGGTTTTAGGGTTTAGGGCTTAGGGTTTAGGGTTTAGGGTTTAGGATTTTAAGGTTTAGGGTTTCAGGGCCTCAGCCTAGGGCCTAGCCCAGGCTCCAGTTCCAGGGTTTAGGATTTAGGGCTCAGGTCGATTCTTTTCATTTTACTCTTTATCTTTTAAAATTCAAGTAAACCCAGGCTCCAGTTTAGTTTATTATTTATTTATTTTATTTTATTTTATTTTTCATTTTTATTTAGGTTTTTTTTATTTAATTTAGTTTATTTATGAAGTGTAATTTTAGTTGTACAAGTTATAATGGTGGTGTTATGATGTTAGGTGAATAAGTCATTAAAAAAAGTTTAGGGTTTAGGCTTATTTTCATTTTTATTTATTTTCATTTAGGTTTATTTTCATTTTTATTTAGTTTATTTATGGTGGGTTAAGGGTTTAAACATAACATCAAACAATATATAATAAAAAAAAATAAAAAAATTCCATAACCCAAGAGAGAAAATATGGGTAACCGAGCTCTACCCTTATACAACCTGGAATATGAAAGAATAATTATAATTGTATTAAATGCTATGGGGGTCTTCTTTCTTCATATCTCCATTTCTGATTTGATCCCTTCTTTGATTTGGATGGTGCTTGCTTCAAAGGCATCACAACACCCGGACAAAGCCTTTTGACCTCATCCTAATCTCCCATCACTAATCTAATTCCTATTACAAAAATTACATTTATGTGGGAAAAGTAAATCTAACTACACCTGCAAAATAGAGGTTAGCTAAATATACATATAATCCCAAGCAATTTATTTTTAAACATCCCTTAAGCATAATCCCTTGTAGAAAACAAGATTAGGCTAATATTGGCCTATTATCTAGACTACGAAACATACATCCTGCCGTCAAATCTAAAATAATACATCATAAAACAAAACATACATCACATCATATACCATCCTAACTTAGAGCTAGAAGTGGTGACTCAATTCTAATATGTGTATTAATGCTTGTGTGGTAAGTCTTGTTAGGCATTAATGTTGTATTTTCTAAGTGTAGAAAGATTCAATTTAACATTTAAGGTTGATTTCACTTGTAGTAGTTTAATTGATTTGAGAATTTTAATTTGTGTTTTCTTTTCTTTCATTTGATTACACTTAGCAACTAAGCGTTACATAGAGAGGAAAAGAGGATTTCCCTCTTTCATCCCTACCTTAAGTCACTTTTAAAGTATATTAATTTGATTTAGTTCTCTTCAGTGAATGGATTATTAAATGATTTAATTAATCCTAAGTTTAGGTTCACATTAAATAATCCTATTCAAAATGAAAGGCATCTTAAGATTAATTTAATTAAATTACTACCACATGACATATTAAATCATTCCTTTCCATCACATGTAACATGCATATGATTTAATCTAAAGTGTATTTATACATGCAACATATTTTAGCACACTTAAATGATGAATGTATGTGCATGTTTAGAGTTTATATTTTATTTGATTGAATTGTTTAAAAATATTAATTTAAAACTTTATCCAAATTCTTATACAAAAAGGACATAAGACTGAAATTAAATAGGCATGTGCCATTATTAAACCAAGGAAGTGAGGTAATCAAATGACCTCCTTAGGTAGCTAAAACCTCATATTCTCGGGATGTCTATATACCCATTTGCATTCAAACATATGTAAAGTCATATACATGAACATATAAAGTAAGCTCCAAATCATATGGCTAATTAATTCAACAACTTAGTCAATTATGAATGCTTACAATTTTAATATAAAATGGATTTTCATTCACTAATCACATACACATATACATGTACAAAGATATAGGCAAGTATGTGTCATTGTTAAACCGGGGAAGTGAGTGATGACCTCACGAGGACTAAAGCCTCATTATTCGATATGTCCGGACCATATACTTGCTTTTCTTGGACACACATGGATGTATACATAAATGAGGGAAAGAAAACCATGCAAAGATTGTATATTTTTTTGATTGAATCATTTATATGTATGAATTAAAGCTCTATCCAAATTCTAATGTTGAAATACATAAGAATGAAATCAAATGGGTACATGCCATTGTTAAACTAGAGAAGTGAGGTAAATAAATGACCTCCTTAGGGCTAGCTAAAGCCTCGTGTTCTCGGATGTTCAGACTATATACCAGTTAGCATTCAATCTTATATAAATCAACACTTGAATTGAGGAAAGAGAACTCAACATTCATACACTTAAGCTATAAGCACATGCATTTCTAATGTATTTATAACTAGCATCATAACACATATTATTATTCATTTATAAGCTTTTGAAAAATACATTTGGATTTAATTATGATAATAACAACGCATGTATTAAATTAAACAACCACATGCAAATTTACATAAAGGAAATCCATGTTATTTTACTTGATTTTGGAATGATGGATTCATGAATTCAAATGACATACCAAATTTAACATGATTGGAAGGAGGACAATCAAATTTAAGCATGTGATTCATTCAACCAAACTAGTTCATAAGGACAATCAAATCAAATAAGATTATTTAAAGCAAACAAAAGCTTCTTTATTAATAAAGTTTTAGATTTAATTTGATTTAAAGAGGATAAGAGAAATCATCACTTGTTGTTTTAAACCCATTCCCACATTAGTGATTTGATTTAATTAAAGGAAATATAATTAAGTTAATTTTATGGGTTAATTAAGTTGAACCCTTAATTAGATGAATTAATTACCCTTACCTATGTCACCTTAAAGTAATTAACTAATAATTATGAGCCAACATGATATGCATGGAAAATAAACTTGTAATGATCCTAAAAATAAAGGGCCTAATGCAATTTGCTCATGATTAATAGTTAATTAATTAGACTTAATTAATACTCTTTTGGTTTTCCCACACATGTGCACTAACCATATTTTCATTGAACTCCTCTAGGTTATTAAATAGCTAAAAATCTACCCCATGATTTAATTAATTAAGGTCTAATGTGATTATGATTTCAATTTGATTAATTGATTTAATTAATTAGTTAAATCTTAATTAAATTCATTTTAAAAATAGGATGAAATGAACTTAGGGAAAGGGGTCCCAACATTATTCCTTAGTTCACTTACTATTGAACAATGATTAATAAACTTAATTAACCAATTTGTTACTATTCATGAGATTAATAAATCATTAATTAACTTAAAAGAGTAGTTAAGGTTATGCTTCGTTCAGTTACGTATTGCTAAATCAGAAGAAAATCATGGGAGGTAGAGGTCATCCTACTAAATTAACCCACAAAAGTTAGGATTAATTGCTCAAGTAATTATGGAGTAATTAAGCTAATTAATTTTGTAATTAAACCTTAATTACTATTCAAACATAGTTAACATCATTATTAATTAATTCTCTTTTAAAAAATCATTAAAATGAGTATCATTTTTGCATTTTTTATTGTCTATGATATTTTATAATTTTTAGAAGTTTCTACCATTAAAAATGATTAATTAAGCCTAATTAAAGCCTAATCCTATTTGCTCCATGTGTGCGTGGCATGCTTTCTATGTGGCATCGCAGGATTGGCTACTTAAAACTTATCCGACTCAGCATCTATATGGAGGTGGCAAATGTGCTTTCTCGTCCATCATCCAATCTAAGATCAGATGACTTTAATCCCACAGCTTAATAGGATTAAATCAGATCGATAAAAATCTCACAACCGTTCATTTAGATCATGTAGAATGGATGTCATCTAGCATCATGAGTGAGGAAGAATGGTGTCCATCCTCCATTGTTCACTTGATCGAGCTTGGATCAACTCCAAAAGGATCCCACACCTTCGACATCGATCAGGGTCAAGATCACATGAGATGCAAGTTTTCTGCAAAAAGCTCCAACCCATTTTTTCCTAAGGATCTATTTTGGAGGCATACCTCATGGAAGTTCAAGATCGGTAGCTCAAACAATTGGGGAAACTTTATCTAGTGGAGATGAAGTCCTGTTGAGCAACAATTGGATTAATTCCTTGACATTCGCTCGAAATGCCATAAACCGATGATTTGGAGCTCGACTTTGATCAAAGTCCCACCTCCGGTGCTCAAAAATCTTGGAAGATGATTCTTTCTTGCTCGATGAGGCCTAGGAAAGGTGCGTGCAAAGTTAATTTGAGTTTGATGGAGAAATGGGAAAGTTAGGTCAGAAAGAGAGTGTCCTATTTGAGGAAGGATGGGAATGGCATTTTTTATCAAGGGATGAGCTTGGGAGCATAAGGAATGGCTCTAATGGCTCGTCTTGGGTAGCTAGGGCTCTAATGAATGATTTTTGTTTGTGTTTGAGTGGAAACGATGGTGTGTATTCCCCCTTCATCTTGATCAGACAATGGGATCAAGTTTGGCTTCTAATGGTTGTCTTGCCATCTCAGGGAGTCATGAGTTGCAGAGGAGGTGAGTTGGCTCGGCTTGGTTTGTTGAAAGTGTGGAGGTGGCTGCCAAAGAGGAATCATGGGTGTCCTATGGGTTTCAAATGCTCCAATGGTGAGGGTGAGGTGATTTCACCTCCCATGGATCATAGCTGACTCAACCACCCCTTGGGTTAGGTTGGGCAGTGTCCTAGGTGCCTAAGTGGACCATTGGGAGAGTACCTTCTGGCCAAGGAATGGAAATGATCACTTACATAGGTGATTTATCTAATGTGATTCTTTTGATCCAAGGGTAGAATGATCATTTAGCATTGTATTCAATTTGGACAGATTTAAAATGAGCCAAAAGTGGGTTAGCCCAAATTTCAAGTCAATTGGAGTGAATTTGGTTAGGTTTGGCTCAATTTGACTCATTTAGGTCAAAATGGGTTAGGTTGGGTCAAGTTTACTAATTGGTCAAATTAGATGAAACCAAGGGTTGGGCCAAGTTCATATGATCATTTGGGATGTTTTGGTTCAATTGGTTTGGTTTAGTTTGGATTATATTTGATTTTGGCTCATTTGAATTCATTTGGGTCAAATGGGTTAAGTTTACCAATTTGACCAAAATGACCAAATTAGCTTGGGTTGGGTGTTGGTTTGGGTTTAGTTTACCAATTGAAGATGATTGTAGGCTTTGGCTTCAATTAATTTGGATTTGGTTTCGATTTATGCCAACTTGAACCTTTAGGTCAATTTAGGTTAAGTAGGTCAATTGGGTTCAATTAGGTCCACTCATGGCTTTAGTCAAGTTTAACAATTAATTTTTAATGAACTTCAGCCATTGGTTACAATTAATTTGGTTTATGTTTTGATTTGACCCAATTTGGACTTTTAGGTCAATTTAGGTCAACTTGGGTCAAGAGGGCCAATTGGGTTTGGTTTGACTCAATTGAAGGTCAAGTCATATTCAAATATTGATTTTGATTTGCTATGAATCATTGGTTTCAAAGGATTTGGCTTAAGTTGCAATTTGGCTAGTTTGGGTTCATATGGGTTAAGGGGTTGACTTGGTCATTTGACCAAGTTGACTTGGTTTGACATAATTTGTGATAATTTATTAACCTAGGTAGATCAATAATCATGATGGGAGGTTCTGATCGGCTTAGTTCAATCCAATTTGGGTAGGATTAGAACTTGGCTCGAATAGGTCAAATAGGCTACTTTGGGTCAAGTGGACCAATTGGATTTATTTGGTTTGAATTTTGGTTGAGTTTTATTTAGTTGAGTTTATATATAGATTTAGGATTGATATATATATATATATATATATATATATATATATATATATATAAATTACATTTGTTAGTTCAAATAAATGGTTCATTTGAACATTTCAAGTCAAAAGGGTTAAGTTGGGTTTGACTCGGGTTGATTATGGTTTGGCTTGATGATTGTAGATTTTATTTATATTTGTGAATATGATTGAAGGTATGACTAATTCAAGAGAAAATTAATTGAATTTGGGTTTTCGAATTGAAGAATTTGGCTAAGTCCATGGAGTTGGGTCATGTGGCTTGGATTTTGATTTTGTTTGATTTAGTTTTGATAATTTAAATGTATATTTCATTTAAATTTGTGAAGATGATTGAAAATATGATTAATTTGTGAGAAAATAAATTGAGTATGACTTGATTTGGATTAAGATTTGGCTAAGTCAATGGGATAGGTTATATGGCTTGGAAGGGTTTTGATTTAATTTGATGTAGTTTTGATCATTTGAATGTAGATTTAATTTATATTTTAAAAGTTGATTGAAAATATAAATTGATTGTGAGAAAATCAATTGATTTCGGAATGATTTGGATTAAGATTTGGCTAAGCCCATGGGATAGGTCCTCTAGCTTAGGAAGGGTTTAAAGTTTGGATTTGATCATAGGATTCAATCATTTGTTTTTGGACTTTGGGTTTGGATTTGAATTTAATGTTTGAATTGAATTTGAGGTTTGGTTTGAGAAGGTAAACATGGATTGGATTTGGGTTGTATGGTAGATGAATTATCCTAATCCATAATTCATAACATAATCCTATTGTTAACACTTCTAAGTCTTTAGGCTTAGGTTTAGTGTTTACCTAATTGTTATAAGTGTCTTATGACTAAGAAAGTCTTAGTGTTAAGAAGACTCCTAAGTCTAAGATGGGAAGTTGAATCTGCGGGTGAGGTCCTGCCTTAGACTCCATAGTGTTGGAGATAGATGATTGGAAGACCAAAGCCAAGTTTGACATTATAGACTTGCATACATGTTTCAATGTTTTGGTTTGGAGACCATGGATACATGAGACCAACATAGTTTCATCCTGTCTACATCAGTGTATGAAGTATATGAGAGGTGGGATCATTTACTATGTCAAAGGAGATCTCAAGCCATTTACAGTTCATGAGGTCAACATATATGAGGATGTGGCTTACTACGTCCCTCAAAATCAACAAGTCTATTCTTGTGAATTTGGTTGAAACATAAAAGAAAAAGAACAAGAAAAGAAAAAGAAAGAAAAAAGAAAAAATTAAAGAAAAGAGAAAATGAAAATGAAAATAAAAGAGAGCGAAAATAGACTTGGAGGTTGAAGTGGAGCCTGTCATTAGATTCTATTCAAAGTTCGTTACTCCACTCGAACATTTGGATAGGACAAGCGACCTGGGAGGAAGAGGCCAGTTCTGAGGCAGTCCTAGGGGGTGGAAAACCTTCTTATTGACCGCCCAATAGAAGATATGTCCCAACTGAGTACACTATCCATATAGACTTAGAATCTAGTTCATAGGATGAGTCTTATATGGTAGCACACCAGCCAGCTCTTAGATTCTATTGGAGGTGACACTTAAGAAAGATAGTGACAAAGATCGAGTTCTAAAGCAAAGCATAAGTGTATCCGAGTCTATATGTGAAATAGTTAGGCATCAGTTGAGAACCTTAGCTTTAATCCTACATTCCTCTCAAAATGCTGAGGATTTGGTAATTAGGGAAGCCCCTAAGTTATCCACAAGTGTGAAAACTTAGAGGTTCTTTCTAGGAGCATCATCCTCAAGTCAAGAAGTTGATGTAGAACTTTAGGATAATTCATCTAAAGATTTAATATAATTACCTTTTGATTGGTACTTGTCTTGTGTCATAATTTAGCAAAGAAAGGGTTAATCCCACATACCTGGACAAAGCACTAGTCATACTACTTTGAAAGAATATGGAAGAACAAATGCAAAAGCTCTCAATCAAGATCAGGACTAGGATTAGTGATGGATCCAGGTGATGATTATTTCTTAGTCATTACGAATTATTTGGAATCTGATAGTTTTTTTTTCAAATCACATTAACTCATATGAGTAGCTATGCTTAGAAACTTCATATGAACTAGATAATTTTGAAGTCAAAAATGCACCACCAAAGTTCAAAGAAGAGATCAAGTCAACCATTGACGAGCTCAAGGAAATCAACTTAGAAATTGAAGAAGATCCATGCCTGACATACATCAGTTCTTTGTTGATTAAAATTGAAACTAATGACTTAGTTTGGCTATTGACTGAGTTTAAGGACTGCTTCACATGGAGTTATGAAGAGATGCAGGATTGGCTTACATAAAGTAGTAATAAAACTATTGCCTATCAAGCTCAAACATGATTAGACATAGAGCAATAATTAATTTATAAAGTCAAAATATTGATCAATGCTGGCTTCATCTAGAAAGAAAAATACCCTACCTAGTTAGCCATCATCATCCTAGTTAAGAAAAGAATGGCCAAATTCACATTTGGGTTGATTTTAGTGATTTAAATAAGGCATGTCCAAAAGAAGAATTTCTGCTACAGTCTTCTCTTACATGGATGGCTCATCTAAATATAACCAAATAAAGATGGCCCTTGAAGATGCCACTACTATTACCCCTATCTATTACTATAAGGTCATGACTTTTATCCTTAAAAATGTTGGTGCTTTTTGACAAGCTGACTCATCTCATTCATCATCAGTCAAGTCATTTATGTCGATGTCATGGTTAAAGTAGAGAAAAGGAAGATTAACTTTTCACATGAGAGTAGTTTTCAATAATTAAGACAATTTAACCTCAAAATGAACCCTTGAAGTGTGCATTGAGAGTAGGGAAATTCCATGGGTTTGTTGTTTACACAATTAAAATTAAATCCAGAAGATCAAGGCGATATTAGAAATGCCACCCCCTAAAAGTTTAGCTAAACTTAGATCATTCAAAGGGTGGTTAGCGCATCTAAGATGCTTTATATCTAACTTGTTGAGAAGATGTCAGTCATTCTCTGCACTTATTAAAAAGGATGCCAAGTTCAAGTGGGATCATAAGTGTGAGCATGCCTTCAAAGACACCAAGCATTTTCCGGACGCCTAGTTCTAGCCCCTATGCGGCAAGCCACTCATACTTTACACTACTATACGACCCGGTGCTTTATCAAGCCAATGATGAAAGGAAGGAAAATTCACTCTACTACCTGAGCCTTCATTTAATCCCTGCTGAGGCTAATTATCCACCCTTTTAGAAGCATTGTCTAGCTTTAATCTTTGCATCCCAAAAGCTACAACACTACATGTTTCTTCATAAGGTGAACTTAATCTCTAAGATCAATCACTATATATATCTCATGACACACGATTATCGGATGGTTGGCACGATGGTCCATGATCCTAGCAATTTGACATTACCTTCTTACCCATCTGTATGGTGAAAGGACAAGTGCTAGCAAATTTCTTAATAGCACACCCACTTCCTGCTGACTCTACGCTTAGTGATGATCTCCTCGATGAATAAATCATGAACTTAGGGGATACTAGCATTCAACGTTGGGAGATGTACTTTGATGGCATGGTTTCTTGTCAAAGAGGAGAAGAACCATAATCTACTATTCTAAGAAAGGCAGGGGTAGGAATAGTTCTCTTAACTCTAGACCGTGATGTGATGAGATTCTCATATCATTTGTCCAATCCTTGCACTAACAGTGAAGTTGAATATGAGGCTCTGATTGTTGATTTAGAGTTAGTCGTTACTCTAAGCATCCATAACATTAACATCTTTGGGGATTCTCAACTAGTTATCAACCAAATCGTTGGGTCCAATAAGTTTATAAAGCCCAAGCTCCATCACTACCACAAGTGCACCATGGAGTTATTGGGCCAAATTTTAAAGGTTACCATTTATAAGATTCCTCGAGGAGAGAACACCATAGCATATGCTTTACCCAACCTTGCCAAGGAGTTTACATGCCTAAAGGATGAGTCCATATCAATAAAGGTTCAAAATAGATAAGCCTTATCCCTTATTGATATTGAACTCATCAAAAAGTACTCTCTTGAAGGGGGGTTGTCATTGCCAAGAATGACGATGAGTTAGATTAGAGACAACCATTCATGGATTACCTAAATAGAGGCAATCTACCTCAAGAGATGTCCCAAGCCCATTAGATGAAGCAGAGACCACTTTCTTACGCTCTTGTGGATGATGTCTTGTATCGGTGAACTTTCGATCATATGTGGTTACATTATTTAGACAAGCACAAACCCCATAAGGTCATGACCGAGGTACACTTAAGATTATGTGGAGCCAACCAATCCGGTCTGAAGATGAAACCCAAGATCAAGAGTTTATGATACTACTGGTCATCGATGATCAAAGATTGCATGGATATGACTAAGCGATGACACCACTGCCAAATACAAAGTGTGGTCCTACACCAACCACCCAACATTTTGCATCCTCATTAACCTCTTGGCCATTCGAGTGTGGGGGTACCGACATAGTGGGTCTAATTGATGCTCCTTTTTCCATGGGTCATCAGTTCATCAGCTGCTGTTGACTACTTTTCTAAATGGGGGAAGGCAATTCTGCTCATAGAGGTCACAACATCGCATGTGCTCCAATTTTTTAGGAACCATCTCGTATATAGGTTTGGAATGCCTCAATGAATTATATTTGATAGTGGTACTAAATTAAAGAGCACTAAGATCTACAACTTTTCTTAGACACCCAAAAAAATTAATGACGAAAGTTGATTCTACTTATATATTGTCTACTTCTTATGCTTTTGATTTTATTCCTATTGAAAGCTCTCTAAGTCTAAATAAAAATAATAGCTCTAGTAGTTGATCATTTCCTTTCTAATTCAGAGTTGGTCTATCCATCTCTAAATCAGTTGGGTTCCCCTCTTGAGATTGACATGGAGTTAACTGACTCTGAGGTTCCCATTGGTGAAGTTGTAGGTATGTTCGATGAGAAGGTAGAACATTCCACAAGCTCATCATTCTAAGAAGTCACTGAAGTCAACGTACAAAGTGGCAAAGTTATACCTCCTAGGGTAACACCTTAGGATAAGGGTAAGCAAAAGTTGATTACAATGACTTAGCTCACCTTAGAAAGTTTCCAGCTAAGTTAAGCATATATGATGCCCTTGTCTTATCCGAAGAGATGAGGGAATCTCTAATCAAAGCCTTACTTGATCTAGAGATATGCTTAGCTCAGCTGACCGCTACTAAAGAGGAGTCATGCCACTTGAAGGACATCTTAGTAGTTACATTCGATGAGGATGAATTATTCCTAGGGATGACCGACCACAACCACCTCTTTACATTACAGTGGATGTTGATAGATATAGGCTATTCAGAGTTTTGGTTGACCAATGTGTATCAGTCAAGATTATGAGTTTAAGAACCCTTGCCTACTTGAGGATTGACATCTCAAAATTCCAAAAATAAAGGATGATGTTGAGAGGATTCAATGAACAAGGTGAGAGGGCCTTGTGGTGTTTATTTTAGATGTATGGAGGGGACTCCAAGCAGATTATAAGGGGTACTATTTGAGATGATCGGGTAGAACATTAAGGTATGATATACTATCTTGAATGATAGAGGCATCACCCTACAATGGACCTGATCATGTAATAAGGATTCCTAAGGTATGACGGGTCTTCAAATGTACCATAGATTTTTTCCCTGCTTTCCATGGATGAGTAAAGTAGGGTTTATATTAAACCAGGTTCTTAAGTTCCCTATGAAGGAAAGCCTCCATAGTTAATTGCATCTTAGGAAATAAAATTTCTAAGAATATTCTCGATTAAAGTAGACAATTATCATCTCCAAAGATTTCAAGGTTAGACTATCAAAAGATTGGTTATATTTGGAAAATCAATTGGGAAAGTTCAACGAGAAGATTATTTTTGGAATCCAAATGAAATAAGTAGGAAATGCTCATGATACTATGAAGTCGAGTGAGCATTACAATCTATCCTATGGTTGGGGTTATAATTTTGAAGTTGAGGAGATTTATATGTTTTTAGTTGAAATTTAATTAGATTAATCGGCTTATAATCCAGAAACATAAGGTTGTGGGAATGCCCAAGAGGTAAGTATTTATGATCATAGCCTGAAGGAAATAGCTACCTTGGATTCTAAATCTAGGGAGCATTAGTACGAGCTAAAGCATGACCTAAATCTAAGCAGTAGGTGGACATAAGGGTTTACCTCCACAAGAGAGAATACATTGTCTGACTTCTGGACTTATAATCACCTGGAGTGGCCACCAACTAACTCCTCCTATGAATTTAAAACCATGTAGTCTGGTCTTATGAATTGCAAGATAGCTAGGGTAGTTATTTAATTAGAAAGAGACTAAAGTACTAAAAACACTCCATAAGAGACTAGGGAATGAGTGGTATGAGCATATGACTTAATCTATAGATGAAAAATCTTTTCAACTTTTATTTCATTTTAGATAGATCATTTTGATAGAGGCTTTAGGATTTATTATGCTTAAATGCATGATTAAATAGGTTATAGGTTAAATCAGCTAGAAGATGTTGTTCTCCACCATAAGGGATGCCCTCACAGGTGAAGCATTCCTTTATTGTGCAAGGATGGTGATCCTTCATGTTCAAAAGAGAGAATATGCATGCATGATGTGAAATATACAATAATACAACTAAGGGGCTGCTAAATCTTTTAATTATCTTATTTATGTCTTCGGCTTTATGTGTTATGAGTTGTTTAAATTTTAGTTATGAGTGATTAGTTGGGTAGAAAAGTAATTTTTATCTTAAGAGCCTAATCATATCCAAGACACACATTAAAGAATCAATCATTTAAGAAACTATGAAAATAATGTCATCCTAATTCATAATGTAAACATAACATCAAACAATTTTATAAATTATCATGAAAGAAGAAAAGGCCAGTGCGGTCGGATATTGCCGTACAACCCAAAGAGAGAAAAGATGGGTAGCCATGCTCTACCCTTATACAACCTAGAGGGTCTTCTTTCTTCATATCTCCATTTCTTATTTCATTCCTTCTTTGATTTGGATGGTGCTTGCTTCAAAGGAATCACAGGGCACCCAGGACAAAGCATTCTCGCCACTACTCATCCTAATCTCCATAGCACTAATCCTAATTCCTATTGCAAAAAATTACATTTATGGGGGAAAAGTAAATCTAACTACACCTGCAAGATAGAGGTTAGCTAAATATACATATAATCCAAAGCAGTTGTATTTATAATTTAGACTTAACATCCTACAAATGGCTAACTAAGCCTACTTGTCCTAACTTGGATTATGCTTAAGGATTTAAGCAACCCTGCATTATTTTTTTAAGCATCACTTAAGCATAAACCCCTTCAAAAAATATTATTAGGCTAATATTGGCCTATCATCCAATCTATAAATCATACATCCTAACATTCAATCTAAAATAATACATCATAAAATAAAACATACATCACATCATACACCATCTTAACTTAGAGCTAGAAGTGGTGACTTAATTTTATTGTGTGCATTAACGCTTGTGTAGTAAGTCTTGTTAGGAATTAGTTTTGTATTTTCTAAGTGTTGAAGGATTCAATTTAACAGGAAAGGTTGATTTCACTTGAAGTAGTTTAATTGATTTGAGAATTTTAATTTGTGTTTTCTTTTGTTTCATTTGATTACACTTAGCAACTAAGTGTTATAAGAGAGGAAAAGTGGATTGCCCTCTTTCATCCCTACCATAAGTCACTTTCTAAAGTATATTAATTTGATTTAGTCCTCTTTAGTGAATGACTTATTAAATGATTTAATTAATCCTAAGTTTAGGTTCACTTTAAATAATCCTATTCAAAATGAAAGGCATCTTAAGATTAATTTAATTGAATTACTATCACATGACATATATTGAATAATTCTTTTCCATCACATGTAACATGCATATGATTAAATCCTAACTGTATCTATACATGCAACATATTTTAGCACACTTAATTAATGAATGCATGTGTATGTTTAGAACTTTTATTTTATTTGATTGAATTATTTAAACATATTAATTTCAAACTTTATCCTAATTCTTATACAAAAAGTACATTAGAATTAAATAGGCATGTGTCATTGTTAAATCAAGGACGTGAGGTAATCAAATGACATCCTTGGAGCTAGCAAAAGCCTTGTATTCTCGGGATGTCCAGACTATATACCCATTTACATTCAAACATATGTAAATTTGTATACATGAACATAGGAAGTAAGCTCAAAATCATATGGCTAATTAATTCAACCACTTAGTTAATTATGAATGCATGCAATTTTAATGTAAAATGGGATTTTCATTCACTAATCACATATACATATACATGTACAATGATATAGGCAAGTATGTGTCATTGTTAAACCAAGGAAGTGAGGTAATTAAATGATGTCATTGGGGCTAACTAAAGCCTCATATTTCTGGGATGTCAAGATTATATACTTTTTTTTCTTGGACACAATGGATGTATACATAAATTAGGGAAAGAAAACCATGCAAAGATTGTATTTTTTTGATTGAATCATTTATATGTATGAATTAAAGCTCTATCCAAGTTCTAATGTTGAAAAACATGAGAATGAAATCAAATGCATATCTGCCACTGCTAAACCAGGGAAGTGAGGTAATCAAATGACCTCCTTGGAACTAGCTAAAGCCTCATGTTCACGTGATGTTTAGACTATATACCCATTACCATTTAATCTTATATAAATCAACACATGAATAGAGGAAAGAGAACTCAACATTCATACACTTAAGCTATAAGCACATGCATTTCTGATGTATTTATAACTAGCATCATAACACATATGATTATTCATTTAAAAGCTTTTGAAAAATACATTTGGACTCGTGATAATAGCCATGCATATATTAAATTAAATCAACACATGCAAGCTTACATATAAGAAATCCATTTTATTTTTACTTGATTTTGAAAAGATGGATGCATGAATTTAAATGAAATACCAAATTTAACATGATTGGAAAGAGTACAATCAAATATAAGCATGTGATTCATTCAACCAAACTAATTCTTAAGCATAATCAAATCAAATAAGATTATTTAAAGCAAACCAAAGCTTCTTTATTAATTAGGTTTTGGATTTGATTTAATTTAAAGAAGAGAAGATAAATCTTCACTTGCTATTTTAAACCCATTCCCACATTAGTGATTTGATTTAATTTAAGGAAATGTAATTAAGTTGATTTTTTGGGCTAATTAAGTTGAACCATTAATTAGATGAATTAATTACCCTTACCTATGTCACCTTAAAGTAATTAACTAAATAATTATGAGCCAACATGATATGCATGGAGAATAAACTTGCAATGATCCTAAGAAATAAAAGGGGCCTAATGCAATTGGCTCATGATTAATAGTTAATTAGAATAAGGGACTTAATTAACTACTCTTATGATTTTCCCACACATGTGATCTAACCATAATGTCATTAAACTCCTTTAGGTCAAAAAACTCCTAAAGATCTACCCCATGATTTAATTAATCAAGGTCTGATGTGATTATAATTTCAATTTGATTAAGCAATTTAATTAATTAGTTAAATCTTAATTAATCTTATTTTAAAATAGGGAAAAATGAAGTTAGGGAAATGGGTCCCAACCCTATTCCTTAGTTCACTTACTTGTTGAACAATGATTAATAAACTTAATTAACCAATTTGTTACTATTTATGGGATTAATTAATCATTAATTAACTTAAAAGAGTAGTTAAGGTTTAGTTAGTCAATTTTCCTAATTAAGTAAGTAATAAATACCAAGAAAAGCATGGGAGGTAGAGGTCATCCCATTAAATTAACTTACAAAATTTAGGATTAATTGCTCAAGTAATTAAGGAGTAATTAAACTAATTTTGTAATTAAATAAATTATTCAAAATTAGTTAAGATCATTTTAATTAATTCTCCTCTAAAATACTTTTAAAATGAGTATTTATTTGTATTTTTTATTTCTCTATGATTTTTTAGTATTTTTAGAAGTTTCAACCATAAAAAATGATTAATTAAGCCTAATTAAAGCCTAATCCTGTTGGCACCATGCGATCGTCATGCTTTTCATGTCACACCACAGGATTTCCTACCTAAAACTTATCCGACTCAACGCCTATGTACTAGCGGCGGATGCGCTTTCTAGCCTACCATCCAATCTAAAATCGAATGGCTATGATTAATCCCACAACTTAATAGGATTAAATAAGATCGATCTAGCAGATCTATTCACAACCGTCCATTCTGATCATGTAGAACATATGGTGTGTGATCTAACATCACGCGAGTGAGGGAGAATGGGGTCTATCCACCATTGCTCACTTGTTGAGCTTACTCGAGCTTGGATCAACTCCAAAAAGATCCCACACCTTCACGACCTCAATCGGAGGGGATCCAATGATCAAGTTCACATGAGATGCAAGTTTTCTTCAAAAATCTCCAACCCATTTTTACCTAAAGATCAGTTTTTGAAGCATACCTCACTAGAGTTCAAGACCAGTGGTTCAAATGATTGAAGAAGCTTCATATAGTAAAGATGAAGCCCTATTGAGCAGCAATTGGATCAATTCCTCGATGTTCACTTGAAAGGCCATGAACTAATAATTTAGAGCTCGAATTTGATTGAAGTCCCACCTCTGGTGCATCAAAACTTGGGAGATGATTCATTCTTGCTCGATGAGACCTAGGGAAGGTGCGTGCAAAGTTAATTTGAGTTTGATGGAGAAATGAGGAAGTTAGGTAGGAAATGGTGTGTCTATTTCAGCATAGATGAGAATGGCATTTTTCAATCTAGGAATGAGCTTGGGAGCCTAGAGAATGGCTCTAATGGCTTGTCTTGGGTAGCTAAGGCTCAGAGGAATGATTTTTGTGTGTGTTTGAGTGGAAAAGAGGGGGTGTATATCCCCTTTGATCTTGATTAGATGGTGTGATCGAGTTTGGCTTCTACTGGCCATCCAGCCATCTCAGGGAGTCATGGGTGGCAAGGAGAAGGAAAGTTGGCTCAGCTTGGTTGGTTGAAAGTGTGGAGGTGGCTGCTAAAAAGGAATCATGGCTGTCCTATGGGTTTCAAATGCTCCAATGGAAAGGGTAAGGTGATTTCACCTCCCATGGGCCATGGACCCCTTAAGTTAGGTTGGATAGTGTCCTAGGTGCCTAGGGACCATTGGGAGAGTACCAAGTGACCAAAGAATGTAAATAAATACTTACATGGGTGATTTGTCTCATGTGATGCCATTGACCCAAGGGTACAAAGATCATTTGGCATTGGATTTGATTTGGGCAAATTTAAAATGAGCCAAAAGTGGGTTAGCCCAAATTTCAAGTCAATTAGAGTTGATTTGGTTAGGTTTGGCTCAATTTGACTCATTTAGGTCAAATTAGGTTAGGTTGGGTCAAGTTGACCAATTGGTCAAATTAGGTCAAACCAAGGGATGGGTCAAGTTCATATTATCATTTAGGATGTTTTTTTAATTATCTGGTTTAGTTTGGCTTAGATTTGATTTTGGCTCATTTAAATTCATTTGAGTCAAATAGCTTAAGTTGACCAATTTGACCAAATTGGCCAAAATGGCTTGGGTTGGTTGTTGGTTTGGGTTTAGTTGACCAATTGAAGATGATTGTAGGCTTTGGTTTCAATTAATTTTGATATTTTTTTTTATTTAGGCAACTTGAATCTTTAGGTTAATTTGGACTAAGTAGGTCAATTGGTCTCAATTGGGTCCAATCATGGCTTTGGTCAAGTTCAACAATTAATTTAGAATGAACTTGAGCCATTGGTTGTAGTCAATTTGGTTTATATTTTGATTTGACCCAATTTGGTTTTTTTAGGTCAATTTGGGTGAACTTGGGTCAAGAGGGCCAATTGGGTTTGGTTTGACTCAATTGAAGGTCAAGTCAAATTCAAATATTGATTTTAATTTAGTATGAATCATTGGTTTCAAGGGATTTGGCTTAGGTTACAATTTGGCTAGTTTAGATTCATATGGGTTAAGGGGTTGACTTGGTCAAATGACCAAGTTGACTTGGTTTGACCTAATTTGTGACAATTGATCAACCTAGGGTGATCAAGAATCATGATGGGAGATTTTTATGGGCTTGGTTCAATCTAATTTGGGTAGGATTAAAACTTGGCTCAAATAGGTCAAATTGGCCACTTTGGGTCAAGTGGATCAATTAGGTTTAGTTGGCTTGATTTTAGGTTGAGTTTGATTTAGTTGAGTTTATATATGGATTTAGGATTGATATATAAATTCAATTGCAATTGGCTTGGGTTCAAATCAATCTAATTTTGGTAGGATTAAAACTTGGATAAAATAGGTCAAATTGACAACTTTGGGTCAAGTGGATCAATTAGGTTTAGTTGGCTTGATTTTAGGTTGAGTTTGATTTAGTTGAGTTTATATTTAGAATTAGTATTGATATATAAATTCAATTTATTTATATTCATGAACATTTCAAGTCAAAATTGAAGGTTTGATTGATTCATGATTGTAGATTTAATTTATATTTGAATATAATTGAAGTTATGATTGATTCATGAAAAACTAAATTGATTTAGTTTAGATGATTTAAATGTATGTTTCAATTAAATTTGTGAAGATGATAAAAATATGATTGATTTGTGAGAAAATCAATTGACTTCATTTGGATTAAGATTTGGCTAAGTCCATGGGATAGGTCATATGGCTTAGGAGGGGTTTTGATTTAATCTGATTTAGTTTGATTTAGCTTTGATCATTTGAATGTATATTTGATTTATATTTAGGAAGATGATTGAAGATATAAATTTATTCAATTGATTTTGTATTGATTTGGATTAAGATTTGGCTAATTCCATGGGATAGGTCATATGGCTTAGGAAGGGTTTCAAGTTTGGATTTCATCATGGGCTTCCATCATTTGGTTTTGGAATTTGGATTTGGATTTGATTTGAATTTGATGTTTGAATTGAACTTGAGGTTAGGTTTGAGAAGGTGAACATAGATTGAATTTGGGTTGTAGGGTAGTTGGATTATCCTAATCCTTAAGGCATTAACTAATCCAATGGTTAACCCTTCTAAGTCTTTAGGCTTAGGGTAAGTGTTTACCTAATTGTTAGAAGTGTCTTTGACTAGGGAAGTCTTAGTGCTAGAAGGATCCTAAGTCTAAGATGGGATGATTGAATCCACACTCCAAAAGTGAGGTTAACAGGCCTTACGCTCCGTAATGTTCCCCTTAGAGATAGATGATTGGTAGACCGAAGCCAAGTTTCACGTCATTGACTTGGATACATCTTTGAACACTTTGCTTGGAAGACCATGGAAACATGAGAACAACATAGTTTCATCCTCTCTACATCAGTGTATGATGTTCGTGAGAGGTGGGATCATCTACTATGTCAAAAGAGATCTCAAGCCATTTGTAGTTCATGAGGTCGGCATATATGAGGATGCTGCTTACTACCTCCCTCAAAATTAACAAATCTATTATCACAAACTTGGCCAAAATTTAAAATAAAATAAAAAGAAAAATAAAAATAAAGAGAAAAAGAAAAATGAAGAAAAAAGGAAATGAAAAAGAAAATAAAAGGGAATAGACTTGGAGGATGAAGTGGAGCCGAAATTAGATTCCACCAGTTCTTTACTCCATTCGAACATATGGGTAATGACTTGACATCCTCCACCAGGCAAGGAAGAGGCTAGTTTAGAGGCAATCGGTGGAAAACTTCTTTATTACCCAATGAAAAGTTATGTCCTACAGTACACTTGCTATCCATATAGACTTAGATTATAGTTTATAGGATGAGTCTTATATGGTTAAAACACCAACCAACTCTTCTCAGTAGTAGATTTCCTTGGAGGTGACACTTGAGCCAGATAGTGATGAAGATCATGCTCCAAAGCAAAGCATAAGTGTATCCAAGTCTATATGTGAAATAATTAGGCATCAGTTGGGAACCTTAGCTCTAACCCCACTTTCCTCTCAAAAAGTTGAGGGTTTGGTAGTTAAGAAAGCCCTTAAGTCACCACAGATGTGAAGACTCAGTGGTTCTTTCTAGGAGCATCATCCTCAATTCAAGAAGTTGATGTATAACTTGAGGATGATTCATATAAAGATTTAATAGAATTACCTTTTGATTGGTACTTGGCTCGTGTTCATAATTTAGCAAAGAAAGGGTTAATCCTACAAACTTGGTCAAAGAATAGGTTGGACTACTTTGAAAGAATATGGAAGAACAAATGCAAAAGCTCTCAATCAAGACTAGGATTAGGATTCAGTATAGTGGGTCCAATCGATGATGATGTTTGCTGCTTAGTCATCACAAATCATTTGGAATCTAATAAGTTCTTTTATTAACTCATATGAGGAGTTGTGCTTAGAAACTTTAGATGATCCAAATGATTTTGAAGTCAAAGATGCATTGCTACTGTTTGAAGAAGAGATCAAGTTAACCATCGATGAGCTCAAGAAAATTAACATAGGAATTAAAGAAAATCCATGCCCGACATACACCAATTCTTTGTTGAATGAAATTAAAACTAATGACTTAGTTAGGCTATTGATTGAGTTTAAGGACTGCTTTGCATGGAGTTATGAAGAGAGCCTAAATTGGCTCCTAATGTAGCAGTCCATAAACTAGCAATAGAGCCTACTGCTAACCCTATCAAGCAAGCTTCTAGACGCATGAGATTAGACATAGAATAATAGGTTATTTATGAAGTCAAGAAATTGATTGATGCTAGCTTCATCCGGGAAGAAAAATACCCTACTTGGTTAGCCAGTGGCATCCCAGTTAAGAAAAAGGATGGCCAAATTCACATATGTGTTAATTTTAAGGATTTAAATAAGGCATGTCCAAATGATGAATTTTCACTACCAATCTTGGATGGTGGACATTGCCTCATCTCATGCAGTCTTTTCTTATTATGGATGGCTCATTTGGATATAACCAAATAAAGATGGACCCTAAAGATGAAAGAAACACTACTTTTAGAACCCGATTGGAATCTATCACTATAAGGTCATGCCTTTCAGCCTTAAACATGTGGTGCTACATACCGAGCTATGACTCAAATCTTTGATGAACTCATTCATCATCAAGTTGAGTGCTATATCGATGATCTCATGGACAAAAGTAGAGAAAATGATGACCATCTGTTTGACTTGAGAGTAGTTTTTGAATAGTTAAGATAATTTAACCTCAAAATGAACCCCCTGAAGTGTGCATTCAGAGTAGCATCAAGGAAATTCCTTGGGTTTGTTTTCCAACACCAGGGAATCAAAATCGATCTGGAGAAGATTATGGCGATATTAGAAATGCCACTCCCTAAAAGTTTAACTTAACTCAGATCATTCCAAGGGTGGTTGGCATATCTAAGATGCTTTATATCCAACCTACTAAGAAGATGTCATCCATTCTTAGCGCTTGTCAAAAAGGATGCCAAGTTCAAGTGGAATGACAAGTGTGAGAATACCTTCAAAGACATCAAGCATTACATGATGACGCCACTAGTTCTAGTAGCCCTTATCCTGGGCAAGCCACTCATACTTTACACTACTATGTTAGATGACTCCCTTGGTGCTTTGTTGGCCCAAGCCAATGACGAAGAGAAGGAAAATGCACTATACTACCTCAGTTGTCATCTAATCCCTATTGAGGCTAATTATCCACCCATTAAGAAGCATTTCCTAGCTTTAATCTTTGTATCCAGAAAGTTACACACTATCCAAATGGTTGGCATGATGGTCCATGATCCTCTCAGTTTGACATTACCTTCGTATCCCTCCGTGTGGTGAAAGGACAAGATTTCTCAATAGCACTTTTCTCGACTCTCCACTTAGTGATGATATCCCCAATGAATAAATCATGAACTTAGAGGATACTAGCATTCACTAGGAGATGTACTTTGATGGTGCGGCTTCCTCTTAAAGAGGAGAAGAACTATAATCTACTATTCTATGAAAGGCAATTGTAGGAATAGTTCTCTTAACTCCAGACTGTGATGTGATGAGATTTTCATATCATCTATCTAATCCTTGTACCAATAAAGAAGCTGAAAATGAGGCTCTGATTATTGATCTGGAGTTAGCCATTACTCTAAGCCTCCAAAACAACAACATCTTATGGGATTCTAAGCTAGTTATCAACCAAATCATTGGGTCCTATAAGGTTATAAAGTCCAAGCTCCATCACTACCACAAGTACACCATGGACTTGTTGGCCCAAATCCCAGAGGTTACATTTATAAGATTCCTCAAGGAGAGAATGTCATAGCGTATGCTTTAGCCAAGCTTGCCAAGGAGTTGGGATTTCTAGAGGATGAGTCTATATCAATAAAGGTCCAAAATAGTTATCCCTTATTGATATTGAACTCATCAAAAAGTACTCTCTGGAAGGGGGGGGTTGCCATTTCTAAGAAGGACGAGGAGTTAGATTGGAGGAGACCATCCATGGATTACCTAAATAAAGGGAAACTACCTCAAGAGAAGTCTCAATCCCATCAGATGAAGGATAGAGCACTTTCCTATGCTCTTATGGATGGTGTCTTGTACTAGCAATATTTTGATCATATGTGGATATATTGTTTAGACAAGAATGAAGCCCATAAGATCATGATCGAGGTACACTCAGGATTATGTGGAGCCTACCAATCTGATCCAAAGGTGAAAGCCAAGATCAAGTGAGTAAGATACTACTAGTCATCGATGATCAAAGATTGCATGGATACAGCTAGGCATTGCCACCAATGTAAAATACATGGTGTGGTCCTACAACAACCACCCAACATTTTACATCCTACATTGGCCTGATGGCCATTCAGTGTTGGGGTACCAACATAGTGGGTCAGATTGTTCCTCGTTCTTCCAAGGGTCATCAGTTCATCTTAGTTACTTCTAATAACTTTTTTTTGAGCGGGCCGATAATTCTGCTCAGAGAGGTCACAGCTCAGCATGTGCTCCAATTTTTTAGGAACGATATCGTATATAGGTTCAGAGTTCCTTGATGAATTTTATTTGATAATTATACTGCATTCAAGAGCACTGAAATTAATAACTTTGCTCGAAGACACAACATAGATTGGATTCATCAACTACTTGAGGGAAAATGGCTTAGTAGAAGCCTTTAACAAAACTCTCATCCAAAAACTAAAGAAGACACTCAACAACAATAAGCGACAATGGTATGAGTAGTTAGTTGAAGCTTTGTTGGTTTGTTCTCACACCTTAGATACACCACTATTAGCAAATGTACGTCTACTACGCTTTCTCCTTGAGTTGGCCACTGTACACCTATAGGTTTTCTTTTCCACGGCTCAGGATAATGCTCCTAGTAGCACCTCCCCTATGGGAATTATGTTTCAATCACATCCTTTGCAACCCCATTTAGACACTACCAGGGTTACTATAAGATTAGATAATTCCATTTTCCTAGTAACCACCCTTGTAGTTGGAGAATCTTTCTTGTAGATGTGCAGATTCTCCTTTGATCCATTAAATTTGAGATAGGTCAAGGCCGACATAGCCCCTTCTCAGTGTGGTAACTCACACACCAACATGGTCCACTCAAATATATAAACAAAATATATATTCACTTGTGGATTAAGAGGACACCCCTAGTGGTACCTTTTCCCAAGCATGTATCCATCTTTAGGGCAGTGTTCAAAACTCCCTACAAGAATCGCTTGACTACTCTTGAGTTGATATAAGTCTCCATCGACATTCACTCAGTAGTCACCCCTAAGTCGGGTTCAATTTGTCGTGCTACCAATAGGTCACCCCAGCAGCTGTTCCTTACTTTAGAAGATATAATTCTACTACACCTTTTTCTTAGCATAGTCGTTGCACACCAAAAGGAAACCCCTTAGGTTGGCTAGTTCTACCCCATGGCCAATAGATTATCCCTTTGGATTTGTAAATCTGAGATAGGACAACTCTGATATAGCCCCTTCTCAGTAGGTCCCTCGCACACCCACATGGTCCATAAATTAGATCTATCGAATTGGACCAAGCTCACATCCCTAGTGGATATGCCCTCAATTCAAAATCAAACTAAACTAAATAAACCATATCAAATCACATGAAACTAAGATAAAATTAATCCTGACTACTTTTGAGTTAACATAAGTCCCCATCGACATTTACCATGTAGTCACAGGTCGTTCAATTTGTTGCATCAGGTCACCCTGGTTGTTCCTCTCTTTGGAAGATGTAAGTTTCTATGCCTTGTTCTTAGCACAACCATTACACACTGAAAGACAACCCTTTAGGTTGTTTAGCTCTACCCCACAACCGGTAGACTATCCCTTTGGATTTGTAAACCTATGGTAGGTCAAGGATGATATAGCCCCTTCTCACTAGGTCCATTACACACCAACATGGTCCATACATTAACTTATATTAAATTAAACCAAATTTAATTTACCCCAGTAGAGCAATAATCACACCCTTCTCCCCATTATCACCCCAAATCATAAATAAATATGTCAAGCAAACAAATCAAATTCAATACCAACCTTCCTAGTGGAGCCAAATTAAACCAACTCCTCTAGTGGAGTCTAAATCAAAGAAATCCAATCAAACTCTTATCCCTAGCAGATACATCCTCAAACAAATCTATAAATCAAAATCAAATCCTAATCCCTAGAATATATATCGAACTTTGCTTTTCTAGTAGAAGGTTCATATACCCAATCCCTAGTGGACTCGAGCCCATATCTTTAGCAGACATGCCTCCACATCAATTAAATCAAAACAAATTAAAGTCAATTTGATCATAATCCTTGGTGGATTATAGATTCTTATCCCAAGTGGATCTTCTTTCCATAAATCATATAATCTAATCAAATTCAAACCTTATCCCTAATTTTCTTCCTATTCCCTCATAGACCCTCACATGTCATGTCGATCCCTAGTGGATCTCCCTCCATGTCCTTCACATGGAATTCTCATCAAATCTTATTTCTTCTCTTATGCACACCTTTAATACTTCAACCAAAAGCCTAATAATGTATTCATTCAAATTACATCATCTTAACATTATAATTAACATTTTATGATTTGTGATGGTGCAAGCTCAAACTAATTATACAATATCATGCTAAACATATTATAGTGTGAATTAACACACTATATTATATTATAATATGATGTTATATTATAATTTACTATAATATAATATATTGTCTAACATTACTCCTCATTAAAATCACTTAAAAGGAACAAATAACAAAATTTTCTCAAAATATGAATAATGTTCATTTTGGATGTAAAATTGTTATTTTTCTATTAGAAATGGTACAAATAGCATAATTTTTGTGTTGCTTATTGGTGTGTGTAGTGAATTAGGCTAAATTCTTCCATCTCAACCTTCAAATTAACATTTTTTGTGAGTTTTGACCCAATGTATTATAACAAAAGTAAAATATACTAAAATGTATAGTAACATTTAGTAACAAACCACCACATTCATATAAATGTGAAGTTATATTATTATGTGCATTATATTATAATATGCTTTCATATAATATTTTATCTTACATTACACCTTAAAATCAATCACTTTAAACAAAAAATTATAAAATTTGGTTGAAAAATGAACATTTATTTTGGATGCAGAATTCCATTCTTTTGATTAAATGACACACCATAGCACACCCCCAATGATGTTCCCTAAAGCTTACCTTAATTTTGGCCAAATCCCATTATCTCAATATAAATCAATATTTTTATGAATTATACTAGTACAAACTCTACTACATCATACTATAACAAACTAAAATATGCTAAACAATAAGTAGTAATACACAATAGTATGCTATAATGCATGAAGCTACACTATGTTATGGCATCCTATATTATAATACACTATAACATATTACATTATATTATATTTCATATCACATCATAAAGGATTTCTTAAGATAAAAAATTATAAAATTAGTCTAAATATAAAAAAATATATATTTTAGTCGTATCACTTACATATTTTAAATTGAAATAATAAATTATGATGCCATTCTCTAACTATTATGAATTTGGCCAAATTCCACCATTTTAAAGTATAAATCAACATTTTTATAATTAACGTTAGTGTAGGCTCGACTACAAGATTGTAAAATACTAAAAGAATTTAAAATGCACTGAACAATATATTATGATATATGATATTATACTATGCAACAACATGTAATATTTATTTTGAACATAAAATTTTACTTCTTAGACTACAGGTGGCATAGCACACCTTTGGTACTACAACCTAATTCCCACTTCAAATTTAACAAATTTCATCATCTAATTTATTAAATCAATATTTTTATGATTTATATTAATATAGAATAACACAATACCATAATATACTAAAATATTTCAAAACATCTTATAACATCCAAAAACACATCTATGCTCAAATATATGATGCTACATTACACTATAATATATGGTAATATAATATGATTATGTTAGGATTAGGTCATTCTTTAGATCTACTCTAATGACATACTTATTCAAGGTTTATCATTTTTTGGTTTAGATTAACTTAGATTATTTTTATATTTAGGTTTTAGCTTTAGGGTTGGTTTAGGGTTTAAGGTTAGTTTAGGTTAGGGTTTAGGTTTAGGTTTAGTTTAGGGTTGTATGCTTTAGGGTTTAGGGTTTAGGGTTTATGGTTTTGGGTTTTGGGTTTTAAGATTTAGGGTATAGGGTTTAAGGTTTAGGGTTTAGGGTTTAGTGTTTAGGGTTTAGGTTTGTTAAGGTTTAGTGTTTAAGGTTTAGGTTTTATGTTTAGGGTTTAAGTTTTAATCTAGGATTTAGGGTTTAGGCTTTAGAGTTTAAGTTTTTTTTTTTGAGAACAAATTAGATTCAACATTTATTCTTTTTTATTTTCAACCTAGTATCTTTTCTAAGACACATAAGCGATGGCAGATCAAAACCCTAGATCAAAACCTAATAAGTAGAACCATCATTGTAACAGTTCCATAAGCACTGTATCGATTGTTCTTTTCTCTAATTCCCATCAGAACCACCCCCGCCTCTTGAGTAGCCATATCTGCCATCATATCCCAAATCATTCCCTCCACCACCACCTATGTTGATCCTCCTCTCATACTACCACCTCCATATCCCACCACCACCACCACACCACCACATCCATCGCCTCACCCACCTCCCACCCAGATCTCATCAGATTTTTATATAGTGTTCTATGTTTGTCCATTCTAGGTTTGAGGTTTATGTTTTTAGGTTTGTCCATTCTTAGGGTTTAGGGTTGGTTTAGGGTTTAGGGTTTATGGTTTTAGGGATTAGGTTTAGGGTTTAGGGTTTGGGGTTTGGTTTTAGTTATGGTTTAAGGTGTAGGTTTTTTTAGGTTTAGGGTTTAGTGTTTAGGGTTTAGGGTTTTAGGATTTAGGGTTTAATTTAGGTATGGTTCGGGTTTAGGTTTAGGGTTTATAAATTTAAGGTTTAGAGTTTATGGTTAGGGTTATAGGTTTAGGGTTGTAGGTTTATGGTTTAGGGTTTAGGATTTAGGGTTTAGGCTTTTTTTAATTAAGTAAACTGGTAGGTTTATGTTTATTTAGTTTATTTTTTTATTTGTTTGAGTTTATTTTATTTTTTATTTTTTAGGTTTATTTTTTTATTTAGTTTAGTTTATTTATTTTAGGTTTAGTTATTTTAGTTTAGGTTTTTTATTTTAGTTTATTTTTTAGGTTTAGGTTTATTTTTAATTGAGTTTTATTTTTGTTTTATTTTTTAGGTTTAGGTTTTATTTTTTATTTTCAGGTTTATGTTTATGTTTTTATTTTATTTTTTTTAGGTTTAGGTTTTAAGTTTCTATTTTAGGTTTGTTTTTAGGTTTTATTTTTATTTTTGGTTTAGGTTTATTTTTAGTTTATTTTATTTTATTTAGGTTTAGTTTGGTTTAGTTTATTTTAAGTTTAGGTTTAGGTTTTTTATTTTAGTTTAGTTTATTTTAGTTTAGGTTTAGGTTTATTTTATTTTATTTTTATTTTAGGTTAAGTTTTATTTGTTTAGGGTTTAGGTTTATTTTTTATTATTTTTTAGGTTTATGTTTTAGTTTAGGTTTTATTTAGTTTTTATTTTATTTTATTTTAGGTTTATTTTATCTTTATTTTAGGTTTAGTTTTTATTTTATTTAGGTTTTCTATTTTTTTTAATTTAGCTTTAGTTTTTATTTCTTTTATTTTAGTTTAGTTTTTATCTTTTATTTTATTTTTTTAGGTTTAGGTGTAGGTTTTAGTTTATGTTTTTATTTTATTTTATTTTGGTTTAGGTTTTTTTATTTATTTTATTTTTTAGGTTTTAGGGTTTAGGGTTTAGAGTTTAGTATTTGGGGTTTATGGTTTAAGGTTTACAGTTTAGGGTTTGGGGTTTAGGGATTAGGGTTTAGGGTTTAGGGTTTAGGGTTTAGGATTTAGGTTTTGGGTTTAAGTTTTAGTTTAAAGTTTAGGGTATAGGGTTTAATTTTTTTTAATAGTGAATAAATTCAAATTCAACATTTATTCTTTTCGATTTCATCAACCAAGTAGCACCCTAAGTTTTCTTTGACACAAGCAACGACATAAATAAAAAATGAGCACCCATAGAGAAAATCAAAAATCCTAGATAAATAGAACTGTCTCTACTGTAAAGACATAGTTCCATAAGCAACATATCAGATCAGTCATTCTTTAGTTTCACCAGTTCCCATCATAACCACCTCGGCCTCTTGAGTAGCATGATCCACCATCATATCCCTGATCTCTCCCTCCGCCACCACCACTACTCCAACCACCACCTCCATATCCACTAACACCTCTAGATCCCCCACTACCACTATGATAATTTTCTCTTCCGCCTTTGCCTCCACCACCAGATCTAGACCGAACCTAATTGACAGTGATGTACCGGTCGTCAAGGTTTTGCTCATTCTTAGCATTTTGGTTTAGTTTAGGATTTAGGTTTTAGGGTTAGTTTAGGGTTTATGGTTAGTCTAGGATTTATGGTTTAAGCTTTAGGGTTTGGGATATGGTTTAGGGATTTAGGGTTTAGTATTTATGGTTTTATTTGGGGTTTAGGTTTAGTTGTAGGTTTAGGTTTTAGTTTAGGGATTAGGGTTTATTGTTTTAAGGTTTAGGGTTTTAGGATTTAGGGTTTAGTGTTTAGGGTTTAGGTTTATGTATAGGGTTTAGGGTTTAGGTTTAGGTTTAGGTTTAGTTTGGTTAGGTTTGTTAGGGTTATAGGTTTAGGTTTAGGGTTTAGGTTAGTTTAGGATTAGGGTTTATTTTTAAAGCTAAAGTAGGTTTAGGTTTATTTAGTTTATTTTTTATTTATTTTTGTTTATTTTATTTTTTAATCTTATTTAAGTTTATTTTATATTTTTATTTTAGTTAGTTTATTTATTTTAGGCTTATTTATGTTAGTTTAGGTTTTTTATTTTAATTTATTTTTTAGGTTTAGGTTTATTTTTTAGTTGAGTTTTATTTTTATATTATTTTTAAGGTTTATGTTTTATTTTATTTTTTAGGTTTAGGTTTAGGTTTTTATTTTATTTTTTTAGGTTTAGGTTTTAGGTTTTTATTTTAGGTTTATTTTTAAGTTTTATTTTTTAGTTTATGTTTAGGTTTATTTTTAGTTTATTTTATTTTATTTAATTTAGGTTTAGATTTATGTTTAGTTTATTTTAGGTTTAGGTTTTATTTATTTTAGTTTAGTTTATTTACTTTAGGTTTAGGTTTATGTTATTTTGTTTATTTTTTATTTATTTTAGTTTTGTGTTTTTTTTTTAGTTTAGGGTTTATGTTTTATTTTTTATTTATTTTTCAGTTTATGTTTTAGGCTTAGGATTTTATTTAGTTTTTATTTTATTTTATTTTTATTTTACATTTTGGTTTTATTTTATTTAGTTTTATTATTCTTAGTGTTTGGGGTTTAGGGTTTATGGTTGTAGGTTTAGGGTTAATTTTAGGGTTTTGGGTTTAGAGTTTTAGATTTAGGGATTAGGGTTTAGGGTTTAAGGTTTAGGATATTTTTTTCTTAAATTAAGTAAATCGATATGTTTAGGCTTTTTTTAGTTTATTTTTTTTATTTTTTTAAATTTTCCTTTAGATTTAGTTTTTATTTTTATTTAGTTTATTATATTTATTTTAGGTTTATTTATTTTAATTTAGGTTTTTAATTGTTATTTATTTTTTTAGGTTTAGGTTTTGGTTTATGTTTATTTTTTTAGATTAGTTTTATTTTTATTTTATTTTTTTAGGTTTTTTTTTGGTTTATGTTTAGATTTTTATTTTTTTATTTTTTTAGGATTAGGTTTTAGGTTTTTTATTTTAAGTTTATTTTTTAGGTTTTTGTAGGTTTAGGTTTATTTTCTTTATTTTATTTTATTTAGTTTATGTTTAGTTTATTTTAGGATTAGGTTTAGGTTTTATTTATTTTAGTTTAGGTTTAGTTTTATTTTATTTTGTTTATTTTATTTTTATTTTAGGTTTTGGTTTTATTTTAGTTTAGGGTTTAGGTTTTATTTATTTATTTTTTTAGGTTTTTTTATTTAAGGTTTATTTTTAGTTTATTTTATTTTATTTAGTTTAGGGTGTAGGTTTAGTTTATTTTATGTTTAAATTTAGGTTTTATTTATTTTAGTTTAGGTTTATATTTATTTTATTTTGTTTATTTTAGGTTTAGGTTTTTTTTTCTTTTTAGTTTAGGGTTTAGGTTTTTTATTATTTATTTTAGGTTTTATTTTTAGGTTTATTTTTTAGGTTTAGGTTATTATTTAGATTTTATTTTATTTAGGGTTTTGTGCCACCATCCTTCAAGATAAAGATGGTAGTAGGAACCCGCGATAACACATTGCACACTTTAGAGCATTTGCACACCTGTGGCGGCTGCGTCTTCTTCCTCCTTTTGTTACATTATCAAGTGTTGCATTTGATTGGTACATTGAACTGTCTAATGGTTCGGTGAAGACTTTTGCTAAGTTGGAGCACCTCCTCATGAAGAGTTTCAGAGCTCAAGGGGAATGAGGCGACCTCATTGTAGAGAAACAAAATCTCAATGAGTCCCTTGTAGATTACATTCTCAAGTGGCACAATCTGGGCATGAAATGCAAACCACAATTGTCCAAACAACATGCTATTGAGATTCTTCTCAAGAATATCCCTGGCCCGGTCGCCTTCATGCTTAAGGGCTTTTCCATCAAAACATTCGAGAAATTAATCAACAAGGTGGCTAGCCTACAAGAGGAAGCTAAACAGTTGCCCTTTCGACCAATCATCTTGGCCAAGCTGCAAAAAGGCATTTGAGAAGAAGTCAGGGATAGTTGTGTCAGTTGACAAAGGGAAGCATCCAACCAGAGTTTAGTATGAGAGACAACAAGCTCGCCTCCTTGCACCTCCTCTTCCACCACCACCATCATACCAGCCACCACAGTTGCCACAACGACCATTTTCACCACCACAATTGCCTACCCAAGATATTCATATCCATCGCTAGGTAGCTATTTTTCACCTACTCTTGTGGATAGATTGAATAAGCATATTCATTCAAGAGGGAGGCAGTTAGGAAAATCTTTAAGAATCTCTTAAAGAAACTTGACTTTTAGTTACTAGAGGCTAAGAGGCCAAAAGAAGTGGGTAAAAGTGATGATCCTAGTTATTGCCCCTACCATCGCATGTTAGGCCATGTCTTAGGGGATTGTATCACTTTTAAGGACTAGCTTGAGTGAATCTATAAATTGGTATCCATAGTTATCCCTAATGAATACTTATTAGAATAATCTTCCAGTTCTATTAGAGCAATCCTTGGGGATACTTGTGATCCTCTTAAGACCAAAGAAGGTTAGGATATCTCCCTATCCCGAACCTCTAAGAAGATCATTTCTAATATCAAGAAGCTTTCCTTGTAGGTATTTGAAGTAGCTCAAACCTCCAACACCGAGAAAGTTTTGTTAGTTGCAAAGGATAACTCGGGGATGACATGATAGCGTGCTGACTCATGATACTTCTAGATAGTCCAAGAGCCACCACCATAGTCCAATACTCCCTCCTTGCAGCCACCTCTTCTTCTAGCTCCTCTTCTACTGGCAGAAGCATTGTATTTACGGATAAGGGCACTAAATCCCTTACTCCACTTACTTTACTTGATTTCTATCATGTACCTTCACCCAAAAAAAATAATGAAGAAAGCTGATTCTACTTATATATTGTCTATTTCTTATGCTCCTGATTTTATTCCTATTGAAAGCTCTTTGAGTTTATATAAAAATAATAGCTCTAGTAGTTTTGATCCTTTCCTTTCTAATTCAGAGTCGGACTATCCTTCTCTGAATCAATCGGGTTCACCTCTTGAGATTGACTTGGAGTCAACTTGAGGATCTCATAGAAGAAGTTGTAGGTATGCTCGATAAGAAGGTAAAACTTTTCACAGCTCATCATTCCAAGAAGTCACCAAAGTTAACCCTACATAAAGTTCTACCTCCTAGGGTAGCACCTCAAGATAAAAAGGTAAGTCATTGGTTCTAGTGAGTAGATAGCCCCTCCATAGGATGCTCCACCCATGGATATGCTTGTGGAGGACTAAGCCAGAGTTGATTACAATGTCCTAGCTCACCTTAGAAAGTTTCTAGCTAAGTTAAGCATATATGACACCCTTGTCTTATCCAAAGAGATGAGGGAATCTCTAATCAAGGCCTTACTTGATCTAGAGATATGCTTAGCTCAGTTGACCACTATTAAATAGGAGGCATGCCAGTTGAAAGACATCTTAGGAGTTACATTCAGTGATGAAGACTTACTCTAAGGGACGACCGAGCACAACCGCCTCTTTACATTATATGTTTTGAGTTGAAATTTAATTAGATTACTAAGGCTTATAATCCACCAGCACAATATTGTGGGAATGCCTAAGAGGTGAGGATTTATGCTCATAGCCCAAAGGAAATAGCCACCTCAGATCCTAAATCTAGGGAGCTTTAGTACACACTAAAGCATGACCTAAATCTAAGTGACAGGTGGACATAAGGGTTTACCTCCATAAGAGAGAATAAATTATCCAAGCTCCCTAACTTGGATTATGCTTAAGGATTTAAGCAACCGCAAGCATTCACATTTATTTTTAAGCATCCTTAAGCATAATCCCTAAATATGATTAGGCTAATATTGGTCTATCATCTAGTCTATGAAGCATACACCCTAACATCCAATCTAAAATACACATCATAAAACAAAACATACATCACATCATACACCATCCTAACTTAAAGCTAGAAGTGGTGGCTTAATTCTAATGTGTATTAAGGCTTGTGTGGTAAGTCTTGCTAGGCATTAGTGTTGTATTTTCTAAGTGTTGAAGGATTCAATTTAACATGAAAGGTTGATTTCACTTGAAGTAGTTTAATTGATTTTAAAATTTTAATTTATGTTTTCTTTTATTTCATTTAATTACACTTAGCAACTAAGTGTTATAAAGAGAGGAAAAAAGGATTGCCCTCTTTCATCCCTACCTTAAGTCACTTTCTAAAGTATATTAATTTGATTTAGTTCTCTTTAATGAATGGCTTATTAAATGATTTAATTAATCCTAAGTTTAGGTTCACTTAAAATAATCCTATTCAAAATAAAAGGCATCTTAAGATTAATTTAATTGAATTACTACCACATGACACATATTAAATCATTCCTTTCCATCACATGTAATATGCATATGATTTAATCCTAAGTGTATCTATACATGTAACATATTTTAGCACACTTAAATGATGAATGTATGTGTATGTTTAGAATTTATATTTTAATTGATTGAATTATTTAAACATATTAATTTAAAACTTTATCCAAATTCTTATACAAAAAGGACATAAGAATGAAATTAAATAGGCATGTGCCATTGTTAAATCAGAAGTAAGGTAATCAAATGACCTCCTTGAGCTAGCTAAAGCCTCATATTCTCGACATTTGCATTCAAACATATGTAAATTGCATGAACATAGGAAGTAGGCTCCAAATCATATGGCTAATTAATTCAACCACTTAGTCAATTATGAATGCATGCAATTTTAATGTAAAATGGGATTTTCATTCACTAATCACATATACATATACATGTACAAAGATATGATATAGGTAATGTCAATTTTAAACTAGGGAAGTGAGGTAATCAAATGACCTCATTGGGGATAACTAAAGCCTTGTTTTTCCAAAATGTCCAGACTATATACTTGCTTTTCTTTGACACACATGGATGTATACATAAATGAGGGAAAGAAAATCATGCAAAGATTGTATATTTTGTTTGATTGAATCATTTATATATATGAATTAAAGCTCTATCCAAATTCTAATGTTGAAATACATACGAATGAAATCAAATGGGTATGTGCCATTGTTAAACCTGGGAAGTGAGGTAATCAAATGACCTCCTTGGGGCTAGCTAAAGCCTCAAGTTCCCAGGATAAGCTTATATAAATCAACACATGAATAGAGGAAAGAGAACTCAACATTCATACACTTAAGCTATAAGAACATGATTTTCTTATGTAATTATAACTAGCATCATAACGCATATTATTATTCATTTATAAGCTTTTGAAAAATATATTTGGATTTAATAGTGGTAATAACCACATATATTAAATTAAATAAACACATGCAAGCTTACATAAAGGAAATCCATTTTATTTTACTTGATTTTGAAAAGATGAATGCTTGAATTCAAATGACATACTCAATTTAACATGACTGGAAAGAGGACAATCAAATATAAGCATGTGATTCATTCAACCTAGTTCTTAAGGACATTCAAATCAAATAAGATTATTTAAAGCAAACAAAAGCTTCTTTATTAATTAAGTTATGGATTTGATTTGATTTAAAGAGGAGAAAAGAAATCATCACTTGATTATTTTAAACCCATTCCCACATTAGTGATTTGATTTAATTTAAGAAAATGTAATTAAGTTGATTTTATGGGTTAATTAAGTTGAACTCTTAGTTAGATGAATTAATTACCCTTACCTATGTCACCTTAAAGTAATTAACTAAATAATTACAAGCCAAAATGATATGTATGGAAAATAAAATGATCCTAGGAAATAAAAGGCCTAATGCAATTTGGCTCATGATTAATAGTTAATCATTAAAGGACTTAATTAATTATGCTTATGGTTTTCCCACATGTGGACTAACCATAATTTCATTAAACTTCTTTGGGTTATTAAACACCTAAAGATCTACCCCATGATTTAATTAATTAAGTTCTGATGTGATTATGATTTCAATTTGATTAAGTGATTTAATTGATTAGTTAAATCTTAATTAATTTTATTTTAAAAGGGTGAAATGAACTTAGGAAAGGGGTCCCAACCTTATTCCTTAGTTCACTTCTTGAACAATGATTAAAAACATAATTATCCAATTTATTACTGTTCATGGGTTTAATTAATCATTCGTTAACTTAAAAGAGTAGTTAAGATTTAATTAGTCAATTTTCCTAATTAGCGAGCAGTAAATCCTAAGAAAATTATGGGAGGTAGAGGTCATCCCATTAAATTAACCCACAAAATTAGGGATTAATTACTCAAGTAATTAAGGATTAATTAAGCTAATAAATTTTATAATTAAACATTAATTAAACCTTAATTACTATTCAAAATTTGTTACAATCATATTTAATTAATTCTCCTTTGAAATACCTTTAAAATGAGTATTTATTTGCATTTTTTAATTCTATGATTTTTTTTTTATTTTTAGAAGTTTCAATTTAAAAATGATTAATTAAGTCTAATTAAAGCTTAATTTTATTGGTGTCATGTGGTACGCTAACGCAATGCACTTTCCACGTTACACTGCGAGATTGGCTACTTAAAACTTATCTGACTCAGCACCTATGTCATGATGATGAATGCTTTCTCATCATCAATCAAGATCGATAATATTAATCCCACAGCTTAATAGGATTAAATCAGATTGATCTAGCAGATCTAATCACGACCGTCATTTCGATCATGTAGAATGGACGGTGCATGATCTAACATCACATGAGTGAGGGAGAATGTAGTCCATTTGCCATTACTGACTTGTTCAAGCTTACCCGAGATGGATGAACTCCAAAAAGATCCCACACCTTCACAACATCGATCGGAGGGATGTAACGATGAAGATCACATGAGATGCAAGTTTTCTTCAAAAACTTCCAACCCATTTTTCCCTAAGGATCAGTTTTGGAAGCTTACATCACTGGAGCTCAAGACCGTGGCTCAAACAATTAATGAAGATTCATCTAATAGAGATGAAGCCTTGTTGAAAAGTAATTGGATCAATTCCATGATGTTCATTCGGAAGGCCACAAACTGATGATTTAGAGCTCGACTTTGATTGAAGTCCCACCTCCAGTGCTCGGGAAGCTTGGGAGATGATTCGTTCTTGCTCAAGAGGCCTAGCGAATGTGCAAGCAAAGTTAATTTGAGTTTAATAGAGAAATAGGGAAGTCAGGTCAGAAATGGGAGTGTCTTAGTTTTGAGACGGTAGGAATGGCATTTTTTAATCAAGGAATGAGCTTGGGAGCTTAGGGCTAATGACTCATCTTAGGTAGCTAGGGATACGATGAATGATTTTGGTGTGTGTTTGAGTTGAAATGAGGGGGTGTATACCCCCCTCCAACTTGATCAGACATTAGGATCGGGTTTAGCTTCTAAAGGTCATCCAGCCATCTTAGGGAGTCATGGGTGGCAGGGAGGAGGTGAGTTGGCTCAGCTTGGTTGATTGAAGGTGTGGAGGTGGTTTCAGGAGATCATGGGTTTTGATGGGTTTCAAATGCTCCAATGGGGAGGGTGAGGTGATTTCACCTCCCATTGGTCATGGCACCTAACCACCCATGGGTTAGGTTGGGGCTGTCTAAGTGCTTAGGTGGACCATTGGGAGAGTACCAAGTGGCCAAGGAATGGAAATGACCACTTACATGGGTGATTTATCTCATGTGATGCCCTTGACCTAAGAGTAGAATGATCATTTTACATTGGATTTGATTTGGGAAGATTTGAAATGAGCCAAAAGTGGGTTAGCCCAAATTTCAAGTCAATTGGAGTTGATTTGGTTAGGTTTGGCTCAATTTGACTCATTTAGGTCAAATTGGGTTAGTTGGGTCAAGTTGACCAATTGGTCAACTTTGGGTCAAACCAAGGGTTGGGTCAAGTTCATATGATCATTTGGGATGTTATGGTTCAATTAGTTTGGTTTAGTTTGGCTTAGATTTGATTTTGGCTCATTTGAATTCATTTGGGTCAAATGGGTTAAGTTGACCAATTTGACCAAATTGGCCAAATTGTCTTGGGTTGGGTGTTTGTTTGGGTTTAGTTCACCAATTGAAGATGATTGTAGGATTTAGTTTCAATTAATTTGTATTTGGTTTTGATTTAGGCCAACTTTAACCTTTAGGTTAATTTTGGCTAAGTAGGTCAATTGGGTTGAATTGGGTTGAATTGGGTCCAATCATGGCTTTGGTCAAGTTCAACAATCAATTTGGAATGAACCTGAGCCATTGGTTGCAATCAATTTGGTTTATATTTTGATTTGACCTAATTTGGTCTTTAGATCAATTTGGGTCAACTTGGGTCAAAAGGTCCAATTACGTTTGGTTTGACTCATTAGAAGGTCAAGTCATAATCAAATATTGATTTTGATTTGGTATGAATCATTAATTTCAAGGGATTTGGCTTAGGTTGAAATTTGGCTAGTTTGGGTTCATATAGATTTTAGGTTGATTTGATTTAGTTGAGTTTATATATGGATTTGGGATTGATATATAAATTCAATTGCAATTTACTTTGGTTCAAATGAGTTTTGGTTTATTTGAACATTTCAAGTTAAGTTGGGTTTGACTTAGGTTGATTTTGGTTTGGCTTGATGATTGTAGATTTCATTTATATTTGTGAATATGATTGAAGCTATGATTGATTCATGAGAAAATCAATTGAATTTGGGTTTTGGAATGAAGGAATTTGGCTAAGTCCATGGAGTTGAGTCATGTGGCTTAGGTTTGGATTTTGATTTGGTTTGATTTAGTTTTGATGATTTAAATGTATATTTCATTTAAATTTGTGAAGATGATTGAAAATATTATTGATTTGTGAGAAAATCAATTGAGTTTGATTTGGATTAAGATTTGGCTATGTCCATGGGTGGAAAACCTTCTTATTGGCCACCCAATACAAAATATGTCCAGTTAGAGTACACTTGCTATCCATATAGACATAGAATCTAGTTCATAGGATGAGTTTTAAATGGTTAGCACACCAAGCTCTTCTCCCTAGTAGATTGATTTGGAGGTGATAGCGATGAAGACTGGGCTCCAAGGCAAAGCATAAGTGTATCCAAGTCTATATGCAAAATAGTTAGGCATTGGTTGGGAACTTTAGCTCTAACCCTAGTTTCCTCTCAAAAAGCTAAGGGTTTGGTAGGTAAAAAATCCCTAAGTCATCCACAGGTGTGAAGACTCAGAGGTTCTTTTTGGGAGCATCATCCTCAAGTCAAGAAGTTGATGTAGAACTTGGGGATGATTCATATAAAGATTTAATAGAATTGCCTTTTGATTGGTACTTGCCTTGTGTTCATAATTTTGCAAAGAAAGGGTTAATCCCATATACTTGGTCAAAGCACAGGTCAGACTACTTTGAAAGAATATGGAAGAACCAATGCAAAAGCTCTCAATCAAGGCTGGGACTAGGATTTGGTATAGTGGGTTGAGTCGATGATGATGCTTATTGCTTGGTCATCACCAATCATTTGGAATTTGATAAGTTCTTTTCAAATCATATTAACTCATATATGAGGCTGTGCTTAAAACTTAGATGATCTAGATGATTTTGAAGTTAAAGGTGCACCACCGAGTTGAAGAAGAGATCAAGTCAACCATTGATGAGCTCAAGGAAATCAACTTAGGAAGAGGAAGATCCATGCGACATACATCAGTTCTTTGTTGAATGAAATGTAAACCAATGACTTAGGCTATTAATTGTTTAAGTACAACTTTGCATTGAGTTAGGAAGAGATGCAGGATTGGCTCTAACAGTGGTCCATAAACTAGCTCAAACCTATTAAAACAAGCTTCTAGATGCATGCGATTAAACATAGAACATGTCATTTAAAGTCAAGAAACTTCGATCGCATCCGTCAGAAAGAAAAATACCTACTTGGGTTAGCTGTCATCCTTGTTAAGAAAAGAATCACAAATTCACATATACATCAATTTTAGAGATTTAAATAAGGCCCTACCTGGTTAGCCAGCATTGTCCCAATTAAGAAAAAGATTTTCTAAATTCACACATGCATCAATTTTAAGGATTTAATTAAGGCATGCCCAAAAAACAAATTTCTACTACTAATCCCGAAGCTCCTGGTGGACATTGCCTCATCTCATGCAATCTTCTCTTTCATGGATGGCTCATTTAGATATAACCAAATAAAGATGGCCCAGATGAAAGAAACACTACTTTTAGAACCCGTCAAAATCATTCTATAAGGTCATGCCTTTTGCCTTAAAAATGATGGTGCTATATTCTGGTGGGCTATGACTCGAATCTTTGATGAACTCATTCGTTATCAAGTCGAGTGCTATATCAATGATCTTGTGGTCAAAAGTATAGAAAAGGAAGACCATCTATTTTACTTGATAGTAGTTTTCAAACAGTTAAGATAATTTAACCTCAAAATGAATCCCTTGAAGTGTGCATTCAGAGTAGCTTCAGGGAAATTCCTTGGGTTAGTTGTCCGACACCATGGAATCAAAATTGATATGAAGAAGATCAAGGTAGTATTAGAAATGCCACCACCTAAAAGTTTAACTCAATTTAGATCATTCCAAGGGTGGTTGGCATATCTAAGATGCTTTATATCCAACTTATCGGAAGATGTCAGCCATTCTTAGCACTTATCAAAAAGGACATGAAGTTCAAGTGGGATGATAAGTGTGAGCACTCCTTCGAAGACATCAAGCATTACCTGATGATGTCATCGGTTCCAGCAACCCTATCCGGGCAAGCTCATACTTTTCTGCATTAGATGACTCCCTTGGTGCTTTATTGGTCCAAGCTAATGATGAAGGAAGGAAAATGCACTCTACTTCCTCGACCATCCTAATCCCTTGAGGTTAATTATCCACCCATTAAGAAGCATTACCTAGCTTTAATCTTTACATCCCAAAAGCTACAGCACTACATGCTTTCTCATAAGGTGAACTTAATCTCTAAGATCAATCCACTATAGTATCTCATGACACGGCCAATGCTATCCAGACAGTTGGCACGATGATCCATGATCCTCTCATAATTTGACACTACCTTCGTACCCCTCCATGCGGAGAAAGGAAAATTTGCTAGGGGATTTCTTAGCGGCATGCCCACTTCTTGCTGACTCTCTACTTAGGATGATCTCCCCGATGAATAAATCATGAACTTAGGGGATACTAGCATTCATTGCTGGGAGATGTACTTCTATGGTGTGACTTCCTCTCAAAGAGGAGAATAATCACAATCTACTATTCCAGGAATAGTTCTCTTAACTCGGACCACCATGATGAGATTCTCATATAATCTATCCAATCCTTGCACCAATAATGTGAGGCTCATTTGCCGATCTAGAGTTTAGTTACTCTAAGCATCTAGAACATCAACATCTTTGGGTATTCTCAGCTAGTTATTAACCATATCATTGGAGTCCTATAAGGTTATAAAGCGCTCCATCTACCACAAGTTCACCACAGAGTTATTAGCCCAAATCCCAGAGGTTACCATTTATAAGATTCCTCGAGGAGAGAATGCCATAGTGTATGCTTTAGCCAAGTTTGCCAAGGAGTTGGCATGTCCGAAGGATGAGTCCATCTCAATAAAGGTCCAAAATAGACAAGTCTTATTCCTTATTTATATTGAACTCATCAAAAAGTACTCTCTTGAAGGGGAGGTTGCCATTGCCAAGAAGGATGAGGAGTTAGATTGGATGCAACCATTCATAGATTACCTAAATAAAGGCAAACTACCTTAAGAAAAGTCCCAAGCTTAGTAGATGAAGCAAAGAGCACTTTTCTATGCTCTTGTGGTTGGTGTCTTATACCAGTGGTCTTTCATTCATATACGGTTACATTGTTTAGACAAGCAGAAGATCATGACCGGTACACTCGTGATTTTATGGAGCCAACCAACTACCAAGATTAAAGCCAAGATGAAGAGACTAGATACTACCGCCATCGTTGATCAAAGATTTCATGGATACGGCTAGGCGATGCCACCAATGTCAAATACATGGTGTGGTCCTACACCAACCACCCAACATTCTATATCCACATTGGCCTCATGGCCATTCGAGTGTTGGGTTACAGATATAGTGGGTTCGATTGATCCTCCTTCTTCCAAGGGTCACCAGTTCATCTTAGCTACTACTGACTACTTTTCCAAATGGATGAAGGAAATTCTGCTCAGAAAGGTCACAGCTCAACATGTGCTCCAATTTTTTAGGAACTATGTCATATAAAAGTTTAGAGTGCCTTGACGAATTATATCTTATAATGGTACTGCATTCAAGAGCACCGAGATCAACAACTTTTCCCATAGACATAACATAGATTGGAGATATTATACTATCAACTACTAGAGGGAAAATGGCTTAGCAGAAGCCATCAAGAAAACTCTCATCTAAATACTAAAGAAGATACTTGACAACAACAAGTGATAGGGGCATGAGCAGTTAGTTGAAGCCTTATGGGCCTACCGCACCACATATAGAACTCCAACTCAGTCTACTTTTTTCTCCTTAGTGTATGGGTCTGAAGCCGTTCTACCATTATAAGTTCAACTCTCATCACTAAGGATAGCTATGGGTAGCAAGATCATAACAGAGCAGAACTCCAAGTTACGATTAGAAGAGCTCAAAGGTTTGGAGGAGAGATGCACTGAGTTGAGATAACCCCCCCAACACTCACAAGATTACTCTAGGTAAGTTTGACGTACCTCGCTAGTTTGTCATCATGGTCTTCTTAGGAGGATGTAAGTCTGCTATGTTTTCCTTCCTTACTTGGCCACTGCACACCGATGAGAGCCTTATTAGTAGGCCTTACTTTATGGCCAGTAAGCTACCTCATGTTTACTTCATTTAAGAGGGTGGGAGTATGCTATGCTTTCTTCTTGTATTAGCCTTCGTGCACTGATTGGGCTGAGTATATTTGAGGTTTGGGATAAGTCCCCTAGCAGCTCCTTCCCTCTTGGCTGCTTTAATTCTGGGTCTAGTCCTTCCTCGGGGCTCCCTACTTAGTAGTCACTCTAGGTCAGATAGCATCTATCCCACCGATGATAGACTATCCTAATGATCAATTTTGCTTGGAAAGTTGTAAGCTACATGCTTTCTTTTAAGGTTAATCATTGCACACTGATGGGCACCTAGGTTGGTTGGTTCTCACTATGCTAATGGATACACCACTTATGAAAGATGTAAGTTTGCTATGCTTTCTCTTAGAGTTGGCCACTGTACACTTATAGGCTTTCTTTTTCATGGCTCATGATAACGCCCCTAGTAGCACCTCCCCTATGAGAACTATATTTATATTACATCCTTTGTGACCATATTTAGACACTACCTGGGTTGCTATCATATTGGACAATTCCCCTTTTCTAATAACCACTCTTGTGGTTGGAGAATCGGTCCTATGAATGTGCAGATTCTTCCTTGGTCTAGTAAATCTGAGATAGGTTAAAGCTGACATAACCCCTTCTCAGTGTTGTCCCTCGCACACCAATAAGGTCCACAAAAAATATAAACAAAATATATATATATTCACTTGTGGATTAGAAGGACAACCCTAGTGGTACCTTTTCCCTAGAAGGTATCCTATCTTTAGGACAGTGTCAACAAAACTTGCTATAAGAATCACCTGACTACTCTTGATTTGATATAGGTCCCCAGCGACATTCACTCAGTAGTTGCCCTTAAGTTGGGTTCAATTTGTTGTGCTACCAACAGGTCACCCCAGTGATTTTCCCCTACTTTAAAAGATTTAAGTATGCTACACCTTCTTCCTAGCATAGCCGTTTCACATTGAAAGGTAACCCCTTAGGTTGGCTAGCTCTACCCCATGGCCAGTAGGCTATTCGTTTGGATTTGTAAATTTGAGATAGGACAAGTCTGATATAACCCCTTCTCAGTGGGTCCATTACACACCAACATGGTCCATCATTTAAATCTATTAAATTTTATTGAGCTCACATCCCCAGTGGATATGCCCCTAATTTGAAATAAAATTAAGCCAAACTAACCATATCAAATCACATGAAATTAAGATAATATTAATTTTGACTACTTTTGAGTTGAAATAAGTCCCTAGTGACATTCACTCAATAGTCCTAGGTCAGGTTCGATTTGTTGTGCATCTAACAGGTCACCCCAGCGTTTGTTCATCACTTTGGAAGATGTAAGTATGCTACGCCTTCTTCCTAGCACAATTGTTTCACACCGAAAGGCAACCCCTTAGCTTGGCTAGCTCTACCCTATAGTCAGCTTTGGATTTGTAAACCTGAGGTAGTTCAAAGTTGATAGCCCCTTCTTAATGGGTCCATCACACACCGACAAGGTCCATACATTAACTCAGATTAAATTAAATTAATCTGATTTTTTCCAGTGGAGTTAAATCACACTCTTTTCCCTAGTGGAGCCCTAAATCATATGTAAATAAGTCAAGAAAATAAATCAAATTCAAAATGAACCTCCCTAGTGGAGCCAAACTAAACCAATCCCCCAATAGAGTCTAAATCAAAGAAATCCAACAAAATTCTTATCCCCAGTAGATACATCCCCAATCAAATTTATGACATCAAACTTGAATCCTAATCTCCGGCAGATTGCCCAAACCTACTTCCCTAGTGGAAGGTTCATATACTTGATCCTTAATGGACTAGAGCCCATATCTCTAGCAAATATGCCTCCACATCAATTAAAACAAAATAAAAAAAAGTCATTGATCTTAATCTCTAGTGGATTATGGACTCTTATCTCAAGTGGATCCAAATCAAATTCAAACCTTAGCCCCAACATATTTTCTTCTTCTATGACCTCGACATAGTCCCCTCACATGTCATGTCCAATGCATGTGTGATCCCCTAACAGATCTCCCTCCATGTCCTTGACATGGAATTCTCATCAAATCTTATTTCTTCTCTTATGCACACCTTTAATACTTCAACCAAAAGCCTAACAATGTATTCCTTCAAATTACATCATCCTAACATTGTAATCAACATTTTATGATTTATGAATGTGCAAGCTCACTCTAATTATATAATATCATGCTAAACATATTATAGTGTCAATTAACACATTATATTATATTATAAAATATGATGTTATATTATAATTTGTTATAATACAATATATTGTCTAACATTACACCTCATTAGAATCACTTAAAAAGAACAAATGACAAAATTTTCTCAAAATATAAATAATATTCATTTTGGATGTAAAATTATTATTTTTTATTAGAAATGGTACAAAATAGCATAATTTTGGTGTTGCTTCTTGGTGTGTGCTGTGAATTTGGCCAAATTCTTCCATCTCAACCTTCAAATTAATATTTTTGTGAGTTTTGACCCAATGTATTATAACAAAAGTAAAACATACTAAAATGTACAATAACATTTAGTAAGACACCACCATATTCATATATATGTGAATTTATATTGTTTTGTACATTATATTTTAATATGGTTTCATAGAATATATTATCTTTCATTACACCTTAAAATGGATCACTTTAAGCAAAAAAAAATATAAATTTTGGTTGAAAAATGAACATTTATTTTGGATGCAAAATTCTATTATTTTGATTAAATGACACACCATAGCACTCCCCCAATGATGTTCCCTAAAGCTTACCTTAATTTTGGCCAAATCCCATCATCTAGTATTTTTATGAATTATACTAGTACAAACTCTTCTACATCATACTATAACAGACTAAATTATGCTAAAAAATAAGTAGTAATACACAATAGTATGTTATAATGCATAATGCTACACTATGTTATGGCATCCTATATTATAATACACTATAACATATTATATTACATTATATTATATTATATTGCATAACACATCAGAAGGGATTTCTTAAGATAAAAAAAATCATAAAATTAGTCTAAACAATAAAAAACTATACATTTTAGTAGTATCATTTACATATTTTAAGTTGAAATAATATATTATGATGCCATGCTCTACTTATTATGAATTTTTCTAAATTCCACCATTTTAAAGTCTAAATCAACATTTTTATATATAATTTTAGTGTAGGCTTGACTGCATGATTGTAAAATACTAAAAGAATTTAAACTGTGTAGAATAATATATTATGATATATGATGCTATACTATGCTACAACATATAATATTTATTTTGAACATAAAATCTTACTTTTTAGACTAAAAGTGGCATAGCACACCTTTGGTACTACAACAATTCCACTTTAAATTTAACAAATTTTATCATCTAATTTATTAAATCAATATTTTTATGATTTATATTAATATAAACTATAGGGCACAATACCATAATATACTAAAATAATTCAAAACATCTTATAACATCCAAAAATGCATCACTACATGCTCAAATATATGATGCTACATTATACTATAATATATTGTATTATAATATGATTTAGGGTTAGGGTTTAGGGTATTCAAATCTCTAATTATCAAGGGAGAGTCTCTTGATAACATTTTCTTTAGCTACCATAACTATGTTAGGATTAGGTCATTCTTAAGATCTACTCCTAATGACATCTTTATTCAAGGTTTAGGGTTTGTTTAGGTTTGGATTGAGGGTTAGTTTAGGGTTTTGGGTTCAGGGTTAGTTTAAGGTTTATGGTTTATGATTTAGGGTTTAGGGTTTAGGGTTTTAGGGTTTAGGGTTTAACATTTAGGGTTTAACGGTTTAGGGTTTAGAGTTTAGGGTTTAGGGTTTATGGTTTATGGTTTTTAGGTTTTGGGGTTTGGGGTTTAGGGTTTAGGGTAGGTTTTAGGTTTAGGATTTAAGTTTTAGTTTAGGGTTTAGGGTTTAAGATTTAGGGTTTAGAGTTTAAGAAATTTTTTTTATCAAAGAATAAATTTAGATTTAATATTTCTTCTTTTTGATTTCAACAACCAAGTAGTACCCTAAGTTTTCTAAGGCACAAGTGATGACATAGATAAAAAATAAGCACCCATAGAGCAAATCATAAACCCTAGATAAGTAGAATCATCTCTACTGTAAAGACACCGTTCCATAAGCAACAGATCAGATTAGTCATTCCTTAGTTTTTAGTTTCCATCAGAACCACCCCTTCTTGTTGAGTAGCAGGATCCACCATTATCCGCCACCACCATGGCTGTAACCTATGTCGCTCCTCCTGCCTCCATAACCGCTACTACTTCGGTCACCACCTCCATATCCACCACCTCTAGATCCCCCACCACCACTACGATAACCGCCACCTCTACCTTTGCCTCGACCGCCAGATCTAGACTGAGCTTAGTTAACAATGATGTTCCTCCCGTAAAGGTTCAACTTCTTAGGGTTTATGGTTAGGTTAGGGTTTAGGGTTAGTTTGCGGTTTAAGGTTTAGGGTTGTAGGTTTTAGGGTTTAAGATTTAATGTTTAGGGATTAGGGTTTCTGGGTTTCAGGGTTTTTGGTTTAGGTTGAGGGTTTAGAGTTTTAAGGTTTAGGGTTTAGGGTTTAGGGTTTAGGTTTAAGGATTTTAGGTTTAGGGTTTAGGGTTTTGGGATGTAAATTTAGGGTTCTAAGTTTAGGGTTTGGGGTTTAGGGTTAAAGATATAGGGTTTAGGGTTTTTTTTTAAATTAAGCAAACCAGTAGGTTTAGCTTTATTTAGTTTAATTTTTTTATTTGAGTTTATTTTATTTTTTATTTTTATTTAAGTTTATTTTTTATTTTTGTTTAGTTTATTTATTTTAGGTTTATTTATTTTAGCTCAAATATTTTTATTTTTATTTATTTTTTAAGTTTAGGTTTATTTTTTAGTTGAGTTTTATTTTTATTTATTTTTAGGTTTAGGTTTTATTTTTTAGTTTTAGGTTTAAGTTTAAGTTCTATTTTATTTTTCTAAGTTTAGGTTTTAGGTTTATTTTTAGGTTTTATTTTTTAGTTTAGGTTTAGGTTTATTTTTAGTTTATTTTATATTATTTAGTTTAAGTTTAGGTTTAGATTTAATTTATTTTAGGTTTATGTTTAGATTTTATTTATTTTAGTTTAGTTTATTTTAGTTTAGGTTTAAGTTTATTTTATTTTTATTTTAAGTTTAAGCTTTTTTATAGTTTAAGGTTTAGGTTTTATTTTTTATTTAATTTTAGGCTTTAGTTTTAGGTATATTTTTTAGGTTTATATTTTTATTTAGTTTTTAATTTAATTTATTTTTATTTTAGGTTTAGTTTTTATTTTATTTAAGGTTTTTAATTTTTTTGTTTAGTTTAGGTTTTATTTATTTTATTTTAGTTTAGTTTTTTTTTTATTTTATTTATTTAGGTTTTGCTTTAGGTTTAGGTTTTAGTTTATGTTATTTTTATAATTTTTTTATTTTATGTTGGTTTAGGTTTTTTTTTTTAGGTTTTACTTTGTTTAGTATTAGGTTTTTAGCTTTTTAGGGTTTAGGGTTTAGGGTTTAAGGTTTAGGGTTTAAGTTTTAGTTTAGGGTTTATGGTTTTATTTAATAGAGAACAAATTCATATTCAACATTTCTTCTTTTTCGTTTCATCAAACAAGTATCACCCCAAGTTTTCTAAGACACAAGAGACAACATAAATAAAAATGAGCATCCATAGAGCAAATTAAAATCCCTAGATAAGTTGAACCGTCTCTATTATAAAGTCATAGTTCCATAAGAAGCAGATCGGATCGACCATTCTTCAATTTCTCTAGTTCACAATAGAACCAACCCCGCCTATCGAGTAGCGGGATCCACCATCATATCCCTGATCACTCCCTTCGCCATAACCATGGCTATAACCTTATCACTCCTCTCGCCTTCATAACCACCAATACTCCGACCACCATCTTCATATCCACCAACACCTCCAGATCCCCCACCACCATTGTGATAATCGCCGCCTTCGCCTTTGCCTCCACCTTCAGATCTAAACTGAGCCTGGTTAATGGTGATGTTCCTACCATCAAGGTTCCCATTCTTAGGGTTTAGGATTATTAAGTTTTAGCATTTAGGTTTATTTTAGGGTTTGGGGTTTAGGGTTTAGGGTTTAGTGCTTGGGTTTAGGGTTTAGGGTTTAGGGTTCTTGGGTTTATGATTTTAGGGTTTAGGGTTTAGGGTTAGGGTTTAGGGTTTAGTATTTTTCAATGTTTAGGGTTTTATTGTTTAGGGTTTAGGGTTTAGGGTTTAGAGTTTAGGCTTTAGGATTTAAAGTTTTAAGGGTTTTATGGTTTAGGGTTTATGGTTTAGGGTTTAGGGTTTTTTAGGGTTTATGATTTAGGGTTTAGGGTCTAGGGTTTAGGATTTAGGATTTAAGATTTAGAGCTTAGGGTTTACGATTTTTTTAAAATTAAGTAAATCGACAGGTTTAAGTTTATTTAGTTTATTTTTTATTTACTTTAGTTATTTTTATTTAGGTTTATTTATTTATTTTATTTTATTTAGTTTATTTATTTTAGGTTTATTTATTTTAGTTTAGGTTTTATTCTAATTTATATTTTAGATTTAGGTTTAAGTTTATGCTTATTTTTTAATTTAATTAATTTTTTCTTTTTAGGTTTAGGTTTAGGTTTTTTTTTTATTTTTTTAGGTTTATGTTTAGGTTTAGGTTTATTTTTAGTTTATTTTATTTTGTTTAGGTTTTAGGTTTAGGTTTAAGTTTTATTTATTTTAGTTTAGGTTTAGGTTTATTTTATTTCGTTTATTTTAGGTTTAGGTTTTTTCTTTTAGTTTAGGGTTTAGATTCTTTTTAAAAAAAATTAATTTTAAGTTTTAGTTTTAGGTTTATCTTTTAAGTTTAGGTTTTTATTTAGTTTTTATTTTATTTTATTTTACTTTTTATTTTATTTATTTTTTATTTTATGGTTTAATTTAATTTTTTGTTTAGTTTAGGTTTTTATTTATTTTATTATATTTTTATGTTTAGGTTTAAATTTAAGTTTAGGTTTAGTTTTAGGTTTTAGTTTAGGTTTTTATTTTATCTTATGTTTTTATTTTATTTAGGTTTAAGTTTATTTAATTTTTTTATTTTTAGGTTTAATTTAGTTTTGGTTTAGGTTCTTAGGTTTTTAAGGTTTAGGGTTTTGGGTTGTATGTTTTAGTGTTTAAGGTTCAGGATTTAGGGTTTAGCGTTTTAAGGTTTAGGGTTTAGGGTTTTAAGGTTTAGGGTTTAGGGACTAGGGTTTTTATTTTTATTTATATTTATTATTATTTTTTTAATTTTAGTAAACTTCTAGGTTTAAGTTTATTTAGTTTATTTTTTATTTATTTTAGCTTATTTAATTTTTTTAGATTTATTTTTATTTTTATTTAGTTTAATTTATTTATTTTAGGTTTATTTATTTTAGTTTAGGTTTTTATTTTAATTTATTTTTTAGGTTCAAGTTTAGGTTTAGTTTTTAGTTTAGTTTTTTTTTATTTTTTTATGTTTAAATGTTATTTTTTAGTTTTAGGTTTAGATTTAAGTTTTTATTTTATTTTTTTAAGTTTAGCTTCTGGGTTTTTATTTTAGGTTTATTTTAAGGTTTTATTTTTTTGTTTAAGTTTAGGTATATTTTTAGTTAATTTTATTTTATTTAGGGTTTATGTTTAGGATTAACTTTAATTTATTTTAGGTTTAGTTTTTATTTAATTTAGTTTAGTTTATTTTAGCTTAGGTTTAGGTTTTTTTATTTTATGGTTTAGGTTTTATGTTTTATTTATTTTTTAGGTTTAGGTTTTTATTTAGTTATTATTTTATTATTTTGTTTAGGTTTAGTTTTTATTTTAATTATGTTTTTTATTTTTTTTTTTTTAGTTAAATTTAGGTTTTTATTTATTTTAATTTAGTTTAGTTTTTATTTCATATTTTATTTTCTTTTTTGGTTTAGGTTTAGGTTTAGATATTTATTTTATTTTATTTATTTTATTTTATTTTATTTTAGGTTTTTATTATTTATTTTATTTTTAGGTTTTATTTAGTTTAGGTTTAGGTTTTTAGCTTTTCAGGGTTTAGGGTTAATTGAGGGTTTAGGGTTTAGGATTTAGGTTTTAGGGTTTTGGGTTTAGGGTTTAGGGTTTAGGGTTTAGGGTTTAGGTTTTAGGTTTAGGGTTCAAATTTTAGTTTAGGGTTTAGGGTTTTTAGTCTTTTTCTTTTTAACAAAGAACAAATTCAGATTCAATATTTCTTTTTTAATTTCATCAACCAAGCAACACACCAAGTTTTTTAAGACACAAGCGATGACATAGATAAAAAATAAGCATGCATAGAGCAAATAAACAACCCTACATAACTAGAATCGTCTCTACTGTAAAGACACAGTTCCATAAGCAGCATATTGGATTTATCATTCTTCAATTTCTCCAGTTCCCATCAACCACCCGCCTATCGAGTAGTAAGATCCACCATCATTTCTCTGATCTCTCCCTCTGACACCACCATAGATGTAACCTCCATCATTCCTCTCACCTCCATAACCGCCATAGCTCTGACCACCACCTCCATATCCACCAAAGACCCTAGATCCCCACCACCACTGGATAAGCTGCCGCCTCTTTCCTCCACCGCCAGATCTAGACTGAGCTTGTTTGATGGTGATGTTCATGCTGTCAAGGTTCTGCCCATTCTTAGGGTTTAGGTTTTAAGTTTATTTTTTAATTTATTTAGTTACTTTAGGTTTAGGTTTAGGGTTTAGGATTTATGGTTTAGGATTTAGGGTTTTAGGGTTTATGCTATTAGGGTTTATAGTTTAGGGTTTATGCTTTTAGGTTTAGGATTTTAGAGTTTAGGGTTTCGTGTTAGGGGTTAGGGTTTAGGGTTTAGGGTTTAGTGTTTAGGCTTTAAGGTTTAGGGATTAGGGTTAGCATAGGGTTTAGTGTTAGTTTAGGGTTTAGAGGATTTTTAGGGCACAGAGAGTGGGGTTTAGGGTAGTGGTCAGGTTGGGTTTGGGTGGGTTAGGTTTAGTTTAGAGTGTAGGTTTGGGGTAGGTAGGGAAAGTTTAAAGATTTAGGTGGTTAGTTTAGGGATTAGAGTTTAGGGTTTAGGATTTAGGGTTATGGTTTTAAGATTGAACATGTAAAGTTTATTTAGTTTATTTTATTCATTTTAGTTATTTTATTTATTTTATTTTAGTTTTTTATTTTTTTATTTAGTTTAGTTTATTTATTTTAGTTTAGGTTTTATTTTAGTTTATTTTTTTAAGGTTTAGGTTAAAACTTTTTTTTCATTGAGTTTTATTTTATTTATTTTTAGGATTTTATTTTAATTTTAGGTTTAGTTTAATGTGTTTATTTTATTTTTTTAGGTATAGGTTTTTGGTTTTTATTTTAAGTTTATTTTTAGGTTTTATTTTTTAGTTTAGGTTTAGGTTAATTTTTAGTTTATTTTATTTTATTTAGTTTAAGTTTAGGTTTAAGATTAATTTATTTTAGGTTTAGGTTTTATTTAGTTTAGTTTAGTTTATCTTAGTTTAGGTTTAGGATTATTTTATTTTTATCTTAGGTTTAGGTTTTTTTTCTAGTTTAGTGTTTAGGTTTTTTTTTTTTTTTTTTAGGTTTATTTTTTGTTTAGGTTTTATTTATTTTATTTTATTTTATTTTAGATTTATTTTTTTTTATTTTAGGTTTTATTTTTATTATATTTAGGTTTTCTATTTTTCTAGTTTAGTTTAGGTTTTAATTTATTTTTTTATTTTAGTTTTAATTTTTATTTTATTTTCTTTTTAGGTTTAGGTTTTAATTTTAGTTTTTATTTTATTTTATTTTTTTATTATATTTTGGTTTAGGTTTTATTTATTTATTTTTATTTTATGTTTTATTTAGTTTAGGTTTAGGTTTTTAGCTGTTTATTATTTAAGGTTTTTATTTTAGGTTTATTTTTAGGTTTTATTTTTTAGTTCAGGTTTAGGTTTATTTTTAGTTTATTTTACCTTTTTTAGTTTAGGTTTAGGTTTTATTTATTTTAGTTTAGTTTAATTTAGTTTAAGTATATTTTATTTTATTTTCTTAATTTTATTTTATTTTAGATAAGTTTTATTTTTAGTTTGGGTTTATTTTTTTATTTATTTTTAGGTTTTTTTAGGATTATGTTTTTATTTACGTTTTATTTTATTTTATTTTAGATTTATTTTAGATTTATTTTATTTTTATTTTATGTTTAGTTTTTATTTTATTTAGGTTTTTTATTCTTAGGTTTATTTCATTTTTTTTAGTTTTGTTTAGGTTTTTATTTATTTTATTTTATTGTATTTTATTTATTTTATTTTTTAGGTTTAGTTTTATTTTAGGTTTTTTTATTTTATTTTTATTTTATTTAAGTAGATTTTAATTTATTTTATTTTATTTATTTTATTTTTTTAGGTTTTAGGTTTGTGGTTTAGGGTATTAGGGTCATTTAGGAGGGTTTAGGATTAGGGTTTAGTGTAGGTTTAGGGTAGAGTTTAGGGTTTAGGGTTTAGTTTAGGAGATTTAGGTTTAGGGCTCAGGTTATTTAGGTGGGGTGGTGGTGTGGTTTTAGAGTTTGGTTTATGGTTTAGGTTAATTTAGGGTTTAAGGAGGGTTTAGGAGTTTAGATTTAGGTTTAAAGAGTTTAGAGTGGTAGGGTATGGTTTAGGTTAGGTCAGTGTAGAGTGGGTAGGTGTGGTTTGAGTTTTAGTTTAGGGAAGGAGGTTTAGGGTTTAGGGTTTAGGGTTAGGGTTTAGGGTTTAGGATTTAGGGTTTTGGTTTAGGGAGAGAATTTTGTTGATATAATCAACTTGTATTTTTAAATTTTTAATGATGATAAAAGGGAGAGAAAAATTAATGTTGGAGAATATCACAAATGATGTTGATTTTAAGATATGTATTTATTGTGGGGGAAAAGTCTTACAATATAATTATTACCCTTAACACAAACATCAATTTGTCATCATAAAATATGGGGAGATTATTAAGAATACACTTTATATCTCTCACCATTTGATTTGATGATAACAAATCTTGTGTAATAAAGATTAATATTTTCTTTGTAGGATGAATTATTCAAATTAATCATTATGATTATCATTATTAATTTAAATTTTTATAGATAAAAAATATATTTTCTTAAAGTTGCTAATTATTTATTTAAGATATTTCAAGAAATTCATCAGACTCAACTTGCTTCATTAAATTGAGAAAGTCATATCAATTTTGACAAGGGTTATTTGGACATTTTCATAGGACTTGTGAAATAAAATAAATTAAAGTTCACAAAAATGAATATTTTTGCTGAATTATTTTCATCTTGTTTATTTTGATTTTTAAAATGTTTTTCAATATTTAATTTACATTATTTTCCAATTTTCATGAAATTATTTTATCTGGATAATTTGACTACTTGCACTTAGTTTAGCCTTATCCATTACATATAAACTTGAGTTTAGTTCATTTATTTCTTCTTCAATCAATTTTCATACTTATAATAATTTAAGCTCATTTATTTTAGCATGAGAATTAATTTATTCAGGTAATTATCCAAAGTACCCTTATTGAGATTAAAAGTTTAAAAGGAGAGAATACTAATATTATAAGTAAATTAAATGACATATCTTTTTGTTCTACAACTTTTAGTTTCCCTCATGCTTTACATTCAAATCCATTCATGTCATGCAAGCAATATTTATGAAATTCACATACTTTAAATTCTTGTGCATCTAACATGCATGTTAGTTTATTCTTAAAATTAAACCTAGAAGTTATAATTCATTTATGTATGCTTTGCCCAATGTTATACGTACTTTTTATTTTAAGCAAGGTCACGTTTCATATGTTTGTTCATTTAGGAGATCAATATAATTAAATGCTTCATCTTTGTGCATGTTTCATATGTTTGTTCATCTACTTATTCAAATATTTGTAAGGCTACTTCTATTAGTAGATCTAAGATTTCTTGGATACCAAAATCTAGGAAATGAGATTGTATTATAGGATTGTCTTCATGATAGACTACTGAAGACAAGTCATTAATTTAGGTATACAAAGCAACATTTAATTATAATAGTATACAAGAAGGAATAATATGAGGTAACATATTTTGTATTATTCGTTAATACCTTCCTTACATGTATTTAGGTCTTATGATTAGTTATGTATCATTCATGTCTAACTACTTTAGTTAAGCTTCATATTTTATTTATTTTTTTAATGAATGAGTTGTTTTAAAATATGATTTAAAAATAATTCTATAAATAACATCAAATCCATATTTTAAATATTATTTGACTTATTTTGGAATAATATTTTCATAGACTTTATGAGTTTTACATTATTTTACCAATGAATTTTTTAGATTCAATTTTAATTTTTTTAAAATTCTTGATAAGTACATTTAGTTGCTACCCTATGTAGATCTTTTAATCTTTAAAATAAGGGGTTATTTGGGATTACTTCTATTTTTTATTTTTTGTTATATATATTTTTTTATTTTGTTTATATTTTGTTTCAAAGTAAAACATATTTGTTGGCTATTATTATTTTTTAAAACACTCTAAACATCTAAAAAAAGTTTTAAGTGTTTTTAAAAATAATGTTATTGGTTTTTGAAAATAAAAAGGACATAAAAAACACATCAAAGAAACATGTTTTTAAAGATATCATGAAAATAAAAACAAAAAACATAATTAGTTTATAGTTTTGAGGATAATATGCTTTACATAATTGATATTTACAATTTTATAAGTGATTTGATCACGTATGCCCCTTTAATAAATTTTGATTTTTATTAGTTTATTGAATTTATCAAGCTTATTCTACATATGTTTTGAGATCCAAGCTCAATATGCTTAATTTGAAACTCATCATTTCTTGGTATAGTTTATGATTATTAATTTTCCTTAGCTTATGTTAAAAAATGGATATGATTCATAAATGAGCTTTTATGCATTAAATTGGAACAAATATAAAAATAGCTTTATGAATCATTTTGAATGATTAGAAATTTGCTTGTAAATTCTATCTTCATTATTCATGAAAATCTATAATTTTTAGCCTTTATTTTTAATTTAACATTTGATACAATTCTATTTGATTTGATGATAAGATAAATTTAGTTGGTATCTTAAGTTATCATTACTTTCAAAATATTATTCATTTTGATTAACTAAGTTGTAGAATATGAAAAAAAAATTCATTTTAGAAACATGTTTGTATTTTTCCTATGCTTAATTGTATATTTTCATCGCATATGACATTTGCCTTCAGTTACATGTCTAATCAAAGTTAGTTTCATATTTTTTTAAAAACAAATTATTTTACATTAAACATGAGATAATATCAAGCATGTTAATTATTATTTATCTTTATCATCACATGCTTAATTTAATACTAGAACTAATTAAGGGGGAGAAATTTTTTGATATAATCAACTTATTTTTTAAAATTTTTGATGATCTAAGGGAGAGAAAAATTAATGTTGGAGAATATCACAAATGATGTTGATTATAATTTTATTTTATTAGATATGCATTTATTTATGGGGAGAAAAATCTTTATAATATAACTTTTACCCTTCACACTAACATCAATTTGTCATCATAAAATAGGCAGAGATTGTTAAGAATACACTTTGTAATAAAGATTAACATTTTCTTTGTAGGATGAATTATTCATATTAATCATTATGATTATCACTATTAATTTAAATTTATATAGATAAAAAATATATTTTCTTAAATTTACTAATTATTTATTTCAAGTATTTCAAGAAATTCATCAGACTCAACTTCCTTCATTAAATCGTAAAAGTCATATCAGTTTGGACAAGGGCTGTTTGAGAATTTTCATAAGACTTGTAAAATAAAATAAATTAAAGCTCACAAAAATGAATACATTTGCTAAATTATTTTTATCTTATTTATTTTTATTTTAAAAATATTTTTCCATATTTAATTTACATTATTTTCCAATTTTCATGAAATTATTTCTTCTGGATAATTTAATTACTTGCACTTAGTTTAACCTAATCCATTGCATTTAAACTTGAGTTTAGTTTATTTATTTCATCTTGAATCAATTTTCATACTTATAGTAATTTTTATCCACTTAGTTTAGCATGAGAATTAATTCATTTAGTTAATTATCTAAAGTACCCTATTATTTTAGGGTTTAGGGTTTTAGGTTCAGGGTTAGTTTAGGGTTTAGGGTTGTAAGTTTAGGTTTGTAAGTCTAGGGTTTAGGGTTTAGGGTTATAGGTCTAGGGTTTAGGGTTTAAGGTTTACGGTTTAGTATTTTTTTTTAAATTAGGTGAACCAGTAGGTTTTGGTTTTTTTTAGTTTATTAAGTTTATTTTTTATTTATTTTAGTTTATTTTTTATTTTTATTTAGCTTTATTTTTAATTCTTATTTAGTTTTTTTCAAGGTTTCTTTATTTTAATTTAGGTTTTTTATTTTATTTTATTTTTATTTTTTTTAGGCTCAGTTAGGTTTATATTTTTTTTTTAGGTTTTTTTTTTTTTAGTTTAGGTTTCTTTTAGGTTTATTTATTTTTTTTTTTTAGTTGGTTTATGCTTTAATTTTATTAGCTTTAAGTTTTATTTTAGGTTTATTTTAGGTTTTTTAGTTTAGGTTTATTTATTTTTTTTTTTATTTTATGTTTAGGTTTAGGTTTATTTTATTTTATTTATTTTAGGTTTAGGTATAGGTTTTATTTTTTATTTATTTTTTAGTTTATTTTTTAGGTTTAAGTTTTTATTTACTTTTTATTTTATTTTATTTTAGCTTTATTTTCTTTTTATTTTTTATTTAGTTTTTATTTTATTTATGTTTTTTATTTTTACATTTATTTTATTTATTTTAGGTTTTAATTTTATTTATTTTAGTTAAGTTTTTATTTTTTATTTTATTTTATTTTTATGTTTAAGTTTAGGTTTAGGTTTGAGTTTTAGTTTAGATTTTTGTTTTCTTTTATTATTTTATTATATTTAGGTTTAGGTATATTTATTTACTTTTTTAGGTTTTATTTAGTTTTGGTTTAGGTTTTTAGGTTTTTAGGGTTTAGAGAATAGGGTTTAGGGTTTGGTGTTTAGGTTTATGGTTTTTAGGGTTTAGGGTTATAGGTTATTAGGTTTAGGGATTAGGGTTTAGGGTTTAGTGTTTAGGGTTTTAGGATTAAGGGTTTAGTGTGGGTTTAGGGTTTGGGGTTTTAGGATTTTAGGGTTTAGGGTTTAGGGTTTAGGGTTTATGGTTAGGATTTTTTTAAATTTTTTTTATTTTTTTTTAGGGTTTAGGTTTATGGTTTAAATTTTAGGTTTAGGGTTTAAGTTTTAGTTTAGTGTTTAGGGTTTTTTATTTTTTTAATAGAGAACAAAATAAAATTCAACATTTCTTCTTTTTGATTTCATCAACCAAGTAACACACCAAGTTTTCTAAGAGATAAGCAACGACATAAATAAAAAATTAGCATGCATAGGGCAAATAAAAAACATTAGATAACTACAACCGTCTCTTGTAAGACAGCACAATTCCATAGCTGGTCGAATTTCTTTTCTCTGGTCCTCTAACTACCGACCTCTCGAGTAGCAGGATCCACCATCATATCCCGATCCCTCCGTCCACCACCACCATGGATGTAACCTCCGTCGCTCCTCCCTCCTCCATAACCACCATTGCTCCGACCACCACCTCGATCCCCAACCACCATTGAGATAATAGCCACATCCGTCTTCTCCTCCACCGTGAGTTCTAGATTGAGCCTGGTTGACGGTGATGTTCCTGCCATCAAGGTTCTCCCCATTATTAGGGTTTAGGTTTCTTAGGTTTTAACATTTATGTTTATTTTTTAATTGGTTTAGTTACTTTAGGTTTAGGTTTATGGCTTGGGGTTTAGGTTTTAGGGTTTAGGGCTTAGAGTATTTGCATTTCTGCTTTTAGGGTTTAAGGTTTAGGGTTGGGGTTTAGGGTTAAGGGTTTAGGGCTTTTTAGGGTTTAGGGTTTAGGGTTGTAGGTTTAGGGTTTAGGGTTTAAGGTTTAGGATTTAGGGTTTAGGATTTAGGGTTAATGATTTTTTTGTTAAAAATTAAGTAAACTGGTAGGTTTAGGTTTATTTAATTTATTTAGTTTTTATTTATTTATTTTGTTTTTTTATTTTATATTTTTACCTAGATTTATTTTTTATTTTATTTAGTTTAGTTTATATATTTTAGGTTTATTTATTTTAGTTTAGTTTTAGGTTTATTTTTTAGTTGAGTTTTATTTTTATTTTATTTTTCAGGAGTAGGTTTAATTTTTTATTTTTAGGTTTAGGTTTAAGTTTTTATTTTATTTTTTTAGGTTTAGGTTTTAGGTTTTTTATTTTAGGTTTTATTTTTAGTTTTGATTTAGGTTTATTTTTAGTTTATTTTATTTTAATTAGTTTAGGTTTAGGTTTAGGTTTAGTTTATTTTAGGTTTAGGTTTAGGTTTTATTTATTTAGTTTAGTTTATTTTATTTTAGGTTTAGGTATATTTTATTTTTATTTTAGGCTTAGTTTTTTTAGTTTAGGGTTTAGGTTTTATTTTTAGGTTTATTATTTAGGTTTAGGTTTTTATTTAGTTTTTATTTTATTTTATTTTAAGTTTATTTTTTTATTTTAGGGTTAATTTTTATTTTATTTAGGTTTTCTATTTTTTTTTAGTATAGTTTAGGTTTATATCTATTTTATTTTAGTTTAGTTTTTATTATTTATTTTATTTTCTTCTAAGGTTTAGGTTTAGGTTTAGGATTAGGTTTTAGTTTATGTTTTTATTTTATTTATTTTATTTTATTTTATTTTGCTTTAAGTTTTTTATTTATTTTATTTTTAGATTTTATTTAGTTTAAGTTTAAGTTTTTATGTTTTTAGGGTTTAGGGTTTATGGTTTGGGGTTTAGGGTTGTAGATTTTAGGGTTTAGGGATTATGGTTTAGGGTTTAGGGTTTAAGGTTTAGGGTTTAGTGTTTAAGGTTTTTGGATTTAGGGTTTAGGGTTTAGGGTTGTAGGTTTATGATTTAGAGTTTAGGGTTTAGGGTTAGTTTTAGGGTTTAAGGTTTAGGGTTAGTGTTTTTTTTATTTGTTTTTTTTTTTTTTATTTTTTAAAATTAAGTAAACTGGTAGGTTTAGGTTTATTTAGTTTATTTTTTATTTATTTTAGTTTAATTTATTTTATATTTTATTTCAGTTTATTTTTATTTTTATTTAGTTTAGTTTATTTTTTAGTTTTAGGTTTATTTTTTAGTTTAGTTTTATTTTATTATTTATTTTTTAGGTTTATGTTTTATTTCTTATGTTTAGGCTTAGGTTTAGGTTTTTATTTTATTTTCTTAGGTTTAGGTTTTAGGTTTTTATTTTAGGTCTATTTTTAAGTATTATTTTGTAGTTTAGGTTTAGGTTTAATTTTAGTTTATTTTATTTTATTTAGTTTAAGGTTTAGGTTTAGTTTAATTTAGGTTTAGGTTTAGATTTTATTTATTTTAGTTTATGTTTATTTTATTTAGGTTTAGGTTTTTTTTAGTTTAGTGTTTAGGTTTTATTTATTTATTTTTATTTTTAGGTTTTTATTTAGTTTTCTATTTTATTTAGGTTTTTTTGCCACCATCCTTCAAGATCTTTGATGATAGTGGGAACCCACGATAACACATTACACACTTTAAAGCTGGTTGTTGCAACACCGGTGGTAGCAACGCAGTTCTCTTCCACCCTTTTGTTAGTCATCTATTAGTTATTGCATTTGATTGGTACATTATTCCAATGGAAAGAATTTTCAAGTTAGCCTCTTCATCAAGAAGTTTGCTAGAGCTCAGGTGGGAGCGACCTCTTGTAGAAAAACATAAACTCAACTAGTCCCTTGTTGATTATATTCTCAAGTGATGCAACCTGAGCATTAAATGTGAACCATTTTCTGCCATTGAGATTCTTGAAGAATATCCATATTATGCTTAGGGCTTTACCATAAAACATTAGAATTAATCAACAAGGAGGCTAGCCTTTATAAGAGGGAAATAGTTGCTCTTTCGACCAATTATCTAGGCCAGAAGGTGTTTGAGAAGAAGCGGGGATAGTTATGTCGTGGATGAGAAGCGACCGAAGTGTGTAGTTTGAGAGACTACGAGCTCAACAACCTCCTTTACCCACCTCCACCACCCACCATTACCATTAACCTCTTTTATAATATTCATCACTTAGATAATACCTATTAAGCGGTAGGTAGTTAGGAAAATCTTTATCTCTTAAAAGCGACTTAGTTTGGTGCCTGAGTAGGAGGAAGTGGGCAAGTGATGATATTCCCCCCCACCACATGTTAGTGTCTTGAGGTTATCACTTTTAAGGACTAGCAGGTGCAACTATAATTTGCCATAGTTATCCCTAAAGAATATTTATTAGAACAACCATCCAGTTCTGTTAGAGTAATCCTTGGGGATACTTGTGATCTTCTTAAGGGTAAAGAAGGTTAGGATATCTCCCTATCCTGAATTTCTAAGAAGATCATTTTTAAGATCAAGAAGCTTTCCATGGTTACAGTAGCAAACCTCCAACACCAAGGAAGGTTTCCTGCAAAGGATAACTTCGGGAGGGTGATAGCCCGGCGGGTCACTCACCATACTTGCCCAGGATAGTCTAGTAGCAAAGCCACCGTTCGAGTCTAGTACTCCCTTCACCATTATAGCTACCACCTCTTTTGTTTGCTCCTCTTCTACCGGTAGGAGCATTGTATCTGCGGATAAGGGAACAGAATCCCTTACTTTACTTGATTTCTATCATGTACCTCCACCCAAAAGAAATTAATGAAGAAGGTGATTATACTCATATATTATTTATTTCTAATCCTCTTTATTTTATTCTATTGAAAGCTCTCGATTCTAAATAAAAATTAGATATAGTTACGATCCTTTCTTTTCTTATTAGACTATCCTTCTCTGAATCAATCAAGTTCACCTCATGAGATTGACTTGGAGTCAACTAACTCTGAGGATCCCATAGAAGAAGTTATAGGTATGCTCGATAAGAAGGTAGAACTTTTCACAATCTCATCATTCGAAGTCCTTGAAGTCAATCTATGCCTCGTTCTACCTCCAAGGGTAGCACCTGAGGATAAGAGTATGTAAGTCATTAGTTCCAATGAGCAGATAGCCCCTCCATAGGATGCTCCACCCATGGATACTTATGGATGACCAAGCGAGTTGATTATAATGTCTAGCTCACAAAGTTTCCATTAAGTTAAGCATATACGACACCCTTGTCTTATCCAAATAGATGAGGGAATCTCTAATAAAGGCCTTACTTGATCTATAGATATGCTTAGCTCAGTTGACTACTACTAAAGAGGAGGCATGCCACTCAAAGGACTTCTTAGGAGTTACATTCAATGATGAAGACTTACTCTTAGGGACGACCGACCACAACCACCTCTTTACATTACAATGGATGTTGGTAGATAGAGGCTATCCAAAGTTCTGGTTGACCTAGATATATCATTCAACATTATGAGTCTAAGAACCCTTACCTAGTGGGGGTACTTTTTGAGCTGATCAAGTATAACATTGAGGTTTGATGTACTATCTCAAAAGATAGAGGCATCACCCCCTATAGTGAGCCTAATCATGTAATAAGAACTCCTAAGGCATGATGGGTCTTTTAATGTACTAGAGATTTTTCCCCTACTTTACATTGATGAATAAAGTAAGGTTTATATTAAACTAAGTTCGTAAGTTTCTTATGGATGGAAGCCTCCATAGTTAATTACATCTTAGGAAATAAAATTTCTTAAGAATACTTTCAATTAAAGTAGACAATTATCATCTCCAAAGATTTCAAGGTTATACTATCAAAGGATTGGTTGTATTTTGAAAATCAATTAGGAAAGTTCAAGGAGAAGATTTATTTTTGGAATCTAAATGAAATAAGTAAGAAATGGCCTAGTGAGCATTCCAATCAATCCTATGATTGGGCTTTATAATTTTGAAGTTGAGGAGATTTATATGTTTTGATTTGAAATTTAATTAGATTACTAGGGCTTATAATCCATCAACATAAGGTTGTGGGAATTCCTAAGAGGTGAGAATTTATGCTCATAGCCAAAACAATAGCTACCTCGGATCTTAAATCTCAGGATCTTTAGTATGAGCTAAAGCTTGACCTAAATCTAAGCGATAGGTGAACATAAAGGATTACCTCCATAAGAGAGAATAAATTGTCTGACTTCTGGACTTATAAGTGCTTAGAGTGGCCGTTAACTAACTCTTCCTATGATTTTAAATCCATGTAGTCTTGTCTTATGAATTGCAAGATAGCTAGGGTAGTTATTTAATTAGAAATAGAATAAAGTCCTAAACACACTCCCTAAGAGACTAGAGCATGAGTGGTATGAGCATATGACTTAATCTATAGATGCAAAATGTTTTCAAATTTTATTTCATTTTAGACACTTCATTTTGATAGAAGCTTTGGGATTTATTAAGCATAAATGCATGATGAAATATGTTATAGGTCAAATCGCTAGAAGAAGGTGTTCACCACCACAAGGGATGCCCTCACAGGTCAAGCATTCCTTTATCGTGTAAGAATGGAGATCCTTCATGTTCAAGAGATAAAGAATATGCATGGATGATGTGAAACATATAGCCATACAGCTAAGGGGTTGCTAAATATTTTAATTATCTAGGCTTTATGATGAGGTTATGAGTTGTTTAAAATTTAGTTATGAGTGATTAGTTGGGTAGAAAAGTTATTTTTATCCTAGGAGCCTAATCGTATCCAAGCCGCACATTAAAGCATCAATCATTTAAGAAATTATGAAAAGGATGCTATCCTAATGCACAATGTAAACATAACATCAAATAATTATATAAAATATCATAAAATAATAGAAGGCAGTCAAGATGCTTCAAAAAAGAGAGAAAAGATGGGTGGAGCTCTACCCTTATAAACCTAGAATATGAAAGAATAATTATAATTGTATTAAATGCTATGGGGGGGGTCTTCTTTCTTCTTGTCTCCATTTTTGATTTGGATGGTGCTTGCTTCAAAGGCATCACAGGACACCCTAGGACAAAGCTTTCTAGCCATTACTCATCCTAATCCCCCATGGCACTAATCCTATTTCATATTATAAAAATTACATTTATGTGAGAAAAGTAAATCTAACTACACCTCCATAATAGAGGTTTTCTAAATATACATATAATCCCAAGCAGTTGTATTTATAATTTGGACTTAGTACCCTACACATGGGTAATTAAGCCCACCTGTCCTAACTTGGATTATACTTAAGGATTTAAGCAACTTGTAAAAAAAGCATTCAAATTTATTTTTAAGCATCCCTTCAGCATAATCCCCTATAGAAAACATGATTAGGCTAATATTGTCATATCATCCAGTCTATGAAACATACATCCTAACATCTAATCTAAAATAATATAACATAAAACAAAACATACATCATATCATACACCATCCTAACTTAGAACTAGAAGTGGTGACTTAATTATAATGTGTGTATTAAGGCTTGTGTGGTAAGCCTTGTTAGGCATTAGTGTTGCATTTTCTAAGTATAGAAGGATTCAATTTAACATGAAAGGTGAATTTCACTTGAAGTAGTTTAATTGATTTGAGAATTTTAATTTGTGTTTTCTTTTGTTTCATTTAATTACACTTAGCAACTAAGTGTTATAAAGAGAGGAAAATAGGATGGCCCCCTTTCATCCCTACCTTAAGGCACTTTCTAAAGTATATTAATTTGATTTAGTTCTCTTTAGTGAATGGCTTAATAAATGATTTAATTAATCCTAAGTTTAAGTTAACTTTAAATAATCTTATTCAAAATAAAAGGTATCTTAAGATTAATTTAACTGAATTACTACCACATGACATATAGTAAATCATTCCTTTCCATAACATGTAACATGCATATGATTTAATCCTAAGTATACTTATATATGCAACATATTTTAGGACACTTAAATGATCAATGTATGCGTATGTCTAGAATTTATATTTTATTTGATTGTAATTTTTAAACATATTAATTTAAAACTTTATCCAAAGTCTTATACAAAAAGGACATAAGAATGAAATTAAATAGGCATATCCTGTTGTTAAACCAGGGAAGTGAGGTAATCAAATGACCTCCTTGGAGTTAGCTAAAGCCTTGTATTCTCGAGATGTCTAGACTATATACCCATTTGCATTCAAACATATGTAAATTTGTATACATGAACATAGGAAGTAAGCTCCAAATTATATGGCTAATTAATTAAACAACTTAGTCAATTATGAATGCATGCAATTTTAATGTAAAAATGGGATTTTCATTCACTAATCACTTATACATTTACATGTACAAAGATATAGGAAAGTACGTGTCATTGTTAAACTAGGGATGTGAGGTAACCAAATGACCTCCTTGGGGCTAACTAAAGTCTCGTATTCCTAGGATGTCTAGACTATGTACATGCTTTCTTGGACACACATGGATGTATACATAAATGAGGGAAAAGAAAACCATGCAAAGAATGTATATATATTTTTGATTGAATCATTTATATATATGAATTAAAGCTCTATCCAAATTCTAATGTTGAAATACAGAAGAATGAAATCAAATGGGTATGTGCTATTGTTAAACCAAGGAAGTGAGGTAATCAAATGACCTCCTTCAGGCTAGCTAAAGCCTCACATTCTCTGGATGTCTAGACTATGTACCCATTAACATTCAATCTTATATAAATTAATGCATAAATAGAGGAAAGAGAACTCAACATTCATACACTTAAGCTATAAGCACATGCATTTCTTATGTATTTATAACTAGCATCATAACACATATTATTATTCATTTATAAGCTTTTGAAAAATACATTTAGATTTAATAGTGATAATAGCCTCTCATATATATTAAATAAATCAACACATGCAAGCTTACATAAAGGAAATCCATTTTATTTTACTTGATTTTAAAAAGATGGATGCATGAATTCAAATGACATACCAAATTTAACATGATTGGAAAAAGGACAATCAAATATAAGCATGTGATTCATTCAACTAAACTAGTTCTTAAGGACAATCAAATCAAATAAGATTATTTAAAGCAAACCAAAGCTTCTTTATTAATTAAGTTTTGGATTTGATTTGATTTAAAGAGGAGAAGAGAAATCATCACATGCTATTTTAAATGTATTCCCACATTATTGATTTAATTTAAGGAAATGTAATTAAGTTGATTTTATGGGTTAATTATGTTGAACTCTTAATTAGATGAATTAATTACCCTTACCTATGTCACCTTAAAGTAATTTACTAAATAATTATGAGCCAACATGATATGCATGGAAAATAAACTTGCAATGATCTTAGGGAATAAAAGTGCCCTAATGCAATTGAGTCATGATTAATAGTTAATTAGATTAATAGACTTAATTAATTACTCTTATGGTTTTCCCACACATGTGGACTAACCATAATTTCATTAAACTCTTTATGTTATTAAACACCTAAAGATCTACCCCATGATTTAATTAATTAAGGTGATATGATTATGATTTAATTTGATTAAGTTATTTAATTAATTAGTTAAATCTTAATTAATTTCATTTTAAAAAGGGTGAAATGAACTTAGGAAAGGGTCCCAACCTTATTCCTTAGTTCATCGTGAACAATGATTAATAAACTTAATTAACCAATTTATTACTATTCATGGGATTAATTAATCATTAATTAACTTAAAAGAGTACTTAAAGTTTAATCAGTCAATCTTTTTAATTAAGTGAGCAATAAATCGCAAGAAAATCATGGGAGGTGGAGGTCATCCCAGTAAATTAACCCATAAAATTTAGGATTAATTGCTCAAGTAATTAAAAAGTAATTAAGCTAATTAATTTTGTAATTAATCCTTAATTATTCAAAATTAGTTAAGATCATTTTTAATTAATTCTCCTTTAAAATACCTTTAAAATGAGTATTTATTTGCATTTTTTATTTCTCTGATTTTTTTATGATTTTAGAAGTTTTAGCCATTAAAAATGATTAATTGCCTAATAATACCCACATTATGATGCAATTTCCACATGCGCATTTTCCTACTTAAAACTTATCCGACTCAACGCCTATGTGGCTGCGGTGGACACGCTTTCTCATTTGTTATTCAATCTAAGATCGAATGACTATGATTAATTCCTTAGATTAATAGGATTAAATCAAATTGATCTAGGATCTAACATCCATATCACTGAATGAAGCACTGATTTAACGTCATGCTATTGAGGGAGGATGGATTTTGTTCACCATTGCTCACTTGATCTAAGCTTACCTGAGCAAAGATCAACTCCAAAAGGATCTCACACCTTCACGACATTGATCGTAAGAGATCCAATAGTGAAGATCACACGAGATGCAAGTTTTCTTCAAAAATCTCCAACTTATTTTTGGCTATGAATCAGTTTTGGAAGCATACCTCACTAGAGCTCAAGACTGATGGTTTGAACGATTGAGGAAGCTTCATCTAGTGGAGATGAAGCTCTGTTGAGGAGTAATTGGATCAATTCCTCGATCAGTTACATGTACTTCGGATGTGATTTGGAGCTTCAGCTTTGATTGAAGTCCCATAGATTTTGAAGCTTGGAGATGATTCATTCTTTCGTGAGGTGTAGGGAAGGTGCGTGCAAAGTAAATATGAGTTTGATGGAGAAATGGGAATGTTAGGTCAAAATGAGTGTACTATTTTGGGATGGACTGGAATGGAATTTTCTAATCTAGGAATGAGCTTGGGAGCTTAGGGAATGACTCTAGTGGCTCATATTGGGAAAGGGCTTTAAGGAATGATTTTTGTGTGTGTTTGAGTGGAAATGAAGGGGTGTATACCCCCTTCATCTTGATCAGATGGTGGAATAGGGTTTGGCTTCTAGCTATGGGTTTCAAAAGATCAAATGGGGAGGGGAGGTGATTTCACCTCCCATGGGTCATAAACCAACCTTGGGTGGTTGGGCGTCTTCTAGGTGGACCATTGGGAGATTACCAAGTGGCTAAAGAATGGAAATGACCACTTACATGGGTGATTTGTCTCATGTGATGCCCTTGACCCAAGGGTAGAATGATCATTTAGCATTGGACATGATTTGGGAAGATTTGAAATGAGCCAAAAGTGAGTTAGCCCAAATTTCAAGTCAATTGGAGTTTATTTGGTTAAGTTTGGCTCAATTTGACTAATTTAGGTCAAATTTGGGTTAGGTTGGGTCAGGTTAGCCAATTGATCAAATTGGGTCAAACTAAGGGTTGGGTCAAGTTCAAATGATCATTTCAGATGTTTTGGTTCAATTGGTTTGGTTTAGTTTTGCTTAGATTTTATTTTGGCTCATTTGAATTCATTTGGTCAAATGGGTTAAGTTGACCTATTTGACCAAATTGGCCAAATTGGCTTGGGTTGGATGTTGGTTTGGGTTTAGTTGACTAGTTGAAGATGAATGTTGGCTTTGGATTCAATTAATTTGGATTTGGTTTTGATTTAGGTCAACTTGGACCTTTAGGTCAATTTGGGCTAAGTAGGTCAATTGGGTTCAATTGGGTCCGATCATGCCTTTGGTCAAGTTCAACAACCAATTTGGAATGAATTTGAATCGTTGGTTGAAATCAATTTGGTTTATATTTTGATTTGACCCAATTTGGTCTTTTAGGTCAATTTGGATCAACTTGGGTCAAGAGGGCCAAGTGGGTTTGGTTTGAGTCAATTGAAGGTCAAGTCATATTCAAATATTAATTTTGATTTGGTATGAATCATTGGTTTCAAGGGTTTTGTCTTAGGTTGCAATTTGGATAGTTTGGGTTCATATGGTTTAAGGGGTTGACTTGGTCAAATGACCAAGTTGACTTGGTTTGACTAATTTATGATAATTGATCAACCTAGGGTGATCAATCAATAATCATGATGTGGGGTTTTGATGGCTTGGTTCAATCTAATTTGGGTAGGATTAAAAATTTGCTCAAATAGGTCAAATTGGCCACTTTGGGTTTAGTTGGCTTGATTTTGGGTTGAGTTTTATTTAGTTGCGTTTATATATAGATTTGGGATTGATATATAAATTTAATTATAATTGGCTTGGGTTCAAATGAGTTTTGGTTCATTTGAACATTTCAAGTCAAAAGGGTTAAGTTTGGTTTGACTTTGGTTAATTTTGGTTTCGCTTGATGATTGTAAATTTAATTTATATTTGTGAATATAATTGAAGGTATGATTGATTCATGAGAAAATAAATTGAATTTGGGTTTCGGAATGAAGGAATTTGGCTAAGTCCACGGAGTTGGGTCATGTGGCTTAGTTTGGATTTTGATTTGGTTTGATTTTATTTTGATGATTTAAATGTATATTTAATTTAAATTTGTGAAGATGATTGAAAATACGTTTGATTTGTGAAAATCAATTGAGTTTGAATTTATTTGGTTTAAGATTTGGCTAAGTCCATGGATAGGTCATATGGCTTAGGAAGGGTTTTGATTTAATTTGATTTAGTTTGATTTAGTTTTGATCATTTGAATGTAATATGATTAAAGATATAAATTGATTATGAGAATATCAATTAATTTTGGATTGATTTATATTAAGATTTGGCTATGTCCATGGGATTGGTCATATGACTTTAGGAGGGTTTCAAGTTTGGATTTGATTATGGGCTTCATTCATTTGGTTTTGGAATTTTGGTTTGGATTTGGATTTGAATTTGATGTTTGAATTGAACTTGAGGTTTGGTTTGAGAAGGTGAACATTGATTGGATTTGGGTTGTATGGTAGGTGGATTATCCTCATTCCTAAGGCATAACCTAATCCTATGGTTAACCCTTCTAAGTCATTAAGCTTAGGTTAAGTTTTTACCTAATTATTAGAAGTGTCTTATGATTAGGGAAGTCTTAGTGTCTAGAAAACATCTAATTCTAATATGGGAAGATTAAATTTGCACTCCAAATGTGAGGTTAACAGGCCTTAGGCTCCATAGTTTTGCCCTTGGAGATAGATGACAGAAGCCAAGTTTCACATTATAGACTTGGATACATCTTTCAATGCTTCGCTTGGGAGAACATGGATACATTAGAATAATATAGTTCCATCCTCTCTACATCAGTGTACAGAGTTTATGAGAGGTGGGATTGTCTACTGTGTCAAAGGAGATCTCAAGCCATTTAGTTCATGAGGTCGGCATATATGAGGATGATACTTACTACCTCCCTCAAAATCAACAAGTCTATTCTCACAAACTTGTCAAAGTTTAGAAATAAAAGAAAAATAAAAAGAAAAAGAAAAAGAAAGAGAAAAAGAAAAAGCAAAGAAAAGAGAAAATGAAAAAGATAACAAAATGAAGTGGAAATAGACTTGGAGGAGGAAGTGGAGCTTGACATTAGATTCCACCCACAGTTCATTACTCCATTCGAACATATGGGTAGGGTGACCTGGCATCCACGGGTAGTGGAAGAAGCTAGTTCAGGTCTAGGGGTGTAAAACTTGTTTATTGGCCACCTAACTAAAGATATGTACCAGCTACTAGGAATACACCTACTATCTATATAGACATAGAATTTGGCTCATTAAATGAGTCTTATATGGTTAGCACACTAGCCAGCTCTTCTCAGTAGTAGATTCCCTTGGAGGTGACACTTGAGCCTAATAGCTATGAAGATCAGGCTCCAAAGCAAAGCATAAGTCTATCTAAGTCTATATATGAAATAGTTAGGCATCGGTTGGGAACCTTAGCTCTAACCCAACTTTCTTTTCAAAAAGTGGAGGGTTTGGTAGTTAAGGAAGCCCCTAAGTCATCCACAGGTGTGAAGACTTAGAGGTTCTATTTGGAAGCATCATCCTCAAGTCAAGAAGTTGATGTAGAACTTGAGGATGATTCATATAAAAATTTAATAGAATTACCTTTTGATTGGTAGTTGCCTTGTGTTCATAATTTAACAAAGAAAGGGTTAATCCCACATACTTGGTCAAAGCATAAGTCACACTACTTTGAAAGAATATGTAAGAATAGATGCAAAAGCTCTCAATCAAGACCAGGACTAAGATTCGGTATAGTAGGTCCAGTCGATGATGATGATTATTGCTTACTCATAACCAATCATTTGGAATTGATAGGTTCTTTTCAAATCACATTAACTTATATGAGGAGTTGTGCTTAGAAACTTCAGTTGATCTAGATGTTTTTAAAGTAAAAGATGCACTACTAGAGTTCGAAGAAGAGATCAAGTCAACCATCGACGAGTTCAAGGAAATATACTTAGGAACTGAAGAAGATCCACTTCAAACATACATGAGTTATTTGGTGAATGAAATTGAAATCAATGACTTAGTTAGGCTATTGACTAAGTTTAAGGTCTGCTCTGCATGGAGTTATGAAGAGATGCCTGGATTGGCTCTAACATAGCGATCCATAAACTACTAATAAAGATTAATGCTAACCTTACGAAGTAAGATCCTAGATGTATGTGATTAGACATAGAACAATAGTTTATTTTTGAAGTCAAGAAATTGATCGATGCTACTTCATCTGAGTAGAACAATACCCTCCCTGGTTAGCTAGCGTCATCCAATTAAGAAAAAGAATGGCCAAATTCACATATTAGTTGATTTTAGGGATTTAAATAAGGCATGTCCAAAAGAAAATTTTCCGCTACCAATCCCAGAGCTGATGGTGGATATCGCCTCATCTTATGTAGTATTCTCTTTGATGGATGGCTCATATGGATATAACCAAATAAAGATGGTTCTTGAAGATAAAAGATTTCTTTTCAAACCTCGATCAGAATCTATTGCTATAAGGTCATGCCTTTCATCCTTAAAAATGTTATTGCTACATACCAGCGGGCTATGACTCAAATCTTTGATGAACTCATTCATTGATCATCATGTTGATCATCAAAAGTAAGGAAAAAGAAGACCATCTATTTAACTTGAGAGTAGTTTTCAAATAGTTAAGATAATTTATCCTCAAAATGAACCCCCTGAAGTGAGCAATCAGAGTAGCTTCAGGGAAATTCCTTGGGTTTATTGTCTGAAACCATGGATTCGAAATCAATTTGTAGAACATCAAGGCGATATTAGAAATGCCACCCCCTAAAAGTTTAACTCAACTCAGATCATTCAAAATGTAGTTGGCATATCTAAGAAGCTTTATATCCAACTTATCAGGAAGATATCAGCCATTCTCAGCACTTGAGAAAAAGGACACCAAGTTCAAGTGGGATGACAAGTGTGAGCATGCCTTCAAAGACATCAAGCATTACCTGATGATGCTGCTAGTCCTAACAACCCCTATCCCAGGAAAGCTGCTCATACTTTACACTATTATGTCAGATGACTCCTTTGGTGCTTTGTTGGCCCAAGCCAATGATGAAGGGATGGAAAATGCACTCCACTACCTCAATCATCATCTAATCCCTTCTGAGGCTAATTATCCACCCATTGAGAAGCATTGCATAGCTTTAATCTTTGCATCCGAAAGCTACAGTACTACATGCTTCCTCATAAGGTAAACTAAATCTCTAGGATCAATCCACTATAGTATCTCATGACATGACTGAAACTATCTAGACAGTTGACATGATGATCCACGATCCTTTCATAGTTTGACATTACCTTTATAACCCTCTATGCAGTGAAAGCGCTAGCATATTTCATAGCTGCACACCCACTTCCTGCTGACTCTCCACTTAGTGATGATCTCCCTGATGAATAAATCATGAACTTAGGGGATACTAGCATTCACTACTAGGAGATGTGCTAATCCTATTATTAATTAATTTAGCGGCTAATCCTATTATTAATTAATTTAGCAATGAGTTTTTGGAAAAAGATACAAAGACTAATAGGTCTAAAATCACCCTAGGATTCAGGATTGATGGTTTTGGGAATAAGGACAATAGAAGTACTTGAAAAATATCTTGGAATAGAGCTACCATCAAAGAAATCAATAACAGCATTAATAAGATCAGATTTAATAAAAGGCCAACAATGCTGAAAGAAATGAGTCGTGAAGCCATCAGGACCAGCAACAGAATCATTATTCATGCTATTGAAAGTACTACTAATCTCCGCTTCAGAGGGATGTATAGTGAGCAAATGGTTATCTTCATTGGTAATCATAGAAGGGATAAGATGGGTGTTGGAGGGGATTTCTAATGAAGGATTAGAATTTAATAAATTTTGAAAGTGGTGTATGACAGAATCCATAATTTTATTGTTATTAGTTATCCAGCCACCATTAGGGTTCTTAATTTTCTTAATCGAGTTTAGAGCTTTCTATTTATTGCAAATAGCATGGAAATACCTAGTGTTTCTGTCACCATCAGTAATATGTTTGCTAGCGGCTTTTTGACGCCAATACCTCATCCATATTTTGGTAATTAATCAAACTATCTTTGGCAATGCTCAACTCATCAAGCTTACTGGGGTCAGTTAAAATAGCCTCTTCAAGGGAACAAACCACTTGTTCCATTGCTTTAAGATTGGTAAAGAGATTTTTAAAAATATGCTTGTTCCACCAATTGAGGTTTTTTTAAGCCTCTTGAGCTTAAGCCAAAGCCAAAATATGCTTTTAACGTAATTATCCGGGTGAACGGGAGCCATCCAGTTAGTGAAAACAACATTAGTGAAATCACCATATTGGGTCCACATATTTTGGAAATGAAAAGATGAGGGAATAGAAGGGATAGGGGGTGGAGTTGATAGAGATCAAAAGAGGGGCATGATCAGACAAAGTTCTACTCAAATGTTCAACAGAAGTAAGAGGCCATTGATTAATCCAAAGAGAATTAAAGAGGGTCCTGTCAAGACACTGCCAAAGTCTAGAGTTGTGCCATGTGTAATTAGACCCTGAAAAACCAATGTCAATCAAATTGCAATCTAGGATCATATTAGAGAAGTCTTCCATGGAATGAAAGTTAGAGAACATCCTCCTCCTTCCAAGAAGCAATGATAGTGTTGAAATCGCCCCCAACCAACCAAGGAAGGTTAACTGAGGAGGCGAAGGTTCTTAAATGATTCCAATGGATGTTTCTGCTGGCTCTATTACAAGAAGCATAAGTAAAGGAACCAAAAGTCAAAAAGTCACCTAATGAGATTTTGACATTAACTAATTGATCAAGATCATCAATGATGGAAATGGTGATTGAATTATTCCAAAAATACCAAATTTTATTATTAAGATTGAAAAAGAAATTTTGAAATCCAAACGATCTAGCAACATGAGCAATTTTGGAAGAGTTAATGAAAGGCTCAATAATAACAAGAAGTTTGATGTTATGAGCGCGATAGAGGCTCCTATCACGGTTGCAGGATAGGGAGTGTCCCACAACCCTGGATATTCCAAATAAGAAAATTTATCATAATAAAAAAATTGAAAAAGAAAAGATAAAAAAAGAAAATGGGAAAAGGAAGAGAGGAGGACATAATTATTTATGAGGTGTAAGGGAAGAATGTGTGGTTCTAGTGAAGTTATTATTAGTCATTTTGGCTTTATAAGATTTTTTTTAATAACAGTTTGGAAAGGTCTATCAGAATCCAAAGTATCTCCATCAGAAAGGGATTGGTTTTGTTATCCGTAATAGAGCGATGAATGTTTTTAGTAGTGGTGATTTCTCCTTCTTCAAGATCGAGTTAGAATGAGAAATTTGGATAGCGAATATCACTCAGAGAGAAGTAGATGGGGAGGTTCTTGCACCATTAATAGTGCAAATAACATTTTCATTGCCATGATGCATATTCAGATTTTGGTCTGACACCAAAGGATCAATATTATTTTGATCCAATATAAGATTTCCATTCAGATTGTCATTAAGATTCAAATTAAGCAAAGGTTTGTCATGAGAAGCCAAATTATTGCAAGTAGGAGTAGTGCTAGGTAAGTTATCATTAGTTTCATCACACACCTCAATAGTAGTATGTATACCTAGCTCAGAATAGTTTTTCATTTGATAAATCAGTAGGTAATAAGGGGGAAGGTGTAGGAAGATGAATTCCATTATGAGTAGCTTTAGGCACATAAGCTAACTTATTGGTTTTCCCTATTCCAAGAGAAGTATTAGTGTCCTGTGATATATTCTTTTTAAGGTTAGGGTGTAACACTAAAGCATTCGGTGATCATGGCCATGGATCTTACAAAGGAGAATAAAAAGATAGGAAATTTTCAAATTCAACTTTCAGATTATATCCAAATTTTTTGAACCAATCCAAACTTCTTTGGGGTATTTTTTGGTAATGTCAATCTCAACCAAGATGCGTGCAACAGATGGTCAAGATCTAATGGCAGTGGCTTGATCAATTTAAAGGGGTCTACCAAATAGAGCCCCAACCACAAACAAAACTTGATGAGTAACATAGTGAATTCTCATGTTGGGGAAAGCAAGCCATAAAGGAATAATAGGGGATTCTTCTTTGACATCAAAAAGGGGTGACCATTTCAAGAGCCACATTTGACAATTATACACAAAATAGGAGTGACGAGCAAAGACTCGAGAATAATCTAAATCATTTGATAATTGAATGAGGATGTGTCGAGGATCAATCAGCCCAACAGTGAAGACTCCCAAAAGCTTTAATCTATGGAAGAAAGATTGATATTATCTAGAGTAGGGCACCATAAAGAGAATTTACCAACCAAAGAGAACTCAAAAGGCTTAGCTAATTTCTCCACATCCTGGTCAGAACACATGACAATAGGCAATCCACGAAATAAAGTAGAAATTAAATTAACCGAGGCATTAGCGCAAGGGATCTTACTAGAAAGAGCATCCTTAAAGGACTTGACAAGAGGCATTAATAGTAGAATCGATCCAGTACCTTTAGGTGGAGGTTAAAGTCCGCATCTAGGAGACGAAGTTGATGCAGAGTGAAGCCTCCACCATTGATCGATCCGGTGAGAATCACATAAGCTACCAGGGGAAGTGCAAATAAGCAATTAAATAGTGACCACAATCGGGGTGGCCCGAATTGCAGCCAAACCGAAGAGAATAGCACGGGAACACAAAATTGCCACAAAATTGCCAGAGAGGGAGTGCAATCAAGAGAGATGAGGTTGGGGTTTGTTTGGTTTGGGGTTTTAGTTTAGGATTTAGGGTTTAGTGTTTAGGATTTATGAGTTGAGGTTTAGTTTAGGTTTAGGAGGGAGTGGAGAGGGATGGATAGAGGGTGGAGGTTTAGTTAGTTAGGTAGAGGTAGTTTGGGATTTTAGTTAGAGGTTGGTTTTTAGTGGAGGGGTTTAGGAGGTTTAAAGGTAGGGTAGGTAGGATAGTTGTGGGTCATGGTAGGATAGGGTGGGGTATTTTAGGGTTTATGATTTTATTTTAAATAAACCAGTAGGTTTATTTAGTTTATTTTAATTTATTTTAGTTCATTTTTTTATTTAGGTTTATTCTTATTTAGTTTAGTTTATTTATTTAGGTTTATTTATTTTAGTTTAGTTTTATTTTAGTTTATTAGGTTCTCTTTAGGTTTATGTTTATTTTTTAGTTTATTTTATTTTTATTTTTATTTTATTTTTTAGGTTTATTTTAATATTTAATTTTGGGTTTAGGTTTTATTTATATTTTGGTTTAGTATAGGTTTTTATTTTATCTTTAGGTTTAGGTTTTAGGTTTTTTTTATTTTAGTTTATTTTAGGTTTTATTTTTAGTTTAGTGTAGGTTTATTTTTAGTTTATTTTATTTTATTTACTTTCGGGTTTAAGTGTAGTTCATTTTAGGTTTTATTTATTTTAGTTTAGGCTTAGGTTTATTTTTTTTTTGTAAATTAGGTTTAGGTTTTATTTAGTTAAGGTTTATTTTTATTTGTTATTTATTTTTAGGTTTATATTTTAGGTTTAAGTTTTCATTTAGTTTTGATTTTATTTTTGGTTTATTTTATTTTCATTTTACATTTAGTTTTTATTTTATTTAGGTTTTTTATTTTTTGGTTTATTTTATTTTTAGTTTAGTTTAGGTTTTTATTTACATTATTTTATTTTATTTTTTATTTTTTATTTTATTTTATTTTAGGTATTTAGGTTATTTTAGTTTTATTTTCTTCATTTTATTTAATTTATTTAGGTTTATGTTTTATTTATTTTATTTTAGTTTAGTAGCCTAGTTTAGGTGGTATGAGTTTAGTTTGTTTTGAGTAGGGTTTAGCCAGGGTTGTAAGTTTTGTGGTTTATCATTTAGTAGGCCCAGGGTGTTTGTGGTTTAGGTTTATGGTAGGGTTTAGGGTCAGGATGTAGTGTAGGGTTGGTTAGGTTAGTTTGGAGGGTTGCCAGGTTTTACTATAGTTTAATTTAATTTTATTTTATTTAGGTTTAGTTTTATTTTATTTAATTTTTATTTATTTTAGGTTTTTTTATTTAGGTTTTATTTTATTTTATTTTTTTAGGTTTAGGTTTATGTTTAGGTTTATTTTTTAGTTTTGTTTTATTTTTATTTTATTTTTTTATGTTTAGGTTTTTTTTTTTATTTTTAGGTTTAGGTTTTTAAGTTTTTATTTTAGGTTTCTTTTTTAGGTTTTATGTTTTAGTTTAGGTTTAGGTTTATTTTTAGTGTATTTTATTTTATTAAGGGTTTAGGTTTGGGTTTGGGTTTAGGTTTAGGTTTTATTTATTTTCTTTTTGTTTATTTTAGTTTAGGTTTAAGTTTATTTTACTTTATTTATTTTAGGTTTAGTTTTTCTATTTTAGGGTTTAGGTTTTATAATTTATTATTTTTAGGTTTATTTTTTAGGTTTAAGTTTTTATTTTATTTTATTTAGTTTTATTTTATTTTTATTTTAGGTTTAGTTTTTATTTTATCTAGGTTTTTAAATTTTTTAGCTTAGTTTAGTTTTTATTTTTTATTTTATTTGCTTTTTCAAGTTTAGGTTTAGGTTTGGGTTTTAATTTAGGTTTTTATTTTACATTAATTTTTTATTTTAGTTTTGTTTAGGTTAATTATTTATTTTATTTTTAAGTTTTATTTAGTTTAGGTTTAGCTTTTTAGCTTTTTTTTTATTTTATGGTTTAGGTTACTGAGGGTTTAGGGTTTAAGGTTTTGGGTTTAGGGTTTAAGTTTTAGGGTTTAGGTTTTAGGGTTTAGGGTTTTAGGGTTTAAGGTTTAGGGTTTAAGATTTTAGGGTTTAGGGTTTATGATTGAGGGTTTAGGTTTTAGATCTTGGGTCCAAGTTTTAGTTTAGGGTTTAGGGTTTTGGGTTTTTTTTAATTTTTATAAAGAACAAATTTAGATTCAACATTTCTTCTTTTTAATTTTATTAACCAAGTAACACTCCAAGTTTTCTAAGACATAAGTGATGAAATAGATAAAAAATGAGCACACATAGAGTAAAACCAAAGACATAGTTCCATAGATCGATGATCTTCGCTTTCTCCACTCCCATGAAAACCACCACGGCTGTAACCTCCATTGCTCCTCCCGCCTCCATAACCACCACTACTCCGACCACCACCTACATATCCACCAGCACCTCTAGATTCCCCACCACTACTATAATATGCCAAGCCTTCACCTCCACCAGATCTGGGACCAGTGTTAGGATGTTCTGCCATCAAGGTTCTGCACATTCTTAGGGTTTAAGTTTATTAGGTTTTATTATTTAGGTTTATTTTTTTAAATTTATTTAGTTACTTTTGGTTTAGGTTTAGGGTTTAAGGTTTAGGGTTAGTGTTTAGGGTTTAGGGTTTAGGGTTTATGGTTAAGGGTTTAGGATTTTAGGGTTTTAGGGTTTATGCTTTTAAGGTTTATGATTTATGGTTTAGGATTTACGGTTTAGGGTTTAGGGTTTGGGGTTGTAGGTTTAATGTTGTATGTTTAAGGTTTAGGGTTTAGGTTTAAAGTTAGTTTTAAGGTTTAGGGTTTAGAGTTTAGGGATTTTAAAAAAAAATTAAGCAAACCATAGTTTAGTTTATTTTATTTTTATTTATTTAATTTTCTTTTATTTAGTATTTTAGGTTTTTTTTTTCATTTTAGGTTTAGGTTTAGGTTTATTTTTTAGGTTATTATTTTTTATTTTTAGGTTTAGGTTTAGGTTTTTATTGTATTATTTTAGTTTAGGGTTTTGGTTTTTATTTTAGGTTTTTTTTAAATTTTATTCTTTAGTTTAGGTTTTGGTTTATTTTATTTAGTTTAGGTTTAGGTTTAGCTTATTTTAGGTTTAGGTTTAAGTTTTTTTTATTTTAGTTTAATTTATTATAATTTAGGTTGAGGTTTATTTTATTTTGTTCATTTTATTTTATTTGTGGAAGTTTTATTTTATCCATTTATTTATTTATATTTTAGGTTTATTTTGTTTTTTAGTTTTATTTTATTTTATTTTAAGTTTATTTTATTTTATTTTATTGTTAGTTTTAATTTTAACCTCATGTTTATTTTATCTAATTTAGTTTAGCATTTATCTTTATTTTAGTGTATTTTATCTTATTTTATTTAATTAGCCCAGGTTTGTGGGATGGTTAAGGTTAGGTTTAGGGCCCAGGAGGTTAGGGCCCAGTCAGGCAGTTTAGATCTGCCCAGGCCTGGGTTCATGGCTCAGTGATCTGGAGTAAGTGGCCCAGGCCCAGGGCCCAGTGGGTTTGTTAGCCTGTGGCCCAGGGCCTGCGGGTTAGGCTCAGATAGGCTCAGGCCTAGTTTAGCTCATGGAGGGTTAAGTTTAGGGCCTAGTGGTTATTACTGTGTAGGTTTTGGTTTGGTGTTTTAGGTCAGTTTTAGGCTTTGTGGTTGCAGCTAAGCAAGCCTAGGATTTGTGGATTTGTGGTTAAGGCTTGTTAGGGTTTGTGGTAGATAGTTTATGGTTTAGGTTTTAAGGTTGAAGATTTTTTTTTAAATTAAGTAAACTAGTATGTTTAGGATTTTTTTTAATATATTTAGTTTATCTTTTATTTATTTTAGTTAATTATTTTTATTTAGGTTTATTTTTTATTTTATTTAGTTTATTTATTTTATTTTAATTTTATTTATTTATTTTAGGTTTATGTTTATTTTAATTTAATTTAATTTTATTTTATTTTTAGGTTTAGGTTTTATTTTTTTTATTTATAACTTTAGGTTTAGATTTTTATTTTATTTTTTTAGGTTTAGGTTTGAGGTTTTTATTTTATTTTTATTTTTAGGTTTTATTTTTTAGTTTAGGTTTAGGTTTTTTTTTAGTTTATTTTATTTTATTTTATTTAGTTTAAGATTTTCATTTAGTTTATTTTAGGTTTAGGTTTAGGCTTTATTTATTTTAGTTTAGGTTTGGGTTTATTTTATTTTGTTTATTTTATGTTTAGGTTTTTCTTAGTTTAGGTTTAGGTTTTATTTTTATTTATTTTAGGTTTATTTTTAGGTTTAGGTTTTATTTAGTTTTATTTTATTTTATTTTAGTTTATTTTATTTTTTATTCTTCATTTAGTCTTTATTTTATTTGCTTTTAATTTGAATTTATTTTATTTTATTTAATTTTAGTTTAGGTTTTATTTATTATGTTTTAGTTTCATTTTATTTTATTATATATTATAGTATTTATCCATTTAGGTTTTTTTTTTATTTATTTTTAAGTTTATTTAGTTTAGTTGTGGTTTGGAGTTTAGTGGCCCAGTAGTTTGGTCAGGTCTTAAGGCCCAGGGAGGGCCCAGGGTGAGGGCAGTGGGCTAAGCCCATGGCCCAGAATCCTCAGTGGCCCAGGGTCAGTGGATGGCCCAGGGCCTGGCTCAGTGTCCCAGGTCAGTTGTGATTTGGGTTTGGTTTTATTTATATCCAGGATCCAGTGGTCAGGCCCAGTGGCCTTGAGTCAGTTGCAGAGGTGCAGGTTTAAGATCAGGGCCTAGCCCAGAGAGGGCCTGATAGGATTTAAGTTTTATGGTTTTTAGATAGGGATTGTGTAGGTAGAGGTGTGTGGAGGATTTAGAGGTTTTAAAGAGTGGTAGTGTGGCTTTTGTAAGGGTAGTTTATGGATAGTTTAGGTTTAGGTTTAGGATTGGGTTTTATTTAATTATTTTATTACTTTTCATAAAGTTTACTTTAGGGTTTAGGTCAAGTTTCATTTGTAGTTTAGGTTTTTTTTTAATAGAGAACAATTTTATATTCAACATTTCTTCTTTTTGATTTCATCAACCAAGTAACACACCAAGTTCTCTAAGACATAAGTGGTAATATAGATTAAAAATGAGCCTGGTTAATGGTGATGCCATCAAGGTTCCTCACCATTCTTATGTTTTAGGTTTATTAGGTTTTAGGTATACGTTTATTTTTTTAATTTTTTAGTTAATTTAGGTTTAGGTTTAGGGTTTGGGGTTTAGGGTTTAGGGTTTACGATTTAGGGTTTAGGGTTTAGGGTTAAGGTTTAAGGTTTTAGGGTTTATGATTTAGAGTTTAGGGTTTAGGGGTTTTAGGGTACAGTGTTTACATTTTAGGTTTAGGATTTAGGGTTTTTATTTTTTTTTAAGAGAGAACAAACTCAGATTCAACATTTCTTCTTTTGATTTCATCAACCAAGTAACACAGAGTTTTTAAGACATAAGTGATGACATAGATAAAAAAATGGCGAGCATAGAGCAAATAAAACTCAAACTAGAACCATCTTGACTCTAAGGATCTGATTCTAGAAAGCAGTCGGATCGGCCAGTTCTTGATTTCTCCCGTCGAATCGACCATTAGTTTAAGGTTTTAGGGTTTAGGGTTTAGGTTTAGGGTTTTAGGCTAGGGTTTAGGGTTAAGGTTTAGGGTTTAGGGTTTAGGTTTGTAGGTTTAGGGTTTAGGGTTAGTTTTAGGGATTAGGGTTTAGGATTTAGGGTTTACGAGTCTTTTTTTAAATTAAGTAAACCGGTATGTATAAGTTTATTTAGTTTATTTTTTATTTATTTTATTTTTTATTTTTATTTAGGCTTATTTTTATTTTTATTTAGTTTAGTTTATTTATTTTAGGTTTATTTATTTTAGTTTAGGTTTTTTATTTTAGTTACTTTTTTGGGTTTAGGTTTAGGTTTAGGTTTATTTTTTAGTTGAGTTTTATATTTATTTTGTTTTTTAGGTTTAGGTTTTATTTTTTAATTTTAGGATTAGGTTTATGTTTTAATTTAATTTTTTTGTTTAGGTTTTAGGTTTTTATTTTAGATTTATTTTTAGGTTTTATTTTTTTAATTTAGGTTTAGGTTTAACTTTAGTTTATTTTATTTTATTTGGTTTAGGTTTAGGTTTAGGTTTAGGTTTAGTTTATTTTAGGTTTAAGTTTAGGTTTTATTCATTTTAGTTTAGTTTAATTTATTTTAAGTTTAGGTTTTATTTTTTATTTATTTTTAGGTTTATTTTTTAGGTTTAGGTTTTTATTTAGTTTTTATTTTATTTTATTTTAGGTTTAATTTATTTTTATTTTACATTTAGTTTTATTTTATGTAGGTTTTTTATTTTTAGGTTTATTTTATTTTTTTATTTAGTTTAGGTTTTTATTTATTTTATTTTAGTATAGTTTTTATTTTTAATTTTATTTTATTTTAGGTTTATGTTTAGGTTTAGGTTTTAGTTTAGGTTTTATTTTATTTCATTTTATCATTTTATTTAGGTTTAGGATTTTTTATTTATTTTATTTTTAGGTTTTATTTAGTTTAGGTTTAGGTTTTTAGGGTTTAGGGTTTAAGGTTTAGGGTTTGGGGTTTAGTTGTGAGGTTTAAAGTTATAGGTTTTATGGTTTAGGGTTAGTTTTAGTGTTTAGGGTTAGAGTTTAGTGTTTAGAGTTAGGGTTTAGTGTTTGTGATTTTTATTTTCATTTCTTTTATTTTGGATTTAGGGTTTTTAGGGTTTAGTGGTTAGGGTTGTAGATTTAGGGTTTAGGATTAGTTTTATGGTTTAGGGTTAAGGGTTTAGGATTTAGGGTTTAGGGTTCAAGGTTTAGAGTTTAGGATTTTTTTTTCAAATTAAGAAAACTGGTTGGCTTAAGTGTATTTAATTTATTTAGTTTATTTTTTATTTATTTTAGTTTATTTTATTTTTTAATTTAATTTATGTTTAGTTTTTATTTTTATTAAATTTAGTTTAATTATTTAGGTTTATTTATTTTAGTTTAGGTTTTTTATTTTAGTTTATTTTTTTAGGTTTAGGTTGATGTTTATGCTTATTTTTTTAGTTTAGTTTTATTTTATTTATTTTAGAGTTTAGTTTAGGGTTTTAAGTTTGGTTAGGGTTTAGGGTTTAGGGTTTAGGGTTTAGGGTTTAGGGTTTAGGGTTTAGGGTTTAGGGTTTTGGTTTAGGATTCAGGGTTTAGGTTTAGGATTTAGGGTTTATGTTTAGGGTTTAGGGTTTGGGTTTTATTTATTTATTTTTTATTTTTTTATTTAGGATTTAGGGTTTAGGGATTAAGGTTTAGGCTTTTAGGGTTTAGGTTTAGGGTTTAGGGTTGTAATTTTACAGTTTAGGGTTTAGGGTTAATTTTAAGGTTTAAGGTTTAGGGTTTAGGGTTTAGGGTTTAGGATTTAGATTTTTTTTAAATTAAGTAAACCGATAGGTTTAGGTTTATTTAGTTTATTTTTTATTTATTTTAGTTCATTTTTTTTTTTTTTTATATAGGTTTACTTTTTATTTTTATTTAATTTAGTTTTTAATTTTAGGTTTATTTATTTTAGTTTATATTTTAGATTTAAGTTTAGATTTATGTTTATTTTTTAATTTTATTTAATTTTAATTTTTTTAGGTTTAAGTCTTATTTTTTATTTTTAGATTCAGGTTTAAGTTTTTATTTTATTTTTTAAGGTTTAGGTTTTAGGCTTTTATTTTAGGTTTATTTTAAGGTTTTATTTTTTAGTTTAGGTTTTGGTTTTTTTTAGTTTATTTTATTTTATTTAGTTTAAGAAGGTTTAGTTTATTTTATGCTTATTTTATTTTGTTTATTTTAGGTTATGGTATTTATTTACTTTAGTTTAGGGTTTAGGTTTTTATTTACTTTTTATTTTATTTTATTTTTAGTTTAGAGTTAGTTTTTATTTTATTTTTAGTTTACGGTTAGTTTTAAATTTATTTAGGTTTTTTATTTTTAGGTTTATTTTATTTTATTTAGTTTAATTTATTTTTTATTTATTTTATTTTAGTTCAGTTTTTATATTTTATTTTATTTTTTGGTTTAGGTTTAAGTTAAGGTTTTTATTTTTTTTTTTAATTTTTTAATTTTATTTTGGTTTAGGTTTATTTATTTATTTTATTTTTATGTTTTATTTATTTTAGGTTTAAGTTTTAAGCTATTTATGGTTTAGGATTTTGGGTTTAGGGTTTAGGGTTGTAGATTTTAGGGTTTAGGCTTTAGGGTTTATGGTTTCGGGTTTAGGGTTTTAGGGTTTAGGGTTTATGTTTTAGGGTTGTAGGTTTAGGGTTTAGGGTTTAGGGTTTTAGGGTTTTAGGGTTTAAGTTTAGGGTTTAGAATTTATGGTTTAGGGTGTTTTAGGGTTAGAGTTTTTTTTAAAGTATTTATTATTATTTTTTTTTAAATTAAGTAAACTGGTAGGTTTAGGTTAATTTAGTTTAATTTTTATTTAATTTAGTTTATTTTATTTTAGGTTTAAGTTTTTTTAGTTTAGGGTTTAAGTTTTACTTTTTATTTATTTTTAGGTTTATTTTTTAAGGCATAGGCTTTTATTTTATTTTAGGTTTATTTTATATTTATTTAAAGTTTAGTTTTTTATTGAATTTAGGTTTATTATTTTTAGGTTTATATTATTGTTTAGTTTAGTTTATGTATTTATTTATTTCTATTTTTTTATTTTTTATTTTATTTTATTTATAGGTTTAGGTTTAGGTTTTAGTTTAGGATTTTATTTTTTATTTTTATTTTATTTTATTTAAGTTTTTATTTTTTTATTGATTTTATTTTTATGTTTAATTCAGTTTAGGTTTTGATTTTTAGATTTTTAAAGTTTAAGGTTTAGGGTTTAGGGTTTATGGTTGTAGGTTTTAAGGTTAAGGGTTTAGGGTGTAGGATAATAAGTTTAGGGTTTAGAGTTTAGGGTTTAGGGTTAGTTTTATGGTTTAGGATTTAGGGTTAGTGTTTTTTTAAATTTTTTTAATTTATTTATTTTTAAATTAAGTAAACTAGTAGGGTTTAGGTTTATTTTGTTTACATTTTATTTATTTTAGTTTATATTATTTTAGGTTTAGTTTTTTTTATTTTTTGGTTTAAGTTTTATTTTATTTTATTTTTAGGTTTATTTTTTAGGTTTAGGTTTTTTTCACTTTTATTTTATTTTATTTTAGGTTCATTTTACACATTCATTTTAAGTTTAGATTTTTTTTATTTAGGGTTGTTATTTGTAGGTTTTTTTATTTATTTATTTTATTTTATTTTTAGGTTTAGGTTTAGGTTTAGGTTTAGGTTTATGTTTTAGTTTAGGTTTCTATTTTATTTTATTTTATTTTATTTAGGTTTAAATTTTTTTATTGATTTTATTTTTAGATTTAATTTATTTTAGATTTTGGTTTTTAGGTATTTAAAGTCTAGGGTTTAGGGTTTAGGGTTTAGGGTTTGGGGTCTAGGGTTTAGGGTTTAAGGTTGTGGGTTTTAAGGTTATGGGTTTATGGTTTAGGGTTTATGATTTTAGGGTTTAAGGATTATGGTTAATTTTTGGGTTTAGGGTTTATGGTTACGATTTTTTTTTAAATTGAATAAACTGTTGGGTTTAAGTTTATTTAGTTTTTTATTTATTTTAGTTAATTTTAATTTTATTTTTATTTAGGTTTATTTTTATTTTTAGTTAGTTTATTATATTTATTTTAGGTTTATGTATTTTAGCTTAGATATTTTATTTAGTTTTTTTAGCTTTATGTTTAAATTTAGGTATATTTTTTAGTTTAGTTTTTATTTTATTTTTAAATTTTAGGTTTTATTTTTTATTTGTAGGTTTAAATTTATGTTTTCATTTTATTTTTTTAGGTTTAGGTTTTAGATTTTATTTTAGGTTTATTTTTAGGTTTTATTTTTTAGTTTGGGTTTAGATATGCTTTTATTTTATTTCATTTTATTTAGTTTGGGTTTAGGTTTTGGTTTAGCTTATTTTAAGTTTAGGTTTTGGTTTTATTTATTTTAGTTTAGTTTATCTTAGTTTAGGTTTAGGTTTATTTCTTTTTTATTTTAGGTTTAGGTTTTTTTTAAAGTTTAGGGTTTAGGTTTTATTTTTATTTACTTTTGGTTTTACATTTAGGTTTTTTGTTTAGTTTTTATTTTACTTTATTTTAGGTTTATTAACTTAAAAAAGTAGTTATGGTTTAATTTGTCAATTTTCCTAATTAAGTGAGCAATAAATCCCAAGAAAATTGTGGGAGGCAGAGGTCATCCCATTAAATTAGCCAACAAAATTTAAGATTAATTGCTCAAGTAATTAAGGTGTAATTAAGCTAATTTATTTTGCAGTTAAACTTTAAGTAAACCTTAATTACTATTCAAAATTAGTTAAGATTATTTTTAATTAATTCTCCTTTCAAATACCTTTAAAATGAGTATTTATTTGTATTTTCTTTATTTCTCTATGATGTTTTATGATTTTTAGAAGTTTTAGCCATTAAAAATGATTAATTAAGCATAATTAAAGCATAATCCTGTTGGCACCATGTGGCACATTAAAGCGACGCGCTTTCCACATGGCACTACGTGATTTGCTACTTAATACTTATCCGACATAGTGCCTACGTGGTGGTGGTATTCGCTGCTTTCTCATCCATCATCCAATCTAAGATTGAATGGCTATGATTAATCTCACAGCTTAATAATATTTAATCAGATCGATCTAGTGGATCTAAACATGACTGTTCATTTCGCTCATGTGGAATGTACAATGCGCAATCTAATGCCACGCGAGTGAAGGAGAATGGAGCTCGTCCCCCATTGCTCACTTGATCTAAGCTTACTCGAGCTCAGATCAACTCCAAAAGGATCCCACACCTTCACGACATCAATCGTAGGGGATCTAATAGTCAAGATCACATAAGATGCAAGCTTTTTTTGAAAAGCTCCAACCTATTTTTTCCTAAGGATCTATTTTGGAAACATACCTCAGAGCTCAAGATCGGTGGCTCAAATGATTGTGGAAGCTTTATCTAGTGGAGATGAAGCCCTATTGAGCAAAAATTAGATCAATTCCTTGATGTTCACTCAGAAGGCCATGATGCAATGATTTGGAGCTCTACTTTGATCGAAGTCCCACCTCTGGTGCTTGGGAAGCTTGGGAGATGATTTGTTCTTGCTCGATGAGGCCTAGGTAAGGTGCGTGCAAAGTTAATTTGAGTTTGATGGAGAAATGGTGAAGTTAGGTTCGAAATGGGAGTGTCCTATTTTTGGAGGGATGATAATGGTATTTTTTGATCGAGGAACGAGCCTGAGAGCTTATGGAATGGCTGTAACGGCTCATATTAGGTAGTTATGGGTCTAAGGAATGATTTTTATGTGTGTTTGAGTGGAAACAAGGGGGTGTATACCCCCTTCATCTTGATCAGATGGTGGGATCAGGTTTGGCTTTTAGTGGCTACTTGGCCAACTCAGTGAGTTGTGGGTGGCTGGGAGGAGGTGAGTTGGCTTAGCTTGGCTGGTTGAAGGTGTGGAGGTGGTTGCAAAGGAGGAATCATGGGTACCCTATGGGTTTCAAATGCTCAAATGGGGAGGGTGAGGTGATTTCACCTCCCATGGGTCATGGCCGACCCAACCACTGATTGGGTTAGGTTGGGGAGTATCCTAGGTGCCTAGGTGGACCATTGGGAGAGTACCAAGTTGCTAAAGAATGGAAATGACCACTTATATGGGTGATTTCTCTCATGTGATGCCTTTAACCTAAGGGTAAAATGATCATTTGGCATTAGATTTAATTTTGCTAGATTTGCAATGATTTGGAGCTCTACTTTGATTGAAGCCCAAATTTCAAGTCAATCGGAGTCAATTTGGTTAGTTTTGGCTCAATTTGACTCATTTAGGTCAAATCGGGTTAGGTTGGATCAAGTTGAATAATTGGTTAAATTGGGTCAAACCAAGGGTTGATTCAAGTTCATATGATCATTTGGGATGTTTTGGTTTAATTGGTTTGGTTTAGTTTGGCTTAGATTTGATTTTGGCTCATTTGAATTCATTTGGGTCGAATGGGTTAACAACAATTTGACCAAATTGGCCAAATTAGCTTGGGTTTGGTGTTGGTTTTGGTTTAGTTAACCAATTGAAGATGATTATAGGCTTTGGTTTCAATTAATTTGGATTTGGTTTTGATTTAGGACAACTTGAACCATTCATCAATTTGGGCTAATTAGCTCAATTGGGTTCAATTGGGTCCAATCATGGCTTTGGTCAAATTCAACAATCAATTTGAAATGAACTTTGGCCATTGATTGTAAACAATTTGGTTTATATTTTGATATGACCCAATTTGGTCTTTTAAGTCAATTTGGGTCAACTTGAGTCAAGAGAGCCAATTGGGTTTGGTTTGACTCAATTGGAGGTCAAGTCATATTCAACTATTGATTTTGATTTGGTATGAAACATTAGTTTCAAGGGATTTGGCTTAGGTTGCAATTTGGCTAGTTTGGGTTCATATGGGTTATGGGTTTGACTTGGTCAAATGATCAAGTTGACTTGGTTTGACCCACTTGGTGAAAATTGATCAACCTAGGGTGATCAATAATAATGATGATTTTGATGGGCTTGGTTCAATCCAATTTGGGTAGGATTAGAACTTAGCTCAAATAGGTCAAATTAGCGACTTTGGGTCAAGTGGACCAATTGGGTTTAGTTGGCTTAATTTTGGGTTGAGTTTGATTTAGTTGAGTTTATATATGGATTTGGATTGATATATAAATTCAATTGCAATTGGGTTTGGGTTTCAAATTAGTTTTGGTTCATTTGAACATTTCAAGTCAGGTTAAGTTTGACTTGGGTTGATTTTGTTTTGGCTTGATGATTGTAGATTTCATTTATATTTATGAATATAATTGAAGGTATGATTGATTCATGAGAAAATCAATTGAATTTAGGTTTTGGAATGAAGGAATTTAGCTAAGTCTATAGAGTTGGGTCATGTGGCTTAGGTTTGGATTTTGATTTGGTTTGATTTAGTTTTGATGATTTAAATGTATATTTCATTCAAATTTGTGAAGATGATTGAAAATATGATTGATTTATGATAAAATAAATTAAGTTTGACTTGATTTGGATTAATATTTAGCTAAGTCCATGGGATAGTTCATATGGCTTAGGAAGGGTTTTGATTTAATTTGATTTAGTTTGATTTAGTTTTGATCATTTGAATGACATTTGATTTATATTTAGGAAGATGATTGAAGATATAAATTTATTATGATAAAATCAATTAATTTTGGATTTATTTGGATTAAAATTTTAGTAAGTCCATAGGATAGATCATTTGGCTTAGGAAGGGTTTCAAGTTTGGATTTGATCATGGGCTTCAATCATTTGGTTTTGGAATTTGGGTTTGAATTTGGATTTGAATTTGATGTTTGAATTGAACTTGAGGTTTGGTTTGAGAAGGTGCACATGGATTGGATTTGGGTTGTAGGGTAGGTTGATTATCTTAATCCCTAAGGCATAACCTAATCATATGGTTAACCCTTCTAAGTTGTAAGGCTTAGGTTAGGTGTTTCCCTAATTTTTAGAAGTGTCTTATGACTAGGAAAGCCTTAGTGTATAGAATACTCCTAAGTCTAAGATGGAAAGATTGAATATGAACTCTAAAAGTGAGGTCAACAGGCCTTTGGCTCCATAGTGCTGCCCTTGGAGATAGATGATTGGAAGACCGAAGCCAAGCTTCACATTATAGACTCGTATACATCTTCTAACACTTTTCCTGGGAGACCATGGATACATGAGAACAACATAGTTTCATTCTCTCTACATTAGTGTATGATGTTTGTGAGAGGCAGGACCATCTATTGTGTGAAAAGAGACCTCAAACCATTTATAGTTGAGGAGGTTAGCATATACGAGGATGCTGCTTACTACCTCCCTCAAAACCAACAAGTCTATTCTCATAAACTTGGTCAAAGTTTAAGAATAAAAGAAAAATAAAAAGAAAAAGAAAGAGAAAAAGAAAAAGAAAAGAAAAAAGAAAATGAAAAAAAAGTAAGCGGAAAAAGACTTGGAGGAGGAAGGAGGGAATTGATTCAACCATAGTTATACTCCATTGAACATATGGGATGACCTAACCTCCACAGAAGAGGAGTTTAGAATAGTCCTAGGGGTGGAAAACCTCCTTATTGGCCACCCAATAGAAGATATGTCAACTAAAGTACTTTTATCCATATAGACTTAGAATTTATAAGATGAGTCTTATATGGTTAGCACTAACCTCTTCTGATTCCTTTGAAGGTGACACTTGAGCGATAGCGATAGATGGGGCAGTGAGTCTATGTCCATTAATTGGGAACCTTAGCTATAACCCAAAAAGCTGGGTTTGGTAGTTAAGGAAGCCTAAGTCATCCATGTGTGAAGACTCAGAGGTTCTTTTTGGGAGCATCATCCTCAAGTCAAGAAGTTGATGTAGAACTAGAGGATGATTCATATATAGATTTAATAGAATTACCTTTTGATTGTTACTTTCCTTATGTTTATAATTTAGTAAGGAAAGGGTTAATCCCACATATTTGGAATCTAATATGTTCTTTTCAAATCACATTAACTCATATGAGGAGCTGTGCTTAGAAACTTTAGATGATCTAGATGATTTTGAAATCAAAGATGCACTTTGAGTTCAAAGAAGAGATCTTAATCAATGAGCTCAACGAAATCAATTTAGGAACTGAAGAAGATCCACACCCGACATACATTAGTTCTTAATTAAATGAAATTAAAACCAATGACTTAGTTAGGGTATTGATTTATTTTAAGGATAACTTTGCATGGAGTTATGAAGAGATGCCTGGATTGGCTCCTGATGTAGTGGTCCATAAACTAGCAATAGAGCCTAATGCTAACCCTATCAAGCAAGCTCCTAGACGCATGCGATGAGACATAGAACTACAAGTCATTTATGAAGTTAAGAAACTGATCGATGTTGGCTTCATCCGAAGAAAATACCCTACACGGTTGTAGCCATCATCCCGGTTAAGAAAAGAATGGCCAAATTCACATATATGTCAATTTTATGTATTTAAATAAGGCATGTCCAAAAGATGAATTTCCACTACCAATCCTGGAGCTAATGGTGGACATTGCCTCATCTCATGCAGTCTTCTCTTTCATGAATGGCTCATCTAGATATAACTAAATAAAGAAGGCCCCTAAAGATGGAAGAAGCAAAATCTATTACTATAAGGTCATGCCTTTCAACTTTAAAAATGCCAATGCTACATACTAGTGAGCAATGACTCGAATCTTCGACAAACTCATGCATCATGAAGTTGAGTGCTATGTTGATGATCACGTAGTCAAAAATAGAGAAAAAAACCATCTCTTTGAATTGAAAGTAGTTTTTGAATAGTTAAGACCATTTAACCTCAAAATGAATTCCTTGAAGTGTGTATTTAGAGTAGCTTTAGAAAAATTCTTTTGGTTTATTGTCTGATACCAATGAATCAAAATCGATTCAGAGAAGATCAAGGCAATATTAGAATTTTCACCCCCTAAAAGTTGAACTCAACACAGATCATTACAAGGATGGTTAGCGTATTTATGATGCTTTCTATCCAATTTATCAAGAAGATGTCAACTATTCTCAGCACTTATTAAAAAGGATGCCAAGTTCAAGTGAGATGACAAGTGTGAGCATGCCTTCAAAGACATCAAGAAATACCTAATGATGTCACTAATTCTAGCAGACCTATCCCCGGCAAGCCACTCATACTTTACACTACTACGTTAGATGACTCCCATGGTGCTTTGTTGGCCCAAGTCAATGATGAAGGCAAAGAAAAGGCACTCCACCTCAACATCTCTTTACTAAGGCTATCCATCCATTGAGAAGCATTTTCTAGGTTTAATCTTTGCATCCCAAAAGCTAAAACACTACATGCTTCCTCATAAGGTGAACTTAATCTCTAGGATCAATCCATAATAGTATCTCATGACACAGTCGATGTTTTCTGGATGGTTGGCTTGACAGTGGATGATCCTCTCATGGTTTGACATTACCTTCATACCTCTCTTTACAGTGAAAGGACAACTGCTAGCAATTTTTTTAGCAATACACCCACTTCCTACTAACTTTCAACTTATAAGATTCCTTAAGGAGAGAATGTTGTAGCATATACAGATTTGGCATGTCAGAAAAGATGAGTCCATATTAATAAAGGTCCAAAATGAAAGTGTTATCTTTTATTGATATTGAACTCATCAAAATACTCTCTTGATGGGGAGGTTGCCATTGTCAAGAAGGATGAGAGTTAGATTTGAGGCAATCATTCATGAATTAACTAAATAAAGGCAAACTACCTGAGAAGTCTCAAGCCCATCGATGAAGTAGAGCACCTTCTATGTTCTTATTGATGGTGTCTGCTTGTTTAATCTTCGATTATCATTAGTTCTTGTTTAGACAAGCATGAAGCAGATCTTGTAGGTACACCAGGCTTATGTGGAGCCAACCAATCGGTTCAAAAATGAAAGCCAAGATTAAGAGACTAGGATACTCGGTCATCGATGATCAAAGATTGCATGGATATGGCTAGGCAATGCCACCAATCTCAAATAAATGATGTGGTCCTACACCAAGCATCCAACATTCTAAATCCTACATTGACCTCATGGCCATTCGAGTGTTGTGGTACTGACATAGTGGGTCTGATTGATCCTGCTTCAAAGGGTTCATCTTAGTTCTACTACTTTTCCAAATGGGTGAAAATAACTCCACTTAGAGAGGTCATAACTCAGCATGTGCTCCAGTTTTTTAGGAACCATATTGTATATATGTTTACAGTGCCTTGATGAATTATATCTAATAATGGTACTGCATTCAAGAGTACCGAGATCAACAACTTTGCCCGAAGACATAGCATAAATTGTAGATATTCTATAATCAACTACCTGAGGGAAAGCCGCTTAGCAAAAGCTTCAATAAAACTCTCATCCAAATACTAAAAAAGACACTCAACAATAATAAGCGATAGTACCATGAGTAGTTAGTTCAATCCTTGTGGGCCTACCGCCCCAACTCCAACTCAGTCTACTCCTTTCTCCTAAGTGTATGGGTCCAAATCCATTCTACCCTTAGAAGTCCAACTCCCATCATTAAGGAAAGTTTTGGGTAGCAAGATCGCAATAAAGCAGAATGCCAAGTTATGGTTAGAAGATCTCGAAGGTTTGGACAAGAGAAGCCTGTGGGCATGCTAAAATCTTGAGTTGTACAAAGCTAAAATGATTCAAGATCACAACAAGTTGGTTCATTCTAGAGCTTTTTAACTAAGAGAGCTTATTTTAATTTTAAGGAGACTAATTTGCGTAAGATGGGAGGCAAGTTGAACCAGTTGGGATGGCCCTTTTGCCATACAAGGCATACCAAGAAAGATCTTATCAACTTATTAATCATGAGGGAGAGCTCCCAATGCCTCCAACCACTAGGCTCTACTTAAAGAAAAATTATAAATCATGTTTGAAAATAATTATCATCAATGAAATACCATTTTGAATTCAATCTCTTCCATATTGAAAGTATTCTTGTTTTTGAATCTACCATAGGAACGAGCGACATTCCTTCATCTCATAAAATAAACAAACTACAAAAAACATATAAAACCATATCTTTTTTTTATTGAGTAAAGCTCAAGTGGCACTCACTCAATATTTGCTCATTGGTGACATCTACCCTACTAGTGTGTCATCCTAGTGGTCTTCTTGCTTTGGAGGATGTAAGTCTACTATATTTTCCTTCTTTATTTGGCCATTGCACATCAACGAGCGGCTTGTTAGTTTGGTAGGCCTTACTGCATGGCCAGTAAGCTACCTCATGTTGGATTTATTTAAGAAGATGTGAGTCTGGTATGCTTTCTTCTTGGATTAGCCATCGTGCACTAACTGGGTCAAGTATATTTAAGGTTTAGGATAAGTCCTCTAGAGGCTCTTTCCCTCATGACTGCTTCAAGTCTGTGTCCAGTCCTTCCTCGAGGATCCATGCTTATTTGTCGTACTAGGTTAGATAGTATTTATCCCACCGATGATAGACTATCTCGATGATGAGTTCCTCTTGGAAAGTTGTAAGTCTACATGCTTTCTTTCTAGATTGATCGTTGGACATCGACGGGCATGTTAGGTTGGTTGGTTCTCACTATGCTGATAGATACACCACTCATGTTGATTGATACACCTTAGGTTGGTTGGTTCTCACACCTTAGGATACACCACTCATGACAGATGTAAGTCTCCTATGCTTTCTCCTTTAGTTGGCCACCATACACCTATAAGCTTTCTTTTCTTGGGCTCAAGATAATGCCCCTAGCAGCACCTCCCCTATGGGCACTATTTTGGATCACAGCCTTCGCATTCCCATTTAGACACTACCCAGGATACTATCAGATTGGATAGTTCCCATTTAAGAACCACATATGTGGTTGGAGAATTTGTCCTATGGATGTGTATTCTCCATGGTCCATATCGAGATAGTAGGTCGACATAGCTCCTTCTTAATGTTCGTACCAATAGGGTCCATGCATACATATAAACAAAATATATATTCACTTATGGATTAGGAGGACACCACTATACTTTTTAAGACATATGTTTGTACAAATCTCACTATAAGAATTGCCTGACTACCCTTGAGTTGATATAAATCCATAGCATCATTCATGTTGTAGTCACCCCTAAGTCAGATTTGATTTGTTGTGCTAATAATAGGTCACCCCAGTGGTTTTTCCCTCCTTTAGAAGATGTAAGTATGCTACACCTTCTTTCTAGCACAATCATTACCAAAGGCAACCCCTTATGTTTCCCTACCCTTAGACTATCCCTTTGGTTTGTAAATTTGAGATAGGACAAGTCTATAGCCCCTTCTCAGTGGGTCCATCACACACTAACATGGTCCATAAATTAAATCTTTTAAATTTGACCGAGCTCACATCCCCAACGGATATTCCCTCAATTCAAAATCAAACTTAGCCAAACAAACCATATCAAATCACATGAAATTATAATAAAATTCTTCTAGACTACTTTAAGTTGACATAAGTCCCCAGTGACATTCACTTAGTAGTCGCCCTAAGTTAGGTTCACTTTTTTGTGCATCTAACAGGTCACCCCAATGATTGTTCCTCACTTTAGGTTTTATTTATTTTAGTTTTTATTTTGTGTTTAGTTTATTTTATTTTGTTTATTCTATTTTTATTTTAGGTTTAGGTTTTTTCTGAGCTAGGGTTTATGTTTTTTTTTTTATTTATTTTTAGTTTTATTTAGGTTTTTAGGCTTAGTTTTTATTTATTTTATTTTAGTTTATTTTATTAGATTTTAAGTTTAGATTTATTTTTTAATTTAGTTTTTATTTTAGGTTTATTTTATTTTTACTAGTTTGTTTTTATTTAGGTTTATTTAGGAGTTTTTTATTTTACTAGCTAAGTTTTAGGTTTAGGATTTTTTTAGAGGTAGTTTAGAGCTCAGGGCCCAGCACTGGGTTTTTAGGGTTTATTTTGATAGGGTTTAGGGTTTTAGGTGTTTAGGGTAATTAGATGTTTAGGGTGGTAGAACTGGAGTAGGGTTTAGAGGTTTAGGTTGGTCAGTTTGAAGTTTTAGTTTAGGTTTTAGAGTAGTTTAGATTTAGGGTTTTGGGTTTCCTAGTTATAAGGTTTAGGGTAAGTTTTAGGGTTTTAAAGTTTATGGTTTATGGGGTTTTTTAAAAATAAAAATTAAGTAAACTAGTAGGTTTAGGTTTATTTAGTTTATTTAGTTTATTTTTTATTTATTTTAGTTTATTTGATTTTTTATTTTTATTTAGGTTTTTTATTTATATTTAATTTAGTTTTATTATTTTAGTTTAGGTTTTTTATTTCAGTTTATTTTTTAATTTTAGGTTTATTTATACTTATTTTTTAGTTTAGTTTAATTTTTATTTTATTTTTCAGGTTTAGGTTTTATTTTATTTTTTAGGTTTAGGTTTAGGTTTCTTTTTTTTTTTATAGTTTTAGGTTTATTTTAGGTTTTATTTTTTTTATTTAGTTTAGGTTTATTTTTTAGTTTATTTTATTTTATTTATTTTAGTTTAGGTTTAGGTTTATTTATTGAATCTATTTTATTTATTTTAGTTTAGTTTAGGTTTTATTTTATTATTTTATTTTATTTTATTTTAGATTTTATTTATTTTATTTTATTTTACATTTAATTTTTATTTTATTTAAGTTTTCTATTCTTAGTTTTATTTAATTTTTTGGTTTAGTTTAAGTTTTTATTTATTTTATTTTAGTTAATTTTTATTTTAGGTTTAGGTTTAAGTTTTAATTTATGTTTTAATTTTATTTATTTATTTTTTAGGTTTAGGTTTATTTGCTTATTTTTTAAGGGAAGCCCCATGTAGGGGTATTTTATTGCCACAAAAAGAGGGTTACAAGGTCCTTAAAAGGGGATAAACCTGAATCGCCAAAGAGCTATAATCAGCCTAAGGAGTAAATCTACATCCAAAGAGTAAAAGAAAGCATAAAACAATCAAAAGATACAAGATGGTTAACATAATAAGCTAAAATAAGAATAAAGCCAATGCTCGAGGATGTGGGAATGCATGATAATGGAGCGACACAAAAAGAAGGAGAGAGAATCACCGCAAAGTTATAATAAGAGGGATATTAGACAAGGTAATATCTAATAAAAAAGTTTGAAGAAAACAATATAATATGAGTATGGTAGTAAGGAATTGTGATAGAGAAGGCTAGGCTCAATCACATCTGAGTAGATACAAGTATGAGCATCCAAACTGAAGGGGGTTACATCACATGAGCTACCAACCAATAGGGAGTGAGATCATCACAGCCATCATAGCCAACAAACCTGTGAGGAGGTAGCACCCAATTGTTGATATTCTTGTGAGCTTTACTACCTGCAAACCTAAGCAATATCTTATCTAAAGTATATAGAGAATTGCTAAGAGCTGAAGGATAGGGAGTCTCATTCAAGAAAAATATCATCAATATATGCATCTTGACATGAGAATACATAAACATAAGAGAGTGAGCCATCTTAGCCAGAATCTCATCAATAGCCATTTCCAAGAAAGAAAGCAATCCAGCATACAATCCCTCCACAAGAAAATTGCAGAGAAGATAGCTTGGTGAAATTCCGCTAATCAAGTCAATGAGCCTATAATTAACACCATCCCAATCATATGATATACAAATGAAGCTTTGGTATGAAACAGCCCGAAACAAACCCCTTATTAATATCCCGGAGAAAAGCAAGTGGAAGACAAAGATAGCTCAACACAGAAGTGGACTGCAAAACCAACTAAAGTAGCACCCAAGAAAGTAGTTAGAGCGAAAAAAAGTAGAGAAGTAGCCCAATAGGTGGCTACAATTCGATAATCCATCGAAAATCTCATAAGACAAAGAGGCAACACACGATAGCTCAACACGAAATGGATGGAACCAACTAAAATTAGCACCCAAGAATAAGATAATCGATCAACAATCTGAAAAGAAGGCATCAAAAGGCAACACGATAGCTCAACACAAGAAATGACGCAACCAACTAAAATTAGCACCCAAGAAAAATAGTTAGAGCAAATAGATGCAGGCCACAATTGATAATCTCGACAATCAACTAGAAAACAAGACCAGCAAAAGAAGGAGAGAGAATCACCTCAACAGATGCACAACGATAGTCCCTTGAATAACTCCAAACCTACTGATCATGGAAAGCAAAACCAGAAACAACAGGACAAATATTGAAAAAATAACACAATTCCTTTCGCAATGAGATATTAGTGTAGCCATGGGATATCCCACCAAATAGTAATAAAGAAAATTGCAACAATAGGTGCTCAATAGTCTAAGAGCAAACAAAGAGTAGCTTTTGTCACATTAAGCCGATTGCCAAGGATATTGACAAATATAATCAAGAGGCATATAGGATAGACCATTGATTACATATAAGAGTAGAATGGTCTGATTTTCATGATCAACATGAGAAAACAAAGGTCCAACATCAACCCAAATGTTAACAACAAGAGCAAAAAATGAAATAGAAAGAGAGGGTAAACATAGTAAGAACCAAAAGGAGAAGCCAATAGGAAATCCATTCTCAGGGATAGAAGATTACCAAGCGAATTTTAAGATAATAAAGGTCCAAAACCACTTGGTAAGACAAGAAGTTACAAGATGGCAAAATCAGGTTTAGGAAAATTGGGAGAAGCAACATAAAAAAATCAGAGGCAAACCCAAAGGGATTAAAACCAAATTAAACAAATCAACAAACAACCATGGCAAAGAAACCTCCAAACCCAAAAAAGTAATTAAGCCCAATCCATTCCGCATAAGGATTTCACCAAAATAACCATTAAAAGAGACCGGGGGTATTACAATTTTTTCCCTTGGAAAGCATGGTGAGGTTAGGCATTATATTAGCAAGGACAGCCGGTTGTACAGAAAATCCTATAGCCCAACAGCCAACCAAAATCCTTTCAGCATAAGTGTTGAAACCTTTATGAATTAGGCCTTTAAGGAGAAAAGAGTCCCAAGGAATGTAAGCATCATCAAAATAAAAACTACAACCAGCATAATGCACACTAATCCGTTGCCTATAAGCAACATAGGTAGTAGCAATGCTCCAAGCCATATTTCCAGAGAGAAAAAACTGGTTAAAGAAGTTAGTACTAAAATCTAAGCCCATCAAAATAGATAACTTCCTCCAGCAATGGTTAATTCTCTCAGGTTTAGAAATGAATGTATCATTGAAATTAAAGTCCCAAGTTGGATTGCAGTTATAAAATCAGTAACAGGTAACACAAGGGTCAACTAGGTTCCAATTCAAGATATTGATGTGCATATAGTTCAACATCTGCCCCATAATATTGTAAATGCTAAAAACAGAATTCTTCCAACTAAAGGAGAAGGGGTAAAGACAAAGTCATGGCAAAGAGCACAAGACAAAGAATGATATCTATGAGGAGTATCCATAAAGAACACAAGGAAATAAAACCAAAAAAGGGAGGCAAGAAGATTCTGAGGTAAGGAAGCCCGAATTGTCCAAGTTAACCGCATAAGTATTTGGGTAATGTAAATTGATCAAAGAAGATGATCTTTAATCTTGCACCTGATTTGCAAGGTAATCAAGACAGTACCTTCACCAAACATGAGTGATGGTAAAATTCAAGAGAGAAGAGCCCTAGTTTGCTTGAGGAGGTAGTATAAACAAGCTGCTCATATTGGTAGAAGTCAAAGGTCAATCAAGAAGAAGCGTTAACCTCTATCCAAATATTGAGCCGACCATTTTGAAGACAAATTTCTAGTTTGTGGACTTCCATAAGCTCAAGATAAGGATAGTGGAAATAAGGGGATAAGCAAATGCACATAGGACTATACCCTTAGAATCCCAAAAAATGCCTCCACAACCAAAGCCATTATGAGAGATAGAGCCATCAGTATTAATTTTAACAATATGATCAAGAGGTTTTTTCCAAAAAACCATTCTATCATTTTGATAGTATGGCTGGTTTGGAAGTTTGAGGCCGCTTTATTGGCTACGATTTAAACCTTTAAAATGTTTGTGATGAATTAAATTGGCTTTAAACAAGTCACAAATTTTGTTTTTAGTTCTAGCAATAATCCTCATGTGATTCATACAAATCCCATGATGTTTAGCTGGTCCATCCATATGAACCAAATAAGAGTAATGGCATTATGATTTTAATATGACCTTTAATTGCATTGTCAAAGTAAACTTCAAGAAGTTGATATAAAGTAGAAGAACAATTAAAATTGAGTGTTGAATAGATCATCATACCAAATCCAAATTTTAGAGGCAATAGCCCCATTAACAAAAAAACATGGTTAACATTCTCAATATGAACAACATTGACATTTAGATGGTAAATAAAACCCTTTACCCCACAACAAAGAGTCAACAGAATAAAGTTTTAGGATAATGCCAAGTTAGAAGAGTAAGAAGAGGGATATTGTTATTCCAAATTTTGGAGAACACAATAGAAGAATCTTGAGTGTCTTGTGTGAAGCCACACACATTTTAAGGTTGAAATCCCCATTATGAGATAGCTTAAAGATAATCCGATCATGATTGTTAGAGTGATAGGAATGTTAGTAATCATATTTAAGAGTGGAAGGAATAGAATCAATCTTACTAGTGTTCCACTTGTGGTTTTGCCGAATGAATTAACTCTAAAGGAATGGAGTGAGTGTAGAGTAAGTCATCAATGGATCCACAACCACTTGTCTTGCCAAAAGAAGGAATTGAGTTTATGCCCCAAAAATTAAGGATTGCATCCCATTTGAGAACAAAGTCTTCTCCACACAGAGAATCACCGATTTAAAGGGACAAATGAGAGGATGTTTACCCGGCAATATTTAGAAGTCATGAAATTACCCAAAGACTATTTTTGCTCCTAAAATTCCACCAAAGTTTGTAGGAGAATGTATTGATAACTTCTTTGATGGATTTACATCCACCTCCCTCTTCAAGAGTACCACAACTTTTAGACCAAGATGACTGCATTCTTTTAGAGGAGGTATTGGTTCCCCAAAAAATTTGTTTAGACGCTCAATTCTATTGATGGTAGAGTTGGTAGCACACAATGGTTTGAAGAAGGTATATATGCATGGAATTTAGAGTGCTCTTGATCAAGGTAAGCCTACCACCAAAAAGAGTAAAATGAAATTCCGAGATTTTGTTAGAAATTTTTGAATTAGATCATCAAAAAGGTGTAATCTTTTTTGGCCTTTAAAGAGCAGAGCCCCAAGGTAATTAAGAGGGAGTTGGTTTTGCTTAAAATTAGTAATTCTGGATATTTGGTTAAGTTTATTAAGAGGAATCTTAGTTGAAGGAATAAAACCACATATTCCTTCATTAAGAAAAAGACCACTAACTTTACCAAAATCATTTAGGAGATTCTTAATGGTTTTAACATGTTGAAGGGGAGCCGAAGATAATGAAATCATCAAAAAGCTAAGATGAGAAATAGGAAACCTCCATGAGTTTTAAAAGACATATTAGGATTATTAGCAAAAGATCGTTAAGGCTCCTTGTATTCAATAGCGATGATAAAAAAGAGAAGGTGACAAGGTCACACCTTGCCTCAAACCATGGCTAGAAGGAAAGAAACCTATGGACTCACCATTCATGATAATCAAAACTAGACATTCGTGATACACCTTTTATAATCCAAATAAAACTATCGAAAAACCAAACAAATTTAGGATTTGAAAGAGAAATGAGAGATTGTCAAAGGCTTTAGAGATGTCCAATAATAAGATGTTGCCTCCTCTAGAAAGGACATCAATGTCATACCGCTCTTGAAGAAGAATATTATCCGATATTGTTTCAGGTTTAACAAAACCAGTTTGGTTTGGTGAGATGATTTTAGGGCTAAGCCTATTATTTATTAATTTAGCAATGAGTTTTTGAAAAAAGGTGCAAAGGCTAATAGGTCTAAAATCGCCCCAAGATTCAGGATTGTTAGTTTTGGAAATAAGGACAATAGAAGTGCTTGAAAAGTATTTGGGAATAGGATTGCCATCAAAGAAATCAATAACAGCATCAACTAGATCGATTTTAATAAATGGCCAACAATGCTGAAAAGAAGTGGAAAGCCGATCGAACATAGTCATTTATGTTCTTAAGAGTATTACTAATCTCCTCTTGAAGGACACATAGTGAGTAAATGATTATCCTCACTTAATCATAGGGATAAGATGGGTGTTTGATAAAGTTCCAGAACGATTAGAATTTAATAAAGTTTGGAAATGATGTATAGAATCCTTAATATCATTATTATCGTTATCCATTCACCATTAGAGTTCTTAATTTTTTTAATCGAGTTTAAGGCTTTCTTTATTGCAAATGGCATGAAAATTGTGTTTCTCACCATCGAATATGTTTGCTTGTGGCTTTTGATGCCAATAGGTTTCTTCCATGTTTTGATAATTAACCAAGTTATTCTTGGCAATGTTCAACTCTCAAGTTTATCGGGATCGGGAGACTTTCTTCAAGAGAACAAACCTCTTGTTCCATAGCTTTAAGATTTGTGAAAAGGTTTTAAAATGTGTTTGTTCTACCAATTAAGATTTTGTTTAAGTCTTTAAGCTTAAGCCAAAGACGAGTCATACCTTTAACGAATTATCCGGGAAAATAGGTACATCCAATTAGTGAGAATGACATTGAAGTCACTATGTTGGGTCCACATATTTTGAAATCTAAAGGAGAGGGTAGACGTTAGGGGGATTTTGAAGGAAATCAAAAGAGGAGCATGGTCAGACAAAGTTCTGCTCAAATGCTCAACAATGGTAGTAGGCCACTGATTGATCCAAAGAGAATTAAAGAGGGTCCTATCAAGATGTTGCCAAAGTCTAGAGTTGTGCCACGTGAAGTTAGACCCAGTGAAACCAATGTCGATCAGATTGTAATCAAGGATCATATTTGAGAAGTCCTCCATGGAATGAAGGTTAGGAGAACATCCTCCCCTTCTTTTGAACTAGCTATGATAGTATTGAAATCACCTCCAACCAACCGTGGAAGGTTAGCAAGGAAGAAGGTGTATAAGTGATTCCAAAGGATGTTCCTACCACTCTATTACAAGAAGCATAGATAAAAGAGCCAAAAGTCGATAAGTCACCTAAGGAGATTTTGACATTAACCAATTGGTCAAGATCATCAATGATGGAAATGGTGATGGAGTTGTGCCAAAAGCACCAAATTTTATTATTAAGATTGAAGAAGAAATTATGAAAACCAAGGGATCTAGCGACAAAAGCAATCTTAGAAGAATTATTGAAAGGTTCAATAAGAACAAGTAACTTGATATTATGAACACGACAAAGACTCCTAACACGATTGCGAACAGGAAGGGACCCACAACCCTGGATATTCCAAATAAGAAAATTAATCATAAGGGGACAACCAAAAGGGAAAAGGAAAAAAGAAAGGAAAGAAAGGAGAGAAATGATGACACATTACTTGTGTGGGGTGAAAGAAGAGCGAGTGGTTCTAGTGGGGTTATTATTAGAAAATTTTTCTTTGTAGAGTTTTTTATTTTTAACAATTTGAAAGGGTCTATCAGAATCCAAATTATCTCCATCAGAAAGTGATTGATTTTTGGGTTTTGGAATAGTAGAAGAATCTATCAATGTTTTAGAAGAGGGGATTTCACCTTCTTCCGTATCGGATAGAGTGTGAGAAATTGGGTTCAATTGATTATCACTCTGAAGGGAAATAGATGGGGAAGTTTTGGCACCATTCGTAATACAAATATCTTTCTCAATATGTTCAAGCCGGGGTCATCATTGTTTTGGTCCATTATATGATTCCCATTCAAATTGTTTAATTGGGTGTCCAATATAAGGCTACCATTCAGATTTTCAGTAGGATTTAAATAAAGTAAAGAACTATCGTGGGAAACTAGATTGTTACTAGCAGGGGTGAGGTTAGGTAAATTGCCATTGCCACACCCTCAATGGCTATTTTAGTACCAAGGTCGAGTGTTTTCCACTAGACAGACAGGAGGTGTAGGAGAGGTTCTTTTGAGTATTTTAGGCACATATGCTAGAGTAGTGGTTTTCCCAGTTCCATTAATGGTATTCATATTCTTTGGTAAATTTTTTTTGAGATTAGGATGAAGCACAAAGCATTCTGAGTGATCGTGCCCGTGAATCTTGTAGTGAGTGCAAAAGACTGGAAAATTTTTGAATTCAACTTTTTGACTATATCCAAATTTTTTGGAGCCAATCCAAACCTCTTTGGGATATTTTTTTGTGATGTCTATCTCAATGAGAATACGAGCAACAGATGGCCTAGATCTAGTGGTCGTTGCTTGGTCTATTTGGAGAGGCCTACCAAAAGGCCGCCAAAGCAAACAAAACTTGATGAGTGACATAGTGTATTAGCATGTTAGGAAAAGCAAGCCAAAGAGGGACAATGGGAGATTCCTCTTGAAATCAAAGAGGGCGACCATTTCAAAAGCCATTTTGACAATTATGCACAAAGGATGAGCAAGAGAAAACCAGTAATCTAAATCATTTGAGAGTTGAATAAGAATGTGACGGGATCGATGCCCATAGAGAAAGTACCCATAATTTTAAACTATGAAAGAAGGATATTATCAAGAGTCATCAAGGAAAATTTACCCACCAAAGCAAACTCAAGGGCTTAGCAAGTTTCTCAACATCCCGATCAACACATTACGCCGATAATCCGATAAGATGTCAAAATGAGATTAACAAGCATTCGAAGCTAGAGATCTTACCGGATAGAGCATCTTTGAATGATTTAATAAGGTGTATTAATAGGTTCAATCAATCCAAAACTAGAGTCAGAGAAGACCGCTTAAGATCGAGAGGCGACGGGTCGGGATTCGCAGAGACCAGAGCCTCCGCCATTGCTCTAATCCAATGATGTCACATACGGGGGAGCGCAATATGCGTGCTCAGGCCGAGAGAAGCATGCAGAGAAGCGGCCAATAACCCAAGAACGGCCAAACCACCAAGGGGAAGGCAAAATCTCCAAAGAGGGAGCGCAGCCGAGAGGGAGATCATTTGGGTTTAAGTTTTTTGGTTTCTCAGGTTTGGGTTTATTTACTTATTTTATTATTAAGTTTTATTTAGTTTAGGTTTAGGTTTTTGGTTTAAGTTTAGTTTAGTTTGGGGGTTTAGGGTTTAGGGTTGTAGGTTGTAGGTTTAGGGTGTAGAGTTTAGGTTTAGGGTTTATGGTTTAGAGTTTTAGTTTTTATGGGGTTTAGGTTTAGGGTTTTAGTTTAGGTTTTTAGGTTCAGTTTATTTTAGGGTTTAAGGTTTTTTTAAAATAGAGAACAAATTCATATTCAACATTTCTTTTTTTCAATTTCATCAACCAAGTAATACAAGTTTTCTAACACAAGCATGACATAGATAAAAAATGAGCAGATAGAAAATTAAAACCTTAGATAACTAATCATCTATAAAGTCTTAGTTCCAAGTAGCAAGGATCATTCTTCTTAATTTCTCTAGTTCCCATTAACCATCTCTCTTTGTGGTGATCCATCACCATGTCTATAACCTCCATTAGCCTCCATAACCACCACTACTCCATATCCACCTTATACCACCACGATAACCATTTGCCTTGCCTCCACCAATCTAGCAGCCTAGTGACAATGATGTTTTATATTCTTAGGTTTTATTCATTGGTGTGGTTTAGATTTATTTTTAATTTATATTTTTTATTTTAAGTTTAGAGTTTTAGTTTTATTTTATTTTTGTGGTTTAGTTTAGGTAGTTTAGAGTTTTTGGTTTTAGTTTTAGGGTTTTGGTTTAGGTTTATCATTTTAGGTTCAGGTTTAGTTTGTGGGTTTAGGTTTGTGGTTTTTTTGTGGTTTATTTATTTTGGTTTGTGGTTTGGGGTTTTAGGATTTAGAGTTTTTTTGGGTTTAGGGTTTATTTTAGCTTTGTGATTTAGGTTTAGCAGGTTAGTTTAGGAGAGTTTTAGGGTTAGGTGTGGTTTTAGTAGGGTAGGGTTAAGTTTTTGGTAGGCCTGGGGTAGGTTATAGGTTGGTTTATGGTTTTAGATAGAGTAGGGAGGGTTTCTTTTAATAATAGGTTTTATAGATTTTATTTATTTAGTTTTATTTTATTTTAATTAGTTTATTTATTTATTTAAGTATTTATTTTAGGTTTTATTTTAGTTTAGGTTTATGTTTATTTTTAGTTTAGATTTATGTTAGTTTATTTTAGTTTAGTTTAGATTTTATTTTATTTCCAGGTTTTAGGTTTTTAGGTTTATTTTAGGTTTATTTAGTTAGGTTTTAGTTTATATATTTAGTAGGGTTTAGGTATTATTTAGGTTTAGGTTTTATATTTTAGTTAGTATTTATTTAGTTTAGTTTATTTTGTTTGTTTAGTTTTATTTTATTTGTTTTTAGGTTTATTTTTAGGTTTAGGTTATTATTTATTTATTTTATTTATTTATAGGTTTATTTATATACATTTAGTTTTATATTTTTAGGTTTGTGGTTTATATTTTAGTTTATTTTTTATTTATTTTATTTTATTTTATTTTTTTATTTATTTATTTTAACATTTAGGTTTAGGTTTAGGTTTAGGTAGTGTTGGTTTAGTTTAGGTTTTTTATTTATTTATTATTTTATTTGTGTTTTAGTTATTTTATTTTAGGTTATTTTAGTTTGGTTTTTTAGTTTTTAGATATTTAGGGTTTTAGTGGATTAGGGTTTAGTTTTAGGGTAGTAGGGTTTTGGGTTTAGGCCTAGGGATTGGGTTAGGTTTTTTAGTTTTAGGTTTAGGGTTTTAATTTTTTTTATTTTTTTTTATTTTTAAATAAGTAAATGGTATTTAATTTATTTTTATTTATTTTTTATATTTTTCTTTATTTTATTATTGTTTTAGTTTAGTTTATTTATTTTAGGTATTTATTTTAATTTTTTTATTTAGTTTATTTTATTTAGGTTTAGTTTAGTTTAGTTTTATTTTTTATTTAGTTTTTTAGGTTTTTTTATTTAAATTTAGGTCAGTTAGTGTAGGGTTTAAGAATTAGGTTTAGGGTTAGGGATAGGGTTTGGGGTTTATTTAGGATCAGGGTTAGTTGGGTTTTTTTTTTAAATCAAATTAGTTTAGGTTTATTTAATTTATTTAGTTAATTTTCATCATTTATTTTATTTTATTTTTTTTTATTTAGGTTTATTATTTATTTTTATTTAGTTTAGTTTATTTTAGTTTTTTTATTTTAAGTTTATTTTGTTTAGTTTATTTTAAGTTTATTTTTATATTTTATTTTTATTTTTATGTTTAGTTTTATTTTATTTTTTTAGGTTTAGGTTTTATGTGTTTCTTTAGGTTTTTTTTTAGGTTTATTTTTTTAGGTTTAGGTTTATTTTTTAGTTTATTTTATTATTTAGTTTAGGAAGTTTAGTTTATTTTATTTATTTAGTTTATTTAATTTAGTTTAGGTTTAGGTTTAGGTTTTTCTTAGTTTATGGTTTAGGTTTATGTTTTATTTTTAGGTTTTTTTTTAGGTTTAGGTTTTACTTTGTATTTTATTTTTATTTTTAGGTTTTATTTCTTTTATTTTATGTTTAGTTTTATTTATTTAGGTTTATTTTATTTTTTAGTTTAGTTTTATTTTATTTATTTATTTTATTTTAGTTTCTTTATTTTATTTTATTTTATTTTACATTTTAGGTTTAAGTTTAGATTTAAGTTTAGGTTTAGGTTTAGTTTATTTTATTTTATTATTTTATTTCATTTTTGTTTATTTATTTATTTAAATTTTAGGTTTTATTTAGTTTATTTTAGTTTTTTTTTATGCTTTATTTAGGGTTAGGTTTGGTGTTTTGGTTTAGGGTTTAGTTTTAGGGTTTAGGGTTTAGGGTTTAGGCTTTAGGGTTTAGGGTTTAGAGTTTATGGTTTAGGGTTTTAGGATTTAGGGTTTATACCATTTTTTTTTTTTTTTAGGGAAACCCCATGATACGGGGGTATTTTATTGCCACAAAAAAAGGGTTACAAGGTCCTTAAAGGGGATAAACTCTAAAACTACTCAAAGAGCACTCTAAGGAGTAAATCCCCATCTAAGTACATCCAAGAGCAAAAGAAAACATTAAAGCAATCAAAAGATACAAGTTGATTAACATAATAAGCTAAAGAAAGGATAAAGCCAATCTGATGGTTGTAAGAGTGCTTGGTAATATGGAGCAAACCAGATAAAAAAAAGAGAGAAACACCGCAAAGTTATAATGAGAGATTAGAACTAAGGTAATGATAAAAGGATAGAAGGAAACAATATAATATGAGTATGATAATAAGGAAATGTGATAGAGAAGGCTCAGCTCAATCACACATGTTGGGGTAGATGCAAATATGAGCATCCAAACTTCAATAAGGGTTACATCACATGAGCTACTACCAACCAAGAGTGAGAACATCACGCCATCATAGCCAACAAACCGTGAGAAGGAAGCACCCGCTATTGATATTCTTGTGAGCTTTATTACCGCAAAACCTAAGCAAAATCATATCTAAAATATATAGGTAATTGCTAAGAGTCAAGGATAAGGAGTCTCATTCAAGAAATTATCATCAATAGCCATCTTGAGTTAAGAATACATAAACATAAGTGAGTGAGCCATCTTAGCCGTAATCTCATGAGTAGCCATATTAAGGAAAGTTCAGATATAATCCCTCCATAAGAAAATTACAGGAGACAACTTTCAAAAGTTAAATAAGTCAATGAGTTTATAATTAATACCATCCCCATCACATGATATGTAAATGAATCTTTCAAGTAAAACAACCGTGAAACAATCCTTATTAATGTCCGAGAAAGAAATAGTAAAGGAAGAAGATAACTCAACATAGGAAATGAATGAACAACCAAAATGAGCACCAGAAATAGTTGGAGCAAGAGCCCAATAGCAAGATTCGTGGCCCCATTCAAGAATTCCATCAACAATCAATCGAGAGAATAAAAGAAAAAGGCAACAACATCCAAGATAGAAGGGACTATTCACCATAATACCAATCTTTAGAATAAAATAAGACATCAACCACAAAATAGGTGTGATGCGAAAAAATAGGAGATAAATTGCACGGCAAACAAATTCAACCCCAAGCAAACAATGAGGTATTAAAAACTGAGGCCATAATTTCATGAGAATCAAAAGCAAAACAAAGATGTAACCAAGTAAAAGGCGACAAGAGCCAAGACATCCAAAGCCAATACATGAAAGGGCATAAAGATTGCATTCAACGAGCCAAGACAAAAAGACAAGAAGAAAACAGACATTGGGTCCATAATAGAAACCACAAGGGTAATGTAGATCGAAGTAGCATAATGAGTAATACCCTCAGATAGAAATAGACACTCGAGAGACAAACAACAAAATTGCTAGTGAAAGAATACAAATTAGGATCCACATTAGGATCCAAAAAACAAGAGAGACAGTCAAGACAAAAAATAGCAAGAATAGCAAGACCACGCCAAACAAGAAGGGACAACATAGTACCATAATTCGTGAAAGCCACAATGTGACACCAATGACCAAAATAAAAATAGAGACATAATCAAGTATAGCAAAACCCTTAATCATATCAAAGATAACCAACACAAGAAAAACTAAGTGTGAAAAGACAGCAATGATAGCCAATCCCAAAGCAGAGGTTATCGATTGGAACCCAATTAGCAAAAGGATCAAAAATTGTAAAATGAAAATATCATTAGATCCGCATAAAACAATATAATAAAAGGCAAAACCAAGAAACCGTGACAACAACAAATAGAAAACCATCCAAGCCTCTTAATCGAATAACAATGCCATAGTTAATAGCCAAGAAGATATAACATAGAAATAAGTATCTTGAGTGCAAAGAATCGCATAAAGAAACACCAAAAAACTTGACAATCAAGACAAGAAAAAACCAACTTTTGCCATAAACCACCCATCCGTGATAAATAAAGGTAATTGATACCAGAATGGGTTAAAACAAAACCAACCAAGCAATCAACAACATCTTGTGAACAAACAAACCAAAAGAAATAGCAGAGAATATTAATCCAACCCAATAACCAAGGTAGTTAATACCAACAAGCCAAGAATCCACCCCAAAAGCATATATAAAGATATGGGAAGAAAAACCACAAAGCCAATCAATAAGGGCATTCAAAGCATTAGTAGGATGATTAGTCACATTAATCCGTGATATCCCTACCACAAGGAACATTCATAACAAAGAAGCAACACTATCCCAATTCAGCATAATCCTTGGAGAAATACCCCATGTGCCATAATAACAATCATTGAGAGTATACAAAACATAGGTTAAGACAAGAGAACTTGATTAGTAGTTGATGCACAATACTAGTAAAGAAAATGGGATACTATAGAAGTTACACAAGGGACAATTAATCGATAATCAAATCCACAAACATCCAAAATCTTAAACAAAGAAGTAACATCGACTATACTTCAAATAAATGACACTCCAATCCAAGAAGGTAAATAAAGACAAACCCATTAGATGCGATTTCAATATAAATAATGATAAATATGATTCACACAGAAATGAGTAATCCAAATAATCAGAATCGAAAGTCACTCCCATCGAAAGCAACTAATGCAACATTGTAAGCCACTAGAATATAAAAATAAGAAGATGATTCCAAGTAGAGACATCATTACCAAGAATTTTAAGAAAATAAAGGTCCAAAACCAGAACTTGCTAAAGTGTGCAAGATGGCAAAAAAATAGCGGGAGGAAAATTGGGAGAAGCGGCGAGAAAAAACTGCGCAGAACCAGGGATGAAAAACCAAATCAACAAACAAATCAACAAACAACCATGGCAAACCTCCAAAACCCAAAAAGCAATTAAACCCAATCCATTCGGTATAAGGATTTTGGACCAAAATAACCATTAAAAGAGACCGGGGTATTACAATTTCTTCCCTTGTAGGAAAGCATCGAGGTTATGCATTATATAAGCAAGGATAGCCAGCTGAAGTCCCAAGCAACCAACCAAAATCCTTTTGAGATAAGTGATGGAACCTTTATGAATAAGGCCTTTAAGGAGGAGAGAGTCCCAAGGAATGTAAGCATCGAAAGTACTATAATCATCAAAATAAAATGCAACCAGATAATGCACACTAATCCGATGCCTAGAATCAACATAGTTAGTAGCAATGCTCCAAGCCATATTGTCGAGAAAAAGCGGTTAAAGGAGTTAGTATAAAATCTAAGCCCATCAAAATAGATAACTTCCTCCACCAAAAAAGAAAGCTTCCAACTAAAGAGAAGGGGTAAGGCGAGTCATTGCAAAGAGCACAGAAGAATGATATCTATGAGGAGTATCCATAAAGAACACAGGAAGAAAACCAAAAAAGGGAGGCAAAGAGGAGAATTAGATTACAGGTAAGGAAGCCAGTTGTCCAAGTTAACAGACCATGCAAGTATTTGGGTAATGTAAATTGATCAAAGAAGATGATATTGTCTAATCTACTGATTTGCAAGTGTGACAGGTGTTACCTTCACAAACATGAGTGATGGTAAAATTAGGTTGAGAGAGAAGAGCCCTAGTTTTCTTGAGGAGGTAGTACAAACAAGCGTTGCTCATATTGGTAGAAGTCAAAAAATCAGAAGAGCGTCCACCTCTATCCAAATATTGAGCCGACCATTTTGAATACAAATTTCTAAGCTTTGTGGTGCCATAAGCTCGATAAGGACGATCTTTGGAAATAAGGGGATAAGCAAATGCACATAGGACTATACCCTTAGAATCCACGAAAATGCCTCCACAACGAGCCATTATGAGAGAGCCATGTATTAATTTTAATAATATGATCAAGAGGTTTTTTCCAAAACCATTCTATCATTCTATAGTAAGTAGTCGGAAGGTTGAGGCCAGGTTATTGGCTAGATTTACAACCTTTAAAATGTTTGTGATGAATTAAGTTGGCTTTAAACAATTCACAAATTTTGTTTTAGTTAGCAATAATCCTCATGTGATTCATATGAATCCCATGATGTTTAGCTTCATTTCAGTCCATCCATATGAACCAAATAAGAGTAATGGCGATTATGATTTTAATATGACCTTTAATTGCATTGTCAAAGTAAACTTCAAGAAGTTGATATAAATTAAAAGAACAATTAAAATTGAGTGTTGAATAGATCGTCATACCAAATCCAAATTTTAGAGGCAATAGCCCCATTAACAAAAACATGGTTAACATTCTCAATATGAGAACAACATTGACATTTAGAGGGTAAGTAAAACCCTTTACCCCACAACAAAGAGTCAGAGAATAAAGTTTTTTAGGATAAGCCAAGTTAGAGCAGTAAGAAGAGGGGATATTGTTATTCCAAATTTTGGAGAACACAATAGAAGAATCACAGTGTCTTTAGTGTGAAGCCACACATTTTAAGGTTGAAATCCCCATTATGAGATAGCTTAAAGATAATCTGATCATGATTGTTAGGAGTGATAGGAATATTAGTAATCATATTTAAGAAAGTGGAAGGAATAGAATCAGTAATCTTACTAATGTTCCACTTGTGGTTTTGCCAGAATGAATTAACTCTAAGAGCGGAAGTGGAGTGAGTGTAGAGTAAGTCATCAATGGATCCACAACCACTCCAGTTGTCTTGCCAAAAGAAGGAATTGCCAGAGTTTATGCCCCAAAAAATTAAGGATTATGCATCCCATTTGTGAGAACAAAGTCTTCTCCATATAGAATCACCCGATTTAAAGGGACAAATGAGAGGATGTTTACCACGGCAATATTTAGAAGTCATCAAATTGGTCCAAAGACTATTTTTGCTCCTAAAATTCCACCAAAGTTTGTAGGAGAAGGCATTGATAACTTCTTTGATGGATTTATCGGACCTCCCTCTTCAAGAGTACCACAATTTTTGGACCAAGATGACCAGTGCATTTTTTTAGAGGAGGTATTGGTTCCCCAGAAGAATTTGTTTAATAGACGCTCAATTCTATTGATGGTAGAGTTGGTAGGCACAATGGTTTGGAGAAGGTATATAGGCATGTAATTTAGAGTGCTCTTGATCAAGGTAAGCCTACCACGAAAGAGAGTAAATGAAATTCCCAAATCGAAATTTTGTTAGAAATTTTTTGAATTAGATCATCAGAAAGGTGTGATCTTTTTTGGCCTTTAAAAAGTGGAGCCCCTAGGTAATTAAGAGGGAGTTGATTTTGCTTAAAATTAGTAATTCTGGATATTTGGTTAAGTCTATTAGGGTGGAATCTTAGTTGAAGGAATAAAAGCATTTTCCTTCATTAAGAAAAAGACCACTAACTTTACCAAAATCATTTAGAAGGTTCTTAATGGTTTTAACATGTTGAAGGGAGCCATTGCAAGAAGATAATGAAATCATCTCAAAGCTAAGATGAGAAATAGGGAAACCTCCATGAGTTTTAAAAGACATATTAGGATTATTAGCGAAAAGATCATTAAGGCTCCTTGGCGTGTATTCAATAGCGATGATAAAAGAGAAGGTGATAGTGGGTCACCTTGCCTCAAACCATGGCTAGAAGGAAAGAAACCTATGGACTCACCATTCAAGATAACCGAAAACCTGACATTCGTGATACACCTTTTTATAATCCGAATAAAACTATCAGAAAAACCAAACAAATTCAGGATTTGAAAGAGAAAATCCCATGAGAGATTGTCAAAGGCTTTAGCGATGTCCAATTTGAATAAGATGTTGCCTCCTCTAGAAGGGACATCAATGTCATGAACCAGCTCTTGTGCAAGAAGAATATTATCGATATTACTCTGTGTTTAACAAAACTGGTTTGATTTGGGGAGATGATTTTAGGAAGCAAAGGGCTAAGTCTATTGTTTATTAATTTAGCAATGAGTTTTTGAAAAATGGTGCAAAGACTAATTGTCTAAATCAAGATTGAGATTGTTTGGAAATAAGGACAATAGAAGTGCTAGAAAAGTATTTGGGAATAGGATTGCCATCAAAGAAATCAATGACATCAACTAAGTCAATTTTAATAAATGACCAACAATCTTTGAAAGAAGTGGTCATATAGTCGGCCGACAAGAGTCGGTGTTCATGTTCTTAAGAGTATTACTAATCTCCTCTTGGGAAGGACACATAGTGAGTAAATGATTATCTCACTTAATCATAGAAGGGATAAGATGAGTGTTTGATAAAGTTCCCAACACGGATTAGAATTTAATAAAGTTTGGAAATGATGTATGTGATCCTTAATATCATTATTATCGGTTATCCATTCACCATTAGAGTTAATTTTCTTAATCGAGTTTAAGGCTCTCCATTTATTACAAATGGCATGAAAATACCCGGTGTTTCTGTCACCATCAGCAATATGCTTGCTTGCGGCTTTTTTGATAATAGGTTTCTTCCATGTTTTGATAATTAACCAAGTATTCTTGGCAATGTTCAACTCTTCAAGTTTCTTTGGGATCAGAGACCTCTTCAAGAGAACAAACCTCTTGTTCCATAGCTTTAAGATTTGTGAAAAGGTTTTGAAAATGTGTTTGTTCCACCAATTGAGATTTTGTTTAAGTCTTTTGAGCTTAAGCCAAGATGAGTCATACCTTTATGAAATTATCGGAAAATAGGGGCCATCCAATTAGTGTGAGTGACATTGGTGAAGTCACTATGTTGGGTCCACATATTTTGAAATCGAAAGGAGAGAGTAGGCGGGTAGGGGATTTTTGAAGGAAATCAAAGAGGAGCATGGTCGAGACAAGTTACGCTCAAATGCTCAACAATGGTAGTGAGCCGATTGATCCAAAGAGAATTAAAAGAGGTCCTATCAAGATCGCCAAAGTCTAGAGTTGTGCGTGTAATTAGACCGGTGAAACCAATGTCGATCGGTGCAATCAAGGATCATATTTGAGAAGTCCTCCATGGAATGAAGGTTAGGAGAACATCCTCCCCTTCTTTCCAACTAGCTATGATAGTATTGAAATCACCTCCAACCAACCAGGGAAGGTTAGCAGGAAGCGAAGGTGCGTAAGTGATTCCAAAGGATGTTCCTACCACTCTATTACAAGAAGCATAGATAAAAGAGCCAAAAGCGATAAGTCACCTAAGGAGATTTTGACATTAACCAATTGGTCAAGATCATCAATGATGGAAATGGTGATGGAGTTGTGCCAAAAGCACCAAATTTTATTATTAAGATTTAAAAAGAAATTATGAAAGCCAAGGGATCTAGCGACAAAAGCAATCTTAGAAGAATTAATGAAAGGTTCAATAAGAACAAGTAACTTGATATTATGAACAAGACAAAGACTCCTAACACGATTGCGGACAGGAAGAGACCCACAACCCCGGATATTCCAAATAAGAAAATTAATCATAAGGGGACAACCAAAAGGGAAAAAGAAGAGAGAAAGGAGAGAGAGGAAAGAAATGATGACACATTACTTGTGTGGGGTGGAAGAAGAGTGAGTAGTTCTAATGAAATTATTATTAGAAATTTTTGCTTTGTAGGGTTTTTTATTTTTAACAATTTGAAAGGGTCTATCATAATCCAAATTATCTCCATCGAAAAGATTGATTTTGTGTTCCGAATAGTAGAAGGATCTATCAATGTTTTAGAAGAGGATTTCACCTTCTTCCCTATCGGATAGAGTGTGAGAAATTGGGTTCAATTGATTATCACTTTGAAGGGAAATAGATGGAGAAGTTCTAGCACCATTCGTAATACAAATATCTTTCTCAATATGTTATGAAGCCATAGGGTCATCATTGTTTTGGTCCATTATATGATTCTCATTCAAATTGTTTAGTTGGGTGTCCAATATAAGGCTACCATTCAGATTTTCGGTAGGATTTAAATGAACAAAAGCTATCATGGGAAACCAAATTATTACAAGCAGGGGTGAGGTTAGGTAAATTGTCATTGGTATCGTCACACCCCTCAATGTGCATTTTAGTACCAAGGTCAGAGTGTTTTCCACTAGACATCAGGAGGAGGTGTGGGGAGGAGAGGTTCTTTTTGAGTATCTTTAGGCACATATGCTAGAGTAGTGGTTTTCCCAGTTCCATTAATGGTATTCATATTCATGGTAAATTTTTTTTGAGATTAGGATGAAGCACAAAGCATTCAGTGGTTGTGCGTGAATCTTGTGAGTGCAAAACAGAAAATTTTGAATTTGACTTTTGACTATATCCAAATTTTTTGAGCCAATCCAAACCTCTTTGGGATATTTTTTTGTGATGTCTATCTCAACGAGAATCTGACGACGGATGGGCTAGATCTAGTGGCGTTGCTTGTCAATTTGGAGAGCCTACCAAAAGGCAGCAAAACAAAACTTGATGAGTGACATAATGTATGTGCATGTTAGGAAAAGCAAGCCAAAGAGGGACAATGGGAGATTCCTCTTTGACATCAAAGAGGCGACCATTTCAATACGCATATGACAATTATGCACAAAATAAGAATGATAAAACGCGAATAATCTAAATCATTTGAGAGTTGAATAAGAATGTGACGGATCGATCAGAGATGAAAGTACAGATAATTTTAAACTATGAAAGAAAGAGCGAATATTATCAAGAGTCGGGCGTCAAGGGAGAATTTATCCACCAAAGCGAACTCGAAGGGCTTAGCAAGTTTCTCAACATCCTGATCTCAACACATTATCGGCAATCCACGATAAGATGTCAAAATGAGATTAACTGAAGCATTCGAGCTAGGGATCTTACCAGATAAAGCATTTTTGAATGATTTAACAGCAAGTGCATTAACGACAATCGAATCAAAACACAGAGTCGGCGAAAGCGGTCGGCGTCGAGAAGCGATGGGGGATTGAGACGAGCCTCGCCATTGCTCTAATCAAGGATGTCACACATACGAGAGAGGAACGCTCAGGCAGAGAGAGAGAAGCATGGACAGCAAATACCAGGGCTAATCCAGAGGAACTCAAAATGCTTGAGAGAGGATACAGAGGTGTTTATAGTTTTGGTTTATGTTTTAGGGTTTAGGGTTTTAATGTTTAGAGTTTAGGGTTTAGTGTTGTAGGTTTAGGGTTCAGGGTTTAGGGTTATGGTTTTTTTTAATTTTTTTTAATTTTTAGGTTTATTTAGTTTATTTAGGTTTATTTTTTATTTATTTTACTTAATTTTATTTTTTTTATTTTATTATTATATAGTTTAGGATATTTATTTTAGGTTTTTTATTTTAATTTATTTTTTAGGGTTTAGGTTTTATTTTTATTTTGTTTTTTAGGTTTAGGTTTTACTTTTAATTTTTAGGTTTAGCTTTAGGATTTTATTTTATTTTTTTAGGTTTAGGTTTTATGTTTTTTATTTAAGTTTATTTTTAGGGTTTTTTTTTTAGTTTAGGTTATTTTTTTAGTTTATTTTATTTTATTTTGGCTTTAGGTTTAGGTTTTATTTTAGGTTTTATTTATTTTAGTTTAGTTTATTTTAGTTTAGGTTTAGGTTTATTTTCTTTTTATTTTAAGTTTAAGTTTTTTTTTAGTTTAGGGTTTAGGTTTTATTTTTTTATTTATTTTTAGGTTTTATTTTTGGGTGTATTTTTTTAGGTTTAGATTTTTATTTATTTTTTATTTTATTTTATTTCAAGTTTCTTTTATTTTTATTTAGGTTTATTTTTTATTTTATTTAGGTTTTTTATTATTTTAGTTTAGTTTAGGGTTTTATTTATGTTATTTTAATTTTATTTTTATTTTTTATTTTATTTTCTTTTTAGGTTTAGGTTTAGATTTAGGTTTTAGTTTAGGTTTTTATTTAATTTAATTTTTTTATGTTATTTTGGTTTAGGTTTTTTTATTTATTTTACTTTTATGTTTTATTTAGTTTAGGTTTAGGATTTTATCTTATAGGGTTTAAGGTTTAGCTTTTAGGGTTTAGAGTTAGTTGAGGGTTTAGGTTTTGGGGATTAGGGTTTTGAGTTTAGCATTTAGGGTTTATGTTTTAGGGTTTAGTGTATTAGGGTTTAGGGTTTAGGGTTTTTAGGGTTTAGGGTTTTGACTTTAGGTCTAGGGTTCAAGTTATAGTTTAGTGTTTATGGTTTTTGGTTTTTTTTTAATAGAGAGAAATTTCAGATTCAACATTTGTTCTTTTCAATTTCATCAACCAAGTAACACACCAACTATTCTAAGACACAAGAGATGACATAGATAAAAGTGAGCATGAGTAGAAATTAAAAACCCTAGGTAACTATAACTATCTAATGTAGTTTATAAGTTAGTATTATCGTTCTTTCTTTTCCCATGAAGTCTCTAGCAGGATCCACCATCACATCCCCGATCTCTCCCTCTGTCACCACCAAAGCTGTAAGCTCCGTCGTTCCTCCCACCTAAATAACCACCACTGCTCCAACCACCACTTCCATTTCCACCAGCACCTCCAGATCCCTGACCACCATTACAACAACCACATTGCCTTAGCCTCCATGATCTAGGCTAGCACGGTTGATGGTCATGTTTTAGGTTCTTCCCATTCTTAGGAATTAGTTTTAGGTTTTGTTTTATTAGGTTTTGGGTTTAGGTTTATTTTTTAATTTAGTTACTTTAATTTTAGGTTTAGGGTTTGGGGTTTAGGGTTAGAGTTTAGGGTTTAGGGTTTAGGGTTTAAAGTTTATATGGTGTAAGGTTTAGGTTTAGGGTTTTAGGGTTTATGCTTTTAGGGTTTTGGTTTAGGGTTTAGGGTTGTAGGTTTATGGTTTAGAGTTAGTTTTGGGGTTTAGGGTTTTTTTACAAAAAAAATTAAGTAAACCTATAAGTTTAGGTTTTTTTAATTTACATAGTTTATTTTTATTTGTTTTAGTTTATTTTATTTTTTATTTTTATTTAGGTTTTTTATTTTTATTTAGTTTAGTTTATTTATTTTAGGTTTATTTATTTAAGTTTAGGTTTTTATTATAATTTATCTTTTATGTTTAGGTTTAGGTTTAGGTTTATTTTTTGGTTGAGTTTTATTTGTATTTTAATTTTTATGTTTAGGTCTTTAGGTCTTTAGTCTTTAGTTTAGGTTTAGGGTTTAAGTTTAGGTTTAGGTTAGTTTAGGGTTTAGGGTTTAGGGTTTAGGGTTTAGGGTTTAGGGTTTAGGGTTTTAGGGTTTAGGTTTAGGGTTTTGGGGTTTAGGGTTTAGGGTTTAGGTTTAGGGTTTAGGGTTTTGGGTTTAGGTTTAGGGTTTAGGATTTAGGGTTTAGGGTTAGGGTTTATGATTTAGGTTTATTTTTAATTAAGTAAACCAGAGGTTTAGTTTATTTAGTTTTATTTAATTTATTTTGTTTATATTTCTTTTATTTTTTATTTAGGTTTATTTTATTTTATTTAGTTTATTTATTTTAGGTTTATTTATTTTAGTTTAGGTTTTTTTTTTTTTTAGTTTTTAGATTTAGGTTTAGTTTTATGCTTATTTTTTACTTAAGTTTTATTAATATTTTATTTTTTTGGTTTTGGTTTTATATTTTTTTTAGGTTTAGGTTTTATATTTATATTTTTATATTTAGGTTTAGGTTTTATTATTTTAGGCTTAGGTTTTAGGTTTTTATTTTAGGTTTGTTTTTAGGTTTTATTTTTTAGTTTACATTTAGGTTTTTCTTTAGTTTATTTTATTTTATTTAGTTTAAGTTTAGGTTTTGGTTTAGTTTATTTTAGGTTTAGGTTTAAGTTGTATTTATTTTAGTTTAGTTTATTTTAGTTTAGGTTTAGGATTATTTTATTTTGTTTATTTTATTTTTATTTTAGGTTTAGTTTTTTTTTGTTTGGGGTTTAGGTTTTATTTTTTATTTATTTTTAGGTTTATTTTTTAAGTTTAGGTTTTTATTTAGTTTATATTTTATTTTATTTTAGGTTTATTTTATTTTTATTTTACATTTAGTCTTTATTTTTTATGTATTTTATTCTTAGGTTTATTTTATTTTTATTAGTTTAATTTAGGTTTTTATTTATTTTATTTTAATTTTTTTATTTTATTTTTATGTTTAGGTTTAGGTTTAAGATTTATTTTAAATTTAGTTTAGGTTTAAGTTGTTAGGTTTTTAGGGCTTATGGTTTAGGGTTTAGGGTTTAGGTTTTGGTTTTGTGTTTAGGGTTTAGGGTTTAGGGTTTAGGGTTTAGGGTTTTAGGGTTTAGGGTTTATGGTTTTATGATTTAGGTTTTAGGGTTTAGGGTTTAGGGTTTTTAGGGTTAAGGGTTTAGGTTAAGGGTTTAGGTTTTAGGTCTAGGGTTTAGGTTTAGTTTAGGGTTTATGGTTTATGGTTTTTTTTAACATAGAATAAATTTAGATTTAACATTTCTTCTTTTCAATTTTGTCAACCAATTAACACACCAAGTTTTCTAAGACACAAGCGATGACATAGATAAAAAAATGAGCATGCATAAAGAAAATCGAAAACCCTAGATAGCTAGAATCATCCTTACTATAAAGACATAGTTTCTTTAGTAGTAGCGGAGATGGTTCTTATTTGTCGTTCGATAAGAACCACTCTCTAGTAGTGTGATTCACCATCTCCGATCTCTCCCTCACTACTAGGTGTAACCTCCATTTCCCAGCTTCCATACCACTACTTCGATCACCACCTCCATCTCCACTAACACCTTTAGATCCCCCACCATCACTATGATAACCACAACATCTCCCTTTACTCCACGGGATCTAGGAGCCTAGTTATGATCATGTTCTTGCCAAGGTTACGCCATTCTTAGGGTTTAGTTTTATTAGGTTTATGGTTTAGGTTTATTTTTAATATATTAAGTTACTTAGGTTTAGGTTTAGGTTAGGTTTAGGTTTAAGTTTTATCTTTAAAGTTTAGGGTTTATGGTTTATGCTTTTAGGTTTAGGGTTTAGGGTTTAGGTTTTTAGGGTTTAGGTTTTAGGGTTTATAGTTTAGGGTTAAGTTTAGGTTTTTTAGGGTTTAGTGTTTAGGCTTTAGGGTTTAGGGTTTTGAGGTTTAAGTTTAGTTAAGTTTAGGTTTAGGTTTAGGTTTAAGGTTTAAGGATTTTAGGGTTTAGGGTTTAGGGTGAATTTAGGGTTAAGGGTTTTAGGGTTTAGCATTTAGGGTTAGGGTTCAGGGTTTACTATTTAGAGTTTAGGGTTAGTTTCTAGTTTAGGGTTTAGGGTTTAGGGTTTGAAATTGAAGGTTTAGGGTTTAGGGTATTGGATTTAGGTTTTAAGGTTAGTTTTAGGGTTTAAGGTTTAGGTTTTAGGGTTTAGGGGTTAGGGTTTAGGGTTTAGGGTTTTTTCTTAAAATTATATAAACTAGCATGTTTATGCTTATTTAGTTTATTTAGTTCATTTTTTATTTATTTAAGTATATATATTTTTATTTTTATTTAGGTTTATTTCTAATTTTTATTTAGTTTAGTTTATTTATCTTAGGTTTATTTTTTTTTTTAGTTAGGTTTTATTTTAGTTTATTTTTTAGGTTTATTTTATCTTTTATTTTAGTTTTATTTTTTATTTTATTTTTATGTTTAGGTTTTATTTTTGTTATTTTAGGTTTAGGTTTAGGTTTTATTTTATTTTTTTAGGTTTAGGTTTTAGGTTTTTCTTTTAGGTTTATTTTTAGGTTTAGATTTATTTTTACTTTATTTTATTTCATTTAGTTTAGGGTTTAGGTTTAATTTATTTTAGGTTTAGGTTTAGGTTTTATTTAGTTTAGTTTAGTTTATTTTAGTTTAGGTTTAGGTTTATGTTTATGTTTATTTTGTTTATTTTAGGTTTAGGGTTTAAGTTTTATTTTTTATTTATTTTTAGGTTTATTTTTTAGGTTTAGGTTTTTATTTAGTTTTTATTTTATTTATTTTAGGTTTATTTTATTTTTATTTTATGTTTATTTTTTATTTTATTTAGGTTTATTTATTTTAGTCTTATTTTATTTTTTTAGTTTAGTTTAGGTTTTATTTATTTTATTTTAGTTTAGTTTTTTTTTTTTTTATTTTATTTATTTTTTTAAGTTTAGGTTTAGGTTTAGGTTTATGTATAGGTTTAAGTTTAGGTTTTTTATTTTATTTTTTATTTTATTTAAGTTTAGGTTTTATTTATTTTATTAATTTATTTAGTTTAGGTTTAGGTTTTAGGTTTTAGGGTTAATTTATGGTTTAAGGTTTGGGGTTTAGGTTTAAGGTTTAGGGTTGTAGGTTTTATGGTTTAGGGTGTAGAATTTAGGGTTTAAGATTTAGGGTTTATTGTTTTAGAGTTTATTCTTTTAGGTTTTAGGATTAGGGTTTAGGGTTTAGGGCTTTTTAGGGTTTAGGGTTTAGGGTTTATGCTTTTAGGTTTTAGGATTAGGGTTTAGGGTTTAGGGTTTAGGGTTTAGGGTCATAGGTTTATGGTTTAGGGTTTAGAATTCAGGGTTTAGGGTTTTAGGTTTATTTGGTTTATTTAGTTTATTGAGCTTTTTATTTATTTATTTTAGTTTACTTTATTTTTAAATTTTATTTAGGTTTATTTTTTATTTTTATTTAGTTTAGTTTATTTATTTTAGGTTTATTTATTTTAGTTTAGGTTTTATTTTAATTTATTTTTTATGTTTATGTTTATTTAGTTGAGTTTTATTTTTATTTTATTTTTTAGGTTTAGTTTTTTTAGGTTTTATGGTTTAGGGGGTTTAGGTTTTAGGGTTTAGGGTTTTAGGGTTTAGGGTTAGGGTTTAAGGTTTAGGGTTTAGGAATTAGTTTTTAGGCTTTAGGGTTTGGCATTTTTAAGGTTTAGGGTTTAGGGATTAGGGTTTAGAGTTTTGGGTTTGGGGTTTAAGGTTTTACAATTTAGGTTTAGGGTTTAGGGTTGTAGGTTTAGGGTTTAGGATTAGTTTTAAGGTTTAGGGTTAGGGTTTTCTTTATTATTTTTTATTATTATATTTTTTTATTTTTAGGGTTTAGAGTTTAGTGTTTAGGTTTTGGTTTAGGTTTAGGTTTAGGTTTATTTTAAAATTAAGTAAACTAGTAGGTTTAGGTTTTTTTATTTTATTTATTTTTTATTTATTTAAGTTTATTTTATTTTTCTTTTTTTTAAGATTTTTCTATTTTATTTTTGTTAATTTTATTTATTTTAGATTTATTTATTTTAGTTTAGGTTTTTTTTTTATTTTTTTATTTTAGGTTTAGTTTAGGTTATTTATTTTTTTAGTTTAGTTTTATTTTATTTTATTATTTTGGATTAAGTTTTTTTTTAGGTTTAGGTTTAGGTTTTTATTTAATTGTTTTTAGGTTTATGTTGTAGGTTTTTATTTTAGTATATATATATTTTTTTTTAAATTTAGGTTTAGGTTTATTTTTAGTTTATTTTATTTTATTTAGATTATTGTTTTGGTTTAGTTTTTTTTAGGTTTAGGTTTAGGTTTTATTTATTTTAATTTAGTTTATTTTAGTTTAGGTTTATTTTATTTTGTTTATGTTAGGTTTAGGTTTGTTTTTTAGTTTAAGGTTTAGGTTTTATATTTTACTATTTTTTTGGTTATATTTTTTAGGTTTATTTTTAATTTAGTTTTATTTTATTTTATTTTAGGTTTATTTTATTTTATTTTTGTTTAGTTTTTATTTTATTTAGGTTTTTTTTTTTATTTTAGGTTTATTTTATTTTATTTGTTTAGTTTATGTTTTAATTTATTTTATTTTGTTTAGTTTATTTTTATTTTATTTTATTTTTAGGTTTTGGTTAAGGCTTAGGTTTAAGTTTATGTTTTTACTTTATTTTATTATTTTATTTTATTTAGGCTTAGGTGTTTTTATTTATTTTATTTTTTGGTTTATTTAGTTTAGGTTAAAGTTTTTAGGTTTTTAGGGTTTAATGTTTATGGTTTAGGGTTTAGGGTTTAGGGTTTGGGGTTTAGGGTTGTAGGTTTTAGGGTTTAGGGTTAAATTTTTTATATATTTTAATTTTTTTTAATTTTTAGGGTTTTCAATTTTGGGTTTATGGATTAGGGTTTAGGTTTTAGGTTTAGGGTTTAGGTTTTAGTTTAGTGTTCAGGGTTTTAGTTTTTTTTATATAGAGAACACATTTAGATTCAATATTTCTTCTTTTTCTTTTCGTCAACCAAGTGACACACCAAGTTTTTTAAGACTCAAGTGACGACATAGATATAAAATGAGCATGCATAGAGCAAATCAAAAACCCTAGATAACTAGAACTGCCTTTGCTGTAAAGACACAATTGCTTAAGCAGCAGATCAGATTGGCCGTTCTTCAGTTTCTTTAGTTCCCATCAGGACCACCTCGACCTCTTGAGTAACGGGATCCACCATCATATCCTCGATCTCTCCCTCTGCCACCACCACAAGGCTATAACCTCTATCGCTCTTCCTGCCTACCTCACCACCACCCCGATATCCACCATCACCTGATCCACACATGCGATAATGCCTCTCACCTTCTAGCTAGATCTAGATTGAACCTGGTTAATAGTGATATTCCTCCCATCAAGGTTATGCCCATTTTTAGGGTTTATGTTTAGGTTTACGTTTATTAAATTTTAGGGTTTAGGTTTTTTTAATTATTTAGTTACTTTAAATTTAGGTTTAGGGTTTAGGGTTTAATGTTTAGGGTTTAGTTTTAGGGTTTAGGGATTAGGGTTCAGGATTTGGGGTTTAGGGTTTTAGGGTTTATTCTTTAGGTTTAGGGTTTAGCATTAGGTTTAGGGTTTAGAGTTTAGGGTTTAGAGTTTAGGGTTGTAGGTTTAGTGTTATAGGTTTAGGGTTTAGGGTTAGGGTTTTTTATTTTTGATTTTTATTTTTTATTTTTAGGGTTTATGTTTGAGGTTTAGGGTTCAAGTTTTAGTTTAGCATTTAGGGTTTTTTTTTTTGTAAGAGAGAATAAATTCAGATTCAACATTTCTTATTTTTGATTTCATCAACCAAGTAACACACCAAGTTTTCTAAGAGCCAAGTGATGACATAGATAAAAAATGAGCATCAAATCAAAAACCCTTGATAACTAGAAAGTCTGTTATAAAGGCATAGTTAAGTAGCATATATCGATCGTTCTTCAATTTCCTCTAGTTCCCATCAGAACCACCCTGTCCTCTCAAGTAGCGGGATCCACCATCATATCCCTATTCTCTCCCTCTGCCACCACCACAACTGTAACCTTCATCGCTCCTCCCACCTCCATAACCACCACTTACCAACCACCATATCCTCCACCTCGATCCGCACCACCACTATGATAACCCTCCACCTTGCCTCCGCTAGATCTAGGAGCCTAGTTCGGTGATGTTCCTACCATCAAGGTTCTGCCCATTCTTAGGGTTTAGGTTTAGGTTTATTAGGTTTTAGGGTGTAGGTATATTTTTAATTTATTTAGTTACTTAGGTTTAAGTTTAGGGTTTGTGGTTTAGGGTTAGGGTTTAGGGTTTAGGGTTTAGGGTTTAGGTTTAAAGGTTTACGATTTTAGAGTTTAGGGTTTAGGGTTAGGGCTTAGGGTATAGGGTTTAAGTTTTAGAGTTCAGTGTTTACGAATTTTTAGGGTTTAGGGTTGTAGGTTTACTGTCTTAGGTTTAGGGTTTAGGGTTGTAGGTTTAGAGTTTTAGGTTTGGCGATTAGGGTTTAGGGTTAGTTAGGGTTTAGAATTTAGGGTTTATGTTTTTTTTATAAAAAAAAATTTGAGTAAACCTATAGGTTTAGGTTTATTTAGTTTACATAGTTTATTTTTTATTTTATTTAGTTTATTTTTTATTTTTATTTAGTTGAGTTTATTTATTTAGGTTTTTTCTTTTAGTTTATTTTTTTGATTTTGGTTTATTTTTTAGTTGAGTTTTATTTTTTATATTTTTAGGTTTTAGGGTTTAGTTTAGGTTTTAGTTTGGGTTTTAGAGTTTTAGGTTTAGGGTTTTAGGTTTGGGTTTAGGATTAGGTTAGGGTTTATGGTTTAGGTTTAGTGTTTAGGGTTTAAGCTTAGGATTTAGGGTTTAGGGTTTTAGGTTTAGGGTTTAGTTTAGGGTGTAGGGTTGAGGTTTGGGTTTGGAGTTTAGTTTAGGTTTTAGGGTTTAGGGTTTAGGGTTTAGGGTTGTAGGTTTAGGGTTTAGGGTTAATTTTAGGTTTAGGGTTTAGGGTTAAGGATTTTCTTTATTTTTTTTTTTTATTTTTAGAGTTTAGGGTTTAGGGTTTAGGGTTTAGGTTTTAAGTTTAGGGTTCAGGATTTAGTTTAGGTTTATTTTTAAATTAAGTAAAGTGGTAGGCCTAGGTTTTTTTTAGTTTATTTGGTTTATTTTTTAATTATTTTAGTTTATTTTATTTATTTTTATTTATTTATTTTAGTTTAGGTTTCTTATTTTAGTTTGTTTTTTAAGGTTTAGGTTCAGGTTTATGTTTATTTCTTAGTTTATTTTTATTTTTATTTTATTTTTAGGTTTAAATTTTTTATTTTATTTTTAGGTTTAGGTTTAGGTTTTTATTTTATTTTTTTGGTTTAGGTTGTAGGTTTTTATTTTGGGTTTATTTTTAGGTTTTATTTTTTAGTTTAGCTTTAGGTTTATTTTTAGTTTATTTTATTTTATTTAGTTTAGGGTTTAGGTTTAGTTTATTTATTTTGTTTATTTTAGGTTTAGGTTTTTCTTAAGTTTAAGGTTTAGGTTTTTTTTTTAATTTATTTTTTAGGTTTTATTCTTAGGTTTAGGTCTTTATTTAGTTTAAAATTTTTTTATTTTAGGTTTTTTTTTTTTTTTTAGGTTTTTATTTTATTTAGGTTTTTTATTTTTAGGTTTATTTTATTTTTTAATTTAGTTTATCTTTTTAGTTATATTATTTTAGTTTAATTTTTATTATTTTATTTTATTTTATTTTTAGGCTTAGGTTTAGGTTTAGGGTTTAGTTTAGGTTATTATTTTATTTTATCTTTTTATTTTATTTAGATTTAGGTTTTTTTATTTAAATTATTTTTAGGTTTTATTTAGTTTAGGAATAGGTTATTAGGTTTTTAGGGTTTAGGGTTTAGGGTTTAGGTTATGGTTTAGAGTATTGGGTTTAGGGTTGTAGGTTTTAGGGTTTAGGGTTTAGGGTTTTAGGTTTATGGTTTAGGGTTAGTTTTTTATTTTTTTATTTTTTATTTTTAGGGTTTAGGTTTTAGGGTTTAGGGTTTAGGGTTTTAGGTTTAGGTTTTAGGTTTAAGGTGCAGGTTTTAGTTTAGGGTCTAACATTTTAGATTTTTTTTGTTAACAGAGCACTAATTTAGATGTGACATTTCCTATTTTTGATTTCATCAGCCAAGTAACACACCAAGTTTTCTATGACACAAGCGATGACATAGATAAAAAATTAACACACATAGAGCAAATCAAAAAGCCTAGATAACTAGATCTGCCTATACTATAAAGACACAATTCAATAAGCGTGATCGGATCAGCGTTCTTGGTTTCTTGATTCCCATCGGGACCGGCCTCTCAGTAGCGATCCACCATCATATCCGATCTCTCCCTCTAGCACCACTGTAACCTCCATCACTCTGCTACATAACCACCACTACTCACACCACCTCGATATCCACTAGCACCTCAGATCCCCACCACCCGCGATAGCGCCTCCTCCTCCTTTTCTCCATCAGATCTATCTGCTGGTTGCGGTGATATTCCTGTTGTCAAGGTTTTGCCCATTCTTAGGGTTTAGCTTTATGTTTAGGTTTATTAATTTTTAAGGTTTAGGTTTATTTTTTAATTTATTTAGTTACTTTATGTTTAGGTTTAGGGTTTGGGGTTTAATGTTTAGTGTTTAGGATTAGGGTTTAGGGTTTAGCGTTTAGAGTTTGGGATTTAGGGTTTAGGGTTTAGAGTTTGGGATTTAGGGTTTAGGGTTTTAGTGTTTATGCTTTTATGGTTAAGGGTTTAGGGTTAGGATTTAGGGTTTAGGTTTTAGGGTTTAGGGTTGTAGGTTTAGTGTTGTAGGATTAGGGTTTAGGGCTAGGATTTTTTTTATTTTTTTTATTTTTTAAATTTTTAAGGTTTAGGGTTTAGGGTTTATGTTTGAGGTTTAGGGTTCAGGTTTTAGTTTAGTGTTAAAGGTTTTTGGTTTTTTTTTGATAGAGAATAAATTTAGATTCAACATTTCTTCTTTTTAATTTCATTAACCAAGTAACACATCAAGAATTCTAAGGCCCAAGCGATGACATAGATAAAAGATGAGCACGCATATAGAAAATCAAAAATCCTAGATAACTATAACCGTCTCTACTATAAAGACACATTTCCATAAGCAGCATATCGTATCGATTATTCTTCAATATCCTTCAGTTCCCCTCAGAACCTCCCCCACCTCTCGAGTAGCGGGATCCACCATCATATCCCTGATCGCTCCCTCTGCCACCACCACGACTATAACCTCTGTCACTCCTCATAACCACCAATGCTCTAACCACCACGTCCATATCCACCAACACCTCCAAATCCCCCACCACAACTACGATGCTTTATACTTCAAATTTAGATTGATGGTTGACCATCAAGGTTCTGCCATTCTTAGAGTTTAGGTTTATATTTAAGTTTAGTAGTTTTTTAGGGTTTCAGTTTATTTTTTATTTTATTTAGTTACTTAGGTTTAAATTTAGGATTTGGGCTTTAATGTTTAGGGTTTGGGGTTGGGGTTTAGGGTTTAGGGTTTAGGGTTTATGATTTTAGGGTTTAGGGTTTAAGGTTAGAGCTAAGGGTTTAGGATTTAGTGTTTAAGATTTATAGTTTAGGGTTTAGGGTTTATGGTTTAGGGTTTTAGTTTTATTATTATTTAGGGTTTTAGGTTTAGTAGGTTTAGGGTTTAGGTTTAGATTTGTTTAGGGTTTAGTTTAGTTGGTTTTATTTTTATTTATTTTATTTTTAGGGTTTAGGGTTAGTTTATGGGTTTAGGGTTTAGGGTTATAGATTTAGGGTTTAGTGTTTTTTTTTAAAATTAAGTAAACTTGTAGGTTTAGGTTTATTTAGTTTATTTTTTTCTTATTTTATTTTTTATTTTTATTTAAGTTTATTTTTTTTATTTAGTTTAGTTTATTTATATTAAATTTTTTTCTTTTATTTTAGGTTTTTTATTTTAGTTTATTTTTTAGGTTTAGGTTTAGGTTTATTTTTTTAGGAGTTTTATTTTATTTTATTTTTAGAAATTAATTAAATTGGTAGGTTTAGGTTTTTTTAGTTCATCTGGTTTATTTTTTAATATTTTAGTTTATTTTAGGTTTATTTATTTTAGTTTAGTTTTCTTATTTTAGTATATTTTTTAGGTTTACATTTAGGTTTATGTTTATTTTTTAGTTTAGTTTTATTTTTATTTTGTTTTTTAGGTTTTGGTTTTATTTTTTTAGTTTTAGGTTTAGGTTTCAATTTTTATTTTACTTTTTTAGGTTTAGGTTTTATGTTTTTATTTTAGGTTTATTTTTAAGTTTTTTTTTAGTTGAGGTTTAGGTTTATTTTTAGTTTATTTTATTTTAATTTGTTTATATTTTAGGTTTAATTTATTTTAGGTTTAGGTTTTGTTTATTTTAGTTTTGTTTATTTTAGTTTAGGTTTAAGTATATTTTATTTTGTTTATTTTAAGTTTAGGCTTTTTTTAGTTTAAGGTTTAGGTTTTATTTTTTCTTTATTTTTAGGTTTTATTTTCTAGGTTTAAGTTTTTATTTAGTTTTTATTTATTTTTGTTTAGGTTTATTCTATTTATAATTTTGGTTTAGTTTTTATTTTATTTAGGTTTTTTTATTTTTAGGTTTATTTTATTTTTTAGTTTAGATTATGATTTATTTTATTTTAGTTTAGTTTTTCTTTTTCATTTTATTTGTAGGTTTAGGTTTATGTTTTAGTTTAGTTTTTTTTTTATTTATTTTATTTAGGTTTCAGTTTATTTATTTATTTATTTTTAGGTTTTATTTAGTTTAGCATTAGGTTTTAAGGTTTTCAAGTTTTAAGGTTTAGGGTTTAGAGTTTAGGGTTTAGGTTTGTAGGTTTTAGGTTAGGTTTTTTTATTTTTTTATTTTTTTATTTTTTTATTATTTTTTTTAATTTTTAGTGTTTAGGGTTTGGGTTTACCGTTTAGTGTTTAGGTTTAAGGTTCAGGTTTTAGTTTAGGGTTTTTGATTTTTATTTTTTTAATAGAGAACAAATTTAGATTCAACATTTCTTCTTTTCGATTTATTCAACCAAGTAACACACTAAGTTTTCTTAGACACAAGCGATGATATAGTTAAAAGATGAGCACGCATATAGAAAATCAAAATTCTAGATAACTAGAACTCTCTGTACTCTAAGGACACAGTTTCATAAGCACTAGATCTAATTGTTTTTCTCAGTTCCATCGAACCAGTCCTCTTGAGGGGGATCCACCATCATACCCTTCCACCACTGTAACCTGTTACCTCCATGACCATCAATTACTCCACTATATCCAGGTTCACCACCATATGGATAGTCCCCTTTATTACCATTTCTAGACTAATTCTAGTTTATGGTGAAAGGTTCTACCCATTCTAAGGTTTAGGTTTAGGTTTAGGTTTTAAGTTTTAGTTTTTTTATTTTTAATTTATTTAGTTACTTTTGGTTTAGGTTTGGAGTTTAGGGTTTAAGTTTTAAGGTTAGGGTTTAGAGTTTAGTGTTTAGGGTTTAGGGTTTAGGGTTTAGAGTTATGTTTAGGGTTTAGGGTTTAAGGTTAGTTTAGAGTTTAGGGTTTAGGATTTTAGGGTTTTTGGTTTAGGTTTTAGGGTTTAGGGTTAGGGTTTGGGTTTAGGGTTTATGGTTTAGGGTTTAGGGTTTAGGGTTTAAGATTTACAATTGTAGGTTTAGTGTTTTTTTTGGTTTTTTTTTAATTTATTTTTGTATTTTTTTAATTTATTTTTATTTATTTTTTAATTATATTGTTTGTATTTTTTGTATTTGTATTTCTATTTGTAGTTGTATTTTTGTATTGTAGTTGTATTGTATTGTATTGTATTATTTTGTATTTGTATTGTATTGTATTGTGTAATGCATTGTTGTATTTTTTTGTATTGTATTGTATTGTATTGTATTGTATTGTATTGTATTGTATTTGTATTGTATTATATTGTATTGTATTGTTGTATTGTTGTATTGTTGTATTGTATTGTAGTTGTATTGTATTGTATTGTTTTTGTATTGTTGTATTTGTATTGTATTGTATTGTATTGTATTTGTATTGTATTTGTATTATATTATTGTATTGTATTGTATTGTTGTTGTATTGTAGTTGTATTGTATTTTTTTTTGTATTTGTTGTATTTTGTATTTTTGTATTGTATTGTATTTGTATTGTATTGTGTTGTATTGTTGTTGTATTGTATTGTTATTATTTATTGTTTGTTGTATTGTATTGTAGGTTTAGTGTTGTAGGTTTAGGGTTTTCGGTTTAGGGTTTAGGGTTTAGAATTTAGGGTTTAACGTTTATGGTTTAGGGTTTAGGGTATTTTTTTAAAATTAAGTAAACTCGTATGTTTAGGTTTATTTAGTTTATTTTTTATTTATTTTAGTTTAGTTTATTTTTTATTTTTATTTACATTTATGTTTTATTTTATTAGTTTAGTTTATTAATTTTGGTTTATTTATTTTAGTTTAGGTTTTTCATTTCAATTTATTTTTTAGGTTTAGGTTTAGGTTTGTATTTATTTTTATATTATTTAGGTTTAGGTTTTTTTTTAGGTTTTGGTTTAGGTTTTTATTTTATCTTTTTAGGTTTAGGTTTTAGGTTTTTATTTTAAATTTATTTTTAGGTTTTATTTTTTTGTCTATGTTTAGGTTTATTTTTAGTTTATTTTATTTTATTTAGTTTAGGATTTAGGATTAGTTTATTTTGGGTTTAGGTTTAGGTTTTATTTAGTTTTTTTTAGTTTATTTTAGTTAAGGTTTAGGTTTATTTTATTTTGTTTATTTTAGGTTTAGCTTTTTTTTTAGTTTAGGGTTTAGGATTTATTTTTTATTTATTTTTAGGTTTATTTTTTAGGTTTAGGTTTTTATTTTATTTTTATTTTTCATTTGGGTTTTATTTTATTTAGGTTTTTTATTTGTAGGTTTATCTAATTTTTAAGTTTAGTTTAGGTTTTTATTTATTTTTATTTTGTTTAGTTTTTACTTTGTATTTTATTTTATTTTATTTTTAGGTTTATGTTTAGGTTTTGGTTTATGTTTAGGCTTTAGTTTAAGCTTCTATTTTATTTTATTTTATTTATTTTATTGAGGTTTAAGTTTTTTATTTATTTTATTTTTTGGTTTTATTTAGTTTAGGTTTAGGTTTTTAGGTTCTTAGTGTTTAGGGTTTAGAGTTGTAAGTTTTAGGGTTTAGGGCTTGTGGTTTAGGGTTTAGGGTTGTAGGTTTTAGGGTTTAAGGTTTAGGGTTTAGGCTTAGGGTTTAGAGTTTTTAGGTTTAGGGTTTAGGGTTTAGGATTTAGGTTTTAGGGTTTTAAGGTTTAGGGTTTAGGGTTTAGAGTTATTTTTTTTATTTTTTTTTATTCTTTATATAGGGTTTAATGTTTGTTTTAGGGTTTAGGATTTAAGGTTTGGTTAAGGGTCAAGTTTGGGTTTAGGGTTAGGTTAGTTTTTTAGGCTTAGGGTTTAGGGTTTACGGTTTGGATTTAGTGTTTAGGGTTTAGGCTTTAGGCTTTAGGGTTTTTAGGGTTAGTGAACTTAGTTTAGGATTAGTTTAGAGTTTATGATTTAAGGTTTTAGGGTTTAGGGTTTAGGTTTATGGTTTTTAATTTTATTTTTTAAATTAAGTAAACCGGTATGTTTAGGTTTACTTGGTAAATTTAGTTTATTAATTATTTATTTTAGTTTAGTTTATTTTTATTTTTATTTAGGTTTATTTTTTTAGTTTAGCTTTTAAAACTAAAGGTTTCAAGTTTAGGTTGTAGGTTTAGGGTTTATGGTTTTGGGTTTAGGATATAGAGTTTAAGGTTTTTTTTTTTTAAAATTAAGTAACCTCATAGGTTTAGGTTTATTTAGTATATTTAGTTTATTTTTTATTTATTTTAGTTTACTTAATTTTTAATTTTTATTTAGCTTTATTTTTTATTTTAATTTAGTTTAGTTTATTTATTTTAGGTATATTTATTTAGTTTAAGTTTTTTATTTTAGTTTATTTTTTAGGTTTAGGTTTAGGTTTTTTTTTTATATTTAGGTTTAGGTTTTGATTTTATTTTTTTAGGTTTAGGTTTTAAGTTTTTATTTAAGGTTTTTTTTTAGGTATTATTTTTTAGTTTAGGTTTAGGTTTATATTTAGTTTATTTATTTTAGTAAGTTTATGTTTAGGTTTAGGTTTTATTTATTTTAGTTTAGGTTTAGGTTTATTTTTATTTTAAGTTTAGATTTTTTTAGTTTAGGGTTTAGGTTTTATTTTTCTATGTATTTTAGTTTAATTTTTAGGTTTAGGATTTTATTTAGTTTTTATTTTATTTTAGTTTAGGTTTATTTAATTTTTATTGTACGTTTAGTTTTTATTTTATTTAGGTTTTTTATTCTTAGGTTTATTATATTTTTAGTTTATTTTAGGTTTTTATTTATTTTATTTTAGTTTTCTTAATTTTTTATTTTATTTGATTTTTTAGGCTTAGTTTAGGTTTTTTTTTTTAGGTTTAGGTTTTATTTAGTTTAGGTTTTAGGTTTTAGGTTTATGGTTTTAGTTTGGGTTTAGGTTTTGGGTTTTATTTTAGGGTTTAAGGTTTAGGGTTTAGGGTTTAGGGTTTAGCATTTAGGGTTTGGGTTAGTGTTTAGCTATTGGCTTTAGGGTTTTAGGGTTTGGTTTAGCAGTTTTTTAGTTTAGTTTAGGTTTAGGGTTTAGGGTTCTTAGATTTAGTTTAGGGTTTATTAGTTTAGTTTATAGGGTTTAGGGTTGGGGTTTAAGGTTTAGGGTTTGGATTTAGGGTTTAGGGTTTAGAGTATTTTTTGGGAAATTAGGATAAAAGAAAAGGTACAAATTACAGGGGTAAATAAGCTAATACTTAAGGAGCTCCAATAAGTCCTAAAGAGATAAACCCCCTAATTATTACAGTAATTTTGGAAAGAAAGCAAAAGAACAAAAATGACTAAGTAACCAATAATCGAAAATCTATGTATGCAACAACCAACTTCATGTGGTCCTTTTGATGCCAGCAAGATCCACATGCAAGAGTGTCCTAACTTGTAAAACAAATCTTCAACATACTTTTGAAAGGCTGAGTACAATTAATCAAACATAAAGAGAAAGAACAGATAAAAGGAGTAAAGTAAAGAAAAGGCTCAGGCTCAATTACAATCATCTCAAGGAGCAACATTATATGTAAGCATCCAAACTTTAGGAGAAGGGTTACAATTATATATAGTGCTCTGAGCCAGAAGATGAAAGAGTGAGAAACATCAAGGCCATCATTGCCAGCATACCTTATGTAGCACATTATCCAAAGATGGTCCTTTAGCAAGCCTGCAAAACCCTCTAAATAGCAAAGATAACAACCACCAAGCCACTGAACAACCAAGCTTAATAAGATAGATAAGCAAACAAACCATGAGGATAGTAGCAAACAAAAGGAGCACCACCAAAGCCACCAAAGAAAAGAGAATAACAAAATCAAGAGGAGCAAACATCATGATATGGGTAATACAAACAGAGACAAACAAGAAAAAAAAGGAAAACCATAAGTCGAGATCCTCAACAAAATAGAAAAGGAGCCAATAATAAAAAAATCTACAACGTGGTGGTGGGCGCCACCCAAATATGAAAAGGGGGTGTTACAACCAAGAGGAAAGAGGTCAAGAAGAGGAAACCAACAAAAAAACACTAAAGATAACCAGTTCAAAACCACCAAAGGAGCAAGAAAAACCTGCCAAAGTAGCCACTCCTCCAACCAGTCAAGCCAACCAAAACAACCAACCCAACCAGTCATCCAACAAATCCTCCCAGCAAACCACCTCAACAACAAAAGATCCAAGTCATCCAACCCAAAGACAATAGAATAAAGACAAACAATAATCATTAAGCCAAAACCATCTAAGACAGCCCGAGGAAGGGTAAAGATAGATAGCAGTCACCAAACCCAATCAAGGAAATAGAAAAACCAATCCATAAGGGTAGGAAAGCTAGCCAGAGATAGAAAGATACAAAGCCTAGTAAGACAAAAATAAGCCAACCAACAAAAATAGCTGCAATAAAGCCACCCAACCTAGCTACCAGCCAAAGACAAATAAGAACCATGCAGTAGTTGTCAATTAGCCATTTTAGAATACCCAATCCCAAAGCCACAGTTGTATAGGAGGAGGTCCAACCCATAACCAAAAGAATATAAATAGAAACAACGAATCCTAGCACTAAGCCCCAGTCATCAAAACTTGCCAACCACCTCCACCATGCCTAAATCAAGCCATAGATAAACCACCAAAAATAACCAACCAACCAACCCAACCAGCCAACCCAGCTAGCCAACAAAGCCACACTGTCAGCCACCATAGTAGCAGATTTAATAGGTTTGGAAGTATGCTAGAAAGGTGGCAAAACCCATACAGAAAGAAAAGCCTACAACAGCGCAACCTAGAAGGAGGAAATAAGAAACAAGGAAAATTTTGTAAAAGCCCAACCACAAAACCACCAAAAAAAAACCAAAAAACCTACAAAATAAAACCACCAGGGAGCAACAACAAGGCCAAAATAAAAAGCATGAGTTGAAAAACATAGACCTAAAGAGGGAAAATTAGTAGATCACCATAACCCAAAGATGGTTTATAGAGGGCAAAACAAAAATAAGGGATCATAAAACCAATAATAAAACCAAGCTAAGGAATTATAATCTGAGATAAGGCAATCCAGTGTTCCAAATTAACCAAACCTGTTAATAATTTAGGCAATGTTTAGTTATCAAATAAAGTAAAATTAGTTAAGTTGGCACCAAAATTAACTAAATAATCAGCACAACCATTACCTTCATGAAGAAAGTAGAATTTTAGTATGATTAAGAAAAAATAATTCAGCATTCCCAATTTTATTGGAATTAAGGATGTCAAGAAGCAAGAGAGAATCAACGTCAATCTAGATGTTGAAGAAACCTTTATTCAAACAGATTTCAATTGCTTTATTAATAGCCATAAGCTCAGCAAATAGAACAAAATAGGCTTTGAGAGGATAAGGAAATGCACAAATGAGTGTACCTTTAAAATCCCTAAGGATACCACCACAACCATATTTATTGAATGCAATAGAACCATAAATATTAACTTTAATCACATTGTCTTTAGGTTTGATCCAACTGATAATCCTAGCACCTTTATGAGAGTCTAGATCTGGCAAAATGATACCCAATTTTTAGCCACAAATTTGTAACCTCTAAAATGAATGTTACTAATAAGATTGGCATTAAAATGAGCATGAATTATTTATGTAGTTCTAGCCAAGATCCTTTTATGGTTCATAAGAATATCATGACATTTAGCATCATTTCTATCCATCCAGATGAACCAGATAATAGTAACAAAAACACTTTGAAGGTAAATAAAACCCGTTAGTCTAGAGCAAAGAGTCCACAAGAATGTAGTTATTCAAAATCCTCCAAGCTAAAACCAAATTGGAAATGGGAATGATAATGTTCCAAAGTTTAATAAAAACATTAGAAGGGTGATGTTTATCTCTAATAAAGGTCTAAATCTCTTTAAGAACAAAATCACCATTATGAGAAAGTTTAAAAACAATTTGGTCAGGCTTGATAGAAGAAATGGGAATATTTCTAAAGTTGTCAATATAAGAAATAAGGATATAATTCTCAAGTTTGTTTTCATTCCAATTGTTATTAAGACAAAAATAATTAACTTTGATAGCAGTAGTAGAGTGGGTAGATAAATGGGTGCTAATAGAACTGATGCCCATCCAATTGTCTTGCTAGAAAAAGGAAGAATTGGACTGAATACCCCCACGATATTAATGATTTAGCAACCCATTTAATGGAACAAAGCCTTTTCCAAACTGGGGAGTCACCAACTTTATAAGCATAGTTAAGAGGGTGTTTACTTTGGCAATATTTTTTCATCATAAAATTAGCCCAAAGGTTATCATTCTTTGAATTTCCACCAGAGTTTATGAGAAAATGCAGTGATAGCTTCACAAATAAGTTTGCAACCAAGAGCACCTTCATCTAAAGGACCACAATATTTATTCCAAGATGTCCAATCCATTCTTTTAGTAGAATTATTAGAGCCCCAAAAAATTTGTTAAGAAAATGATCAATTCTGATAAGTGTAGCATTACTAGGAATAATAGTTTGAATCAAATTAAGAGACATAGAGTTGAGAGGGTTTTTAAGGATAGTGAGCCTACCACCAAAAGATAGTAAATGGATCTCCCAAATTCATATTTTTTTGAAAATTTTTGAATTAACTCATCAAGGACATGGGAACATTTTGGGCCTTTAAAGAGACACCCAACTAGAGGTAATTGTTGATGTTTAAAATTAGTGATATGAAAGATTTGATTGAGTTTAGTATTGGAGATGCTAGAGGAAGTGATAAAATAGATTTTGTTATCATTTATTGAAAGGCCACTTTTTGTACCAAATTTATTTAAACAATTCTTAAGACGCTTGATGTGATGAATAGAAGCATTGCAAAAAATAATAAAATGATTAACAAAACTTAGATGGAAAATAGGGAGACATCCAAGAGTTTTGTAGTACATACTAGAATTATTTAAGAATAAATCATTGATGCTCCTAGATAAGTACTCAACAACAATAATAAATGAAGCTAGAGATAAGGGTTCCCCTTGTCTTAAGCCTTGAGAAGAGGGAAAGAAACCCAGGGCTTCCCCATTAAGGAAAATCGAAAACCAGGCATTATTGATATAATTTTTGATAAGAAAAATAAATTTTTTTGAAAACCCAAATAAATTCAAAATTTGGAAAAGGATGTCGCAAGAGATGTTATCAAAGGCTTTGGTAATATCTAATTTAAAAAGAATGTTTCCCCTAGCATAAAGATCGTGAATTAGTTCTTTAGCAAGTAAAATATTATCAGAAATAGATTTACCTCTAACAAAACTAGTTAGGATGAGGGAGATAATTTTATTAAGTAAAGGACTAAGCTTGTTGGTAAGGATTTTAAAAATCAGATTATTGAAGAAGGTGCAAAGACTAATTGGTCTAAAATCACCCCAATAATCTAGGTTATTTTTTTGGTATGAGAATAATAAAAGTAATAGAAAAATATCTGGAAAAAGGATTACCATTAAAAAATCAATCACAGCCTCAATCAAATCATTTTTAATGATAAACCAACATTTCAAAAAAATTGAGTAGTGAAACCCTCACTAGCAATAGAATCAATGTTCATGCTTTTAACTTTAAAAAAAATTCATCTTCATTAGTACAATGGTAAGCAAATCATTATTATCATTATTAATAATGGAAAGAATCAGGTGTGATTTGGAAATAGCTTCATAAGAGAAATTCTTGTTAAGCATATTTATAAAGTAATTAATAATCAAATCCTTAATCTCATTTTTATCCATAATCCAATATTTGTAGTTATTTTTAATTTTTTGGATATTATTCAAAGCTCTCTTTTTCTTAACCAAAGCATGGAAATACCTAGTATTCATGTACCATTTGAAATATCTTTACCAACTTTTTGGCGCGAGTAAGTCTCTTCCATATTTTAAAAATTGACAAGTTTATCTTTCACTTTAGTCAATTCTGTAAGCATCGAAGGATTAGACATAACAGAGACTTCGAGATCATAAACCAAAATTTTCATGTCTTTAATATTAGTAAAAAGGTTTTTAAAACAATGCTTGTTCCACCAACCCAAATTTTGTTTAAGTCTTTTATGTTTAAACCAAAGTCTATTCATCCCCATAATCAAATTATCATGATGTAAAGGGGCTTTCAAATTCTTAGCTACAACATCAAGGAAATTAATATGTTGAATCCACATGTTCTGAAATCTAAAAGGAGAGGAGTTTTTTTAATTTATTAGAATTATGTTTAACAGAAACCAAAAGAGGAGCATGATTAGACAAGGTTCCACTTAAATGATCAACATAAGTAATAGGCCATTGAGTAATCCAATGAGTATTAAAAAGAATCCTGTCCAACCTTTGCCAAAGTCTAAAGTTTTCCCAAGTGTAATAAGAACCCTTAAAGACAATAACAACAAAATTACAATCAAAGATCATATTAGAAAATTCTTCCGTAGAATAAATATTGGGAGAGCAACCACCACTCTATTTTTGAAGAAAATAAAACTAAGGTTTGTTGATTGAGGTAGCAAAATTTTTCAAATTATCCCAAAGGAGGTTTCAATGAGATCTATAACAAGAAGCATAAACAAAAGAGCTCAAAACACAATAATCACCAAAAGAGATTTGAGCATTAACAACTTGTTCAAAATCATCAATAATAAAAACCTCAATGAAATTATTCCAAAAACACCAAATCTTATTACTAACATTGGAGTAAAATTTGTTGTAGATCATTCTAGCAACATGATTAATTTTATTAGCATGAATAATAGGTTATAAAATAATGAGTAAAGAAATATTATGAATGCGACAAAGATTTCTAATACGATTATGAATATAGAGGGTACGAATCCCTCTAACATTGCTAATAAGAAAATTGAACATAATGAAGTAAAAAGGGGGAAAGAAAAGGATAATTAAGATAAGAGTGAGAGGTTATAGCTGATCTAGTGTTTTCAGACAATTTGTGAGGCTAATTTTTAACACTTTTTTTTTTTGGCATGATAAGTTTGAAAACCATTTCCTTCCCCCTAGAGTCATCATCTGAGTAAGATTTAGTAACATTGGTCACCAATTTAAGAGACTTCTCCAAGTGTTTATAGAGGAGTTCACCCTCTTCCAAATACAAATTAAGTTGAAAAGTAGGATTAACATGAATATCAAGATTAGAAATGAGACAATGATGATTTAGAACCATTAAAAGCAGCAGTTAAATCCCATCAAAAATATTTTTAGCTGGTTGACATCATTTTAATCCTCATTGAAAACATAATATTCATTGATCAAAGTTGGCATAGAAGCAAGGATAGAATCAAAGGAAACAGAATCATCATCTAGCCAAAGCCATAGCAATAGTAGGATCCAAACTGATTCAACAGAAATGACCATGATATTCAAAGAATCAACCTCAATAGCAGCCTTCATACCATTCTTAGAATCTAAGGTTGATTTTTGAACATATGTAGCGATCGGCTTATGTCTAGGAATAATATTTTATTTGGTAGGATTTCTCTTTTTTAAATTAGGATGGAGAATAAAGCAATCAGAATTTTCATGGCCATGAATTTTATAGTTAGAATTAAAAAACTAGAAAATTCTCCAATTCAACCTTTTATGAATACCCATATTTTTCAGAGCCAATCCAAACTTCCTTAGGTTACTTTTTTAGTTATGTCTAATTCCACTAGGATTTGAGCCATAGAAGGGCGAGATCGCTTGGTCGAGTTGCAAAGGCTGACCAAAAAGATCCCCAACTGCAAAAAGCACATCATGTGTAACAAAATGAATGGGCATATTAGGAAGAGATTACCCTACAAGGACAATTAGAGATTCCTCCTTAATGTTAAAAAGGGCAGTAAGCGCATTTGACAATTAAAGATAAAGAGTGATGTGCAAAAATATGTGAATAATCTAGATCATTAGAAAGTTGAATCAGAATATGCTGAGGGTCAATAAGACCAATCGAGAAGGCACCCATATGCTTAAGATGATGAAAAAAGGTGCAGATTTTATCCAAATTTAGACGATGTAAAATAAATTTTCTAATAAGAGAGAATTCAAATGGTTTCACCAATAATTCAACATCCACATCAGATAACATAATGTCTGGAAAACCATGAAAGAATTCAAAATGAGATTAACCAACTCAACATGGTGAGAAGCATTACTAGAGAGCGCTTCCTTAAATGATTTAGTAGAATTTGTAGCATTTGGGACGATCCCAAAATGTCTCTTAGCCAAAGCATCCAAAATTTGAGGTGGAGCCATATGAATCAAACTCACCATAGTCATGATTAAGGATGAAGCACCACATAATCGGACAGATGCCATTCAAGCCTTTGAATTCATTCAAAAGCTAAAATTGTGAGATCCCAGACAGATGCACTAAGAGGGATGCAAAATCACTAGAGAGAGAGAGCACTTGGGAGAGAGGCAGAGTTTTGGGTTTGGGGTTAGGGTTTGGGTTAGGGTTAGGGTTAGGGTTGGGGTTAAGGTTAGGGTTAGTGTTAAGGTTTAGAGTTAGGAGTTTGGGTTAGGGTTGAGTTAGGTTTAGGGTTTAGGGTTTAAGTTTGCTTTAAGGTTTTAAGGTTTAGGTTTAGGTTTAGTATAGGTTTAAGTTAGCTTATAGTTTAGGTTATTTAGGGTTTACTTTAGGGTTTTAGGATTTTGGTTTAGATTTAGTTTAATTGGGTTAAGGTTAGTTTAGAGCTTAGGGTTAGGGTTTTAGGGTTTAGGTTTAGGGTTAGGGTTTTGGGTTTGGGTTTAAGGTTAGGGTTGGGTTTGGGTTTAGGTTAGGGTTTAAGGTTTAGGGTTTGGGGTTTAAGGTTTTAAGGTATAGGGTTTAGGTTTAGTGTTTAGGGTTTGTTTAGATTTTGTTTAGGTTTGGGTTTAGGATTTAGCTTTTAGGTTTTGGTTCAAGTTTTAGTTTAGGGTTTTTTGGTTTTTTAATAGATAATAAATTCATATTCAACATTTCTTTATTTTTGATTTCATCAACCAAGTAACACACCATATTTTCTAAGACACAAGTGGCGACATAGATAAAAAATGAGCATGCATAGAGCAAATCATAAACCCTAGATAATTAAAACTATCTCTACTGTAAAGACATAGTTCCATAAGCAGTAGATTGGATCGACTGTTCTTTAGTTTCCTTGGTTCCCATCATAACCACCAGCCTCTCAGTAGCAATCCACCATAATATCCCGATCTCTCTCTCCCCATAACCATGTTGTAACGCTCCTCCCACCTCCATAACCACCCTTTCTCACCACCTCCATATCCACCAGCCATATATAGACTGAGCTTGGTTAATGGTGATGTTCCACCCATGCTTAGGTTTAGGTTTAGGTTTAGGTTTATTAGGTTTTAGGCTTTAGGTTTATTTTTTAATTTATTTAGTTACTTTAGGTTTAGGTTTAGGGTTTGGGGTTTAAGGTTTAGGGTTTAGGTTTAGGGTTTAGGGTTTAGGGTTAGGGATTAAGGTTTAGGATTTAGGGTTTAGGGTTTAGTGTTGTAGGTTTATGGTTGTAGATTTAGGGTTTAGGGTTTAGGGTTTAGGGTTTAGGATTTAGGGTTTATGGGTTTTTTTAAAAAAAAAGAAAATTTAGTAAACCGGTGGGTAGGTTTATTTTATTTAATTTATTTTTATTTATTTTAGTTTAGTTTATTATTTATTTTACTTAAGTTTATTTTTTATTTTTATTTAGTTTAGTTTATTTATTTTAGGTTTATTTATTTTAGTTATGTTTTTTATTTAAGGTTATTTTTTAGGTTTAGGTGTAGGTTTAGGTTTATTTTTTAGTTGAGATTTATTTTTATTTTATTTTATTTTATAGGTTTAGGTTTTATTTTTTATTTTTAGGTTTAAGTTTATTTTATTTTTTTAGGTTTAGGTTTTAGGTTTTTATTTTAGGTTTATTTTTAGGTTTTATTTTTTAGTTTAGGTTCAAGTTTATTTTTAGTTTATTTTATTTTATTTAGTTTAGGTTTAGGTTTATGTTTTATTTATTTTAGTTTAGTTTATTTTAGTTTAGGTTTAACTTTTTTTATTTTGTTTATTTTTTATTTTAGGTTTAGGTTTTTTTTAGTTTAGGGTTCAGGTTTTAGTTTTTATTTTTTTTTAGGTTTATTTTTTAGGTTTAGGTTTTTATTTTCTTTTATTTTAGGTTTATTTTATTTTTATTTCCTATTTAGTTTTTATTTTATTTAGGTTATTTATTCTTAGGTTTATTTTATTTTTTCATTTAGTTTAGCTTTTTATTTATTTTATTTTAGTTTATTTTTATTTTATTTTGTTTTATTTTTAGCTTTAGGTTTATGTTTTAGCTTAGGTTTTTATTTTATTTATTTTATTTTTATGTTTTATTTAGTTTAGGTTTAGGTTATTAGGGTTTAGATTTTAGGGTTTAGTGTTTAGGGTTTAAGGTTTATGGTTTATGGTTTTAGGTTTTAGGGTTTTAGGATTTAGGATTTAGGGTTAGGGTTTAGGATTTAGGGTTTAGGGTTTAGGGTTTATGGTTTAGGGTTTAGGGTTCAGGCTTTATGGTTTTTAGGTTTAGGGTTTAGGATTGAGGGGTTTTTTTCTTTTGGTAAAAAGGGGAATTTTTATTACCAAAAGTGATGGATACAATGTCCTTAAAGGGGATAAATCTCATAGACTACTATTGAAAGAGCTAAAGACATAAAGAAAAATCCTATAACTAATACAAAAGAAAACAAAAAGCCAAAGGAAAACTAAAAAAAGAATAGATACAACACAAAATCCTTGAGCAGGTTAGCATACCACCTGAAGAGACCCAAGAGCAAATGAAGGAAACCTGTAGGAAAAAACTAAAGCAGAGATAAGCAAAATTAAAATAAAATAAACAGACATAAAGAGAAATGAAAGAAAAGCTAAAGAAAGGCTCAGATCAATCCTGACTTTAGAAGGGGCAACAAAAATTTGTGAGTAGCTAAACTCCGAAAGGAGGTTTACAGTCACAAAAAATGCCACCAACCAACAAAAAAGACTAAACATTCTAGCCATCATAGCCAACAAACATCACAAAGGTACCCGAGCACACACCAATAGCCAATAAAGATCTAGAACCAACCACCAAAAAAGGAAGAACAACAATAGAGCCATCAGTCGAACTGAGCAATAGTAGAAAAAATTGAGCCAACAAAGAAAAGATTCCAAGCTAGTACAACCATCCAACCACCCAAAAGTAGTAGGAGAAAGAAACAAAGTCACCAACCAAGGAGGAAATATCAAAGCGAGCAGGGGGAAGAGAGAAGAAACCAGCAAGCTCACCAACTCCAACAGACTAAAGAAACCAAAAAAGGCCACAGTATCCACCAACCAAAATAAGTAACAACACAACCACCAAAGACACAAAGGAAAGTAGCAGCCACACCCAAAACCAAACCAATCGAACCTACTAAAATGAAATAGAAGGAAGAGAAGCACATCTAACATCACATCTAGAGAAGGCACCCAAAACCAAGAAGCTCAAGGAGACCAACCACAAAGCCCCCAAAAAAAGCCAACTAACCAACCAAAAGCCAAAAGAATAAAGCCACAAGAGATACCATAATATAAGTAAGAGCAGCAATCGACAATAGCCTTATAACCAAAATAGCTAAAGCTAGCATTCCAACCTATAAAATACAAGAATAAAACAAGAACAGAAAGTTCCCAAGAAAGAATAAGAGCCAACAGTAACCAAACAAACCAAAACCACAAGAAGCTCCCAAATAGAAGCCCTAAGAAAACCACTAATAGAAAAGCAAGAAAAAAATATCTAAGAAAATTTAACATAAGGAAAATCAGATTTATCTAAATTAGATAGCCCTTTTAATTTCATAGAAATATTCACATTGGTAAACAAAGTAAAATCAGAGAGATTACAACCCAAACTAGCTAAGAAATCCGCACAAACTTTACCTTCTCTTAAAATATGAGTAATTTTAAAAGAAAGTTTAGAGATAATAGCTTTAATATTTCTAATTTAATAAAAAAGCTTAGCATTACCCTTATGATTAGAATTGATCATAGCAACAACCATCTCAGCATCATATTCCAACCAAATATTATGAAAATTTTATACAAATAAAGCTTAAGAGCATGATAAACAACCAATAATTCAGTAAAAATACCAGAATTAATAGGAGAGGAGTGGAAAAAGGCAAGATAATATTCCCAAGATTTATTCTAAAAATACCACCACAACTGAACTTGTTCTATGCAACAGAGCCATTAGTATTAAATTTAATACAACAATTAAGAGGCTTAATCCAATTAATTATTTTATTATCAGGAGACAAGTCACAATAAGAAAAATTGATACCCAATTTTGAGGCAAGAAACTTGCAACCTCTAAAATTAGTACTACTAAGAAGAGCAGCCTTATGTAAAGAAAAAAGCTTATCTATTGGCACATTATGATGCTTAGCATCATTTCTATCAAGACAAATAAACCAAATCAAATTTGATATGCTTGATTAAGAAGTGCATTAAATAAATCCTCATACCAACTCCAAACTTTAGAGTAATGGCACCATTAAAAAACATGACTAACATTCTCAATATGATAGCAACACAAGCATTTAAATGGTGGATAAAAATCTTTGTTTAAGAGTAAAGAATCAATAGCAATACAATCCCTCAATATTCTCCATGCAAGAATAGAATAAAAAGTAGAAATATTATTATTCCCAATTTTAAGGAAAATAGGAGAAGAGGATTTTTTTTAACTCTAATATAGTGCCAAGTATCTATTAGTGTTTTCTCTAGAATAGAGAAAAGAAATGACACCACATAGAGTTTAGAAATATTTTATTTAGATGACCAAATACAGTATTAAGGAATAAACATATTATCTCAAAAGATAAACATACTCTCCTATAATGGATTCGATCATTTCAATAAAAGACTCCTAAGTTAATGGGCCTTTCGTATACTAGAGTATTTTACCATAAACTACATTGAAAGGTAGAACAAGGTTTATTTTATCTTGGGATCATGGTTTCCTATAAAGGCAAGCCTCGATAGTTAATTACATCTTAGGAAGATTCTCTTCCTAAGAATACTCTCGATTAAAGAAATAAAAGGTTATTCCTAAAAACTACTAAGGTAGCTTTCAAAGGATTGATTTTTGGAAATTCAATTGGGAGGTCCAAATTAGAGTCATTTTCAAGAGTCAAATGGGAAAGAGTAGGAAATGCCTATTGATATTGGGATACCATTAGACATTTCAACTATCTATGTGGGATTTAAATTTGGGATTTAATTTTAGATTTTTAGTTATCATTTTCTTAGAAATCTAGGGCTTAGATTCTAGCAACATAAGATTGTAGAAATGCCTAGGGTTGAAGACTATTCCCTAAAAGGATGCTTCAAAACCTAGTCTACAGGTGCTTCTGACACATGTCAGATGCTCGACCTAGTTCTTGGAAATCATTGGCCATTCTCCTAACCTGAGTGAACTAGCCTATTCTTGACTCTTATGGACTTACAACCTACCTGGAGAAGGCTACCAACTAACACCACCTAAGCATATTTTAAATTTATGAAGTCAGGTCACATGAATGCAAGATGGTGAGTTTGCATTTTAGGAAAGAAATCTATGAAACTAGACTCACTCCCTAATCCCTAAGATCATGTAGGGCATGAAGATGCATCTAACTAATGCCTATTTTCTAGGTTTTATGAATTTTGACTCAAGATTCATTTAGGTCATATGAATGAAATTTATGCCTAATGTATGCAATTAGAAAAGGTTATGGGTCAGAATAGAAGGTGTTCTTCCATCATAGGCTCTCAAAGGTCAAGCCCAAGTTCTCAGATGAAAGCCCTTCCTTAATCAAGAGTGAAATAATATAATTTATGCATGATGTTAAAACATCCACTAAGGGTTGCTACATATTTTATCTTACTTTAATGCCTAGGCTTTTATATGAAGATTATGAATTGCATTTATTTTATGTTTCGATTGATTTAGTTGGGTAAAAAATTTAGTTTATCCTATGAGCCTACATCTAGGCATACATCATAGCATAAACATAGCACATAAAGAAACCTAGAAAAAGCATGTTATTTCTATTGCACACCCAAAATAAATCAAGCCAAATTAAATTATCTAAGAAAATGGTCGATCGCGGATCGCTACACCCTAGAAAGAAAGAAAAATGGGCGAGTTTGCCTTATACAACCCGACCTACAACTATAAGTTTAGATCTATGGGTCTTCTTTCTAGGAAAGTCTCTTTCTTTAGGGACATCCATCCGGTCCCACAGGGGACCACTACACCATCTCATAGTAGTTGGTCTCTTAATCCAAGACCCATAGATCCTATAATTCTATGCTCAAATTTACATTTAAAATTTAAAAGAAATCCTACACCCAACAAACTAGACGTTAGGAAATACGCACAACACACAAAGCTCTTTATATTTCACAAACATACGGGCTTAGCATTAGTTGCTTGCCAGGCCCACCTGTCTTATAGACTATCTTAAAGGATTTTTAGCACCTGCAACCAAACAACAATTTTATGATTTATTTATTACAGTGATCCCATAGCACAGCCCCTTGCAAAAAATAGTGTTAAATCTAGAAATAATGCCCTAACATCCAGTTTAACGAACAAACAAGCCTTGGCATCCAGTCTAAAGCAATACACCACATAGACATGTGAAGTACAACACATAAGATTAAAGAAAATCACAGAATGATCTAACCTAGATCTAGAGTCCATGACCTAAATGATCTAGTGTGTGTAAAAGAGGAGTTTGTGTAGTAAGTCTTTGCTAGGCTCCTTTAAGTTCATGTTTCAATTTAACATTTGATTTTGTTTAATTTTTTACCATAGTTTCAATTCAAATAATTTAATGATCCAAATTCATTTTTATTCTATTTTATTTTTTTAAGGTTGTATAGGATTTCAAGAATAAGCAATGGAATGATTCCATTTTTGGATGGCACTCTTTCCAATCAACATCCTAGTTCTAATGAAGAATCCAAAAGCCTAACTAAGATCCTTAAGTTTTTAATTAATCCTTTTGATGTTGTTTATGTTTGGATTGGTTTTATGTTTCTTTTCCTTTTGAATTTTAGATTTGATTTGAGTTATTCCATTTGTTTGAATTGCTTTGTTTGATTTTATTTGTTTGATTTGTTTCATTTTGAAATAAGCTATATGGGTATCATTTGATTTGGTTCATGTTAATTTAAAGAGTTTAGATTAAAGTTTGATTTCATTCAATTTAATTTAAGTTTATTAAATCATGAATTTGTAAGCTTAAAGTTTAAGTTCATTAATATGAATTAGTACCTTAAGTTTGTTCATGGATGAGGCTTAACCTAAAGTACTTAGGTTATTATTTGATCTGATTTAATTGACCTAAGTTTTAGATTTATTATTAAATTCATTAAAGATGAGTTTTTTCATTAAATTTCATTGATTCAAAGTTTAAGGTTGAAGATAATTAATAATTTTATTAACTTAAGGTTTTACTTCATTAACTTAAGATTGAGTTTGATCACTTCAATTGACTTAGAATATTTAGAGAAGTTCCTTAATAGTTTTTTTTTTATGTTTGATTGAAATTGATTTGAATTACCATTTAATTTGATAGATTAATTAATTTCCTTAACCTAATATTTGATTAACATTGACCTAAGGATTTAGAAAATTAACAACTTTTAATCTATAGATCAATTGGGATTGAAAATTTTCTGGCAAGTGGGGGTTACATGCTAATTTCAAAATTTTGAAGTTTCATTTTGATTAGATTTGCAATTAGGGGTGTAATTAAGGATTTAATAATTTTATTAAAACCTAAATTAGCCTAATTCAGTTAGATTCAATTAAGTGCTTTATTTTTTTATAAATTCCTCACTAAAATATCTTTCCAATGAGGGTTTATTCATAATTTTTGGTTAACTGGTTGATTTACTATGATTTAATTAAATTCAGGTTATTGAATTGACTTATTTAATTCATTGAATTACCTAATTAGGTCAATTTAAGGATTTTTAGGTTTAATTGAGTTTAAGTGATGTTTTAATGTTCATCATTAGGGTGATTTAAGATTGTTAGATTAAAATTCCCTAATTATTTCATTATGGATTAATTAATTTGATTAATTTAAAGGTTAAGCATATTAAATTTCAATTTCCTTTGAATTCAGAGAATTAAATCCCCAAAAATTCATCTAGTATGTTTTGTGCTTAATTTCATTTCCCCAAAGTTTCAAATTAATTGGATTATTAATTAGAGAGTAATTGGGTTTAATGCCTTTTTAATTAACCCAAATTAAGTGAAAAATACCCAATAAAAATTAGGGATTTTAATTTCTATGGATTCCTCTCATCAAGATGAATCCATAGCGCTTTCATTTGTATTTTTTATTTATATTTATTTTTTATGAATTTTTAAGATTTATTAATTTTTTTATTATTTCATTAAATAATGGTATTTAACTATTTTAAGTGAAGGGGCTCTGATCCGCATGTCACGTGGCATCCCATCACGTGGCATGCACGGGTTGGTCCACGTGGAGCCCATGTGGAGCCATCACTCGCGGTTATCGAGATGATCTTGGACCATTCGTCAAGATCGATGGTTCATTGATCCCGTTCCAAGGGCTAAAATCATTGATCGCCTAGATCGACCGTCCAATCCAAATTGGATGGGAGAACTCATCTCCTTCATTTCCGTGAGAGAGGCATTCATAGTGCTTTGCTAATTGTGAATGATCTAGAGCATGAAATCAAATGATTACAATTGCTACACGATCGTTGAAGGATATCCTATGATCATATATGGTTTGATCTTATTGAAGATCACATTTTTTTTGAAAATGACCATAACCAAATTCCTTAAGGAAAAACTCAAGCTTGTTAATGGCATACATCAATTCGTTGGACGATTGGCTTTGGAATTGTTCCTAGAGCTTCAAAACCTTGAATCAAACTTGCTTGACAAAGGAATTGTCTTTACAGATTGTTCCTTAGACCAACCTTTGGCTTGAAAATTTTAGCTTTGGTGGTTTGCAATGGTTAAGAACACTTGGGATGTGGAAGAGCTTTCATTTGGCTTCAGTTTGGATGTATGAAGGTGAAGGGAACTTCAATTCTCCTTGGGGAAGAGAGTATCTGTGTTTTTTATGTGGTCGAGAGCTTTAAAGCTCTTTTTTGGCTAATCCTTGGTCATTAGCATGAAGAGAGTTTGGAAGCTTCTAGGATCCCCTCTCTACAAGTGTCTAGGCTGAAAATGTGGGCAGATAGGGAAGGGAAAATGGATTTACCTTCCATTTGTGAATTTTTTAATTCATTTTGGGTTTTATCATTTAGTTCCTTAAGTGGCTTAGTTATGTAGATTAATTAGCACTTAATTCCCTCATTAGCAAGGCTTAAGATAATTAGTCTCCATCCCATATGCATTGGTTGAAAGTGATTTGAGTTTTCCTTGGGTTTGAGTTTAATGTAACCTATTTAGGTTATTTTGATTTAAGGAATTTAACGTGCCTAATCTAGGCCTCAATGGACTCAATTTTCTTTGTTATTGTGATCAAACATGTTATTTGATCATTTGAAATATTTTTGATTAATGTAACCTATTTAGGTTATTTTGATTTAAGGAATTTAACGTGCCTAATCTAGGCCTCAATGGACTCAATTTTCTTTGTTATTGTGATCAAACATGTTATTTGATCATTTTAAATATTTTGATGAATTAATTTGGTCAAATTTAGTGGGTTGACTTTGACCAAGTTTAAGTCAATCTAGGTTGACTAGAGTTGACTTTGTTTGACTTTGAACTTCCATTTTTTCATTGATTTACTTGATTTTATGTTGGATATTTGACTTGGTTTTGCATCAAACTAAGTAGATTGGATTTAGCTCAAAATGCATTTCTAAGTTACTAAGCATAACTTGGATGAACTAGAAAATCTCTATTTGAACTTAAGATCTTCTCATTTAAAATGACCACTTCCAAAATGAGGTCAACAATTGGACCCCAATATGTGTAGTGGATCAGAATACACTTCACATATTGGTGTTGACGATTGATCAACCAACCATAAGCTTGGGGTTCCAATTCTTGATTTTGATTTTTTTTGATTTTCTATTTAGGTTTTGATTGTGAAAGATAAGGTATATGTATACCTATCTTTGTTGAGGTGATTCATTCTCAGAAACCTAACTTCATTAAGTTCTAGGATGAATTGGAATGGAATCAAAGAATGATCAATTCCAAATGCAATCACTTTGCTCAAAGGGACTTACTCTTAAAACAGAATATTGGTGATCCATATGATTAGCTAATAAGATGGAGTCATTAAGGGCATGGTCCATCCTAGTTAGCTAAAGAGAGGAGAGGGGTCTTTAAATACATGATCTAATCCTCAAAATCTATGCTGGGGAGAAGAGGCTTGAAATGCTTGATCCTAATCCACAACACTTTGACTACTAAACAAAGGTCGCTTGGACTTAATCCTATTTGAGTAGTCCAAGGAAATGGGGCCTTCAATGGCTTGGTTCCATTCCATAGAAATTTCAATAGGAAGACAACTCGAGAACTTACTCTTATTTGGTTAGAAAGAATGCTGACTAGGGAACTTACTTCTTTATGATTCGAAAGAATGTCAACTGGGGACTTACATCTTTTTGATTAGCTAATAAGATGGGGTCATTAAGGGCATAATCCATCTTAATTAGTTGAAAAGAGGAAAGGGTCCTTAAAGACATGATCCAATCCTCAAAATAAAATGCTAATTGGGGGACTTACACTTATGTAGGATGTCGAGTGGGGGACTTACTCTTACTTGATTAGAAAGAATGTTGACTAGGGAACTTACTTCTTTCTAATTAGAAAGAATGTCGACTGGGGACTTACTTTTTTTTTATTAGCTAATAAGATGGGGCTGTTAAGGGATTGATTCATCCTAATTAACTGAAAAGAGGAGAGGGGTCCTTAAAGACATGATCCAATCCTTAAAATAGGATGCCAACTGGGGGACTTACTCCTAGATGTTTAGAAAGAATGCTAACTAAGGGACTTACAACTTTTTGGCTATTAAAATGGTGTCATAAAGACTTGAACCAATCTAAATAGCTTGTGTAACTTGAAAAGGGTCACAATGACTTGATCCAATCATGTACACAATAGTAGGATGCTAACTAGGGGACTTATGTTAGAAAGAATGAATGGACTTACATCTTTCTATTAGAAAGGTCCATAAAGACTTGATCCAATCTAAATATCCCTGTAACATGAACAATGACTTGATCCAATAATGTACACAAAGTAGGATATCGCTAGGGACTTACTCCGAAAGTGTTTAGAAAGAATTCGACTAAGGGACTTATATCTTCAAGAAATCCAAAGACTTGATCCAATCTAAATAGCTAGTAACATGAAAGGGGTCACAATGACTTGATCCAATTATGTACACAAAAGTAGGATGCCGACTGGGGGCTTACATCTTTTTGGTTATTATAAAGGGGTTAGAAAGACATAATCCAATCTAAATAGCCTGTGTAACACGAAAAGAGTCACAATGACTTGATCCAATCATGTACATAATAGGAATGGTCCATGAAGGGCTTGCTCCAAACCTATGGAAAGTAGGAATGGTGCCACGAAGTGCTTGCTCCAAACCTACAAAGATAGTTTTTCATGGGAATGGTGCACGAAGGCTTACTCCAAACCTAGAAGGACATGAGAAAGGTGCCACAAAGGGCTTCCTCCCATCTCAAGTCATGTATAGGAAAGGTGTCAAAAAGGGTTGCTCTCACCTTTTAGGTGATATGAATGACAAAAAAGGGGTCAAAGTGACTTACTCCTAATACCCAAAAGTTTTGACTAATAAGTAAGAGTTTCGTGAACTTGATCTTTACTTAATCAGTCTAACTTGATGAAAGGGTGATGGAGGGTTTGCTTCCATTTTTTGATTTCACTAATACTCCTTACACATGAAGAAGTTTAATGAAGAAGGTTTCAAAGAGTTGGAATTTATTTTTTTGAAGGAGGATTTGGGTATATTTTGGATCCAATGCTTTACTATGCCATGAGCATAGAAGTTCATCATTTTTCTTTCTTTCTTTTTTTTTTCATCTCAAAGTTATAATGAACCATGCTAGATGTCCATGTCACTGAAGGCAAGACATCATAGGGTACAAACCTGAGAATTCTATCTTTTTGAGCTTGCATGATACTGTGTAGCTCTTTAGGTAGTAAGAACCAAAGTCAACCAGTGCTTCTCAAATGTAATTTCTTTTTCTTTTTGTTTGGACATGTATGTCATTTTTGCTTTGTTGACATGAATCAACAACTTATAGGGCATTCTCTTAGGATCAATAGAGATCAAAAGATTCCTTTAAAGCTTTCCAAAGTGAATGAGAATCAAGATAATCTTTTAGATTCTCATAGAGATAAAAATTTTATCCATAATCAATAAAGAAATTGAAAGGATTAACTTATTAAAAAAATTAAGATTCTCCTAATAAGTTTGAAATTGAATTTCTTCAGTTAATTTATTGTTCTTTAAAAGGATATATAAAATGAAATTTCATAACTGTCTTTGATTCATTTCTTATTTTTTGCTTTTTTGATCCTTCTATATTTTACTACAAGGTCTTTGAAATTACTTCAAAAGAAAATTTCAAGACTCTATATGTAGTAACAAGATTGTTCATCAAATCATATTGATGTTTCTTTTATTTTCTTTTTCTTCTTTGGCAAGATTTTCAATATAACCCTCAACCTAATTGAAAGTGGTTATAAGAAATCTTGATCATGACCCTTTTTGCAAAATTGCCCCAAATATTTTGAGATTGAATGATATGACTCTATAATAGAACATTCTTGTAAGTATTTTGAATGTCATATCATATGCTTTCAATTCTTCTTTTCTAGAATTATTTTAATTTGACAATTTTATAAGTTATCCTTAAGAAGGATAATCTTATGCATGAAAGCCTTTTTGTTTTTAAAATAAATATGGGTAATATGAACCCATTTTCAAGGTAAAGATTCTACCCTAGTCCTGGATCATACATGTTAGCTAACCAAGAAAGTTTTCTTCTCATGTACATCCATCATTTTCTAGCTTTTAATTTAAAAAAATTTTACTTTTCTTTTGAATTTGACCACAATCATCAAGGGACTTAGTTTATGGAAATGGCATCAAGCTTAAGTTTATAGACGCTACATCTGGAGATCATTTCAATTTATTTCTAGATAAAGTAGTCTTTAAACCCAAAAGATAGGTTGATCAAGTCATCAATAGCTAACTCATTAAAGAGTTAGATCATTGATATCAACTTGTGGAATGGGATTTTTCTTCAAATTCTAAGGGTGCATCCCAAACTTGAAGACTATATAAATCTCCAAACACATCTAAAACAAATTCATGCATTGTACTAGAGTGCCTTTTGAAAAGAAAGTTAGGACCCAAACTACTTAAGCTTCTTATCATGCAATGGCTCTATGATTCCATACCTTTTCTTATTTATGGTTATAGGCCACTTGTAATGGAATCAGAGTATACTCAATGAGATCTTTGCCATACAAAGGATATGGACCCCTGGAAAAGAAGATCCACTATCTTTTCTTTTAACCCGACAAGTTCACCCAATCATGGTAAAGGCTAAAATGACAAAGTATGAGATATCTGCTTATTTTTTTGTTTAGCTAGGGACAATTTTGACTTTTAACCCTGACTTTATTTTGATGTGGAGAAGTTTGAAGTTAAAATGTCCATTTACATTATATTTTACTTCATTTTTGTATATACTCAATGGGACCTTTGACATTCAAAAAATATGGACTTCTGGAAAAAAAAAATCCACTATCTTTTTGTTTAACCTACCAAGTGAGCTCACCCAATCATGGCAAAGGCTGAAATTACAAAGCATGAGATATCTGATTATTTTTGTTTAGCTAGGGACAATTTTTAACTTCTAACCCTACCATTTTATTTTGATGTGGAGAATTTTAAAGTAAAAAATGTTCACATGCTTAGAAATTTTAGACTTCATTCTTTTGCTCTTGGATATAGTCCTTCCATCCCTTTACTTTTCTTTCTTTCTTTCTTTTGGTAATATTCTGATTTCATTTCTTTATGAAAGGTCACATTTGGTAATTTTCCTAGTTACCTAATTCACTAAGAAGATAGATGTATTTAACTCATTTCCATAACATTTCACTCTTTATGAAATGACTCCACTAAATGATTTGCTAGGAAATTTGATGTATTTGACTTTTTGTCCAAATACAACATTATATTGATTGACTTTTTGATATGATTCAAGTCTTTGCTTGATTGATCATATAATATGATCCAACATTTCTATTTCTTTTTCATCTTTTCATGGAACAAGAAATCTAGTAAAGCCATTTAAAATTGGTAAAAATGACTTTCTTAAGATGTTACACTTATGAATTCAAAATTATTTAGTGGAGTGATTCATTAAAGATTGGTATAATAACTTCCTTGAAAACTTTACGCTTCTGAAATCAAAATTTTCTAATGGAATCAAATATGTAGTGAGGTCATTTAGGAGTAGCAGAATGATATTCCTAAAGACTCAACACTTTAGGATGAATATGAACATCCTTCAATAATCAATATGTTTCTTCTTTTTCTTTCCATTTGATTCCCTTTTTTTTCTTATTTGGGCTGGATAGGACCATCCAAGAGCATTTAAAGATGTTTCATGAATTTCTAAGTTGCTCTTCTTATGTTTGAATTTTTGTCTTCAATCAAAAATGTGATTGAGACTAAGTTCTTTTTCTAGGTTGAGTTTTCAAGATTGAAATTTCATGAAGCTGAAAATTACTTTCTTTATTTGATTGAATTTATATGGCACCATCTTATCAAAGCTTGATTAGACTTGAGTCTATATAAATTCAATTTTATGTTTATAATTAATGTTGACCAATGCACCCGGATCAACAAGTGGTTTGGATATTTTCTTCTTTTGAATTTTTTGCATCGACTAAAATGTTTTGGGTGCATAATAGAAACAACATGCTTTTTCTAGGTTTCTTTCTGTGCTATGTTTGTGCTGTGATGTATGCCTGGATGTAGGCTCATAAGATAAACTAAATTTTCTACTCAACTAAATCAATCAAAACATAAAAATAAATACAACTCATAATCTTCATATAAAAGCCTAGGCTTTAAAGAAAGATAAAATATGTAGAAACCACTTAGTTCGATGTTTTATCATCATGCTTAAATCATATCATTTCACTCTTGATTAAGGAAGGGCTTCCATCTTTGCTAGAGAACCTGGGCTTGACCTTTGAAAGCCTATGATGGAAGAACACCTTCTTCAATTCTGATTTTTCTTATAACATTTTTCTAATTGCATGCATTAGGCATAAATTGCATTCTTATGACCTAAATGAATCTTGAGTCAAAATTCATAAAACCTAGAAAATATGCATTAGTTAGATGCATCCTCATGCCCTTCATGATCTTATGGATTAAAGTGAGTCTAGTTTCATAGATTTCTTTCCTAAAATGCAACACCCACCATCTTGCTTTCATGTGACCGACTTCATAAATTTAAAATATGCTTAGGTGATGTTAGGCAGCTTCTCTCGGTTGTAAGTCCAGAAGATAGGAATAGGCTAGTTCCCTCAGGTGAGAAGAATGGCCAATGATTTCAAGGATAAAGCTAGATCAAGCATCTGACATGTGTTAGAAGCACCTATAGACTCGGTTCTGAAGCATCCCTTTAGGAATAAGTCTTCAACCCTAGACATTTTTGCAATCTTATGCTGCTATAATCTAAGCCCTAGATTTCTAAGAAAATGACAACTAAAAATCTAAAATTATTTCCCAAATTTGAAGCCCAATCATAGGATAGTTGAAATGTCTAATTGGTATCCTAGTATCAATAGGCTTTTCTACTCTTTCGCATTTGACTCTTGAAAATGACTCTCTCTAATTTGGACCACACCCAATTGAATTTCCAAAAATCAATCCTATGAAAGCTACCTTAGTAGTCTTTAGAAATAAACATGTATTTCTTTAATCGAGAGAATTCTTAAGAAGAGACCCTTCCTAAGTTGTAATTAACAATAGAGGCTTACCTTTATAGGGACCATGATCCCAAGATAAAATAAACTTGTTCTACCTTTTCATGTAGTTTAGGAAAAAATACTCGGTACATGAAAGACCCATTAGCCTTAGGAGTCTTTTATTGAAATGATCGAATCCATTATAGGAGAACATGTTTATCTTTCGAGATAATATGTTTATTCTTTAATGTCATATTTGGTCATCTAAATAAAATATTCCTAAACTCTATGCGGTGTCATTTCTTTTCTTTATTCCAGAAAAAACACCAACATATTTTTTGGTGACTCCGCTAAGGATTAGTTCCTCTCTCCATCTTTAGAAGTAAAGGGTTATTTTTATATATCGATAGTGTACTAGTGCCACTCACCGATCAAGATTACCTTTATTTTTGTTAGATACCTCTCGATTTCATTCTTTGTTAAGCCTATCCAACATCTTGGATAGAGGTTCTAGAACTCTTCGTTTATCATAGCTAAATGATTTGGTCCTAGAACCAAATCCCAAAATAAAATGAGAGAAATAAATGCAAACCAAGTCATTTTTGTTAAGACCTAAATCTTGTCAAGATGGATTTGAAACCATTCTAATATGGAAAAGAAATGTTCAATTTAAAAAAGTATGAAAAGTACTTCAAAATTTGAAAAGCAGATGTCCAAAAAATAAAGTCTCAAAGTTAAACTTATCCTTGATCTTACTTTGGCTTTGTACTAGAGCTAAAGATAATCAAGATAGGGTCCTTGAATGGATACCCTTTGTTTTACTACATTCAAAGATGGAAAACACCTAAGGATGTAGATTGAAATGAAGGTGTTCCTTCAAATCCTGAGAAAATTTGAATCAAAAGGCGGCATAGTTATGCCTATTGCTCCTTTACCACCACGATTGAAGTTTGGATTGCATTTTTTTAAAAAAGGATAAAAACAAAAATCATCCCAAAAAGAGAATGCCTTATTTCCCTTAGGCAAAGGTTGATTAAGGAACTAAATGTGAATCTTTTATTTCTATAGAAGAAAATTTTACATAAATGCAAATCGGCTTTAATCTCAAATCATTTCCACAAGTCCACTAGAATATTGGAAAATCAGTTGTTCAAGCTGATTGGCCAAATCTAAGAAGTGACTTGGAGGTAACTCTCTTTTAGACCTTTTTCAAAACTTTAAATTCTTAAGAGCTTAGGAGAGAGTCAAACGAGGAAGATGAAATGACATAAACAAAAATAAAAGTGAAAGGATTCACTCGTCTCTAATCAATCAAGAAAGAGAGAGCAAAAGAATTCTAATTCTCGATAAAGTTGAAATGAATGAAATTTAAACTAATAAATTTAAATCAACATCTTTAATGAGAGTTTCCTCTCATTAAATGAAATGATATTTCATGAATGGCTTTATTTAATTATAAAAGCTAAATCATGAAGAAAAAATAAATGAAGAGTTTAATCCTTCTAAATAAATGATGATCTCAGGATTGGGTCCTAAGGGTGATATTTCTATCTCTCAGAGTAAAAATATGTAACTTTTATCTCTAATTAGTTGATAGATAAATCACTTAGGACATTGCCAATCCAAATGAATGAAGAAAGCCTTAGTTTTCTCTATTCATAGACTAAGCCATTATATGCTTTCAATACAAAGCAAACCTAAGGAGAATTCATTGCAATGTCTTATGACCTATTTGAAATTTTCTTAATGTCAAGTATGGTGGTCAAAGATTTCATTGCAAGCTGTGATTATCTTTAATCTTATATGTGCTATAAAATAATGCAAATCAAACTTGACTTTCTAATAGCACAACATATACCCTAGAAGGTCCTCTTTTAAATGATGATCCTTTAAATGAATAGATCATGAGGTCTATTGATCTATTGAGGATAGAGTTAGACCTACCTTCTATATCAAAAGGAAATTCGAAATCAAATTCAAAATGGTAGAGTTATACCACCTCAAATGACATTAAAAAGAAATGGCAAATGAGTCATCTTCAAAATGTGATGTCTTTCCCATATAAGAGAAGTTGCTTGCAAAATCAAGAATCATAATTCTTTGTTAAAAACAATATGAAATATGAAATAAAATAAAAAAAATGAAATGAAAGTAAAGCAAGGCATTACATAATCATGAAATTTACCTTACTTAACTATAAGAAACTTCCTGATGTGGTATTCCACTATGAAAAGCTTCTAGGGTTATCTTCTATGATGAAGATAAGAAAAAGTTTGATGTGGTAGGGTACTGCTGTACACCCGAAAGAAAGAAAAATGGGCAGCTGAGTTTTGCCCTGATACAACCCGGCCTAGAACTACAAGTTTTGATCTATAGGTCTTCTTTCCAGGAATGTCTCCTTCAGGGACATCCATCGGGCTCCACAAGGGACCACTACACCATCTCCTGGTTGGGTCAACTCCTACTAATCCTAGACCCCATAGATCCTAACCTAATTGTAAGCTCAAATTTATATTTAAAATTCAAAAGAAATCATAAACCATGCAAAGCAAACATTAGGAAATACACACAGCACACAAAGTAATTTATATTTCACAAACATTTAAGCTTAATATTAGTTGCTTGTGAGGCCCACCTATCCTCTGGACTATGTTATGGGATTTACAAGAAAACAATAATTTTATGATTTATTTATTGTAGAGATCCCTTTAGCACAACCCCTATAGAAAATAGTGTTAAATCTAGAAAGAACACCCTAACATCCAATCTACTGAACAAATAAGCCTAGGCATCTAGTCTAAAGTAGTACACCACATAGACATGTGAAGTACAACATAGAAGATTAAAGAAAATCAGAAAATGATCTAACCTAGATCTAGAGTCTATGACTAAATGATCTAGTGAGTGTAAAAGAGGAGTTTGTGTGGTAAGGCTTTGCTAGGCTCCTTTTAGTTCAAGTTTCAATTCAACATTTGATTTTGTTTAATTTTTACCTTTGGGCAGTTTCAATTCAAATAATTTAAAGATCTAAATTCATTTTTATTCCATTTTATTTTGTTAAAGTTGTATAGGTTATTAAGAATGAAGAATGGAATTATTCCATTTTTGAATGGAGCTCTTTTGATCCAACATCCTAATTCCTAATTAAGTTTCCAAAAGTCTAACTAAGATCCCTAAGTTTCTTAGTTAATCTTTTTGATGTTGTTTATGTTTGGATTGGTTTTTTTTATTTTCCTTTTGAATTTTAGATTTGATTTGAGTTATTTCATTGTTGGTTTGTTTCATTTTGAATTAAGCTATATGGGTTTCATTTGATTTGGTTCATGTTAATTTAAAGAGTTTAGATTAAAGTTTGATTTCATTCAGTTTAATTTAAGTTTATTAAATTATGGATTTGTAAGGTTAATGTTTAAGTTCATTAATATGAATTAGTACCTTAAGTTTGTTCATGGATTAGGCTTAACCTAAAGTACTCAGGTTAATTTTCTGATCTGATTTAATTGACCTAAGTTTTAGATTCATTCTGAAATTCATTAGAGATGAGTATTTTCATTAAATTTCATTGATTCAAAGTTTAATGTTTAAGTTAATTAATAATTTTGTTAACCTAAGGTTTTAGTTCATTAACTTAAGATTGAGTTTGATCACTTCAATTGACTTAGAATATTTAAAGAAGTTACTTAATAGTTTTCTGATGCTTGATTGAAATTGGTTTGAATTACCAATTAATTTAATAGATTAATTAATTTCCTTAACCTAATATTTGATTAACATTGACTTGAGGATTTAGAAAATTAACAACTTCTAATCCAGATATCAATTGGGATTGAAAATTTTTTGGCAAGTGGGGTTATATACCAATTTCAAATGTTCAAAGTTTCATCTTGATTAGATTTACAATTAGGGAGTAATTAAGGTTTTAATTATTTCATTAAAACTTAAATTAGGCCTAATTGAATGAGATTCAGTTAAGGGTTTTATTTTTTATAAATTCCTCACTAAAATATTTTTCCAATGAGGGTTTATTCATAATTGTTGGTTAATTGGTTGATTTACTATGATTTAATTGAATTGTTTAATTCATTTAATTACCTAATTAGGGGAATTTAAGGATTTTTAGGTTTAATTGAGTTTAAGAGATGTTTTAATGTTCACTGAAGTTCATTAGGGTGATTTAAGGTTGTTAGATTAAAATTCCCTAATTTTTTCATTAAGGATTAATTATTTTGATTAATTTAAAGGTTAAGCATATGAATTTTCAATTTCCTTTGAATTTAGAGAATTAAATCCCAAAAAATTCATCTAAGGTGTGTTTTATACTTAATTTTGTCATCATTCTTAACATTAGATTTAGGAGAAGATCCCATTTGACAATAAGATAAATCCTTATTCTCCATTAAACAAGAATTATCACTAAGCAAAATGCCATCCGAAATAACAGTTAAAGAATGGACAGAAATAGATTTATTAACCAAACAAAAACTTGGCTACACATTATCAATAAGCTCCATACCATCATTCTTGCCCAAATTGAAAGAAGATAAAATAAGATTTTCGTTTTAAAATTTTTTTGGCAAAATAAGAGAAACATTTTCTATAAGATTTTCAACAACTTTCTCACAAATCTCCTTATAATTAGAAACTAAAATAGGAAAGTCATCCACTTGCAAATTTTTAGGAATATCATAAATAATAGCAGCTGAAACCTAATTACTCTCCAAAATAGTTACATAAGCATTTTTAACAAGCTTATCACTACCACTTACATTGGGAACAACATTAGAAACATTAGGAACATCATTAGAGACATCAACAATTTCATTCACAACACCGTTATCCTTTTCATTTAAAGCAGAATTTCTTTTATCACTTTTTAAATGTCCAATTTTGACAACAACCTTAAGATCTTTAACCACTTTCTTTCGAAGATGTTGATGAGGAACAAAACATTCCGATACATCATGCCCATAAGTTTTGCAATGATTGCAGAAAGCAGGGAATTTTTCAAACTCAACCTGCTAGAAATATCTATATTTCTCTAATCCAATCCACACCTCCTTAGAAAATTTCTTTGTTACATCAATTTCAACAAGGATTTGAGTGATCGATGGCTTGGATTTGGTTGTGGTTGCTCGATCGATTTGCAAGGGTCTACCAAAATAGAACTCACAACATGCAAGAATTGATAATTAATAAAGTGAACCTAAAGATTAGGTAAAGATAACCAAACTGGTGCTATAGGAGATTCCATTTTAAAGTCAAATAAATGGAGTCCATTTAAGAATACACTTTTGAAAGTTTTTAGCATAATAAGATTGACGAGCAAAGATATGACTATAATCAAGGTCATTAGACAATTTAATCAGCACATGTCTACCATCTAGTAAACAAATAAAAAAAACCCCAGAAATATTCAAATCATGATAGAAATATCAAATTTTCTCCATACTAGGATGCCGAAAAGAAAATTTTCTAGACAAAGTATACGCATAACGCCTAGTTTTTTAGTATCCAAGTAAGAGCACATAATAGTTGGAACACCTTTGAAGGTCGTATGAACTAGGTTTAAAGAAAGATTAGAAGAAGTTGAAGAATCCTTACCAGATAAGGCATCTTTGAAGGATTTAGAGGCAAAAGGTTTAGCTATACCCAAAGAATTGGATGCTCGAGCCAGAGTAGCTGGAGCATTTGGTTTTCCCTAAGTATTCATAGAACACGATGCCATGCAAAATGGTGCCACTTAAGAACTGAACAAGGATCATCCTAAGGCAGAAGATCCGATGCCAAACTAGAAGAAATTTCTAGAAAACTAGCACAAAAACATCGAGAAAGAGAATGGAAAGGAAAGGGATTCAAGAATCACTAGAGCTCAAAATGGGAAGGGGCCATGGGATGGGTTTAGGTTTTTATTTTAATTTTGGTTTATTATAGGGTTTAGGGGTTTTTTTAGTTATTGGTTTAGCTTAGTTAGTTTTAGGTTTATGGATTTAGGTGTTTTTTACTAATTTTGTTTTTAGGGTTTAGGTTTTTTAGTTATTTATTATTTATTAGATTTTATTTTTAGTTTAGTTTTAGTTATTAAGTTATTATTATTATTATTATTATTATTATTATTATTATTATTATTATTATTGGGCTTAGGTTTAGTTTTTTTTTTTGAAGTGTAGGTTTTTTATTAGTATTAGTTTTATTTAGGGGTTTGTATTATTTTTATTTTAATTATTTTAGTTTTATTAGTTAGGTTTTTATTTTTTATTTAGTTTATTATTTTTTTGATTTTTATTAGTTTTAATAGTTTTTAATTTGTTTAGTTATTATTATTTTAAGTTTTTTTTGGGTGTGGGGGGGTTAGTTTTATTATTGGGTTTGGGGTTTTTTAGTTTTCTTTTGGGTTTAGGTTTTCTTAAGGTTTAGGTTTTCATTAGTTTTTTTATTAGGGTTTTAGTTTAGTTTTAGTTTATAATTTTTGTTTTTGTTTTTGTTTTATTATTTTTAGATTTTAGTATTTTAGTTTTAGTTTGGGGGTTAAGCAAAATGAGGGGATTTAGTTTAGTTTTTTTTACTAGTTTAGTTTCTTAGTTTTTTTGTTAGGGGTTTAGGGTTGTAGGTTTAGGATTGTAGATTTTAGGGTTTAAGGTTAGTTTTAGGTTTTAGGTTTTAGGGTTTAGGGTTTAGGATTTAGTTTTTAGGGATTAGGGTTTGGGGCTTTTTTTAATTAAGTAAATTAGGTTTAGGTTTATTTAGTTTATATTATATTTTTATTTAGGTATTTTTTATTTTTATTTAGTTTAGTTTTTTATTTTATTTATGTTTTTTTTTATTTTAGTTTATTTTTTAGGTTTAGGTTTAGGTTTATGCTTATTTTTTAGTTTAGTTTTATTTTATTTTATTATTTAAGTTTAGGTTTTACTTTTATTATTAGGTTTAGGGTTAGGTTTTATTTAGGTTTAGGTTTAGGTTTTTATTTTATCTTTTTGGGTTTATATTTTAGGTTTATTTTTAAGATTTTATTATTTTATTTTAGGTTTAGCTTTAATTTTAGTTTATTTTATTATATTTAGTTTATGGTTTAGGTTAAGTTTATCTTAAGTTTAGGTTTAGGTTTTATTTATTTTAGATTAGTTTATTTTAGTTTAGGTTTAGGTTTATTTATTATTTTAGTTTAGTTTATGTTTTTATTTATTTTGTTTTAGTTTGATTTTTATTTTTATTAATTTATTTTATTTTTAGGCTTAGGTTTATGTTTTAGTTTAGGTTTTTATTTTATTTTTATTTTATTATTTTAGGTTTAGGTTTTATTTAGTTTAGGTTTAGGTTTTTAAGTTTTTAGGGTTTATGGTTTAGGGTTTAGGATTTAGGGTTTGGAGTTTATAGTTCATGGTTTAGGGTTGTAGATTTTAGGGTTTAGGGTTTAGAGTTTAGGGTTTAGGGTTTAGGGTCTTAGGGTTTGGGCTTTAGGGTTTAAAGTTTAGGGTTTAGGGTTTAGGGTTTTAGGTTAGTCTTAGGGTTTAGGATTTAGGGTTAGGGTATTTTTATTTAATGTTTTTTGAAAAAACTTTTTTAATTTTTTTTAATTAAGTAAAGTGGTAGGTTTATGTTTATTTAGTTTATTTCTTATTTATTTTAGACTATTTTACTTTTCTTTTTATTTAATTTAGTTTATTTATTTAGGTTTATTTATTTTAGTTTAGGTTTTTTATTTTAGTTATTTTTTAGGTTTAGGTTTGGGTTTAGGTTTAGGTTTATTTTTTAGTTAAGTTTTATTTTTATTTTATTTATTAGGTTTAAGTTTTTATTTTTATTTTTAGGTTTAGGTTTAGGCTTTAGGTTTTTATTTTAGTTTTATTTTTAGGTTTTATTTTTAAGTTTAAATTTATGTTTATTTTAAGTTGATTTTATTGTATCTTAATTTAGGTTTAGGTTTTATTTTTTTTCAGTTTAGTTTATTATAGTTTAGGTTTAGATTTATTTTATTTTTGTTTTAGGTTAAGGTTTTATTTTTTTATTTTTAGGTTTATTTTTTAAGTTTAGGTTTTATTTAGTTTTATTTTATTTTATTTTAGGTATAGTTTTATTTTATTGTTTTTTAGTTTAGTTTATTTTATTTATTTTATTTTTATTTTATTTTTATTTTCTTTTAGGTTTAGGTTTAGGTTTAGGTTTTAGTTTATGTTTTTTATTTTGGTTAAGGTTTTTTTATTTATTTTATTTTTAGGTTTTATTTAGTTTAGGTTTAGTTTTTAGCTTCTTCAATTTTAGGGTTAGTTTAGGGTTTAGAGTTTAGGGTTTAGGGTTTGGGGTTTTGGGTTTAGGGTTTAAAGTTTAGGGTTTTGGGTTTACATTTTAGGGTTTATGGATTAGGGTTTAGGGTTTTAGGGTTTAGGGTATAGGGTTTAGGGTTTAGGGTTTAGGGTTTTAGGTTTAGAGTTTAGAGTTTAGGGTTTAGTTTTTAGGTTTAGGGTTTAGGTTTTAGTTTAGTGTTTAGGGTTTTTTTTTTAACAGAGAACAAATTCAGATTCAATATTTCTTCTTTTTGATTTCATCAACCAAGTAACACACCAAGTTTTTTAAGACACAAGTGACATAGATCAAAAATGTGCATGCATAGTGAAAATAAAAAACCTAAGATAACTAGAACTGTCTCTACTGTAAAGACACTGTTCCAAAAGTAGCAGCTCAAATCAATCATTCTTCAATTTCTCTAGTTCCCATCAGAACCACCCAGGCCTCTCGAGTAGCATGATCCACCATCATATCCATGATCTCTCCCTCTCCCACCACTGTGGCTGTAACCTCCATCGTTCTTCCCGCCTCCATAACCACCACTACTTCGATAACTACCTCCATATCCATCAGACCTTGGATCCCCCACCGAATGCGATAACGCCTCCACCTTCCTCCACTAGATCTGTAAGCCAAGTTGATAGTGATGTTCTTGAGATCAAGGTTCTGCCCATTCTTAGGGTTTAAGTTTATTACATTTTAGGCTTTAAGTTTATTTTTTAATTTATTTAGTTACTTTAGGTTTAGGTTTAGGGTTTGTGGTTTAGGGTTTATGATTTAGGGTTAGGGTTTAGGGTTTAGGGTTTAGGGTGAGTTTAGGTTTAGTGTTTATTAGGTTTAGTTTAGGGTTTTTTAGGGTTTAGGGTTGAGGGTTTAGGGCTTTTAGGGTTTAGGGTTTAAGGTTTAGGGTTTAGTGTTTAGGGTTTAGGGTTTAGGTTTAGGGTTTAGGATTCAGGGTTTATGGTTTCTTCTAAAGTTATAGCGGTAGGTTTTGATTTAATTGTTTATCTTTATTTATTTTAGTTTATTTTATTTTTATTTTAGTTAGGTTTATTTTATTTTTTATTAAGTTTACTATATTTATTTTAGGTTTATTTATTTTAGTTTTGGTTTTTTGTTTTAGTTTATTTTTTAGTTTTAGGTTTAGGTTCAGGTTTACTTTTTAGTTGTGTTTTATTTATATTTTATTTTCTAGGTTTAAGTTTTATTTTTTATTTTTTGGTTTAGGTTTAAGTTTTTATTTTATTTTTTTAAGTTTAGGTTTTAGGTTTATTTTTAGGTTATATTTATTAGTTTAGGTTTTGTTTTGATTTTAATTTATTTTATTTTATTTATATTAGGTTTAGGCCTAAGTTTAGTTTATTTTATGTTTAGGCTTAAGTTTTACTTATTTTAGCTTAATTTATTTTAGTTTATGTTTAGGTTTATTATATTTTATTTTATTTATTTTTATTTTAAGTTTAGGTTTTTCTCAGTTTAGGGTTTAGGTTTTATTTTTTATTTATATTTAGGTTTATTTTTTAAGTTTAGGTTTTTATTTTATTTTTTTTTTCTCTTTTTAGGTTTATTTTTTTATTTTATGTTTAGTTTGTATTATATTTAGGTTTTATTCTTAGGTTTATTTTATTTTTTTAGTTTAGATTAGGTTTTTATTTAATATATTTTAGTTTACTTTTATTTTCTTAATTTTATTTTATTTTTAGGTTTAGGTTTAATTTGTAATTTAGTTTTTTATTTTATTTTATTTTATTTAGGCTTTGGTTTTTTTATTTATTTTAATTTTATGTTTTATTTAGTTAAGGCTTATGTTATTAAGTTTACAGGATTTAGGGTTTAGGGTTTAAGGTTTAGGGTTTAGGGTTTAGGGTTTAGGGTTTAGGATTTTATGATTTAGGGTTTAGGGTTTAGGTTAGGTTTAGGTTTAATGTTTTGTTTAGGTTTAGTGTTTTAGGCTTGGGTTAGTTTTGTTAGGTTTAGGTTAGTTTAGGTTTAGTTTAGTTTAGTTTCAGTTTGGTTTAAAATTTAGTTTAGGTTTAGGTAGGTTTTAGGGTTTAGGGTTAGTTTAAGGTTTAGGGTTGAGGGTTTTAGGTTTGGGTTATGGTTTAGGATTTAGGGTTTAGGTTTTAGGTTTTAGGATTTAGGGTTAGTTTTAGTTTAGTGTTTAGGGTTAGGTTTAGGGTTCATAGATTAGGTTTAGGTTTAGTTGTAGGTTTAGGTTTGGTTTTAGGGTTTCTAGTTTTAAGGTTTACAATTTTGAAAAAATTAATTAAACTATATTTGTTTATTTAGTTTATTTTTATTTATTTTACTTTTTTATGTTTTATTTATTTTTTGGTTTATTTTTTATTTTTATTTTTATTTAGTTTAGTTTATTTATTTAGGGTTTATTTATTTTAGTTTAGGTTTTTTATTTTAGTTTATTTTTTAAGTTTAAGTTTATGTTTATTTTTTAGTTTAGTTTTTTTTTTTTAATTTTAAGTTATTTTTAATTTTAGGTTTAAGTTTAGATTTTTATTTTATTTTCTTAGTTTAGGTTTTTCATTTTTGTTTTAGGTTTATTTTTAGGTTTTATTATTTAGTTAAAGTATAGGTTTATTTTTAGTTTATTTTGTTATATTTAGTTTAGGGTTTAGGTTTAGTTTATTTTGGGTTTAGGTTTAGGTTTTGTTTAATTTTGTTTAGTTTATTGTAGTTTAGGTTTAGGTTTATTTTATTTTACTTATTTTAAGTTATTTTTTTAGTTTAGGGTTTAGGTTTTACTTTTTAAATATATTTTTAGGTTTATTTTTTTGGTTTAAGTTTTATTTTATTTTATTCTACATTTAGTTTTATTTATTTTTATAGGTTTTATTTTATTTAGGTTTTATCTTTTAGGTTTATTTTATTTTTTTAGTTTAGTTTATGTTTTTCTTTATTTTATTTTAGTTTGGTTTTCATTTTTTATTTTATTTTAGTTTTAGATTTAGATTTTAGGTTTTAAATTAGGTTTTTTTATTTATTTTATTTAGTTTGTTTTCTTATTTATTTTATTTTTAAGTTTTATTTAATTTAGGTTTAGGATTTTAAGTTTTTAGGGTTTAGGATTTTGGTTTAGGTTTAGTGTTTGGGTTTAGGGTTAAGGTTTTAGTTTAGGGTTTTAGGGTTTAGGGTTTATGGTTTTGCAGGGTTTAAGGTTTTATAGGGTTAGTTTTATTATTTAGGTTTTAGGGTTTAGGATTTAGGTTTTACTTTTTAAATATATTTTTTAGGTTTATTTTTTTTGGTTTAGATTTTATTTTATTTTATTAGGTTTAGTTTTTATTATTTTACGTTTAGGTTTTTTTATTTAGGTTTATCTTTTAGGTTTATTTTATTTTTTAGTTTAGTTTATGTTTTCTTTATTTTATTTTAGTTTGGTTTCATTTTTATTTTATTTTTAGATTTAGATTTAGGTTTTAAATTAGGTTTTAAATTTATTTTATTTAGGTTTAGGTTTTCTTATTTATTTTATTTTGAAGTTTTATTTAATTTATGTTAGGATTTTAGGTTTTTAGGGTTGAGGGTTTTTGGTTTAGGGTTTAGTGTTTCGGGTTTAGGGTTTAGGGTTTGGGGTTTAGGGTTTATGGTATGTTTGGGTTTAGGTTTAGTTTAGGTTTTAGGGTTTAGGGTTTAGGGTTTTAGGGTTTTATGGTTTAGTTTAGGTTTAGGGTTTTATGTTTGGTTAGTTTATGGTTTAGGTTTTAGAGTTAGGGTTTTTTTATTTTTTTAGTTTTTTAGGGTTTAGGGTTATAGGTTTAGGGTTATAGGTTTAGGATTTTAGGTTAGTTTTAGGGTTTAAGGTTTAGGGTCAAGGGATTATGGTTTAAGATTTTGGGCTTAGGGTTTAGGTTTTTCTTTTTAAATTAAGTAAACTAATAGGTTTAGGTTTATTTAATTTATTTAGTTTATCTATTTTAGTTTATTTGATTTTTTTAGGTTTATTTTTTATTTTTATTTAGTTTGGTTTATTTATTTTTTATTGTTTAGGGTTTCTTAGGGTTTAGGTTTAGGGTTTGGGGTTGTAGGTTTAGGGTTTTGGGTTTTTTAGGGTTTTGTGTTTAGGGTTTAAGGCTAGTTCTAGGGTTTACAATTTTTTTTTGAAAAAAAATTAAGTAAACTGATAGGTTTAGGTTTATTTAGTTTATTTTTTATTTATTTTACTTTTTTATGTTTTATTTCTTTTTTGGTCTATTTTTATTTTTATTTAGTTTAGTTTATTTATTTAGGGTTTATTTATTTTAGTCTATTTTTTAAGTTTAGGTTTAAATTTATGTTTATTTTTTAGTTTAGTTTTATTTTTTTTATTTTTTAAGTTTTGGTCTTATTTTTAATTTTAGGTTTACGTTTAGATTTTTATTTTATTTTCTTAGTTTAGGTTTTCCATTTTTATTTTAGGTTTATTTTTAGGTTTTATTATTTAGTTTAAGTTTAGGTTTATTTTTAGTTTATTTCATTATATTTAGTTTAGGGTTTAGGTTTAGGTTTAGGTTTTGTTTATTTTTATTAAGTTTATTTTAGTTTAGTTTATTGCAGTTTAGGTTTAGGTTTATTTTATTTTGCTTATTTTAAGTTATTTTTTTTAGTTTAGGGTTTAGGTTTTACTTTTTAAATATAATTTTAGGTTTATTTTTTTGGTTTAGGTTTTAATTTTATTTTATTCTAGGTTTAGTTTTTTTTTATTTTATGTTTAAGTTTTATTTTATTTAGGTTTATTTTATTTTTTTAGTTTAGTTTATGTTTTTCTTTATTTTATTTTAGTTTGTCTTTCATTTTTTATTTTATTTTATTTTTAGATTTAGATTTAGGTTTTAAATTAGGTTTTGAATTTATTTTATTGAGGTTTAGGTTTTCTTATTTATTTTATTTTTAAGTTTTATTTAGTTTAGGTTTAGGATTTTATGTTTTTAGGGTTTATGTTTTTTGGTTTAGGGTTTAGGGTTTAGGGTTTAGGGTTTGGGTTTAGGGTTTAGGGTTTAGAGCTATAGGTTTTAGGGTTTAGGGTTTAAGGTTTAGGGTTTTAGGGTTTAGGGTTTAGGGTTTAGGGTTAGTTTTAGGGTTAGGATTTTTTTTTTTTTTTTATTTTTTATGGTTTAGGGTTGTAGATTTAGAGCTATTGGTTTAGGGTTTTAAGTTAGTTTTAGGGTTTGAGGTTTAGGGTTTAGGGATTATGGTTTAGGTTTTTGGGCTTAGGGTTTAGGGTTTTTCTTTTTAAATTAAATAAACTAATAGGTTTAGGTTTATTTAATTTATTTAGTTTATTATTTTAGTTTATTTGATTTTTTTAGGTTTATTTTTTATTTTTATTTAGTTTGGTTTATTTATTTTTGTTTAAGTTTTTTTATTTATTTTTTAGGTTTAGGTTTAGGTTTTGTTTATTTTTTAGTTTAGTTTTATTTTTTTTTTTTATTTTTTAGGTTTTATTTTTATTTTTAAATTTAGGTTTAGGTTTTTATTTTTTTATTTTTTGGTTTATTTTAGGTTTATTTTTAGGTTTTATTTTTTAGTTTAGGTTTACATTTATTTTTAGTTTATTTTATTTTATTTAATTTAGGTTTAGGTTTAGGTTTAGTTTGTTTAAGGTTTAGATTTAGGTTTTATTTATTTTAGTTTAGTTTATACTTATTTAGGTTTAGGTTTATTTTATTTTGTTTATTTATTTTAGGTTTAGGATTATTTTAGTTTATGGTTTAGGTTTTATTATATTTTATTTTTGGTTTAGTTTTAATTTTATTTAGGTTTTTTATGTGAGGTTTATTTTATTTTTTAGTTTAGTTTAGGTTTCTATTTCTTTTATTTTTATTTTATTTTATTATATTTTTAGGATTAAGTTTAGGTTTAGGTATAGGTTTAGGTTTTAGTTTATTTTAGTTTAGGTTTAGGTTTATTTTATTTTGTTAATTTTATTTTTTATTTAAAGTTTTTTTTAATAGTTTAGGGCTTAGATTTTATTTTTAATTTCTTTTTAGGTTTTATTTTTCTAGTTTATCTTTTTAGGTTTAGGTTTTTTAGTTTTTATTTTATATTACTTTAGGTTTATTTTATTTTTAGAGGTTTAGTTTTTATTTTATTTAGGTTATTTATTTTTAGTTTAGTGTAGGTTTTTATTTATTTTATTTTAATTTATTTTTCTTTTTTATTTTATTTTTGGTTTAGGTTTTGGTTTAGTTTTTGGTTTTAGTTTATGTTTTTATTTTATTTTATTTTTGTTTAGGTTTTTTATTTATTTTATTTTTAGGTTCTATTTAGTTTAGGTTTAGGTTTTAAGCTTTTTAGGATTTAGGGTTTAGGGTTAGTTGAGGATTTAGGGTTTGGGGTTTGGGGTTTAGGGTTTAGGGTTTATGGTTTAGGGTTTAGGGTTTAGGTTTTAGGGCTTAGGTTTAGTGTTTAGGGTTTAGGGTTTATAGGTTTTTAGGGTTTAGGGTTTAGGGTTGAGGGTTTAGGTTTTAGGTCTGGGTTGAGGTTATAGTTTAGGGATAAGGGTATTTTTTTAACATAGAACAAATTCAGATTCAACATTTCTTCATTTTGATTTGATCAACCAAGTAACACGCCAAGTTTTCCAAGACAAAAGCGACGACATAAAAAAAATGATCGCTCATAGAGAAAAACCAAAGACACAGTTACATAAGCATTAGATCAAATCAGCAGTTCTCATTCTCCCCAGTTCCCATCAAAATGACCCCGACCTCTCGAGTAGTGGGATTCACCATCATATCCTCTATCTCTCCCTATGCCACCACCATGACGATAACCATCATCGCTCCTCTGACCTCCGTAACCACCACTGCTCTGACCACCACCTTCATATCCACCAGCACATATAGATCCCTCACCACCACTCGATTCTTTGCCTTTAGCCTCCCTTTGCCGGATCTAGGAGGTTAGTTTATGGTGATGTTCTTGCTGTCAAGGTTTTGCCATTCTTAGTGTTTAGGTTAAGGTTTAGGTTACTAGGTTTTATGGTTTTAGTTTATTTTTTTAATTTATTTAGTTACTTAAGGTTTAGGTTTATGGTTTAGGGTTTCGAGTATAGGGTTTAGGGTTAGGGTTTAGGGCTTAGGGTTCTAGCTTTAAGGTTTTAGGGTTTTAGGGTTTATGCTTTTAGGGTTTAGTGTTTAGGGTTAGGGTTTAGGATTTAGTGTTTAGGGTTTAGGGTTCAGGGGTGTAGGTTTAGTGTTGTAGGTGTAGGGTTTGGGGTTTAGGGTTAGTTTTAAGGTTTAGGGTTTTTTAAAAAAAAATTAAGTAAACAGGAAAGTTTAGTTTATTTAGTTTATTTATTATTTATTTTAGTTTTTTTATTTTTATTTTTATTTTGTTATATTTTTTATTTTATTTAGTTCAGTTTATTTATTTATTTTTATGTTTTTTATTTTAGTTTATTTTTTAGGTTTAAGTTTAGGTTTTATTTTATCTTTTAAGTTTAGGTTTTGGTTTTTTTTATTTTTTTTATTTTATTTAGGTTTAGTTTTTTTTTAGCTTAGGTTTTAGGTTTTATTTTTTATTTATTTTTAAGTTTTATTTTTAGGCTTATTTTTTAGGTTTAGTTTTTTATTTAGTTTTTATTTTATTTTCATTTAGGTTTATTTTATTTTTACATTACGTTTAGTTTTTATTTTATTAAGTCATTTTATTCTTAGGTTTATTTTATTTTTTAGTTTAGCTTAGATTTTACATTCTTTTATTTTAGTTTATTTTTATTTATTATTTTATTTTAAGGTTTAAGTTTAGGTTTTAATTTAGGTTTTATTTTATTTTATTTTTTATTTTATTTAGGTTCAGGTTTATTTATTTATTTTATTTTTAGGTTTTATTTAGTTTTGATTTAGGTTTTTCAGGTTTTTGTGGTTTAGCATTTAAGATTTAGGGTTTCAGGGTTTAGGGTTAGGGTTTAGGGTTTTGGTTTGGGGTTTAGGGTTTAAGGTTTAAGGTTTTAATGTTTAGGGTTTAGGATTTAGGGTTTAAGGTTTTAGGGTTGTAGGTTTAGGATTTAGGATTGTAGTTTTAGGGTTTAGGGTTTAGGAATTTTTTTATTTTTTATTTTATTTTTTTATCTTCTTAATTTTTTTTTAAATTAAGTAAACTAGTAGGTTTTGGTTTATTTAGTTTATTTTTTTATTATTTTAGTTTATTTTATTATTTTATTTTTATTTAGGTTTATTTTTATTTTTATTTAGTTTAGTTTACTTATTTTAGGTTTATTTATTTTAGTGTTTTTTAGGTTTAGGTTTAGGTTCAGGTTCAGGTTTAGGTTTGTTTTTTAGTTAAGTTTTATTTTTATTTTATTTTTTAGATTAAGTTTTATTTTTTTTTATTTTTGGTTTAGGTTTAGGTTTTTAATTTATTTTTTTTAGGTTTAGGTTGTAGGTTTTTATTTGAGGTTTATTTTTAGCTAATATTTTTGACTTTAGGTTTAGGTTAATTTTAGTTTGTTTTATTTTATTTAGTTTAAGTTTATGCTAGGTATAGTTTATTTTTGGTTTAGGTTTATGTTTTATTTGTTTTAAGTTAGTTTATTTTAGTTTAGGTTCAGGTTTATTTTATTTTTATTTTAGGTTTAGGTTTTTTTAAGTTTAAGTTGTACATTTTATTTTTTATTTATTTTTAGGTTTATTTTTTAGGTTTAGGTTTTTATTTAGTGTTTATTTTATTTTATTTTAGGTTTATTTTATTTTATTTTAGGTTTAGTTTTTATTTTAGTTGGTTTTTAATTTTTTTTAATTTAGTTTAGGATTTTATTTATTTTATTTTAGTTTAGTTAATATTTTTTATTTAATTTTTTTTAAGGTTTTGGTTTTGGTTTAGCTTTTAATTTATGTTTTTATTTTATTTTATTTATTTATTTTATTTTAGTTTAGGTTTTATTTATTTATTTTATTTTTCAGTTTCATTTAGTTTAAGTTTAGGTTTTCTAGCTTTTTAGGGTTTATGTTTTAGGTTTTTATTTTAGGTTTAATTTTAGGTTTTATTTTTTAGTTTACGTTTAGGTTTATTTTTAGTTTATTTTATTTTATTTAGTTCTAGGTTTATGTTTAGTTTATTTTTAGTTTAAGTTTAGGTTTTATTTATTTTAGTTTAGTTTATCATAGTTTAGGTTTAGGTTTATTTTATTTGTTTACTTTATTTTTATTTTATGTTAAGTTTTTATTTTTAGTTTAGGGTTTGGGTTTTATTTATTTATTTTTAGGTTTTATTTTTAGGTTTATTTTTTAGGTTTAGGTTTTTATTTAGTTTATATTTTATTTTATTTTAGGTTTATATTTTTATTTTACATTTAATTGTTATTATATTTAGATTTTTTATTCTTGGCTTTATTTTATTTCTTAGTTTAATTTAGGTTTTTATTTATTTATTTTATTTTTTTTAGTTTTATTTTATTTTATTTTTAGGTATAGGTTTTATTTTTAGTTTAGGTGTTGATTTTATTTTATTTTATTTTATTTTATTTTATTTTATTTAGGTTTAGGTTTTTTTATTTATTATATTTTTAGGTTTTATTTACTTAATGTTTAGGTTTTTAACTATTTAGGGTTTAGGGCTTAGGGTTTAAGGCTTAGGATTTAGGGTTTAGGGTTTTAAGGGTTTAGGGTTTAGGCTTTGTTTTATGGTTTAGGGTTTAGGATTTAGAGTTTAGGGTTTAGGGTTTAGGGTTTTTTTTTAAATTAAGTAAACTAGTACGTTTAGGTTTATTTAGTTTATTTAGTTTATTTTTTATGTATTTTAATTTATTTTATTTTTTATTTTTATTTATGCTTATTTTTTTTATTTAGTTTAGTTTATTTATTTTAGATTAGATTTTTTATTTTAGTTTATTTTTTAGGTTTCAGATTAGGTTTATGTTTATTTTCTAGTTTAGTTTAGTTTTTTTCTATGTTTAGCTTTTTTTTTTCTTAGGTTTAGGTTTAGGTTTTTATTTTATTTTTGTAGGTTTAGGTTTTAGGTTTTTATTTTAGGTTTATTTTTAGGTTTTAGTTTTTAGTTTAGGTTTAGGTTTATTTTTGTTTATTTTATTTTATTTAGTTTAGGTTTTAAGTTTAGTTTATTTTAAGTTAGATTTATGTTTCATTGATTTTAGTTTAGCTTATTTTAGTTTAGGTTTAGGTTTATTTTAATTTTTTCATTTTAGGTTTTGGTTTTTCTTTTTAGTTTAGGGTTTAGGTTTTATTTTTTATTTATTTTTGGGTTTTATTTTTTAGGTTTATGTGTTTATTTAGTTTTTATTTTATTTTAGTTTATTTTAGGTTTATTTTATTTTTTATTTTACATATATTTTTTATTTTATTTAGGTTTTTTATGTTTTGGTTTATTTAATTATTTAGTTTTATTTAGGTTTTATTTTATTCATTTTAGTTTAGTTTTTGTTTTTTTATTTTATTTTGGTTTAGGTTTTCTTATTTATTTTATTTTTACATTTTATTTAGTGTAGGTTTAGGTTTTTAGCTTTTTGGGGTTTAGGGTTTACCGTTAAGGGCTTAGGGTTAGTTGAGGGTTTAGGGTTTGTAGTTTAGGGTTTAGGGTTTGGGGTTTAGGGTTTAGTGTTTAGGGTTTAGGTTTTGGGATTTAGGGTTTTGGGTTTAGGGTTTAGGGATTAGGTTTTAGGGTTTAGGATTTAGGGTTTAGGGTTCTAGGGTTTCGGGTTTAGTGTTTAGGGTTATTTAGGTTTAAGTGTTTAGGGTTTAGGGTTTAGGTTTTAGTTTAAGGTTCGGGTTTTAGTTTAGGGTTTTTGGTTTTTTTTTAATTGAGAACCAATTCAGATTCAACATTTCATCTTTTTGATTTCATCAACCAAGAACACACCAAGTTTTCTAAGACATAAGAGATGACATAGATAAAAAATGAGCACACATAGAGCAAATCAAAAACCCTAGATTACTAGAAACATCTCTACTGTGAAAACACAGTTTCATAAGCAGTAGATCAGATCAGCCAATCTTCCAGTTCCCATCAAAACCACTGCGGCCTCTCGAGTAGCGGGATCCACCATCATATCTCTGATTTCCCCTGCCACCACGCAGCTAAAATCGCTTCTCCATAACCACCCTACTCACGACCACCACCTCCATATCCACCATCACCTCCAGATCCCCACCACCACTTGTAAGCGCCACCTCAGCCTTCACCTCCACGCTTGAGATCTAGGAGCTTGGTTAACGGTGATGTTCCTACTGTAATGGTTCTACCCATTCTTAGGGTTTAGGTTTAGGTTTTAAGGTTTTGGTTTATTTTTAAATTTATTTAGTTACTTTAGGTTTAGGTTTAAGGTTTGAGATTTAGAGTTTAGGGTTTATGGTTTAGGTTTAGGATTTAGGGTGAGGGTTTAGGGTTTAGGATTTTTTAGGATTTAGGATTTAGGGGTTAGGGTTGTAGGTTTATGGTTTAGGGTTTAGGGATTAGGGTTTAGGATTTAGGGTTAAGGGGTTTTTTTAATTAAGTAAATAGGTAGGTTTAGGTTTATTTAGTTTATTTTAAATTTATTTTAGTTTATTTTATTTTTATTTTTATTTAGGTTTACTTTTTTATTTAGTTTAATTTACTTATTTTAGGTTTATTTATTTTAGTTTAGGTTTTTTATTTTTGTTTATTTTTTTAGGTTTAGGTTTAGGTTTAGGTTTAGGTTTAGGTTTAAGTTTATTTTTTGGTTAAGTTTTATTTCTAATATATTTTTTAGGTTTAGGTTTTATTTTTTATTTTTAATTTTAAGTTTTGTTTTTTATTCTATTTTTTTTAGGTTTAGGTTTCAGGTTTTTATTTTAGGTTTATTTTTCGATTTTATTTTTTAGTATATTTTTAGTTTATTTTATTTTATTTAGTTTAAGTTTAAGGTTTAGGTTTTATTTATTTTAGTTTAGTTTATTTCAGTTTAGGTTTAGGTTGACTTTATTTTGTTTATTTTATTTTTATTTTAAGTTTGGGTTTTTTTTAGTTTAAGGTTTAGGTTTCATTTTTTATTTATTTTAAAGTTTTTTTATGTTTATATTTTAGGTTTAGGGTTTTATTTAGTTTTTATTTTATTTTATTTTAGGTTGATTTTATTTTTATTTTATGGCTAGTTTTTATTTTATTTAGGTTTTTTATTATTAGGTTTATTTTACTATTTAATTTAGTATAAGTTTTTATTTATTTTATTTTAGTTCATTTTTATTAGTTTATTTTATTTTATTTTCAGGTTTAGGTTTTGGTTTAGGTTTTTATTTTACTTTATTTTTATATTTTATTTAGGTTTAGGTTTATTTATTTATTTTATTTTTAGGTTTAATTTAGTTTAGGCTTAGGTTTTTAGGTTTTTTGGGTTTAGGGTTTAGGGTTTAGGGTATAGGGTTTTGGGATTTAGGGTTTAAGGTTTTAGGGATTAGGGATTAGGGTTTAGGGTTAGGGTTTAGTGTTTAGGGCTTAGGGTTTAGGGTTTAGGGTTAGCTTAGGGTTTAGGGTTAGTTTAGGGTTTAGAGTTTAAGGTTTAGGCTTTAGGGTTTAGGGTTTTAGGTTTTAGGGTTTAGGGTTAGCTTAAGGGTTTAGGGTTTAAGTTTTAGTGTTTAGGGTTTAGGCTTTAAGGATTAGGGCTTAGAGTATAAGGTTTAGGGTTTAGGGTTTATGGGTTTATGGTTTAGGGTTAGTTTAGGGTTTAGGCCCCATAGCATTTAATACAATTATAATTATTCTTTCATATTCAATGTTGAATAAGAGCACTCTACAAAACTTAAATCTAAACCCAGCAATCTAAACCTAAACCCTAAACCCTCAACCTAACTAAACCTTAAATAAACTAACCCTAAACCCAAATAAAACCCCAAACCACACAAACCCTAAAGCTAAAAAACAAAACTAAAACCTAAACTAACCACTAAAACTAAAATCCTACCAACCCAAAACTAAACCACACTAACCCAAACACTAATCCTGACCTAAACCCTACCCTCTGACCTAAGCCTAAAATAAACACAAAATAAATAAGATAAAATGAATCTGGCGAGCCTGACTGATCCAAAAAGATAAAATGGCTGATAAGATTAAATGGATCTTAAAAAGGCTAAAAAGATAAAGATAAACATAAAATAAAACCTAAAAATGAGAAAGGCTAAATAAAAGAGTAAAATGTTGATGTGGTTTATGTTAGAAAGGCCAAATCCTGAGCACGGACTAAAATCAGAGCTGAGCCTGGCAAACCTGAAAACCATGAGCCCAGGACTGAGCCTAGGCCCCAGGCCATGAGCCAAGGCCATATAGACTGAGGCCCTAAAGCTCAAAGGCGTGAGCCTGGCCAGAGAAATGGATAACCTAGATCCTGGGCCCCAGACCCTAGGCGTTGGACTGACTAGGCAGATGACCCTAGGCCCACAGAAAAGGCCTAAAGCTGAAAAGATGAGCCTAAAGGATAATTAAAAGTAAACCAAGATAAAATAAATGACTAAAAACCTAAACCTGAAAAGGAAAGAAAAGATAAAAACTACTAAAGATAAAATAAATAAAATTTCAAACTAAACTAAAAATAAAAAGCCTAAATAAGAATAATACACTAAAATAAAACAAAATAAACCTAGATAAAGATAAAATAAAATAAAACTAAATAAAACCTAAAATTAAATAAAATAAAACTAATAAATAAAACCTAAAGGCCAAAATAAATAAATAAATAAACCTAAACTAAAAAAAAAAACTAAAATAAATAAAAAACCTAAACCTAAAATAAAGTGAAACTAAACTAACCTAAATAAAATATAATAAATTAAAAATAAACTTAAGACTAAACTTAAAATAAAATTAAAATAAGTGCAAATAAAACCTAAAACCTAAACTAAGAATAAAATAAAGCCTAAAACCTAAACTAAAAATAAAATAAAAACTATACTAAACACAAAATAAATAATAAAACTCAAATAAAATAATCATAAACCTAAACCTAAAACTAAAAAAATGAACTAAAATAAAAAAACCTAAACTAAAATAAATAAATCTAAAATACATAAATTAAACTAAATCAAAATAAAAAATAAACATAAATAAAATAATAAAATAAACTAAATAAAAATAAACTAAAATAAATAAAGGAAATGTTGAATGATTTGTTCTCATTTAAAGAAAACCAAAAACTAGGCCTGAAGCTAAAACCTGACTTTTCCAAAATCTAGGCAAGGCCACGGACCCTAAATAATGGGCCCTGAGCCACGAGCCACGACCACTGAGCCACACAGGCCTAAGCCACAGGCCTGAGCCCTGGGCTTTACAAGGCCACTGGGCCACAGCCAAAACTGATCCAGCCACACCTCAGACTCAGGCAGCCTCTTGGGCCAAACTGACCACTGGGCCACATCTAAGATGTAACTAGATCTAATATGAGATAATAGATAAAGATTCAAGATAAAGATAAATAAAACATAAACTAAACCTAAACCTAAACTGACCTAGGCTGAGCCCTAAACATACTAGAAGATAAGATAAAATAAAACTAATCTAAAATAAAATAAATAAAATAAACTAACTTTAAAGATTTAAGAAACATAAATAAATCAAAAGGCAACAAAATAAAAAATAAATAAAACTAAGTGGAACTAAATTAAACAATAAACCCAAAATAGGCCTAAACCTAAACTCATCAAAACCTAGGCTAAAATAAAAAATAAAATAAACTGAACTACTAAGATAAAATACACATGCTGAACAAATAAACTAAAATAAACATATACTAAACTAAATAAAATAAAATAAACTAAAATAAACATAAACTAAAAATAAAACCTAAAATAAAACCAAAATATAAACCTAAAAATAAAAAAACTAAACTAAACATAAAATAAAATAAAATTGAAACTTTAAAAATAAAATATAAATAAAACTAAAACTAAAATAAACCAAACTAATCTAAGCACAAACATAAAATTAAAATAAAACCTAAGTAAAATAAATAAACCTAAAATAAATAAACTAAAACTAAAATAAATCAAAGTAACCTAAATCATAAATAAAATCAACTAAATAAATGAAAAATAAACTAAATAAACTAAGTGGGTTTACATAATTTAAATAATGAAATAAAATAATAAAAAACCTAACCTACCACTAAATGCTAAGACGACCATGATCCCTAGGCACAGCCATGGGCCCTAAATCCAGGCCTTAACCCTGGGCCCTAGGCCACTGAGCCATTAGGCCATGAGCCCTGAGGCCACTAGGCGGACTGAGCCACTGAGCACAAAACTGACCACAAGTCATGGGCCCTAAACTGATCCTCAAACCCCAAGCCCTGGGCCACTGAGCACTAAATACAGGCGCAAGCCCTGAGGCGTGAGCCATAACAGAGGCACAGGCCTAAATAAAGACTTAAAATTTTAAAAGGTTATAAAACCAGGTTAAATTAATTAAAATAATTAAAGCCTAAATTAAAACCTAAAGAGCTAAACCTTAGCTAAACCTAAAAATAAAATAAAATAAATAAATAAAAAAGAAAACTAAAATAAAGAAAGAAAATCTAAACTAAAACTAAATAAAATAAAATTAACCAAAATAAAATATAAATAAAAACAAGATGTAAAATAAAATAAAATAAAGATAAAACTAAATAAAAAACCTAAACCTACAAAACCAAAAATAAATAAAAATAAAATAAAGAAACTAAAAAAAAAACTAAACCTAAAATAAATAAAATAAAATAAACCTAAACTAAAGATAAGAGAAAAACCAAAACCTAAACCTAAAATAAAAGTAATGCTAAACTCTAAACTAAATGGATAAAATGGACTAAAATAAACCTAAACCTAAACTAAAAAAATAAACTAAAATATAAACTATAAACCTAAAGAAAAGATAAAACCTAAACCAAACAAAAAAATAAAATAAACTAATCTAAATATAATAAAATAAAACTAAACTAAAAATAAACATAAACCGACCTAAACTTAAAATGTACTAAAATAAATACCTAAAATAAAATAAAGCTAAATAAAATAAAGATAAATAAAATAAAAATAAAATAAAATAAGATAAATAAAATAAAATAAATAAACCCTACATTTGCTTGATTTAAAAAGGCACCAGGCCACTAAAGATCCTAGGCCTTAAACCCTAGGCCTTATAAACTGACCCTGAGCCACTAGTCTGCTGAGCCTAGGCCACAGGCCACAAAATCCACTGAGCCATAAGCTGTCCTAAATCTGCATACACAATCCTTAAAAGACCAGCACTAGGCCAAAACCATGCCTAAGAATAACCCTAATCCATGATACTGGACACTGAGCCCAAAGGCACGGACTAGGCCAAAAATAAAAATTAAGATAAAAAAACCTAAATCTAAATAAAGATATATAAATAAAATAAAGATAAACCTAAAAGCTAAAACCTAAACCTAAACCTAAAAATAAAATAAAATAAACTAAGATAAACTAATTAATATCTTAAACTAAACTAAATAAAATAAAATAAACCTTAGAATAAAAAACCTAAAGAAAATAAAAATGAAATGTAAAATGAAGATAAAATAAACCAAAAAAATATAAAATTACAACTAAATAAAAAACTAAACCTAAAAAAAACCTAAAAATAAATAAAAAATAAAACCTAAACCCTAAAGAAAAAAACCTTAAACCTAAAATAAAAATAAAATAAATAAAACAAAATAAACCTAAACCTAAAATAAAAGAAATAAAACCTAAGCCTAAACCTAAAATAAACTTAACTAAACTAAAACTTAAATTAAATAAAATAAAATAAACTAAAATAAAACTAATCCTAACCAAAATAATAAAATCTAAAAATAAACTTATAATAAAAATCTAAACTCTAAACATAAAAAGCTAAAATAAAAACCTAAACATAAACATAAAAAAAAATAAAATCAAAACCTAAAAAATAAAATAAAAGTAAATATGAACTAAAATATAAACTTAAACCTAAACCTAAACCTAAACTTTAAAAAAAATAAACTAAACTAAAAATCTTAAACTAAAATAAATAAATTAAACTACTTAAAAATAAAAAAAAATAAACATAAATAAAATTTTAAAAATAAATTAAAATAAATAAAAAATAAACTAAATAAACTAAATAACAAACTGTCGGGTTTACTTAATTTTAAAGAGCCTACAAAAGCTAACCCTAAACCCTCGACCTTAAAATTAAAATAAAAAAAACTTAAACATGTTTTGCTTAATTTAAAATAAATCACAACTAAAACTTGGACAGCAAATCAAAAATCTATTCCACAAACCTAAGTAACCCTTAAAACAAAATAAAATAAATCTAAAATAAATATTTAGGCCTTAAAACTAAAATAAAACCAAATTAATGGACTAAACCCTAGGCCGGACTAGACCTGGAGCTGAGCCTGACTTAAACCAGACCCTAAATGAGCCATATACTCTAACCACAAACATGGGCCAACCCTAAACTGAGCTACAGGCCCTGGGCCACTGAGCCACTGATCCCAGCCAAAAACCATGAGCCTGATCCACAGGCCCCAGACCCTAAACCATGGATAACCATAGCACTGACCTGACCACTGAAGAAAAACTTAAACCTAAATAAGATAAACTTAAGATTAAAGATTAATAAAATATAAACCAGATAAAGATAAAACTAAACTAGACCCAAACCTAAACTAAAAAACTGAGCTTAAAGAAAAATAAAATAAAATAAAACTAAACTAAAGATAAAATAAATTAAAGACAAACTAAACAAAAAATAAAAAACCTAAAATAAAAAAAATAAACCTAAAATAAAATAAAATAACCTAAAGATAAAATAAAATAAAATAAAAAAAAGAAACTACTAAAAAAACCTAAAATAAATAAAATAAAACCTAAACCTTAAACTAAAAAAAAACTAAATAAAATAAAATAAAATAAAACCTAAAACTAAACTAAAAGGTCAAATAAAATAAATAAAACCTAAACCTAAATCTAAAATGGTAAACTGAGACCTAAACCTATCTAAATAAAATATAATAAATTAAAATAAACCTAAACTAAAAATAAAACCTAAAATAAATCTAAAATAAAAAACCTAAAAAAACCTGAAAATAAAATAAAAACCTAAAAAACCTAAAATAAAAAAAATATAACTAAATCTAAAATTAAAATAAAATGTAAACTAAACCAAAATAAAAATAAAACCTAAAACCTAAAAGAAAATAAAATAAAACTCAACAAATAAACAAACATAAACCTAAACCTAAACTAAAAATAAACTAAAATAAAACCTAATCTAAAATAAATAAACCTAAAATAGATAAACTAAATTAAATAAAAATAAAAACTAAACATAAATAAAAAAATTAAATAAATTAAAATAAATAAAAAAAAAAAATAAATAAAGAAGAAATGTTTATTATGATTAAAATCATAAAAACTAAAGAGACAAAAAACATAAATAAAACCCAAACCCTAAGCCACTAAAACAAACTGAGCAAATACTAGCAAACCACTGAGCCACAGACCTAGGCCAAAAGCCTCTGACCCAAATAAACTCAGACCCCAGAAACTGAGCCCTAAACTAACCCTAAGCCCCTAACTAAAGCTAAATAAACTAAAATAAAATAAATAAAAAATTTAAAATTAAAATAATAAAATAAAATAACATAAAATAAACATAAAACCTAAAACATTACTAAACCTAAACATAAACCTAAAGAGAAACTAAAATAAAAAAATAAAACTAATGTAAAATAAAATAAATAAAAAACCTAAACTAAACTAATAAAATAAAAACTTAAATAAAATCAAAACTAAGCGTAAAATAATAAAAAAAACAAATAAAAATGGAAAACTTAGTAGAACCTAAAATTTAAACAATAAACCTAAAATAAAACCTAAACCCTAAACTAAATCAAAAAACCTAAACCTAAAATATAAATAAAATAAACCTAAACCTAAAGATAAATGAAACCTATACTAACCTAAAATAAACTAAACCTAAAAAAAATAATTCCTAAAATAAAACCTAAAACCTAAACCTAAAAAATAAAATAAAACCTAAACTAAACATAAAATTAAAATTAAAATTGAAACCTTAAAAAATAAAATAAAGTAAACTAAAAAAAAATGAACCAAAACCAAATCCTAAACTAAACATAAAAATAAACTAAAATAAAAAACCTAAATTAAAATAAATAAACCTAGTCCTAAACTAAAAAATAAAATTTAGAAATAAACCTAAAAGAAAAACCTAGACTCTAAACAGAAAAAAATAAAGTAAAAACCTAAACATAAACATAAATTAAAAAATAAAATCAAAACTTAAAAAATAAAATAAAAATAAATCTCAACTAAAAAATAAACCTAAACCTAGACCTAAAATTAAAACTAAAATGAAATAAAATAAAATCATAAACTAAAATAAATAAACCTATAATAAATAAATTAAACTAATTAAAAATAAAAAAATAAACATAAATAAAATTCAAAATAAAATAAACAAAATAACAAAATAGACTAAATAAACTAAATAACTTTAAACTCTTGATTTGTAATTTAAAAAAAAACCTAAGCCAAAGCTAGTACCCTAAACCTTAAAGTAATATAAGAAAACTTAAACCTGGGGTTTGCTTAATTTAAAATAAACCTAAACTAAAATCAAAATCATGCCTAAACCACAGCTACAGTGAGCCACCACAAAACTAAAATCCTGCCCTAACCCTAAAATTGTAAACCCTAAAATCCAAAATAAACCATAAACCCTAAACCCTAAACTACTACTATAACCACAAACTAAACTAAATAAAGATATAAGATTAATAAAAAAATCTAAACCTAAATAAAATAAATAAAAAATAAAATAAAACCTAAACTAAACTAAACCTGGATGTAAAATAAATTCAAATAAGCTAAAATAAAATAATTAATAACCTAAAAACTATAAAAAACAAATAAACTTAAGAATAAAAACTTATAAAATAAAACTAAATGTAAAAAAATAAAATAAATATACCTAAAAAACTAAATAAAACTAAATAAAATGAAACCTAAGAACCTAAAAAAAAAAAACCTAAATAAAATAAAATAAACAAAATAAAATCAACATAAACCTAAACTAAAATAAACTAAACTAAAATATATAAAACCAAAAGTCTAAACCTAAAATAAACTAAACCTAAACCAAAACCTAAACAAAATAAAATAAAATAAACTAAAAAATAATATCTAAATTTAAACCTAAACCTAAAAAAAAATAAAAACATAATCCTAAACTAAAAAATAAAATCAGAACCTAATCCTAAAATAAAAACCTTAAATCTAAACAGAAAAAAAAATAAAACCTAAACCTAAACCTAAAAATAAAAAATAATATCTAAACTTAAAAAATAAAATAAAATAAATCTCAACTAAAAAATAAACCTAAACTTAGCCTAAAAAAAATAAACTAAAATAAAAATCTAAATTAAATAAATAAATGCTAAATAAATAAATGGACTGACCCTACAAGTAAAACACGAACTAAACCTAACTTAAAGCTAAACCTGAGCTCAAACCCAAAACCCTAAAACTGACCACTACCCTGAGCCCACAAAATAAACTCTACCCTAGGCCAACCCAAAAGCATAAAACAACCTAAATCCCAGATCCTAAACCATGACTAACCCTCCCAAAGGACCATACCCACGAAGCTAAAAAATCTAAACCTACAAAATAAAGCCTAAAAATAAAATTAATAAAATCTAAACGAAAATAAAATTAAATAAACAACCTAAAACTAAACCTAAATTTGGACTAAACCAAAGAAAATGAAAAGTAAAGACTAAACTAAAATAAAATAAATAAAATCAAACTAAATAAAAACTAAAACCTAAATAAAATAAAAAAGTAAACCTAAAATAAAAAAATAAAATATATAAAACTAAATAAAACCTAAATTTAAAAAAAAAAAATAAATAAAAAAAACCTAAAAAACTAAAAAAAACATAAACTTAAAATAAAAATAAAATAAACTAATCTCCTAAACTAAAAATAATTTAAACTAAAATAAATAAAACCTAAACCTAAACCAAAACTAACCTAATTAAAATATAATAAATTAAAATAAATCTAAACCTAAACTAAAAAATAAAACCTAAAAATAAAGCTAAAATAAAGATGTAAAACCTAAACCTACAAAAATAAAATAAAAACCTAAACCTAAACCTAAAAATAAAAAATAAAACCTAAACCTAAAAAGTAAAATAAAAACCTAAACCAAAACCTAAAAATAAAAAAATAAAACCTAAACCTAAAAAAGAAAATAAGAATAAAACTCAACTAAAAAATAAACATAAACCTAAACCAAAAACTAAAATATAAACTAAAATAAAAAACCTAAACTAAAATAAATAAACCTAAAATAGATTAACTAAACTAAATAAAAATAAAAAATAAACATAAATAAAAAAATAAAATAAACTAAAATAAATAAAAAATAAAGTAAATAAATAAAAGAAGAAATGTTGAATATGAATTTGTTCTCTATTTAAAAGAAAACCCCAAAAGACTAAACTAAAACTAAAACCAAAACCTAAACCTTAAACCCTAAACCTAAACCCTAAACCCTAAAACCCTAAATCCTAAACCCCTAAACCCTAAAACCCAAACCATAAACCCTAAACACTAAACCCTAAAATCTAAACCAAAAAAAGCATAAACTTTAAACCCTAAACTCGTAACCCAAAACCCTAAACCCTAAACCCTAAACTAACCTTAAACCCTAAAAAGCTATCAACCGAAATCTAAACAAAATAAAACCTTTAAAAAAAATTTAAACCAAAATAAAATAATAAAATAAAATAAAATAAAAACATAAACTAAAACCTAAACCTAAACCTACACCTAAACCAAAACATAATCCTAAAAAGAAAATAAAATAAAAAATAAAAACTAATCTAAAATAAAATAAATAAAAACCTAAACTAAATTAAAAAAATAAAAAACTTAAATAAAATCAAATCTAAACCTAAAATAATAAAAAAATAATATTAAAATAAATAAATAAAAACTTAGTAAGAACCTAAGCTTAAACAATAATCCTAAACCCTAAACTAAATCAAAACCTAAACTTAAAATAAAAATAAAATAAACCTAAACCTAAACTAAAATAAATAAAACCTAAACCTAAACATAAAATAAACTAAACCTAAACCTAAACCTAAACTAATTAAAATAAAATAAACTAAAAATAAACCTAAACCTAAACCATAAAATAAAACCTAAAATAAAAACCTAAAACCTAAACCTAAAAAAATAAAACAAAAACTTAAACTAAACATAAAAATAAAAAATAAAATAAATAAGCATAAACTAATGAGTTTACTTAATTTAAAATATAATAAAAAATAAAAAAACAAAAAACCCTAACCCTAAACACTAAAACTAACCCTAAACCCTAAACCTACAACCCTAAACCCTAAATCCTAAACCCTAAAAATCCTAAACCATCAAACCCTAAACCAAACACCAAACCTAAAACCTACAACCCTAAATCATAAACCCTAAACCCCAAACCATAAAATCTAAAGCCTAAACCCCAAACCCTAAATTCAAAACCCTAAACCATAAACCCCAAAAAACCTAAAACCTAAACCTAAACTAAATAAAACCTAAAAATTTTAAAAAAATTAAAAAACCTAATGCTAAGTTAATTAAAAAAATATAACTAATAAAAACCTAAATTAATACCAAAAGGAAAACCTAAACCTAAACTAAAACCTAAAAAAAATAAAACAAAACTAAAATAAAATAAAGAAAACCTAAACTAAACTAAATAAAATAAAATAAACCTAAAAATAAAAAACTAAATAAAGAATAAAACTTAAAATAAAAATAAAATAAACTTAAAATAAAATAAAATAAAAACTAAAGAAAAACTTAAACCTCAAAAATAAACCTAAAAATAAATAAAAAATAAAACAAAAACCCTAAACTAAAAAAAAACTACACTAAAAATAAACAAAATATTATAAATCTAAACCAAAACTAAAATAAAAAAAACCTAAACTTAAACCTAAAATAAACTAAACCTAAACTCTAAACTAAATAAAAAAATATAAACTAAAAATAAACCTAAACCTAAACTAAAAAATAAAACCTAAAATAAAAACTATAAACCTAAACCTAAAAAAGTAAAATAAAACCTAAACCTCAACCTAAACCTAAAATAAAAAATAAAGCCTAATCTTAAAATAAAATAAAAAATAATACTAAACTAAAAAATAAACATAAACATAAACCTTAACCTAAAAAATGGACTAAAACAAATAAAGCTAAACTAAATAAGCTAAACTAAATAAAAATAAAAGATAAACCAAAGTAAAAATAAAAAATAAACTAAAGTAAATAAATAAAATAAACTAAATAAAATTAAACCTATCAGTTTACTTAATTTAAAAAATAACCCTAAACCCTAAATCCTAAACCTTAAACCCTAAACCCTATAACTAACCCTAATCCCTAATCCCTAAACCCTAAACCCTAAACCTAAACCCTAAGTTATCCCTAAACCTACAACCCTAAACCCTAAAAACTAAAAACCCTTTGCCCTAAACCCTAAAACCATAAACCTTAAAACCCTAAACCCTAAACCCAAAACCCTAAACCCTAAAAATCCAAACCAAAAAATGAAACCTAAAAATAAAATAAATAAAAGAACCTAAACCTAAATAAAATATAAAAATAAAATAAAATAAAAACCTAAACTAAAACTTAAACCTAAACCTAAAAATAAAATCAAATAAACTAGAATAAAATAATTAATAACCTAAACTAAACTAAAGAAATAAAATAAACCTTAGAATAAAAAACCTAAAGAAAATATGAACTAAATGTAAAATAAAAATAAAATAAACCTAAAAAAATAGATTAAAAACTAAATAAAAACCTAAACCTAAAAAAACCTAAAAATAAAAAAAAATAAAATGTAAACACTAAAGAAAAAAACCCTAAACCTAAAATAAAAATAAAATAAACAAAATAAAATAAACCTAAACCTAAACTAAAATAAACTAAACTAAAATAAATAAAACTTAAGGTTAAACCTAAACCAACCTAAACTAAATAAATTAAAATAAACTAAAAATAAACCTAATCCTAAACTAAAAAATAAAATTTCAAAATAAACCTTAAATAAAAACCTAAACTCTAAAGATAAAAAAATAAAATAAAAACCTAAACATAAACCTAAAATAAAAGATAAAATCTAGACCTAAATAATAAAATAAAAATAAATCTCAACTAAAAAATAAACCTAAACCTAAACCTAAACTTAAAAAAATTAAATTTAAATAATAATCCTAAACAAAAATAAATAAACCTATAATAAATAAAAATAAAAAATTAAAATAAAAAAAAATAACATAAATAAAACTTAAAAAATAAAAGAAACTAAAATAAATAAAAAAATAAACTAAATAAATTAGATAACCTAAACCTACCGATTTACTTAATTTTAAAAGAAAAACCTAAACCCTAAGCTAACCCTAAATCCTAAACCTTAAAAGTAAAATAAAAAAAACTTAAACCTACATGTTTACTTAATTTAAAAATAAATTTAAACTAAAACTTGAACCTTAAATCAAAAATCTATACCCTAATCCCTAAACCCTAAGCTAACCCTAAACATACAATGTAAGCCCTAAAAACTAAAAACCCTAAGCCCTAAACCCTAAAACCATAAACCCTAATACCATGAACCCTAAACCCTAAACCCTAAACCCTAAACCGTAAACCATAAAAACTTAAACCTAAATTAAATAAAACCTAAATATAAAATAAATAAATAAAACCTAAACCTAAATAAAATAAAATAAATAAAATAAAATAAAAACCTAAATGTAAACCTAAAAATAAAATTAAATAAACTAAAATAAAATAATTAATAACATAAACTAAACTAAAAAAAAAAACTTAAGAATAAAAAACCTAAAGAAAATAAAAATTTAATGTAAAATAAAAATAAAATATACCTAAAAAAATAAAGTAAAAACTAAATAAAAACTAAAACCTAAGAAAACCTAAAAATAAATAAAGAAATAAAACCTAAACCTTAAAGAAAAAAAACCTAAACCAAAAAAAAAAATGAAATAAGCAAAAAAAAAAACATAACCTAAACTAAAATAAACTAAACTAAAATAAATAAAACCAAAGCCTAAACCTAAAATAAACCAAACCTAAACCTAAACCTAAACTAAATAAAATAAAATAAACCAAAAATAAACTTAATCCTAAACTAAAAAATAAAATCTAAAAATAATCCTAAAATAAAAACCTAAAATATAAACATAAAAAATAAAATAAAATCCTAATCCTAAACCTAAAAATAAAAAATAAAATCTAAACCTCAAAAATAAAATAAAATAAATCTCAACTAGAAAATAAACCTAAACCCAAACCTAAACCTAAAAAAAATAAACTATAATAAAAAGCCTAAATTAAAATAAATAGACCTAAAATTAATAAATTATACTAAATAAAAATAAAAAATAAACATAAATAAAAATTTAAAATTAAATAAACTAAAATAAATATAAAATAAACTAAATAACCCTAAACCGACTAGTTTACTTATTTTTTTAAAAAAAACTCTAAACTAACCCTAAACTCTAAACCCTAAACCTTAAAAGTAAACTAAAAAAACTTAAACCTAGAGGTTTACTTAATGTAAAAATAAACCTAAGCTAAAACTTGAACCCTAAATCGAAAACCTATACACTAAACCCTAAATGCTAAGCTAACCCTAAACCTGCAAGCCTAAACCCTAAAAACTAAAACCCTAAGCCCTAACCCCTAAAACCCTCCCTAAAATCCTAAACCCAAAATAGTAAACCGTAAAATATAAATGCTAAAAACCTAAACATAAATTAAATAAAACATAAAAAATAAATAAATAAACCTAAACTAAAATAAAATAAAATAAAAACCTAAACTAAAACTTAAACCTAAACTTAAAAATCAAATCAAATAAACTAAAATAAAATAATTAATAACCTAAACTAAACTAAAAAAGTAAAATAAATCAGAAGAATAAAAAACCTAAAAAAATAAAAACTAAATGTAAAATAAAAATAAAATAAACCTAAAAAATAAAATAAAAATGAAATAAAATCTAAACCTAAAATTAAAAAAAACTTAAACCTAAAGAAAAAAAAAAACCTAAACCTAAAATAAAAATAAAATAAACAAAATAAAATAAACCTGAACCTAAACTAAAATAAACTAAACTAAAATAAATAAAACCTAATCCTAAACCTAAACTAAATAAAATAAAATAAATTAAAATAAACCTCATCCTAAACTAAAAAAATAAAATCTAAAACAAAACCTAAAATCTAAACATAAGAAAATAAAATAAAAACATAAACCTAAACCTAAATATAAAAAATATAACCTAAACCTAAAAAATAAAATAAATATAAATCTCAACTAAAAAATAAACCTAAACCTAAACAAAAACTTAAATATAAAAAATAAACTAAAATAAAAAACCTAAACTAAAATAAATAAACCTTAAATAAATAAATTAAACTAAATAAAAATAAAAAATAAACTTAAATAAAAATTAGAAATTAAATAAACAAAAATAAATTAAAAATAAACTAAATAAACTAGATAACCTTAAATCTATCAGTTTATTTAACTTTTAAAAAAAAACCTAAGCTAACCCTAAACCTTAAACATAAACTAAAAAAAACTTAAACCTACAGGTTTACGTAATTTAAAAATAAACCTAAACTAAAACTTGAACCTTAAATCAAAAACTTATACCCTAAACCCTATGCCCGAGATCCTAAAAAAATAAAAAATAATAAAATAAATAAATAAATAACTAACCCCTAACCCTAAACCTAACCTTAAACCCTAAGCTTATAACCATAAATCCTAAATGCTAAACCCTAAAACCATAAACCCTAAATCGAAAACCCTAAACCCTAAACCTTAAACCGTAAAAATTCTAATCCCTAAAGCTTAAAAATTAAACCCTAAACCCTAAATCCTAAACCCTAACCCTAAAACCTAAACCCTCAAACCTACAACCCTAAACCCTAAACCCTAAACCCTGAAACCCTAAATCCTAAACCCTAAACCCTAACCCTAAACCACTAAACACTAAAACCTAAAACTAAACTAAAATAAAATAAACTAAAATACCTATGGAACTGATGGAGGTTACTATATCGTGGTGGTGGTGAGAAGAGATCGGGATATGATGGTGGATCCCACTACTCGAGAGGCGAGGTGGTTCTGATGGGAAATGGAGAAACTGAAGAATGGCCAATCCTATCTGCTGCTAATGGAACTGTGTCTTTATAATAGAAATAATTCTAGTTATCTAGGGTTTTCGATTTTCTTTTTGCATGCTCATTTTTGATTTATGTCATCGCTTGTGTCTTAGAGAACTTTGTGAGTTACTTAGTTGATGAAATCGAAAAGAAGAAATGTTGAATCTGAATTTGTTCTTTGTTAAAAAAAAGTAAAAACCCTAAACCCTAAACTAAAACTTGAACCCTAAACCTAAAACCTAAAACCTAAACACTAAACCCTAAACCCTAAACCCTAAAAATAAAAAAAATAATAAAAAAGGAAAAAAACCCTAACCTTAAACCATAAACTTTAAACCTTAAACCCTAAACCTTAAACCCCAAACCATAAACCCAAACCCTAAACCCTAAAACTCCACTAAACCCACCCTAAAGCTTAAAACCTAAACCCTAAACCCTAAAACCATAAACTCTAAAACCCTAAACCTTGAACCCCAAACCCTAAACCCTAAAGACATAAAAACCTAAACCTAAACTAAATAAAACCTAATAATAAAATAAATAAAAAAATTAAAAACTAAAAATAATAAATTAAATAAAATAAACTAAAAACCTAAACCTAAACCTAAAAATAAAATAAAATAAAATAAATACCAAAACTAAAATAAAATAAAATAAATAAAAACCTAAACTAAACTAAAAAATATAATAAATCTTAGAATAAAAAACCTAAATAAAATACAAACTAAACGTAAAATAAAAATAAAATAAACCTTAAATAAAAGCTTAAACTAAAAAATTAACCTAAAAATAAATAATAAATAAAACATAACCCTAAACTAAAAAAGAAAGCCAAACCTAAAATAAAAATAAAATAAACAAAATAAAATAAACTAAAACCTAAACTAAAATAAATTAAACTAAAATAAATAAAACCTAAACCTAAACCTAAACTAAATAAAATAAAATAAACTAAAAATAAACCTTAACCTAAACTAGAAAGTAAAACCTTAAAATAAACTTAAAATAAAAACCTAAAACCTAAACATAAAAATATAAAATATAAAACTAAACATAAACCTAAAAATAAAAGTATAACCTAAACCTAAAATATTAAATAAAAATAAAACTCAACAAAAAATAAACCTAAACCTAAACGTAAAAGATAAAGTGAAATAAAAACCCTGAACTAGAAATAAATAAACCAAAAATAAATAAAATAAACTAAATATAAAAAATAAACTTAAATAAGAAAAATAAAAAAATTAAAATAAATGAAAAATAAACTAAATAAACATAAACCTACAAGTTTACTTAATTTTAAAAAAAAACCTAAGCCCTAAATCTTAAACCCTAAACCCTAAACCGTAGACATACAATGCTAAACCTACAAACCTAAACCCTAAACCCTAAAAACCCCTAAACTCTACACCCTAAACCTTAAATCCTAATCCCAAACTCTAAACCCCAAATCCCAAACCCTAAACCTAACCCCAAAACCTAAACCTTAAAAGCATAAACCCTAAAAGCCTTAAACCTAAACCCTAAACCTTGATTGAGCTAATTTTTATGAGAGGTGATTTTAAAGAGGTCAGTGAAGAGGTTGCAAAATATGAAGTTGGTGCTCCTGCCCATGCTGAACTTGTTGCACTTAATGTTGTTATGGTTCCTCCAGGTAGCACTGGTTTGGATCCTTTACAGACTTCTTTCTTCCAGGTTTTGTTGAAATTATCACCCCGATTGAGATGATTAAAAAAGGCGATAAGGTGGGATCCTTAGAGGCTGCTCTCCTCGCTAAGCTAGGGACTAGATGATTCTCTTAGTGCCTTATCATCTAGTTTGAGTATGATGATCGATCGGTGTTCAGTCCTGAGGTACTTGACCTCACTAAAGATGATCTCATCGAGAAGTTTTCCAAGCCCTTTTAATGATCACTTCTCTCTCACTAGCCCTCTCTTATCCCACCCTTGCTACAGCATCCCATATGTTCATCAATGTCAAAAAGAAGGTCCTAACCATCACGATTTCCACTGATTACACATACCTTTGGGCTGAGATGGTTTAGGAGTATTTGAAGGATCCTAGTAAATTTGATGTGGTTGTTGTGCATGATGCTTCTACTACTCCTACTATTGCTGCTAGTCTGGCTGCTATAATGGAAGAGAAGAAGGAAGAGCCTGCTGAGCAATCTGATGATGATATGGGTTTCAGCTTGTTTGTCAAAGCTTTGTTGGCCTTCTATAAAATCAATTTTTATTTTCTCTTGGAGTTAAATCATTTTGTGAAATACTATTTTTTGTCAATTTTAAATTGCATTTTATTTTATCTTATTTTATTAGTCATTAAATGATAATGTCTTATTTGATTTGGTAATTTCTTGTTTATTATGGAATCATTTGAGTTAAAAAAACCCTAAACCCTCAACTTTAAACCTAAACCTTAAACCCTAAACCCTAAAACCCCAAAACTAAACCTAAACCTAAAGTAACTAAATATAATAAAAAATAACCTAAACCATAAAACCTAATAAACCCAAACCTAAACCTAAACCTAAACCCTAAGAATGGGCATAACCTTGATGACAAGAACATCATTGTCAACTAGGCTGAGTCTATATTTGGCGGTGGAGGTAAAGGTAGAGGCGACAGTTATCGCAGTGCTGGTGGGGGATCTGGAGGTGCTAGTGGATATGGAGGTGGTGATCGGAGCAGTGGTGGTTATGGAGTTGTGAGGAGCGACAGAGGTTACAGGCATGATGGTGGCGATGGGAGAGATCGGGGATATGATGGTGGATCCTGCTACTCGAGAGGCCGAGATGGTTTTGATGGGAATTGGAGAAATTGAAGAATGGCGATATGATTTTTTGCTTATGGAACTGTGCGTTATTGTTGAGATGGTTCTAGTTATCTTGAGTTTTTGATTTGCTCTATGTGTGCTCATTTTTTATTTATGTCATCACTAATGTCTTAGAAAACTTGGTGTGTTACTTGGTTGATCAAATCAAAAAGAAGAAATAAACCTACAAAAAAAAACTAAATGTAAAATAAAAATTAAATAAACCTAAATAAAATAAAATAAAAACTTAAACCTAAAAAAACTTAAAAAAAACTTAAACCCTAAAGAAAAAAAACCTAAACCTAAAATAAAAATAAAATAAACAAAATAAAATAAACCTGAACCTAAACTAAAATAAACTAAACTAAAATAAATAAAACCTAAGCTTAAACCTAAAATAAACATAAAATAAACCTAATCCTAAACCTAAACTAAATAAAATAAAATAAACAAAAATAAACCTAATCCTAAACTAAGAAAATTAAATCTAAAAATAAACCTAAAATTTAAACATAAAAAAATAAAATAAAAACATAAACCTAAACCTACATATAAAAAATAAAACCTAAACCTAAAAAATAAAATAAAAATAAATCTCAACTAAAAAGTAAACCTAAACCTAAACCTAAATCTAAAAAAAATAAATTGAAATAAAAAACCTAAACTAAAATAAATAAACCTAAAATAAATAAATTAAACTAAATAAAAATAAAAAATAAACTTAAATAAAAATTATAAATTAAATAAACTAAAATAAATCAAAAATAAACTAAATAAACTAAATAACCTAAACATTTACTTAATTTTAAAACCTAAACCCTAAGCTAACCCTAAACCTTAAAAGTAAACTAAAAGACTAAACCTACTGTTTACAAATTTAAAATAAACCTAACTAAAACTTGAACCTTAAATCAAAAACTTATACCCTAAACCCTATGCTCGAGATCTCAAAAAAAATAATAAAATAAATAAATAAAAAAATAAATGAGTAACCCCTAACCCTAAACCTAACTTTAAACCCTAAGCTTACAACAATAAATCTTAAATGCTAAACCCTAAAACTGTAAATCATAAATCAAAAACCCTAAACCCTAAACCTTAAACTGCAAAAACTCTAAACCCTAAAGCCTAAAAATTAAACCCTAAACCCTAAATTCTAAACCCTAACCCTAAAACTTAAACCCTCAAACCTACAACCCTAAACCCTAAACCCTAAACCCTTAAACCGTAAATCCTAAATGCTAAAACCCAAACCCTAAACCCTAAACACTAAACCCTAAACCCTAAACCAAAAAAAAGCTTAAACCCTAAACCCTAAACCCTAAAAAGCTATAAACTGAAATCTAAACTAAATAAAACCTAAAAAAAATTAAACCAAAATAAAATAATAAAATAAAATAAAATAAAAATAAAAACCTATACCTAAACCAAAACATAAACTAAAGAAAATAAAATAAAAATAAAAACTAATCTAAAATAAAATAAATAAAACTTAAACTAAATTAAAATAAATAAAACATAAATTCAAACTAAACCTAAAATAATAAAAAAATAATACTAAAATAAAAAATAAAAAACTAAGTGGAACCTAAACTTAAACAATAAACCTAAAATTAAAACCTAAACCCTAAACTAAATCAAAACCTAAACTAAAATAAAAAATAAAATAAACCTAAACCTAAACTAAAAGAAATAAAACCTATATCTAATCCTAAAATAAACTAAACCTAAACCTAAACCTAAACTAAATAAAATAAAATAAACTAAAAATAAACCTAAACCTAAACCATTAAATAAAACCTAAAATAAAAACCTAAACCTAAAAAAATAAAATAAAAACTTAAACTAAATCTAAAAATAAAAAATAAACTAAGTAAGCCTAAACTGATGAGTTTACTTAATTTAAAAAATAATAAAAAATAATAAAATAAAAAAACCCTTACTTTGAACCCTAAAACTAACCCTAAACCCTAAACTTGACCCTAAATCCTAAACCTCAACCTACCCTAATCCTAAATCCTAAACCACTAAAATCCTAAACCATAAACCTTAACCATAAACCACACCCTCACCATAAACCCTAAACCCCCACCTTAAAATCTAAAGCCTAAACCCCAAACCCTAAATTCAAAACCCTAAATCATAAACCCAAACCAAAAACCTAAATCCCCTAAATAAACCTAAAAATTAAAAATAAAAATAAAACTAAAAATCAAAATAAATTAATAAAACTAAACTAAACCTAAAGGTAAACCTAAACTAAACTAAAACCTAAAAAAAAACAAACTAAAATAAAATAAAGAAAACCTAAACTAAACTAAATAAAATAAAATAAACCTAAAATAAAAAACCTAAATAAAAAAACATAAAATAAAATAAAATAAACTTAAAATAAAATAAAATAAAACCTAAACTTAAAATAAACTTAAAATAAATAAAAAATAAAATAAAACCCTAAACTAAAACTAAACCTAAACTAAAATAAAGAAAACCTAAAAAAAATAAACTAAACCTAAACTCTAAACTAAAATAAATAATATAAACTAAAATAAACTTAAACCTAAAATAAAAAATAAAACCTAAAATAAAACTATAAACCTAAAAAGTAAAATAAACCTAAACTAAACATAAACCTAAAATAAAAATAAACCTAATCCTAAAATAAAATAAAAAAAATAAAAAACTAAAAAAATAAACATAAACATAAACCTTAACCTAAAAAATGCACTAAAATAAATAAACCTAAATTAAATAAGCTAAACTAAATAAAAATAAAAATCAACCAAAATAAAAATAAAAAATAAAATAAACTAAAATAAATAAATAAAATAAACTAAATAAAACTAAACCTATCAATTTACTTAATTTAAAAAATAACCCTAAACCCTAAACACTAAACCCTAAACCCTAAATCCTAAACCTAAACCTCAAAACCACTCACTCTCTCGGCCGTGGCGCTCTCTGGCGATTGTGTTCCTTTTCATTTTCCTTGCGGCTTGGCCGATCTTCGATCCTTCTCGATCATAATTTTTGATTATTTGTCTCTGATTAGCCGCTAATGTGAGTTTCACTTGGCTCTTTCAATGGTAGAGGAGCCACTTTCTGTGCAGCCAAGCTTTTCGTACTTGGAGGCGTCGGCTAGGGCTTCTGATTTACAAGGTATTATGGATCCGACATCATCCATTACTATGCCTGCTGTTAAGTCCTTCAAGGATGCATTATCAGGTAAGAACTCTTCCCCTAATGCTACGGTCAATTTGATCTCAACCTCTTTTCGTGAGATGCCTGTTGTTATGTGCTCGGATCTTGACGTGGAAAAGTTGGCGAAGCCTTCTGAATTCTCTTTATTTGGTATATTTTCCTTATGTTGGCCAACTCTTGATAACATTCGATCATTTTTTCATAGCGTAAAGCTCTCTGGTGTTTTCACTATCGGTTTGATTGATCTTAGGCATATTCTAATTCAACTCTCTAATGACTTAGATTACTCAAGAGTTTTTGCTCGTCACTCCTACTTTGTGTATAATTGTCAAATGAGGCTTTTGAAATGGTCTCCTCTTTTTGGTGTAAAAGAGGAATCTCCAATTGTTCCTTTATGGCTAGCTCTTCCTAATATAAGAATACACTACATTACACATCAAGTTCTCTTTGCGGTTGGTGCTCTTTTTGGTCGACCGCTTCAAATTGATCAAGCCACCGCTGTGAGATCACGGCCTTCAGTTGCTCATATTTTGGTTGAGATTGATATTACCAAAAAAGTATCCCAAAGAAGTATGGATCGGCTCTGAGAAATTTGGTTATAATCAAAAAGTGGAATTTGAAAATTTTCTTATTTTTTGCACACATTGTAAGATTCATGGTCATGATCATTTTGAATGCTTTGTGTTGCATCCTCATCTTAAAAAGAATAAATTGTTGGATCCTAATCCCTCTCTAGCAAATAAAAAAATCAATAAATTTGCTTATGTGCCTAAAGTCACTCAAAATGAAACTCATCCCCCTACCCCTACTCTTTTATTATCTACTAATTTGCTTATTCAAGAGCAATCTGAGCATGTTAAAAATAATGCTTATGAGGTTTGTGAGGAAGCTAATGATAACTTACCTAACATTGCTTCTAATTGTAATAATTTGGCTCCTCTAGACAATACCTTGACTCAGTATAATCTACCCCTCTTGGCTAGTGAACCTGAGGAGACTTTAGGTTGGATCAAAATCTGAAAACAAATTCTGCAATTATTCATCTGATGAAAGAACAAAATCTGAAAAATGGTGATCCTTTGGTCGTGGAACAAAATTTGAAAGGTAATTCTAAAATAGAGCATGAAATTTTCTCTATTAATGGCTTCACAACCTCTCCTTCTCCTACCCTACAAAGTGATACACATGCTAACCCAATTTCTCAACTTAATTCTAACACTGAAGAAATTACCATTAGAATGCTTTGATGAATCGGTCCTATTCAATATCACAAATCACTCTCTCTCAGATGGAGATACTTTGGACATAGATAGACCTTTTCTTTGTTATTAAAAAAATCCCTTAAAGCTAGAATGTTCATTAATAGCTCCACCATAATCACTAAATCTTCTCTAACTTCCCATAAATAATTGTTTCATGTTGTCTCTTCTTGTTACTTTTTATTTTTTCAGTTATCTATTTTCCTTTTCTTATATTTTATTATGATCAATCTTCTTATTTAGAATGTTCGAGGTATTGGGACTCTCATTGTCCATCTAGAAGCCTTTTTTACTCATAACATAACCTTACTTGTTGTTATTGAACCATTCATACACTCTTCTAAGATCACCCATGTTGCTAAAATGCTTGTCTTTCAAAGTTTCTTCTATAATATTAGCAATAAAATTTGGTGCTTTTGGAATAATTTAGTCAACATCTCTATCCTTGATGATCTTCAATAATTGGTTAATGTTCAAATCTCATTGGGTGAATTTTTTGCTCTTGGTTCCTTTATTTATTCATCTTGTAATAGAGCTAGTAGGAACATCCTTTGGGATAACTTAAGAACCTTTGCCTCCTCTGTCAACAAACCCTAGTTGGTTGGGGTGATTTCAACACTATTCTTGCTTCTTTGAAAATAAGGGGAGGTTGCTCTCCTAACATTCATTCCATGGAAGATTTTTCTAATATGATCCTTGATTGCAATCTGATTGATATTGGCTTTTTTGGGCTCACTATCTGCGCATAACTCTAGACTCTGGTAGCGGATTGATAGGACCCTCTTTAATTCCCATTGGATCAATCAATGGCCCCTTACTTTTGTTGAACATTTGAGTAGAACTCTGTTTGACCATGCTCCGCTTCTAATTTCTGTCAAAAATCCTTCCAGTAGACTATCCTCCCCTACTTCTTTTAGATTGCAAAATATGTGGATCCAACATAGTGATTTCATAAATGTTGTTTCCATTAATTGGATGGCCCCTATTCATCCAGACAATTTATTAAAGACATGATTCACCTTTTTCTTAAGCTTAAAAGGCTTAAACAAAACCTAAATTTATGGAACAAGCATTATTTTAAAAATCTTTTTTCCAATCTCAAAAATATGGAACAATTAGTTTGTTCTCTTGAAGATGTTGTTTTGACTGATTCTACTAAGCTTGACGAGTTGAATGGAGCTAAAGATAACTTGATTAATTATCAGAACATGGAGGAAACCTACTGGAAGTAAAAGGCTGCTAGCAAACATATTGTTGATGGTGATAGAAATACAAGGTATTTCCATGCTCTTTTCAAAAAAAAAGCCTTAAACTCTATTAAAAAAATCAAAAAATAACATACTGGATCACTACAATAATGATATTAAAGATTTTTTCATACAACATTTTAAATTTTTTTTAAACAATAACCCTTCCTTAGAAGCCCTCTCCAACACACACCTGATTCCCTCAATGATTACTAATGATGACAACCACTTGCTCAGTTTGCATCCTATGAAAATTGAGATTGGTAGTATTCTCAATAGCATGAACACTGATTCTATTGCTGGCCCTGAAGGCTACATGACTCAAATCTTTCAGCACTTTTGGCCTATTATTAAGTCTGAACTTGTTGATGCTATTGTTGATTTTTTTGATGGCAACCCCTTACCTATATATTTTTCTAGCACTTCCATTATTCTAATTCCTAAAATTAATAATCCTAAATCTTGGGGCAATTTTAGACCTATCAAACTTTGCACCTTCTTTCATAAACTCATTGCTAAATTAATTACTAATAAAATTAGTTTGCTGCTGCCTAAAATTATTTACCCCATCCAAACTGGCTTCATTAAAGGTAGAGCTATATCTGATAACATACTTCTAGCCCAAGAGCTGATTCATGACATTGACATTCTTATTAGAGGTGGCAACATCCTTTTCAAACTAGACATCTCTAAAGCTTTTGACAACCTCTCTTGGGATTTCCTCTTTCAAATTCTTCATTTGCTTGGGTTTTCTGATAATTTTATCTGCCTCATCAAAAATTGTATTACTAATGTTTGGTTCTCCATTATCATGAATGGTGAGTCCCTTGGTTTTTTCCCTTCGATGCATGGCTTGAGACAAGGTGATCCTTTTTCACCCTCTCTTTTTATTATTGATGTTGAATATCTTTCGAGGACCCTGAATGATCTTTTCTATAATAACCCTAGCATGTTTTTTAGAACTCAAGGTGGTATTCCGGTATCTCATCTTAGTTTTGCTGATGACTTTATAATCATTTGCAATGCCTCTATTCTTCACATTAAAACTATTAAGAATCTTATAAATAAATTTAGCAAAGATAGTGGTCTTCTTCTTAACGAAGGCAAAAGTTATTTTATTCCTTCCTCTAAAATCCTCAGTAATAGGATCAACCAAATCTTGAATTACTAATTTCCAAATAACTTCATATTAAATATCTTGGTGCTCCACTTTTAAAGGTCGAAAAGATCTCATCTTTTGATGAGTTATCCAAAAAATCTCTAATAAAATTTGCTTGGGAATTTCATTTACTCTCATTTGGTGGTAGGCTCACTTTGATTAAGAGCACCTTAACTCCATGCCTTTTATACCTCATTCAAACCATTGTGCCATAATTCTACCATTAGCAATTGAGCATCTCCTTAACAAATTTTTTTGGTGTTCTAACAATTCCTCTAAAAGAATGCACTGGACCTCTTGGTATAAAAGTTGTGGCACTCTTGCTGACGGTGGTCTTGGATGTAAGCCTATCAAGGAAGCTATCATCGCTTTTTCCTATAAACTTTGGTGGAATTTTAGGAGTAACAATAGTCTTTGGGCTAATTTTATGACTGCTAAATACTACCAGGGTAAGCACTCTCTCATTTTTCCCTATAAAGCGGGAGACTCTCCTATTTGGAAAATACTTTGTTCCATCAAATGGGATGTCGAATCATTAATTTCTTGGGGGATTAACTCTGACACCTCTTTCTTTTGGCAAGATAACTAGACTGGAGGTGGGTTCATTGATGATTTACTTTCTACCCATTCCACTACTGCTATTAAAGTGAACTCTTTCTGGCAGAATAATATGTGCAACAATAGTAAGCTTACTTATTATATGCCTTCCTCTCTTTTAAACAAGCTTATTACTATTCTTATCATACCTAGCAAACATGATCATATCCTTTTTAAGGTTTCTCAAAATGGTGATTTCAACTTTAAAAATGTTTGGATTCATATTAAAGAAGCTCATGATTTTTCCAATGTGTTTTTCAAACTTTGGAATTACACTATTCCTACTTCTTTCTCTATTCTTACTTGGCATATTTTGAAAAACTTCATCCCTATTGACTCCTTGATGTGGGGAAAGTTTTCACTTACCTTAAAATGCCTACTTTCACATTGAGAATGTAAATCATGTTTTGTTAATGGAGCCATTGCTTCCAAACTTTGGATTTGGTATGATGATCTCTTTAACATTGTCAAATTCAATGGCTCCTTAACTTTATACCAATTTCTTGAAAGTTTATTTTGATAACACTACTAAAGGTCACATTAAAGTCATAACTGCTATCACTCTTATTTGGTTCATATGGATGAACAGAAATGATGCAAAACATCATGGGATTTCTATGAACCACATGAGGATAACTCTAGAATTAAAAACAAAATCTGTGACTTGTTCAATGCCAATTTAATTAACTACAAATAATTCAAAGGTTGTAAATTTGTGGCCAATAAACTTGGTTTTAACTTGCTGGATCAACCCAACTGTAAAGATGACAAGATTATTTATTGGGTAAAACCTCATGTTAATACTATTAAAATTAACACTGATGGCTCTGTCTCTCAAAATGCTTCTGGCTGTGGTGGCATTTTCAGAAACCCTAATGGTAAAGTTTTATGTGCTTTTGCTTATCCCCTTAATACTTGCTCTGTTCCTTTTGCTGAGCTAATCATAGTGTACAAAGCTCTTGAGATTTTCCATCAAAAAGGTTGGCTCAATATTTGGAATGAGGTGGATGCCTTGCTTCTGATTGACCTTTTGACTTCCACCAAAATGGGCAATGTAGAATTGTACTATCTTCTCAAGCAGACTAGAGCTCTCCTTTCTCAACTCTATTTTAAAATCTCTCATGTATGGCATGAGGTAATGCATGTGTTGATTACCAATCGTGCTAGATTGGATGGTATAAAATTCTTTGATCAACTTACTCTTCCTAAACATTTCATGGATTGGTGAATCTCGACAATACTAGACTCCCTTATCTCAGAAATTAATCTATTGGATTGATCTGCTATATTACCTGATTAACTTCATGATCATTTTCTATTTAGTGCAGTTGTTTCTTGGGAATTTGCGTCATCATCCCGATATCCCTTGTTATTGGTTTAATTACCCTAGCTTTAATTGGGGCTTCGCTTTTCTATTCCTGTTAATGTATTGATGTTCATTTGGAATTTCTGCATCTTGATACTACTTGTTATTTGATCTTTGTGGCATCTTGTTGGTTTAACTCTCCCAACCTTAAAGGCCTTACTTTCTTCGCTTCCACTTTTAATGGTAAGGTATTTCATGTTGAGGGAGATGTATTACTTTATGCTTTATTTTCTTTATTTTTTGATCAAGGATATACCTCTTGACATCAATATTTTGATTATGGATCCTTACTATCTCTATTTCTTATTTTATGATTAAAGTTGTGTTCTTCCTCCTTTTCCTCTTCTGGAATTATATTTTGGGGCACTTGTCTCAATGTTTAAATGATATACTTCTAACCTTATGGTGGCCCTAAGTTATCTATTATTCTTCTCCTTATTATGGTTTGGACCCTATGTTTCATAACCTTACCTCCACAACCTGTAAGGAGAGAAATTGCAATATATTTGCTATTATAACTTCTTCTCTGTAGGATTGGAATTATTTCCTGATTTCCATCCAGTCTATTATTACTGATTCTATGGGATTAGCTGCTGGCCTGATATTATGTGTCTTGATGGATCTTAAAGATGGCTTTCCTTTGGACCACTTTATAACCGATGTTGTACCATTATTTTAATTGGCTTTTCTTATGGTGGGTGCAATATCTATTTTGATGTTTTAATTACTAGTTGTTGGATTTCTGGGTCTTTTGTCCTGCAGGCTGCTCTTGGGGTTGGTTTGCTAATTATATTTGCTAACCTCATCTCCCCAACCTATAAGGAGAGAAACTGCAAAACCCTTATTATTATTGTCTCTTTGATTGGACTTACTTAATGATTTCCTTTCTATTTTTTTAGAATGGTAGTTAGGCTAACTACTCTCCTTTGTCTTAAAGGATCTCATTGATGGTTTACTTTTGAACCCTTTCTGTGGCTATGTTGCCCCACTGTTATTTTTTGGCTTATCTTATGGTTGGTGCAATAATTGTAGTGTTGTTTTATTTGTTGGCTGTTGGATTATTGGTCCATTATCTAGCAGGTTGCCTTTGTGGCTAGTGGGTGTTTGTTTCCTGTTGTTTTTTTATTGTTTTACAGTTTGGAATTACTTTTGTTTCTTTTGATGTTTGAAGTCTACTTAATTTGCTATTATTTTTTCCCTATTGGTTCTGTTAGAATTGTGCAGATCTCTGTGATTATGCTATTGCTTAATTGGATATTAACCTATGCACTATTTACTTTGAATGGTGGATTTTTGGCCAGCTTGTTGGTAGTTATTATCTTGGTTGTTGGCTGAACTGGATTAATGCTCAACAAGCTGCTTCTGGGTTTTTGGGATCTTATCACCAGTAGGCCTCTTTTGAGGTTTTTGGCTGCATGGTGGCTTTTGCTTTTCTGCTTATTATTGTTGTTTGCAATAGGGCTGCAGCTGATCATCACATGTTTGAGGCCTATAAACCGCTATTTTTCCATCTTAGTTCTAGACTTGGCTCCACTTCATTATCTACACGAATTTATCTTATGCATTGTATATTTTGAATGGGTGGATTTATGGCCAACTTGTTGTTTTTTCCTATCTTGGTTGTTGGCTGAACTGGATCATTGGGTTTTATGCCCAACAAGGCATCTTGGGGCTATCTATCATGCTCGGCGTGCTTTTGGAGTTATTTTGCTGATTGATTTTGTGAACCCCATCTTCCCAACCCGGAGAGAAACCGCAATTTTTTGGTTATTTTATTATCTCTTTATGCAGATTAGTCTTACTTTATGGTTTCTTTCCACTTTTCCGAGGATTTTGGTTTAGCGCAAATCTCATCTTTACCTTGAAGATTTCTATGTTGACTATCTTTTTAACCCATTTTGTTATTTTTTTTGCATCTCTGCTTTTCACTGGCTTATCATATGGTGGGTGCAATAATTTTATTGTTGTTTTCATTATTGGCTGTTAGATTTTGGGTCCTATGTCCAGCAGGCTATCTTTGTGGTTGTTGGCTATTTGTTGCCTATTACTTTTCTAAATGTTTTTTGCTGATTACAACCGGGTTGCTGCTAATCACCTGATGTTTGAGATCTAGTTAACCTACTGCTATTTTCTTCCTCTTGGTTCTGTTATATTTTTGCAGATCACTGAGATTATGCTTTTGCCTAATTTGATTTTAACCTATGCATTGTTTACTCTGAATGGGTGGATTTATGGCCGCTTGCTTTGTATTATCTTGGTTGTAGGTGAACTAGATTCGAGTTTTCTCAAGCTAATTCTGGGATTGTCTCTCTGATTGTCTTTACTTGGAGTTATTTGTGGTTGGAAGTAGCTTATTACCTATGCCTTATGGCTCATCTAATCTGCTACTGCATTCCCATCTCCTCTCGATAGACTTTGTAATTCCTGTGGTAATTTGGGCTTGGGATATGCTATCTTTCCTTAAACTTGTTGGCTACTAACTTCTGTAACACGGAGGTTATTAACTTATGCATTGCTTTCTTTCATTACACTTCTTTTTTTGGGATATATCCCTGGGCTGTTTACTGGGCTGTTTACCAGGACTGTTTGTTTAATATTTATCCCATACATTTGGGACAGGGTTAATTCCATGGTATTTTATTTGCCTTCTTTGGATTTAGGTCTTCTATTGGTATTTTATGCTTCTTACCTCGCCTAGCCTTTTTCGCTATTTTCTATGGTGGGTCTTCATGCTGATCTAATTAAACCCTAGGACCTGATTAAAAATATGGTAGACCACACAATGATGGTTCACTTTCATTTGTGTTGGGATTCTTATGACATGGTGTCTAATATGATGACATTTACTCTACATGGGATCCCCTTACCCATTCTTCTCATTGTTGCTTTCTTTTCTATTCAGTATAGGGCTTTGCTTTGGTTTGCAGGTACTAAGGCTCAAAAGACTTTCAACAAATGGTTGCTATATAGGTTTGTTGGCTATGATGGCTATGATGATTTCACTCCTTTTTGGTTTGGTAGTAGCTCTTGTGATGTAACCCTTCTGCTGAAGTATGGATGCTCATATTTGCATCTGCCCCAACTTAGTGTGATTGAGCCTGGGCCTACTCTATCACACTTCCTTATTATCTTTTTTAGTTTATGCTGCTTTCATTTTTCACTCTGTCTGTATTACATTAACTGCTTTAATTTCTTTTTCTTTTTTACAATTTTGCAGGTGCAATTCTTTTGTTCTCTTGCAGCTTTGCTCCATAGTGTCATGCATTCTCTCATCCTGAAGAGCTTTGGCCCTAATCTTCCATTGGTTTATCTTGTTAATTAATTTGTATCTTCTGCTTTCCTTACTCTTTTATTTTTCTTTTGGTTGTATTTAAATGATTTACTCTAGGTGATTGTAGCTCTTTGAGCAGTAGTTGTGGAGTTTATCCCCTTTAAGGACCTTGTAACCCTTTTTTGTGGCAATAAAATTCCCCCTATATAGGGTTTCCCAAAAATAACCCTAAATCCTAAACCTTAAACCCTAAACCCCATAATTAACCCTAATCTTTAAACCTAAACCTAAACCTAAACTAACCCTAAACCCAAAACCTAAACCCTAAGATCCCTAAACCTACCCTAAACCCTAAAAACTAAAACCTTCCCTAAACCTAAACCTAAACCTTAAAACCCTAAACCCAAACCCTAAACCCTAAACCCAAATCCAAACCTAAATAAATAAAATAAAATAAAATAAAAAAAAAACCTAAATAAAATATAAAATAAAATAAAATAAAACCTAAACTAAAACTTAAACCTAAACCTAAAAAATAAAATCAAATAAACTAGAATAAAATAATTAATAACCTAAACTAAACTAAAGAAATAAAATAAACCTTAGAATAAAAAACCTAAGAAAATATGAACTAAATGTAAAATATAAATAAAATAAACCTAAAATAAAATAAAAAACTAAATAAAACCTAAACCTAAAAAAAAAACATAAAAATAAATAAAATAAAATAACCCTAAAGAAAACCCTAAACCTAAAATAAAAATAAAATAAACAAAATAAAATAAACCTAAATCTAAACTAAAATAAACTAGACTAAAATAAAAAAAACCTAAGCCTAAACCTAAAAAAAACTAAACCTAAACCTAAACTTAAACTAAGTAAATTAAAATAAACTAAAAATAAACCTAATCCTAAACTAAAAAATAAAATCTAAAAATAAACCTAAAATAAAAACCTAAACTCTAAAGATAAAAAAATAAAATAAAAACCTAAACATAAACCTAAAATAAAGGTTAAAATCTAAACCTAAAAAATAAAATAAAAATAAATCTCAACTAAAAAATAAACCTAAACCTAAACCTAAACTTAAAAAAAATAAACTAAAATAATAATCCTAAACTAAAATAAATAAACCTATAATAAATAAATTAATCTAATTAAAAATAAAAAATAAACATAAATAAAACTTAAAAATAAAAGAAACTAAAATAAATAAAAAATAAACTAAATAAATTAAATAACCCTAAACCTACCGGTTTACTTAATTTAAAAAAAAAACCTAAACCCTAAGAACCCTAACCCTAAAAATAAAGTAAAATAAAAAAACTAAACCTACATTTACTTAATTTAAAAGTAAATTTAAACTAAAACTTGAATTAAATCAAATATATACCAAACCCTAAACCTAAGTAACCCTACCTACAACCATAAACCCTAAAACTAAAAAAAGCCCTAACCCTAAACCCTAACCCTAAACCCTAAACCCTAAACCCAACTCTAAACCTAAACCATAAAACCTAAAAAATAAAACCTAAATAATAAATAAAATAAACCTAAACCTAAATAAAATAATAAAATAAATAAAATAAAACCTAAACTAAAACCTAAACATAAACTTAAAAATAAAATTATAAAATAAAATAATTAATAACCTAACCTAAACTAAAGAACAAAATAAACCTAAGAATAAAAACCTAAAAATAAAAGAATGTAAAAAATAAAATAAAATATACCTAAAAAATAAAGTAAAAAAAACTAAATAAAACCAAAACCTAAGAAAACCTAAAATAAATAAAAAATAAAACTTTAACCCTAAGGAAAAAAAACCTAAACCAAAAATAAAAATGAAATAAGCAAAAAAAAAAATTAACCTAAACCTAAACTAAAATAAATAAAACTAAAGCCTAAACCTAAAATAAACCAAACCTAAACCTAAACCTAAACCTAAACTAAATAAAATAAAATAAACCAAAAATAAACTTAATCCTAAACTAAAAATAAAATCTAAAAATAATCCTAAATAAAACCTAAAATATAAACATAAAAAAAATAAATAAAATCCTAAAAATAAACCTAAAAATAAAAAATAAAATCTAAACCTAAAAAGTAAAATAAAATAAATCTCAACTAGAAAATAAACTTAAACCCAAACCTAAACCTTAACAAAATAAACTAAAATAAAAAGCCTAAATTAAAATAAATAGACCTAAAATTAATAAATTATACTAAATAAAAATAAAAAATAAACATAAATAAAAATTTAAAATTAAATAAACTAAGATAAATAAAAAATAAACTAAATAACCCTAAACCTACTAGTTTACTTAGTTTTTTGAAAAAAAACAAACCCTAAGCTAACCCTAAACTCTAAACCCTAAATGTTAAAAGTAAACTAAAAAAAAACTTAAACCTAGAGGTTTACTTAATTTAAAAATAAACCTAAGCTAAAACTTGAACCCTAAATCAAAACACACCTAAAAACCTAGCTAACCCTAAACTAGCCAATAAAAACTAAAACCCTAAGCCCTAAACCCTAAAACCCTAAACCCTAAAACCCTAAACCCAAAACCGTTAAACCATAAAACCTAAATCTAAAAACATAAACATAAATTAAATAAAATATAAAAAATAAAATAAAAAAAGCTAAACCAAAATAAAATAAAATAAAAACCTAAACTAAAACTTAAACCTAAAGTTAAAAATTAAATCAAATAAACTAGAATAAAATAATTAATAACCTAAAATAAGCTAAAAAAGTAAAATAAATTGAAGAACAAAAAACCTAAAAAAATTAAAACTAAATGTAAAATAAAAATAAAATAAACCTAAAAAATAAAATAAAACTAAATAAAAACTTAAACCTAAAAAAAACTTTAAAAACTTAAACCCTAAAGAATAAAAACCTAAACCTAAAATAAAAATAAAATAAACAAAATAAAATAAACCTGAACCTAAACTAAAATAAACTAAACTAAAATAAAGAAAACCTAAGCCTAAACCTAAAATAAACCTAAAATAAACCTAAACTAAATAAAATAAAATAAACTAAAATAAACCTAAAATCTAAACATAAAAAAATAAAATAAAAACATAAACCTAAACCTAAATGTAAAAAATAAAACCTAAGCCTAAAAAATAAAATAAAAATAAATATCAACTAAAAAATAAACCTAAACCTAAACCTAAAAAAAATAAACTAAAATAAAAACCTAAACTAAAATTCATAAACCTAAAATAAATAAATTAAACTAAATAAAAATAAAAAACAAACTTAAATAAAAATAATAAATTAAATAAACTAAAATAAATAAAAAATAAACTAAATAAACTAAATAATCCTAAACCTATCGGTTTACTTAATTCTAAAAAAAACCTAAACCCTAAGCTAACCCTAAACCTTAAAATAAAACTAAAAAAAACTTAAACCTACAGGTTTATATAATTTAAAAATAAACCTAAACTAAAACCTGAACCTTAAATCAAAAACTTATACCCTAAACCCTATGCCCAGATCCAAAAAATAAAATAATAATAAATAAATAATAAAATAAATGACTAACACTAACCCTAAACCCTAAACACAAATCCTAAATGCTAAAACCTAAACCCTAAATTGAAAACCCTAAACCCTACCAAACCTAAAAAACTCTAAAACCCTAAAGCTAATTAAACCCTAAACTCCTAAACCTAAACCCTCACCTAACCCTAAACAACCCTAAACCATCCAAAACCCCAAACCCTAAACCCCAAACCCTAAACCCTAAACCCTAAACCTTAAAAAACACAAACTAAACCTAAAAAAACCTAAACCTAAACTAAATAAAACTTTAAAATAAAATAAACTAAAATACTTATGGAACTGTGATGGAGGTTACTATCATGGTGGTGGTCGAGGGAGAGATCAGGGATATGATGGTGGATCCCCGCCGAGAGAGGTGGTTGATGGGAAATGGAGAAACTGAAGATTGGCCAATCTGATCTGCTTATGGAACTATATCTTTACAATAGAAATGATTCTAGTTATCTAAGGTTTTCAATTTTCTTTATGCATGCTCATTTTTGATTTATGTCATGGCCTACGTCTTAGAGAACTTTGTGTGTTACTTAGTTGATGAAATCGAAAAGAAGAAATGTTTAATCTAAATTTGTTCTTTGTTAAAAAAAAGTAAAAACCCTAAACCCTAAACTAAAACTTGAACCCTAAAAATAAAACCTGAAACCTAAACCCTAAACCCTAAACCCTAAAAATACAAAAATAATAAAAAAAGGAAAAAAATCCTAACCTTAAACAGTAAACCTTAAACCTTAAACCCTAAAATGCTAAACCCCAAACCTTAATCCCTAAACCTTAAACCCCAAACCCTAAACCCTAAACCTCAAACCCTAAACCTAAAAAACCCCACCCTAAACCTAAACCTAAACCTTCCTCCACACCTCCACAAAACCTAACCCTCCCAAACCCTAAACCTAAAACCTAAACGTAAACTAAATAAAACCTAATAATAAAATAAACAAAAAAACTTAAAACTAAAAATAATAAAATAAATAAAATAAACTAAAAACCTAAACTAAAGCCTAAACCTAAACCTAAAAATAAAATAGAATATAATAAATATCAAAACTAAAATAAAATAAAATAAATAAAAACCTAAACTAAACTAAAAAATATAATAAACTTTAATAAAACCTAAATAAAATACAAACTAAACATAATAAAATAAAAATAAACCAAATAAAAGCTTAAAAAAAAATAAACCTAAAATAAATAAAAATAACATAAACCCTAAACTAAAATAAACTAAAATAAAAAAAACCTAAACTAAATAAATAAACCTAAACTAAACCTAAACTAAATAAAATAAAATAAACTAAAAATAAACCTAAACCTAAACTGAAAGTAAAACCTTAAAAGAAACCTAAAATAAAACCTAACCTAAACATAAAAAAATAAAATATAAACCTAAACCTAAAATAAAAATTATAACTAAACCTAAAGATTAAATAAAATAAAACTCAACAAAGAATTAACCTAAACCTAATCCTAAAGATAAAATTGAAATAAAACACTAAACTAGAAATAAATAAACCAAAAATAAATAAAATAAACTAAATATAAAAAATAAACTTAAATAAAAATAAAAATTAAAATAAATTAAAATAAATAAAAAATAAACTAAATAAACATTAACCAACCAGTTTACTTAATTTAAAAAAAACCTAAACCCTAAATCTTAAATCCTAAACCCTAAACTGTAGACATACAATGCTAAACATACAAACCTAAACCCTAAACCCTAAAACCCTAAACTCTACACCCTAAACCTTAAATCCTAATCCCAAACCCTAAACCCTAAACCTTAAACCCTAAACCCTAACCCCAAAACCTAAACCCTAAAAGAATAAACCCTAAAAGCCTAAAACATAAACCTTAAACCGTGATTGAGCTGATTTTTATGAGAGGTGACTTTAAAGAGGTCAGTGAAGAGGTTGCAAAATATGAAGTTGGTGCTCCTGCCTATGTTGGTCTTGTTGCACTTATTGTTGTTATGGTTCCTCTAGGTAGCACTGGTTTGGATCCTTCACAGACTTCTTTCTTCCAGGTTTTGTTGAAATTATCTTCTCGATTGAGATGATTAAAAAAGGTGATAAGGTGGGATCCTTAGAGACTACTCTCCTCGCTAAGCTAGGGACTAGGTGATTCTCTTATGGCCTTATTGTCTAGTCTGTGTATGATGATCGATCGGTGTTTAGTCATGAGGTGCTTGACCTCACTAAAGATGATCTCATCGAGAAGTTTTCCAAGCACTTTTAATGATCACTTCTCTCTCACTAGCCCTCTCTTATCCCACCCTTGCTTGCATCATCCCATATGTTCATCAATGTCTACAAGAAGGTCCTAACCATAATGATTTCCACTGATTACATATACCCTCAGGCTGAGATGGTTTAGGAGTATTTGAAGGATCCTAGTAAATTTGATGTTGTTGCGATGCATGATGCTTCTACTACTCCTACTACTGCTGCCAGTCTAGCTGCTGTAGTGGAAGAGAAGAACGAAGAGCCTGCTGAATAATATGATGATGATATGGGTTTCAACTTATTTGACATAGCTTTGTTGGCCTTCTATAAAATTAATTTTTATTTTCAATGGGAGTTAAATAATTTTGTGAAATACTATTTATTGTCAATTTTAAATTACATTTTATTTTATCTTATTTTATTAGTCATTAAATGATAATGTCTTATTTTATTTGGTAATTTCTTGTTTATTATGGAATCATTTGAGTTTAAAAAAACTCTAAACCCTAAACCCTAAACTTTAAACCTAAACCTTAAACCCTAAACCCTAAACCCCCAACCCGAAACCTAAACCTAAAGTAACTAAATATAATAAAAAATAAACCTAAATTGTAAAAGCTAATAAACCCAAACCTAAACCCTAAGAATGGGCATAACCTTGATGACATGAACATCATTGTCAACTAGGCTCAGTCTATATTTGGAGGTGGACGTAAAGGCAGAGGCTGCAGTTATCACAGTGCTGGTGGGGGATCTGGAGGTGGTGGTGGATATGGAGGTGGTGATCAAAGCAGTGGTGGTTATGGAATTGTGAGGATCGATAGAGGTTATAGGCATGATGGTGGTGAAGGGAGAGATCGGGGATATGATGGTGGATCCTGCTACTCGAGAGGTCGAGATGGTTTTGATGGGAATTGGAGAAACTGAAGAATGGCTGATCTGATTTTTCGCTAATGGAACCGTGTCTTTACAGTAGAGATAGTTCTAGTTATCTTGAGTTTTTGATTTCCTCTATGTGTGCTCATTTTTTATTTACATCGTTGTTAATGTCTTAGAAAACTTGGTGTGTTACTTGGTTGATCAAATCAAAAAGAAGAAATGTTGAATCTAAATTTGTTCTCTATTAAAAAAACCAAAAACCCTAAACCCTAAAATGAAACCTAAATCCTAAACTATAAACCCTAAACCCCAGAAATCAAAAAAATTAAAAATTAAAAAATTAAAATAAAACCCTAACCTAAACCCTAAACACTAAAACTAACCCTAAACCCTCAAACCCTAAACCTTAAACCTTAAACCCTAAACCTACAACCCTAAACCCTAAGCCCTAAACCTACAACCCTAAATCCTAAACCCTAAAGCCTAAAAACCTAAACCCCAAACCCAAAATTGCAAACCTAAAACCCAAAACCCAAAACTAAAAACCCTAAACCCTAAAAATCCTAAACCTTAAAGCCTAAACACTAAACCCTAAACCCTAAGCATAATTAATTAAATCACGGGATAGATCTTTAGGTGTTTAATAACCTAAAGGAGTTTAATGAAATTAAGGTTAGTGTGGGAAAACCATAAGAGTGATTAATTAATTCCCTAAATCTAATTAACTATTAATCATAAGATAATTAAATTAGTTCTCTTTTATTTCTTAGGTTTAGGGTTTAAGCTTTATGATTTAGGGTTTTAGGGTTTAGGTATAGTAGGGGTTTAGGTTTAGGGTTTAGGTTTAGGGTTTAGGGTTTGTTTTTTAGGATTTTGGGGTTTAGGGTTTAGTTTAGATTCTGGTTTTAGGTTTAGGTTTAGTTTTGAGTTTGTTAGGTTTAGATTTGGGTTTAGGGTTTTGGTTAGTTTAGGTTGTTTAGTTTAGGTTTTTAGTTTATGGTTTAGGGTTTATAGATTAGGATTTTAGTTTAGGGTTTTAGGGTTTTTAGGATTTTTAGGGTTTAATGTTTCAATTTAGGGTTTAGAGTTTAAGGTTTAAGGTTTTTTTAATAGAGAATAAATTTAGAATCAACATTTCTTTTTTTTGATTTCATCAACCAAGTAGTAGACCAAGTTTTCTAAGATACAAGCGATGACATAGTTAAAAAATAAGTGCGCATAAAGTAAATCAAAAACCCTAGATAACTAGAACCATCTCTACTATAAAGACACAGTTTCCTAAGCAGCAGATTGGATCGATCATTCTTTAGTTTCTCTAGTTCCCATCAGAACAACCCTTACCTCTCGAGTAGCAGGATCTACCATCATATTTTTGATCTATCCTTCCACCACCATAATGGATGTAACCTCTATCTCTTCTCTCACCTCCGTAACCACCATCTGCATATTTACCAACACTTGATCCACTCAGCACCTTATATTTGGGGGTTAGGGTTTGAGCTTAGGGGTCTGTGGTTCAATGTTTAGGCTTTAGGTTTAGGATTTTAGGGTTTAGGGTTTGGGGTTTAGGGATAGACATTGGTTAGTTTAGGGTTTTAGGTTTAGGGTTTAGGTTGTGGTTTAGGTTTTGGGAGGTTTAGGGTTTAATGTAGGTTTAGGGTTTTGGTTTAGTGTTTAGGCTTTGGTTATTTATTTTAGGTTTAGAGGTTTAGGGTTTAGGTTTAGTTTAGGTTTGTGGATTTAGATTTAGCTTTTAGGGTTTAGGGCTTAGGGTTTTTATTAATTTAAAAATTTTCAAATTAAGTAAATGAGCAGGTTTATTTATTTATTCATTTTTATTTATTTTACATTTTATTTTTATTTTATTTAGGCATTTTATTTAGTTTTTTTTTATTTAGATTTATATTAGTCCGTTTTTTTTATTTTAGTTTATTTTAAGGTTTAGGTAGGTTTATTTTAGTTTAGTTTTATATCATTTCTTTTAGTTTAGGATTTATTTTATTTTTAGGTTTGGTTCATTTTAGTTTTATTTAGGTTTTAAGATTTTATTTTAGGTTTATGGCCTAGTTTAAATTTAGCTTTAGGTTTAGGTTTAGAGAGTTAGGTTTAGGTTATTTTAGGTTTAGAGTTTAGGGTAGTGGGTTTAGGGTTTAGGGTTTAGGGTTTAGGGTTTAGGGTTACAAATTTAGGGATTAGGGTTTAGGGTTTATTGTTTAGGAATTATGGTTTAAGGTTTAGGTTTTAGGGTTTAGAATTTAGAGCTTATGATTTTTAAGGTTTAGGGTTTTGGGTTTGGGGTTTATGGTTATAGGTGTTTGGGTTTAGGGTTTAGGGTTTTAAGGTTTAAGGTTTAGGTTTAAGGTTTAGGGTTTATGGTTTAGGGTTTTAGGCTTTAGGGTTTAGGGTTTAGGGTTTAGGGCTTAGTGTTTAGGGTTTATCATTTTTTGAGTTTAGGGTTTAAGTTTTAGGTTTAGGGTTTAAGTTCTAGCTTAGGGTTTAGGGTTTAATGTTATTTTTTAAGATAGAAAAAAATCATATTCAATATTTCTTCTTTTCAATTTAACCAACCAAGTAGCATACCAAATTTTCTAAGACACAAGTGAAGATATAGATAAAATATGAGCATGCATATAGCAAATCAAAAACCCATAGATAACTAGAATTATCTCTACTATAAAGACACAGTTCCAGAAGAAGCATATCAGATCGACCGATCATCAATTTCTCCAGTTCCCATCAAAACCACCACCACCTCTCGAGTAGGGGGATCTGCCATCATATACTCAATTTATCCCTCTGTGACCAGCACTCCTCTTGCCCCCATAACCACCACTGCTCTTACCACCACCTCCATATCCACTAGCACCTCCAGATTCCCCACCACCATTGTGAAAATTGTCGCCTCCACCTTCACCTCCACCGCTAGATCAAGATTGAGCTTAGTTGATGCTGATGTTCCTAACGTTAAGGTTCTTCTTATTATTAGGTTTTAGGTTTAGGTTTAGGTTTAGGTTATTAAATTTTAGGGTTGTGATTATTTTTAAATTTATTTAGTTTATTTAGGTTTAGGTTTAGGTTTTAGGGTTTAAAGTTTAGTGTTAGGGTTTAGCATTTAGGGCTTAGGGCTTAAGGTTTAGGATTTATTGTTTAGGCTTTAGGGTTTAGGTTTTTAGGTTTCAGGGTTTAGGGCTTCATCTTTAGGCTTTGTTTTGTTTTTGTTTAAGGTTTAAGGTTAAGGGTTTGGGTTGGCTTTAGGGTTTGTGGGTTTGTGGGAGGTTTGGGTTTTGGGTTTGTGGGGTTTAAGGTTTAGATTTAGGTTTGGGCTCAGCTAGGTTTAGGGTAGGTTTAGGTGGCTTTAGGGTTTGGGGTTTAGGTTTAGTGGTTTGTGATTTTATGATTTAGGGTTTAGGGTTTAGGGTTTGGATTTTGGGTTTTTAGGGTTTAGGATTCGGAGGGTTTAGGGTTTAGAATTTAGGGTTCAGGTTTAGGGTTTAATTTATTTATTATTATTATTTTTATATTAAGTAAACCAATAGGTTTAGCTTTCTTTAGTTTATTAAGTTTATTTTTTATTTATTTTAGTTTATTTTATTTTATATTTATATTTAGGTGAAATTTATTTTTATTTAGTGTAGTTTAGTTATTCTCGATCTATTTATTTTAGTTTAGATTTTTTATTTAGTTTATTTTTTAGGTTTAGGTTTATTTTATAGTTTGGTTTTATTTTTATTTTATTTCTTAGGTTTAGGATATATTTTTTATTTTTAGGTTTAAATTTACAATTATTTTTAAAGTTGAGTTTTTTCATTTTTATTTTAGGTATATTTTTTATTTTTATTTTTTTACTTTAAGTTTAGGTTTATTTTTAGTTTATTATTTTTTTTAATTTAGGTTTAGGTTTAGGTTTAGTTCATTTTAGGGTTAGGTTTTATTTATTTTAATTTAGGTTTAGGTTTATTTTATTTTTATTTTAGGTTAATATTTTTTTAGTTTAGGTTTAAGATTTTATTAATTTGTATGTTTTATTTTAAGGTTTATTTTTTAAGTTTAGGTGTTTATTTAGTTTTATTTTATATTATTTTAAGTTTTTTTTTTATTTTAGGTATAGTTTGTATTTTATTTAGATTTTTTTTTTTTGTTTAGTTTAGGTTTTATTTATTTTATTTTAATTATGTTTTTATTTATTATTTATTTTGCTTTTAAGTTTAGATTTAGGTTTTAGTTTAAGTTTTTATTTTATTTTATTTTTTTATTTTATTATTATTTAGGTTTTTTTATTTATTCTAGTTTTTATTTTGTTTTGGATTAGGTTTTAGCTTTTAGTTTAGTTTAGGTTAATTTAGGGTTTAGGGCTGGTGGTTTGGGTTTTAGGGTTTTAGGGTTTAGGGTTTAGGTTTAGGGTTTAGATTTTAGGTTTTTAGGGTTTAGGGTTTTTTGGTCTTTTAAAAAAGAAAACAATTCAGATTCAACATTCTTCTTTTGATTTCATCATTAAGTAACACGCCAAGTTTTCTATGACACAAGCAAAAACATAGATACAAAATGAGCATACATAGAGCATACCAAAAACCTTAGATAACTAGAATTATCTCTACTGTAAGGACACAATTTAATAAGAAATAGATCAGATCCTTTGTTCTTTAGTTTCTCAAGTTCCCATCAGTGCCACCCCAGCCTTTTGATTTGTGGGATCTACCATCATATCACCAATCTCGCCCTCCGCCACCACCATGACTATAATCTTCATCGCTCCTCTTGCCTCCATAACCACCACTAGTCTGACCACCACCTCCAGATCCCCCACCACCACTTGGATAACTGCCGCCTATGCCTTCACCTCCACATCTCGGGATTGAGCTTGATGGTGATGTTTCACCGCAAGGTTCTGCCCATTCATAGGGTTTAGATTTAGGTTTAGGTTTATTAGGTTTTAGGGTTTAGGTTTTTTTTTTTTAATTTATTTAGTTACTTTAGGTTTAGGTTTAGGTTTAGTAAGGTGGGGTTGGTTTAGGTTTAGGTTTTATGATTTAGGGTTTTAGGTTTGGATTTAGGGTTTAGGTTTTGGGTTTTTGGGGTAGGTTTAGGGTTTAGGTTGGGTTTTAGGTGGTTTTAGGTTTGTGGGTTTTGTGGTTTTAGGGTTTGTGGTTTAGAGAAAGTTTAGGGTTAGGGTTAGCTTGCTTTTGGGGTTTATATTTAGGGTTTATAGTTTTTGTTTAGGTTTGGTTTTTTTTTAGGTTAAGGTTTAAGTTTTAGTTTTAAGGTTTGGATTTATGTTGTGGGTTTAGAGGATGGTTTTGGAGGGTTTAGAGGGAGGAATTAGGATTTAGGGTTTGTACTTTAGGGTTTAAGGTTTAGAGTTTAGTGTTTAGGGTTTTTTTATTTAAAAAAATAGTAATGTAGTATGTTTATCTTTATTTAGTTTATTTTATATTTTTTATTTATTTTGTTATTTATTTTTTTAGGATTATTTTATTTTATTTAGTTTGGTTTATTTATATTATGTTTATTTATTTTAGTTTAGGGTTTTTTTAGTTTATTATTTAAGTTTAGGTTTTTTTATTTATTTTATTTTATTTTATCTTTATGTGTTTTTTTTATTTTTTTATGTTATTTTTTGGGTTTTATTTTCAGTTTAGGCTTATTTTTTAGTTTATATTTATTTATTTTAGCTTTAGGTTCAAGTTTAGTTTATTTTAAGTTTAGGATTAGGTTTTATTTATTTTAGTTTAGCTTATTTTAGTTTATGTTTAGGTTTATTTAATTTATATTTTAGGTTTAAGTTTTTTTTAGTTTAGGGTTTAGATGTTATTATTTATTTATTTTTTGTTTTTATTTTTAGTTTAAGGTTTTTATTTAGTTTTTATTTTATTTTATCACAAGTTTATTTTATTTTTATTTTATGTTTAGTATTTATTTTATTTACATTTTTTATTTTAAGGTTATGTTTTGTTTAGTTTAAGTATTTCTTTCTCTTTATTTTAGTTTAGTTTTATTTCTATTTTATTTATTTTTATTTTTAGGTTTAAGTTTAGGTTTTAGTTTAGGTTTCATTTTATTTTATTTTATTTTCATTTAGGTTTGTTTTAGGTTTAGGGTTTAGGGCCTGGTTTTTTTCAAAATAAAGTTTAGTTTAGGTTTAGGTTTAGGGCTTTTTTTTTTTCAAAACAAAGTTTAGGGTTTTTTTAGGGTTTAGGTTTAGGGCAGGTAGGGTTAGTTGGGTTTAGGGTTTAGGGGGCACAGGGTTAGTTGGATTTGGGGTGGAGTTTAGGGTTTAGGGTTTTAGGGGCCCAGTTTAGGCCTGGGGCTCAGGGTTTTGGGTTGGGTTTAGGGTTTGGGTTTAGGGTGGTTAGAATAGGGTCTATTTATTTATATTATATTTTTTAAAATTAAGTAAACCAAGAGTTTAGGTTTCTTTAGTTTATTAAGTTTATTTTTTATCTATTATTTATTTTATTTTATTTATATTTTGGTGAAATTTATTTTATTTAGTTTATTTATTTTGGTTTATTTAGTTTAGATTTTTATTTAGTTTATTTTTTAGGTTTAGGTTTATTTTATAGTTTATTTTTATTTTTATTTTATTTCTTAGGTTTAGGATCTATTTTTTATGTTTAGGTTTAGGTTTATGTTTTCATTATTTTCTTTTTTGTAAGTTGAGGTTTTTCATTTTTATTTTAGGTTTATTACTTTTTGTTATTTTTTTACTTTAGGTTTAATTTATTTTTAGTTTATTTTATTTTTTTTAGTTTAGGTTTAGGTTTAGGTTTAGGTTTATTTTATTTTAGGTTTAGGTTTTATTTATTTTAGTTTTGGTTTAGGTTTATTTTATTTTTATTTTAGGTTAATATTATTTTAGTTTAGGGTTTTGGTTTAAGTTTTTATTAATTTTTTTGTTTTATTTTTAGGTTTATTTTTTAGGTTTAGGTGTTTATTTAGTTTTTCTTTTATTTTATTTTAAGTTTATTTTATTTTTATTTTAGGTATAGTTTTTATTTTATTTTGGTTTTTTCTTTTTTTTTTAGTTTAGGTTTTTTTAATTTTATTGTACTTATGATTTTATTTTTTATTTATTTTGTTTTTAAGTTTATGTTTTAGTTTTATTTTACTTATTTTATTTTATTATTATTTAGGTTTTTTTATTTATTTTATTTATAGTATTTATTTTGTTTTGGTTTAGGTTTTTAGCTTTTTAAGGTTTAGGTTTAGGGTTTATGGTTAATTTAGGGTTTAGGGTTTATGGTTTAGGGTTTTAGGGTTTAGGGTTTAATAATTAGGGTTTAGGGTTTCAAGGGTTTAGTGTTTAGGTTTTATGTTTAGGGTTCAGGTTTTAGTTCAAGGTTTAGGGTTTTTGGTCTATTTTTAAAAAAGGAAAACAAATTCAGATTCAACATTCTTCTTTTTGATTTTATTGACCAAGTAACATGCCAAGTTTTCTACGGCACAAGCAAAAACATAGACAAAAAATGAGCATACAGAGCATACCAAAAACCTTAGATAACTAGAACTGTCTCCACTGTAAGGACATAATTCAATAAGCAATAGATCGGATCCATCATTCTTTAGTTTCTCAAGTTCCCATCAGTGCCACCCCATCCTTTTGATTTGTGGGATCTACCATCATATCACCAATCTCGCCCTCCGCCAACACCACGACTATAATCTTCATCGCTCCTCCTGCCTCCATAACCACCACTAGTTTGACCACCACCTCCAGATCCCCCACCACCACTTGGATAACCGCCGGCTATGCCTTCACCTCCACTGCTAGATCTAGAATGAGCTTGGTTAACGGTGATGTTCCTACTGTCAAGGTTCTACCCATTCTTAGGGTTTAGGTTTAGGATTAGGTTTATTAGGTTTTAGGGTTTAGGTTTCTTTTTTTTAATTTTTACTTTAGGTTTAGGTTTAGGTTTTTTAGGGTTTAAGGTTTAGGGTTTTATGATTTTAGGTTTTATGGTTTAGGGTTTAGGTTTATGTCTGGTGTTTAGGGTAGGATTTAGGGTTTAGGGTTTAGGTTTGGTTTAAAGTTTAGGATTTAGGGTTTGGTTTTGGCTAGTGTTTAGGGTTATTTAGGGTTTAGAGTAGGGTTTAGGATTTAGGGTTTAGTTGGGTTGTTTGGGTTTAGGAGGTTATGAGTTTATGGTTTTTTAGCTTTTAGGGATTAGGGTTTCATGTTTATAGTTTTAGGGTTTAGGGTTTAATTTTTTTGAGTATTTTAGGGTTTTTTTTGGAAACCCCATATAGGGGGAATTTTATTGCCACAAGAAAGGGGTTACAAGGTCCTTAAAGGGGATAAACTCCAGAACTATTGCTCAAAGAGCTATAATTAGCCTAGGAAGTAAATCTCCTATCTAAGTACATCCAGAAGCAAAAGCAAAGAGTAAAGCAAGCAAAAGATACAAAGTGATTAACAAAAGTAAGCAAATGAATGAAAATAAATGTTCTGGTGAGAATGCATGACACTATGGAGCAACTGAAGAGAAAAGAGAAAAGCACATGCAAGATTGTAGATAAGAAGAAGTTAGAGCAAAGAAAGTACAAAGAAAATGATAAGAGAAAATGAAAATGGTAAATATAAAAGAGATAGAGGAGGCTCAGGCCACATGTTGGGGAAGATGCAAAAATGAGCATCCAAACTGAAGAAGGGTTACATCACAAGAGCTACTACCAAACCCAGATGGGGTGAAAGCATCACAACCATCATAGCCAATAGACCTGTATGGCAACCATTTGATGAAGATATTTTGAGCCAAAATACACGAAGAATAGTAATAATACAGGTGGAAAGAGGTAAAGAGCAAAGTGGGTAAAGGGATCCCATGCCAAATAAATGTCATCATGTTAGGCTCCATGCCATGATAATCCCAACTCAAATGAAAGAGAGCCATCAATGTCAGGTCATCGATACTAGAAATTAGATCTAAAGGATAATAAACAACAAATTTTGAAATCTGTTACAAGCCAGCCAGGCAAAGACAAGAGCAAGAAATTAACCCCATTCCAATCCTATAAGACATTAATAAATATACATTCTTGGTAAACAGTCCATAAGCAGCTCAGGGTTATTTCCCATCAAAAGATAAGCAAAGAATGTAAGCAACCTCCTTGTTTCAGAAAATTGAGAACAATAATTATAAAGGGAAACAGTATACCCCAAGCCCAAATTACCATAGGAAATGAAGTACAACAATAGTAAGTAGAAATAGGTAAAGGGTTTCTCCCCACCACAGACAAATCTAGTAAGAGACAATCAGAGATAACACCACAGAAATAGTTTCCTTATGATCAAACTCATTAATCCAGTTCAACCAATAATCTTGAGTAATAATAGAAGGTGGCCATAAATCCACCCAATGAGATTAAACAATGCAAAGATTAAAATAAAGAGAGGCAAAAGTATAGTCACAATGATACAAATGTAGCATAAGCTAGAGGGAAAAAAGAAAGATAAAGTCATATGAAATTCAAATGCAAAGAAACCCCAAAACCAATAATCAAATTGTGCAGGAAACAACCAACAACCACAAAAACAACCTGCTGGATAAGGGAAATAGTATACTAGAAGTCCAAATGACCATAGGAAATGGGAGGACAACAATAGATAAGAAGAAGGTAAAGGGATATGATAACAGCAAAAACCCAAAAGCCCATAACCAGAATGGGCAGAAAACAACCGAGAACCATAAAGACATCCTGCTTGATAAAGGACCCAAAAATCCAAAGGCCATCAATGTAAGCAATAATGCAATTATTACCCCCACCAAATTTAAGCTAAATTACATCAAAATCAGTCTGTAAAATAGGATAGACAACCACAAGAGTAATAAACATAAGATTCAATGATCCATAATAGCCAACCACCAAGATAGAATAGAACAGCAAGTTGGCCAACCATCAAAATGGAAGATGCTTTCCAAATAGAGAGGGAAAAGGCTAGCCAAGGAAAGCTAAGTAGAAAATGCAGCAGTAAGTGAAATCAGCTGCAAGCCCAACAAAAAATCCCATCTAGAAATGAGAAAATAAGCTTGCAGCTAAACCCACAACCACGAGGTTGGCAAACTGAGAAGCCATGAAGAAAACCCGATTCTGCAAGGAGATAAGAATAAATGAAAAGCACATTCTTGGCAGAAAGGGAAAAATAAATTAGCCAAAGCAATCAGCAAAATAACAAGACCACAACAAGAAAGACAACCCGAAGTCGAACAAAGGAATCAAAGATCCATAGAAGCCAACAAACAAGATAATATAGAATAGCAAGTTGGCCAAAGAACCACCTAAAACAAATAGACAATGCCTTAGAAAAAACCCAGAAAGAACCAACAAAAAAACCCTAATAGAAATCAAACTGAAAAACCATTAAGAAAGTCCAAACCTGCAAGAAGATAAGGATAAACAGGAGATAACAAGACACTCTCAGGTTGGAAGAAAGAGGTTACCCAAAGCAATCGAAAGTAACTCCAAAGGCACCTGGACAAGAAGGACAACCCTAGCTGTTAAATAGTGGAGTCTAGGATCCAGATCAACCAACAACCAAGATGATAATTAATAGCAAATTGGCCAAAAAAAGACCCCCAATGCAAATATACAAAACAAAAGTAAAGTCCCAGAAGGATAGGGAAAGGATCAAGCCAAATCTAGATGAAATGAGATGATCAGCAGCAGCCCAAAAGCTAATAAAAGAGACAAGCAACAAAGCAAAAGCCAGCAACCATTTAATAACCTCAAAAAGGTCCAGCTGATCAAGACAATGCACAACCCCATAAGCATAAGCTAAAATCCAATTATGCAGTTGGGTAATCATAGTGTTGTGCACAATTTTAACAGAGCTAAAGGGGAGAAGATAGTAGATTAGGTGATCCGCGCTAAGCAAGCAAAGAAGTTAGACAAGATAAAACATAACAAAAAACAACCAAAACCACAAGGTTAGCCTACAAATAGATATTAATTACAACAAAGGAAGTGCTGATTCTGCCCATACAGGATGGGAAGAGGGGATTAGCAATTACCAATAGAAAATCAACCCTGAGAGCAGCCTGCATGACAAAAGGTCCAAAAATCAAACAACCAAACATTAAAACATCAGAATAAATATTGCATCCTAAAGAAGAAACACTAGGATGTAACATTGATACAACATAGGTTACTAAGTGGTTCTAAGAAGTTTCATGTTTTAGGGTTTAGGGTTTATGTTTTAGGGTTTAGGGTTTTAGGGTTGTAGGTTTAGGGTTTAAGGTTAGAGTTTAGGGTTTAAGGTTTAGGATTTAGGGTTTAGGGCTTTTAGGGTTTAAGGTTTAGAGTTTTGTGTTTAAGGTTTTTTTATTTTAAAAAAATTAGTAATGTAGTATGTTTATGTTTATTTAGTTTATTTTTATTTATTTTACTTTATTTTGTTATTTATTTATATTTAGGATTATTTTTATTTTTATTTAGTTTGGTTTATTTATATTATGTTTATTCATTTTAGTTTATGTTTTTTTGTTTTAATTTATTTTTTAGGTTTTTTTTTGTAGTTTATTTTAAATTTTATTGTCTTTATGTTTAGGTTTAATTTTTTTATTTTAGGTTGTTATTTTATATTTTTTTTAGGTTTTATTTCTTTTAGTTAGGTTTATTTTAGTTTATGTTATTTTATTTATTTTAGGTTTAGGTTCAAGTTTAGTTTATTTTAGGTTTAGGTTTAGGTTTTATTTATTTTAATTTGTTTTATTTATTTTAGGTTTTTATTTATTTTATTTTATTTTAGGTTTAATTTTTTTTTTAGTTTAGGGTTTAGTGTTATTATTTATTTATTTTGTTTTATTTTTAGGTTAAGGTTTTATTTAGTTTTATTTTATTTTATTTTATCACGTTTATTTTATTTTTTATTTTATGTTTGTTTTATTTTATTTAGGTTTTATTTTTTGTTATGTTTTATTTTAGTTTAGGTTTTTCTTTCTTTTATTTTAGTTTAGTTTTTATTTTATATTTTATTTTATTTTTAGATTTAGGTTTAGGTTTAGGTTTATGTTTTAGTTTAGGTTTTCATTTTATTTTATTATATTTTCTTATTTAGGTTTAGGTTTTTGGGTTTAAGGTTTAGGGTTTAGGGTTTAGTGTTTACGGATTAGGAGTTTTAGGTTTTAGGGTTTAGGGTTTAGGTTTTAGGTTTAGGGTTTAGGTTTTGATTTAGGGTTTAGAGTTTAGGGATTAAGGTTTTTTTTTTTAAATAAAGTTTAAGGTTTAGAGTTTAAGGTTTAGCATTTAGGGTTTTAGGGTTTAGGTTTTAGGCTTTAGGTTTTAAGGTTTAGGGTTTAGGGTTTAGGGTTTTAGGGTTTAGGGTTGTTTATTTAGGGTTTAGCATTTATGGTTTAGGGTTAGAGTTTTTCTTTAATATTTTTATTTTTTTAATTATCAATTTTTTAAATTCAACAAAATGGTAAGTTTAAGTTTATTTAGTTTATTTTTTATTTATTTTAGTTTTTTTAGTATCTATTTTATTTAGGTTTATTTTTATTTTTATTTAGTTTAGTTTATTTGTCTTAGTTTACACTTTTATCTTAGTTTATTTTTTCAGGTTTAGCTTTTGGTTTAGGTTTATTTTTTTAGTTTAGTTTTATTTTTATTTTATTTTTTAGGTTTAGGTTTTAGATTTTTATTTTAGGTTCTTTTTTTAGGTTTTATTTTTTAGTTTAGGTTTTGGTATATTTTTAGTTTATTTTATTTTATTTAGTTTATGTTTAGGTTTAGTTTATTTTAGGTTTAGGTTTAGGTTTAATTTATTTTAGTTTAGGTTTAAGTTTATTATAATTTTTTAGGTTTAGGTTTTCCTTAGTTTAGATTTAGATTTTATTCTTTATTTATTTTTAAGTTTTATTTTTACATTTATTTTGTTAGGTTTAGGTTTTTATTTTATTTTATCTTAGGTTTATTTTATTTTTATTTTAGGTTTAGTTTTTATTTTATCTAGGTTTTATATTTTTTAGTTTAGTTTATGTTTTTATTTATTTTATTTTAGTTTAGTTTTTATTTTTTATTTTATTTTCTATTTAAGTTTAGGTTTAGGTTTTAGTTTATGTTTTTGTTTTATTTTATTTTATTTTGGTTTAGGGTTTTATTTATTTATTTTCTTTTTAGGTTTTATTTAGTTTAGGTTTAGGTTTTCGCTTTATATGGTTTAGAGTTTAAGGTTTAGGGTTTAGGGTTTAGGGTTTAGGAATTAGGGTTTTTAGGGTTTAAGGTTTGGTTTAAGTTTTAAGTTTAGTAGGGCTCATGTTTAGTGTAGGTTTAGGGTTTTGATTATTCTTTTAACTGAGAACAAATTCAGATTCAACATTTCTTCTTTTCGAATTCATCAACCAAGTAACACACCAAGTTTTCTTACACACGAGCGATGACATGGATAGAAAATGAGCATGCATAGAGTAAATCAAAAAGCCTAGATAACTAGAACTGTCTACACTGTAAAGACACAATTTCATAAGCAGTAGATCGAATTAGCAATTTTCCAGTTTCTCCAGTTACCATCAAAACCACCCTAGACTCTCGAGTAGCGCGATCCACAATCATATCCCTAATCTTTCACTCTGCCACCACCACAATTGTAACCTCCGTCGCTCCTTCCTCCTCCATAACCACCACTGCTCTGATGACCACCTCCATATCCACCAGCACCGCCAGATCCCCCACTACCACTATGATAACCGCCGCCTCTGCCTTCACCTCCATCGTTAGATCTAGACTGAGCCTGGTTGACGGTGATGTTCCTACCATCAAGGTTCTGCCCATTCTTTGGTTTTTTTAAAAAAAAAAAATTAAAAGTGGGAGAATTTTATTGCCAAAATGAAAGAGATCATAGGTCCTTATAGGGGATAAATCTCTAAACTACTGCTCAAAGAGCTATAATTAGCCTACAGAGGTAAATCCCCTATGTATTACAAGAAAATAAAAGCAAAAGAATGAAAGGACAAAAATTAATAAAGAAATAGCACAAAATTCCAAGAAGGGCAGCCAAAGCCATCAATATCTCCAAATCTTCTGAGAGATGCACAAACCACCTACAACCCCAAAACTTGCCACAAACTTGCAAATAACTTAAGATAGAGATAAGCATCTAAAAATAAGGATAAGCTAAGTACATAAAAGGAACAAAATGATAAAATCTTAAAGGTTTAGGCTCAACCAATATCTCTCAAAGGGAAAAATAAGATATGTGAGCATCCAAACTTTGGAAGAAGGGTTACAAACACATATGCTACTACCAAGCAGAAGGATAATAGGGGAAACATCAAAGCCACCATAACCAACTTGCCTCGATAAAACCAAATAACCAACAGCCAAGAGCTAGCCAAGTTCCATATATATCATCATGATTAAATAGGAAACTAACCAGCAAAACATCCAGCCAAACCAGAGTAAAGAAACCAACCAAACAAGGAAAAAACCAAAAAATAGCCACCATCAAAGCCACCCAAAATAAACAAAGACCAAAGGTAAAGAACCTAAAATTCTGCAGATCCACCAACCAACAGCACAACTACAGCCAGCCATCAAGGCCACCCAGCCAACCATAGTAGTAGGAATTAGTAGAAATAGCAACAAAGCAAAGAACAACCAAAACCACATACAGGTTCATCCCTTAGTAGAAAAAAATAATAAGCACATCCAGCCGACATGCAAACACTACAAAAAACTTCAAAAAACCACTAGAAAAGGGGAATTAAAACTAGATGGAAGGTAACAGCTCTAGAGAGAGTAACTCAGCCCAGGAAGGAACAAAGTGAATGGCCAGGCTCAACCAATAATCATAATGCCAGATAGCCAAATTTGAAAGCAAAAGGCTGGAAAATACCACAGCCATCAAGCAACAACCAGCCAATAAACCCTCACAGCAAAAGAAATTGGCTAAGGAAAATAGCAAACAAGCAAGCTTTGAAGCTTTCCAATCACCAAGCCATCCTAAAACCAATGCAGCAGGAGACCAACAAAATGAGAGAGCCACCAAAACTAGAGGGCAACCAAGGCTCATCAGTACCAACCAGAAATAATTATGACCTCCATCAGAAGGGGTACCATTCTTAAGGTTCAAGTTTAGGTTTAGGTTTTAGGGTTTAGGTTTAATTTTTAATTTATTTAGTTACATTAGGCTTAGGTTTAGGGTTTGTGGATTAAGGGTTTAGGATTTAGGGTTTAGGATTTAGGGTTAGGGTTTAGGTTTAGAGTTTAGGGTTTAGGTTTTGGGTTTATACTTTTGTGGGTTTAGGGTTTTTTTTAGGTTTTGTAGTTTGGGCAGTTTAGGCTTTAGGGTTTGGTTTAGGGTGAGGGTTTAGATTTATTTATGTTTTTTTAAAAAAAAATTAACTAAATTATAGGTTTAGTTTATTTAGTTTATTTTTATTTATTTCAATTTATTTTATTTTATTTTATTTATATTTAGGTTTATTTTTATTTAAATTTAGTTTTATTTTAGGTTTAGGTTTAAGTTTAGGTTTAGTTTTAGTTGAGTTTATTTTTATTTTTTTATTTTTTTTAACATTTATTTTTATTTTTTAGGTTTAGGTTTTTATTTTTTTTAGGTTTAAGTTTTAGGTTTTATTTTAAGTTTATTTTTAGGTTTTATTTTTTAGTTTAGGTTTAGGTTTACTTTTAGTTCATTTTATTTTATTTAATTTAGGTTTAGGTTTAGGTTTTATTTATTTTACTTTAATTTTTGGTTTAGGTTTTTTTTAGTTTAGGGTTTAGGTTTTATTTTGAGGTTTATTTTTTATGTATAGGTTTTTATTTTATTTTATTTTAGTTTTTTTTATTTTATATTTTTTATTTTATTTAGGTTTTTTATTCTTAGGTTTATTTTATTGTTTTAGTTTTATTTAGGTTTTTATTTATCATATTTTACTTTATTATTATTAATTTATTTTATTTCATTTTTAGGTTTAGGTTCTAGTTTAGGTTTTTATTTTATTATATTTTTTAATTATATTTAAGTTTAGGTTTTATTTATTTATTTTATTTTTAGGTTTTATTTAGTTTACATTTTGGTTTTTAGGATTTTATGGTTTAGGTTTAGGTTTGGGTTTAGTTTAGGTTTAGGGTTGTAGGTTTTAGGGTTTATGGTTTGGATAGTTGGGGTTTAGGGTTTTGGGTGGTTTAGGGTTTTAGGGTTTAGGGTTTAGTTTTTAGGGTTTATTGTTTTTACAATTGTAGGTTGTAGGTTTTACGTTAAGGTTTAGGGTCTGTTTTTTAATTTTTTTAACAGAGAACAAATTTAGATTCAACATTTCTTCTTTGATTTCATCAACCAAGTAACACACCAAGTTTTCTAAGACACAACCATGATATAGATAAAAATGAGCACGATAGAGCAAATCAAAATCCTAGATAACTAGAACCATCTTGACTATAAAGACATAGTTCCATATGTAGTGATCACCTGTCTTCGCTTTCTAGTTCCCATCAAACCACCTCAACCTCTCGAGTAATGATCCACCATCCCTCGATCTCTCCCTCGCCACCACTGGTCAGAACCTCCATCACTCCTCCCGCCTTCATAACCACCACTACTCCAACCACCACCTCCATATCCACCACCACCTCAGATCCTCCACCACCACTATGATAATCGCCTTACCTTCTCGCTCCACCACCATACCTATGAGCTCTGTGATGATGTTCCTACCATCAAGGTTCTACCCATTCTTAGGGTTTTGGTTTAGGTTTAGTTTATTAAGTTTAGGGTTTAGATTTATTTTTAAATTTATTTAGTTACTTTAGGTTTAGGTTAGGAATGGGGATTAGGGTTGGATTTGGTTTAGGGTTTAGGGTTGGGTTTAGGGTTTATGGTTTATTTTAGGCTAGGGTTGTGGTTAGTTTATGGTTTAAGGTTTAGGTTTTATGGTTTAGAGTTTAGGTTTAGGCTTTAGGGTTTGTGGTTTAGGGTTTAGTGGTTTTAGGTTTTAGGGTTTTAGTTTAGTGTTTAGGGTTTTTTGGGTTTAAGGTTTAGATTTAGTTTAGAGTTTTTTTAGGAAAGTTAGAATTTTATTACCATAAAAGGAAAACATACAATATCCTTAAAAGGGGTAAAGTTCTAAAATTCTGAGCTACAAGAAACCTACAGAGCTAAACCCCCATTTAAGTATATTAGAAAAAGAAAAGAAAACAAAAGAGCAAATACATCACCTAAAAAGCATAAGAGAAAAAGACATAGAAGACTAAAACAAGTCCTAAGAATAGTAAAAGGATGAGTCAATAGCAGTTCATGATTCCTTTGAGAAAGCAAGATAAGTAGGCTCCATAGTAATGGCACTTGGGTTGACTGAGCAATGACCATTCCCTCTATAAAGTTCCAACCTATAAAAGAAATTTGTAAAACACTACAATGACAAAAGTCTTAGCTAAAGAAGATAAAGATAATGAGAAGAAAATGAGAGAGCTGAGAAAGAGAAAGCTCAACCTCAGTTAGGATCATCTCAAGGGGCAATAATACATATGCGCATCTAAACTTCATAATGATGGGTTACAATCATATGTAATGCTACCAAATAGAGAGAAGAGGTGAGTAACATCAAAGCCCTCTTAGCCAGAATACCTGATACAAGCAAACATCCAAGGCCAGGAGTCCATAGAGTTCCAGATCCAACACCATTAAATAGAGAGAAACGAGGCAGTAACTAGCTAGTTGCCAAACTACAAAATAAAAACCACAACAGACTAATCATTATAACCCAAAGAGAGGCTAGAACAAAGTCAGAACACCAACAACAACCATTAACCAAATACCCATCCAAGCTCCAAACTAGGGAAAATTAGAACCAACCATCTGCAAGCACCAGACCAATGCCAATTAATAGAGAAATAGCAAACAAAACCAAGACCTCAAGCCAAAGTCCCAGCAACAACCACTCACCAAGCTAAACAAGGTGAGCAACAACAAATGACTAAACTGCTCATAAATGAAACCATCAACTGAAGGAAACATAAGTCACACCTAGTGCAAATCATTAGAAGACAAAACAACCACACAAAAGGGTGCCAAAGGCAACCACCAACCACCAGAAACCAAAAAGTCCAATCCAAAAGAATCAATAAAGGTTCAACAAGCATAGTAAAAGGCACTAGAAAATTGTCAAGTTTAGGTTTTAGTTTATGGTTTAGAGTTTAAGGTTTTTTTAACAGAGTAAATTCAGATTCAAATTTCTTCTTTTTGATTTCTCAACCAAGTAACACACTAAGTTCTCTAAGACACAAGTGGTTGTTGGCTTAATGAGCCTTATGTTCAATCTGATCAATTTTGATGATAATAAATGAATGCTTGGATGTTCTAATGTATGTTTTATGTGCTTAAGATATATTAATTGCTAATTACATATCCAATACATCTCATAATATATTTGAGGAAATTGCAAGAATAGAAGAATGAAAGATAGATTAAAATGGATAATGTGAAGCTCAAGATACAATATTTTAGGTTATATGAATTTATAACTATCTTAGAAATTCATATGAGTTCATTAGCATGAATCAATTTTCTCACAACTTAACATATTATATTTATTTATTTTAAATAATGATAATGAGGTTAATTTATATAAATCTTTATCTAATTAACATTGAATTATATGTTTCATACATAGCATTTGAATTGTCAAAATAATAAATGATAATAAATTATGACTATTAAGTGTAATTAGTTTATATACTTAATATAATTAAATATTTTAATTTGATTTTAATGTTATATGATAACTAACATATGTATGATTATATATAAATTATATCATAATGTTTAAATGTCATATTTCAAAATTAACAAAAATATGTGAAATTTTGTATTTTAGCCAAAGACATTTTGTAATCAAGGAATTTATATCTGATTTCATCTCCAATGGATTCCTTGGAATATTTTCCTTTAAGCAAAGAGTAACCTAATAGCATCTAGTCTTGCTACAGGTGCAAAAGATTTTTCAAAATCTATACCTTCAACTTGTGTGCATCCTTATGTAACTAACCTAGCTTCATTTATGATAATACAACCTAAATCATCTATCTTATTCCTGAAGACCCATTTTGTTCCAATGACATTTTGATCTTGGGGTCTTGGGACTAATTCCCAAACATCATTTATTACAGATTGATTCAACTCCTCTTCCATAGAAATAATCCAAAAATTATATTTTAATGCTTCTTCAAAACTTTTAGGTTCAACCTCAGATAAAAATGCTGAATGATCTACAACCTCTCTACTATGTTTTATGGTCATAACTCCTTTTGAAGGATCTCCTATAATTAGTTCCTTTGGATGATTTTATTATATTTCCATTCTTAGGTGATGAATCATCCACATTATCTTCTAAAGATATTTTCTTAAAATTATCAATCTCTTCATCAATCACTTCATTTCTAATGGGATCAATTAAATTTTCATCAAAAATAACATGTATTGATTCTTCTACAATCATTTTTCTCTTATTGAAAACTCTATAAGCTCTACTAGAAAGAGAGTAACCTAAGAAAAATGCCATCATCTGATTTACAATCAAACTTACCTAAATGCTCTTTTCCATTATTCAAAATAAAGCATTTACATCCAAATACATGAAAGTGTTCAATCTTAGTTTTCTTTCCAATAAACAATTCATAGGGTGTCTTTTCAAAATTGGTCTAAAATAGATCCTATTCATCACATAACATGTAGTGTTTATCGCAAAAAATATTTTGGCAATTTATACTCATCAAGCATAGATCTACTTAATTCATTTAATATTCTATTTTTTCTCTACTACTCCATTTTGTTGGGGAGTTATAGTGCAAAAAAATTATGTCTAATCCCATGTTCATCACAATAATCCTCAAATAATTTATTTTCAAATTTCCCATCATGATCAATTTGAACCCTAATAATCAAAAAGCCTTGTTCTCTTTGAATATATTTAGAAAACTTTCTAAACTCACCAAAAACATCATCCTTGTAAGTTACAAACAAACCCAAGTATATCTAGAGAAATCATCAACAATCACAAAACCATAATTTTTTCCACCTAAGCTACTGGTGCTAATTGGATCAAATAAATCCATGTGCAACAATTCTAGAGGTCTAGAAGTAGAAACAATATTTTTACTTTAAATGAGCTTCTAGAATGCTTACCATGAATACATGCATCACAAACATGGTTTGAATGAAAATTTAATTTAGGCAATCCAACTACTAAATCAAGTTTAGCAATTTTATTGAGTATGTGCATGTTAATGACATAGTCACCTATGCCATAACCATATATCATCATGAGTGCTTTTAAAATAAAGTAAATTCAAATTCAAATCGTGAAAGCTATCTAATCAATGACATATATATTTTTATGTTTTTGTCCTACTAATAAAACATTTTTATTATTTTTTATAATACAATATGATGCATGAAATACTACATTCAAACCTTTATCACATAATTGACTAATAAAAATTAAATTATGTTTTAATCTTTCTACTAGAAAAACTTTATCTAAAGTGATAGAATTCTTACAGATAGAACTAATGCCAATGATCTTTTCATTTCCATTATCTCCATATGTAATAAATCCTCCATCACTTGATTCTAAAGTTATGAATTTATCTTTATCTCCTGTCATATGTCTTGAACATTCACTGTCCAAGTACCACATGCCTTCTTTGATTTTTCTTTGAAGGCATTCCTATAAAAAAAAAATCACATGTTAACTTTTGGAACCCAAACCTGTTTAGGTTCACTTTCTAAATTTGAAGCAAGATATCTAGCATGTGTGGTTTGTGTAGTGCTTGTACCTTTTGGTACCCATACATAAGATGATTGCTTAGTATTTTGTCATTTACGTGCATAACAATCAAATGAAATATGCCCTTTTCTATCACAATGGTTGCACCAAACCTTAGTGTTTGCATATGGCTTAGCACGATAATTATAAGGTATATGAGTGGGATATGTGTATGATGCAAATAATTTTTATTCAATGTTTTACTTGATGAAGCATTATAATGAACTTGTGATTTCAAACATAATTCTAATCTTGCTTTTAACAAGATATTCTCTCTTTCAAGTTTACATACAAGTAAGGAACAATTTAATAAAGAATGTTTTTTACTTTTAAATTATTACATTTATTTTTCAAATCATAAAAATGCATATCTAAATTTGTATGTTCTTTTTCTAAAGTTTTGTATTTTTCTTTTTAACTTTTTATATTCAATAACTAAATAATTAAAAGAATCATCTAATTCATCATAAGATATATAATTAAATACCTCTTGAGAATCTGAGTCAGAATATTGTATTTTAGCCAAAGTCACAATAGTTGCTCCAAACCTTTAATTTGATAAGTTCCTTCAATCATTTTTTTGTGAAAAACTCTTGTGATAGTTTGAAGGATTTATTTCAACTTATTGAAATTTTTATATTCCTACAAATTTCTTTTGGTTTCTTGAAATATTTCTTCATTAGTCATATTTGAAAGATCATTTAATCTTAGATCTATTTTAGAAGTATTTTTTAAGCATTTCAAATTAATTTATTGTGCTAAAATTATTTTCATATTTGAGAGATCTCCCTTTTTAATTAAAAGCTTACTAGTTTACTTAAATTTACCATATACTAATTTTATTTAAGTATTTTTGGTTAGTTCATTAATTAAAAGCTTTATTTTGGTTAAAATAAAATAAATTATTGTCAAAATTTTATAGTATATGCTAGATCTATTATAAATCAAGTTTTTTTATAAAAAATAAAAATTTATAAAAATTTAAATTATTTTATATGTCACTTATCATTTTATTTCAAATAATATCCTTTATTTTAAAAATTTTATCATGCTAAAATTTAGTAATGCTTGTTGTTTTCATTGTTTAATAATTAAGAAAAAGGAAGTTTAGTAGAAAGTTAATCTTTCTTATACTATTATATATATACTAGTCATAGTTTCCCTTAAATTTATAATTATTCCTTGCTAAAATTTAAATTATTGTGCAATAGACTATTGTGAATTTATTTTGAAATCAACTTTATTTTGATCTAGCAATTATAATAACACAAACATCTTAGTAAGATCACTTTAAGATATTTATTTAATATTTTTATCAAAATTAAGTGAGCGATCTATCTTGACAAATTAGTAAGTTGTAAAGTGATCATTTATAAGTTATGAGATCACTTTTTGAATTGGATTGGTTGGTATATTTGTGAGAGATATATTTTATCAAAATTTATTAATTTGTATTTTTCTTTTCGTCGTAAAATTTATATTGGGGTTCTACCTTTGCAAGAGAGTACATATATTTTTCTAGGGTTGTTTCACCCAATATAGAGAGTACTATTTATAAGCTATGTTGCATTTAGTGTATTTCTAGCCAGGGGTGGCTAATCGTGGACGTAGGTCGATTTTGGGGTTTGGCTGAACCACGTAAAAATTGTGTGCCTATTATCTTTCTTTACTTTATTGTACTTTTATTTTTGCTGCATTAAGAATTGTATCTTGTCATTATAAAATCAAAAATTAATTTTCTCCTAAAACTTAAAATTTAATATTTAACTTTTAAAATTTTAAATATCTTCCACCACCACCCCCCCCTCTTGGGTGCTATAGTGACTCATACATAGATAAAAAATGAGCATGCATAGAGCAAATCAAAAACCTTAGATAACAAGAACTATTTATACTATAAAGAGATAGTTCCATAAGCAGTAGATTAGATGGCCATTCTTCGCCCAATAGTTCTAAACCATGCTAGCCTCTCGTAGTAGCTTCACCATCATATCCCCGATCTCTCCCTCCTCCATCACCATGGCTGTAACCTCTGTCACTCCTCTCACCTCCATAACCACCAATGCTTGGATGACCACCTCCATATCCACCAGCACTTATAGATCCCCCACCACTAATGTAACAATCCCCCACCATCAAAGAAATAATTTAAATTGAGCATGGTTGATGGTGATGTTCCTACCATCAAGGTTCTGCCCATTCTTAGGGTTTACATTTAAGTTTAGGTTCATTAGGTTTTAGGGTTTAGGTTTGTTTTTTAATTTATTTAGTTACTTTAGGTTTAGGTTTATAGTTTGGAGTTTAGGGTTTAGGGTTTAGGGTTAGGGTTTAGGGTTTAGGGTTTAGGGTTCACAGTTTTAGTCTTTAAGGTTTAGCTTTGGGTTTATTCTTTAGGGTTTAGGTTTGTGTAGGGTTTAGAGTTTTAGGTTAAGTGTTTATAATTTAGGATTTGGTTTTAAAACTATTAAGTAAACTGTAGGTTTAGGTTTATTTAGTATATTTATTTTTTTATTTATTTTAGTTTACTTTATTTTTTATTCTTATTTATGTTTATCATTTATTTTTATTTAGTTTAGGTTTTTCTTTAGTTTTATTTTAGGTTTAGGTTTAGGTTTATTTTTTTACTTTAGTTTTATTTTTATTTTATTTTTTAGGTTTAGGTTTTATTTTTCATTTTTAGGTTTAGGTTTAGGATTTTATTATATTTCTTTAGGTTTAAGTTTTAGGATTTCATTTCAGGTTTATTTTTTGGTTTTATTTTGGTTTAAGAACGTGTTTATTTTAGTTTATTTTGGTTTTTTTAAATTAGTTTTAAGTTTAGTTTATTTTAGGTTTAGGTTTAAGTTTTATTTATTTTAGTTTAGTTTATTTTAGTTTAGGTTTAGGTTTATTTTATTTAATTTATTATATTTTTATTTTATGTTTAGGTTTTTATTTTAGTTTAGGGTTTAGGTTTTAATTTTTATTTATTTTTAAGTTTTATTTTTAGGTTTGCTTTTTAGGTTTTAATTTTTATTTAGTTTTTATTTTATTTAAGTTTTTTATTTTTAGGTTTATTTTATTTTTTAGTTTAGTTTAGGTTTTATATTATTTTATTTAGGTTTAGGGCATCTTTATTATATCAAGTTTTTATTTATTTTATTTAGGTCTATTTAGCTCAGGTTTGTAGGTTTGTGGCTCAGGCCTGGGTTTTATGGTGGGTCTTGAGCTCAGTGCCTTCAGTTAAGAACAGTGTGTCAGATCTAGTGTTGGCCTTGGTTTATGGTTTTTAGATCAGCCTCAGGGTCAGGGGTCAGATCAGGCTCAGGGTAGTGGCCCAGGATCACGATCATAACTCAGGATCTTGTGCCTTAGCCCAAGGCCAGTTTATGATTTAAGGTGGGTGGTTGTAGGTCATTAGTTTGGTCAGCTCAGGTTTAGGTCAGGGTAGTTTTATTTAGGTTTAGTGCCTGGGTTTGGCTATTTTGGCTCAGTATTTTTGGGAGTGGCCTTAAGATTTAGTGGTCAGCCTGTGGGGTCAGTATGGTTTTTAAAACAAACCAGTTTTGGTATTTATTTATTTTATATTTATTTTGTTTTAATTTTATTTAGTTTATTTATTTATTTCATGTTTATTTATTTTAGTTTTATTTTAAAGTGTTTATTTTATTTATTATTTTATTTATCTAAGTTTAAGTTTTTTTAGTTTAGGATTATTTCATCATTTATTTACTTTAGGTTTATTTCTAGGTTTATTTTTTAGGTTTAGTTTTATTTTATTTAATTATTTATTTTTTTTATGTTTATTTTTATTTTATTTAGTTTTTCTTAGGTTTATTTTATTTTTAAGTTTATTTTAGATTTTATCTTTTATTTTATTAGTTTATTTTCATTTTATTTAGGTTTTTTTTTAGGTTATTATTTTATTTTAATTTTTTATTTTATTTAGCTTGTTTTTTTATATTTTAGGTATTTAATTTAGTTTTAGGTTTTTTTGGTTTTTTTTTGGGTTTTAGGTTTTAGGGTTTATGGTACAAGATTTAGTTTTTAGGGTTTAGGGTTTAGGGTTTAGTTTTTAGGGTTTTAGGGTTTCTAGATTTAAGGTTTATGATTTAGGGTTTAGGGTTAGCTTAGTGTTTAGTTTTTAATTAAACAAAGCAACAGTTCGTTTATTTAGTTTATTTTTATTGATTTTACTTTATTTATTTTTTCATTTTTATTTAGTTTAGATTAGTTATTTTGCTTTATTTATTAATGTTTTTTATTTTAGTTTATTTTATATTTAGGTTTATCTTTATGTTTATTTTTAGTTGATTTTATTTTTATTTTATTTTAAGGTTTAGGTTTTATTTTTTTTTTAGGTTTTATTTTATTTTTAGTTTAGGTTTTAGGTTTCATTTTAGTATATTTTTTAGGTTTATTTATTAATACTTTATTTATTTTGTTTATTTTAGGTTTAGTTTAGGTTTAGGTTTTATTTTAGTTTATTTTATTTTAGATTAGGTTTTGGTTTATTTTATGTTGTTTATTTCATTTTTATTTTTATTTTAGGTTTTTTTAGTTTAGGGTTTAGGATTTATTTTTTATTTATTTTTTAGCTTTTATTTTTTAGGTTTAACATTTTCTATAGTTTTATTTTATTTTATTTTAGGTTTATTTTACGTTTATTTTATTTTTATTTATGTTTAGCTTTTTATTTTATTTAGTTTTTATTCTATTTTAGTTTTATTTATTTTATTTGGTTTATTTTATTTATTTATTTTATATTTATTTTTAGGTTTAAGTTTTAAGGTTTTATTTTATTTATTTTAGGTTTATTTTATTATTTTAGCTTTAGGTTTTTATTTATGTTTTATTTTATTTTATTTAGGTTTATTTAATTTTATTTTACATTTAGGTTTTATTATATTAAGTTTTTTATTTTTTAGGTTTATTTTATTTTTTTAATTTAGTTTAGGTTTATTTATATTTTAAGTTATTTTTTATTTTATAATTTTATTTTAGTTTAGTTTAGTTTAGGTTTTTTTATTTTATTTATTTTTTTTATTTAGGTTTGTTTTCTTTATTTATTTTAATTTTAGGTTTATTTAGTCAGGTGAGTTTTAGGTTTCATGGTCAGGCATTTAGCCTAGATTTGTGACTCAGTGTTTGGGCCTTGGCTCAGGTTTTAGGGTTAGGGTTGTGGCTCCATGATTAGTTTTGTTAGGTTTTTTGTGGTTTATTAGGGTTTAGGGTTTAGCCTAGCAGGTTTTTGTGGTCATTTTTAGTTTTAGGCAAAGTAGTTTGTAGGGTCAGGTTAGGTTTCTGGTCATGAATTTATTTTAGGTTTAGGTAGGCTTAGTATTTTGGTTTTATTTAAGGTTATTTTGTTTGGGTTTTTTTTTTATTTTTTTTATTTTTTATTTTATTTTTAAATTAAGCAAATATGGTTTTTATTTTATTTATTTTTTTATTTTTTTATATTTTATTTTATTTTTTATTTTTATTTTATTTTTATTTAATTTAGGTTTAAGTTTTATTTATTTTTTTTTATGTTTTAGGTTTTATTATTTTATTTTTATTTTATTTTATTTTACTTTATTTAGTTTTAGGGTTAAAGTTTAGTTTATATATTAGGTTTTTTAGATTTATTTATTTTAGTTTAGTTTAGTTTATTTATTTTATAGTTTAGGTTTTTTTTTTTTAATTTAGGTTTAGGATTTAATTTTATTTACTTTTAGGTTTTATTTTTAGTTTTATTAGGTTTTAAGTTTTTTATTTTAGTTTTATTTTATTTTATTTAGTTTTATTTATTTTATTTTAGGTTTAGTTTTTTTATTTTTATTTATTTTAGTTTTTAGGTTTTTATTGATTTTATAGTTAATTTTAATTTTTTTATTTTTTTATTTTTTTAGGTTCAGTTTTAGTAGTTTTTTTAGTTTAAGTTTTATTTTATTTTATTTATATTTTTATTTAATTTTATTTTATTTATTTTATTTTTAGGTTTAATTTGTTTAGTTTTTTTAAATTTTTCTAGAATTACTTAGGTTTAGGTTTAGTTTTATTTGGGTTTGTTTTTGTGTTTTTTTTTAGGGTTTGCTTAGGGCTTTAGGGTTTGTGGGTTTAGGTTTAGGGTTTAGGGTTTAAGGTTAAATGTTTTAGGATTTATGATTTAGGGTTTATGGTTTAGGGGTTTTAGGGATTAGTGTTTATGTTTTATGTTTAGGGTTTAGGTTTTAGTTTAGGGTTTTGTGTTTTTGGTTTTTTTTTACAGAGAAAAAAATTCAAATTTGACATTTCTTCTTTTTTATTTCATTAAATAAGTAACACACCAAGTTTTCTAAGACACAAAAAGATGATAAAAAATGAGCACTCATAAAGAAAATCAAATATCATAGATAACTGTAACCATTATTATTCTTCAATCTCTTTGAAAGTTCTTAGATCCATCATCATCTCTTTCCATAACCACCACGGTTGTAACCTTCGTCGCTCCTCCTGCCTCCATAACCACCACTGCTCTGACCACCACCTCTAGATCCTCCACCCCCACTGCGATAATGGTTGATCCGCCACCACTATCTAGGACTGAGCCGGTTGATCGTGATGTTCTCGGTTTCGCCCATTCTTGGATTTAGGTTTAGGTTTTTTATTTGGTTTAGGTTTAATTTTAATTTATTTAGTTTAGGTAGTGTTAGGAGGTTTAGGTTTAGGGTTTATGGAGTGATTAGGGTTTAGATTTAGTATTGGAGGGTTTAGGTAGATAGTTTGATTTGTGGTTTAGTAGGGTTAGTATTTTATGATTTAGGGTTTAGTGGAGGTTAGAGTTTTAATTTTATTTAGGTTTGGTGGAGGTTTTAGTTTGGTTTTAGGGTTTAGGTTTTTAGGGTTTATGGTTTATTAAAAAATTAAAACCAAAATATTTAGTATTTATTTATCTAGTTTATTTTATTTATTTTTGTTTAATTTAATTTAGGTTTATTTATTTTAATTTACATTTTATTTTAGATTTTATTTTTTTGGTTTAGGTTTAGATTTTAGTTTATTTCTTTTTTATTTTATTTTAATTTTAATTTTAAGTTATAGTTTTATTTTTTTTATTTTATTAGTTTACATTTTGTTTTATTTTCTTAGTTTAGGTTTTTTTTTATTTTAGGTTCATTTTATGTTTTATTTTTTTTAGTTTAGGTTTAGTTTATTTTAGTTTTTTTTTCATTTTAAATTAGGTTTAAGTTTAGTTTAATTTAGGTTTATGTTTAGGTTTTATTTATTTTGTTTTGTTTTATTTTAGTTTAGGTTTAGATTATTTTATTTGGTTTATTTAAGGTTTAGGAATTTTTAAGTTGTGGTTTAGGTTTATTTTTATCTATTTTTTATATTTTAGGTTTATTTTAGCTAGGTTTTATTTAGTTTTATTTTATTTTATTTTGGTTTAATTTTTATTTTATGTTTAGTTTTATTTTATTAGTTTTTTTATTTTAAGTTTATTTTATTTTAATTTTAGGATTTTATTTATTTTAGATAGTTTAGTTTTATTTTATATTTTATTTTATTTTAATGTTTAGGTTTAGTTTTAGGTTTTAGTTTAGCTTTTTTTATTTTCGTTTAGGTTTGGTTAATATTTTGTTTTTATTTTTATTTTTTTTTATTATGTTTAAGTTTTATTTAGTCCCTTTTTTTATTTTATTTTTATTTAGGTTTAGTTTATTTTATTTAGTATTCTTATTTTTTTAGTTTAGTTTTTTTATTCATTTATTTAAGTTTAATTTTTATGTTTTATTTTATTTTTTTTAGTTTCAGGTTTATATTTCAGTTTTAGTTTAAATTTTTATTTAATATTATTTATTTATTATATTTTTTTTAAGTTTTTTTATTTATTTTATTTTTAGGTTTTATTTTATTTAGGTTTAAGTTTGAGCTCTAGAATTAGTTTTTTGTAGTTTGGTTTAGGGGGTTTTTGGTTTAGTTTTGGGTTTTTGGGTTTAGTGTTTGGAGGTTTGGGTTTAGTGTTAGGGTTTATGGGTTTTAGGGTTTATTTTTATGGTTTATGGTTTGTGGTTTTTATTTTATGTTTTAGGTTTAGGTTTTAGTTTAGTTTTTTTTTTGGTTTTTTTTTTTTACATGTAACAAATTTAGATTCAACATTTCTTCTTTTTGATTTCATTAAAAAGTAACACACCAAGTTTTCTAACACACAAGCAAAGACAGATAAAAAATGAGCACTCATACTGAAAATCAAATATCATAGATAACTAGAACCGCTCTATTATAAAGATACGCTCCATAAGTAGTATCAATCCCATCAACCACCCTGACCTCTCGAGCAGAGGGATCCATCATCATATCCCCAATCTCCCACCTCCATAACAACCACGGTTGTAACCTTTGTTGCTCCTCTCTCTTCCATAACCACCACTACTCTGACCACCACCTCTATATCCACCAGCACATCCATATCTCCCACCACCACTGTGATAATGGTTGCATTCACCTTCATCACCACTGCCAAATCTAGACTGAGCCTGGTTGACGGTGATGTTCCTGCCGTCAAGGTTCTGCCCATTCATAAGATTTAGTTTCAGGTTTAGGTTTAATTGGTTTTAGGGTTTAGGTTTAATTTTTAATTTATTTAGTTACTTTAGGTTTAGGTTTAGGGTTTAGGGTTTAGGTGTGGTAGGTTTATGGTAGGTTTGTGGGTGTGGTGTGGTTTATTCTAGTGGTTTAGGAAGTGGGGGTGGGTTTGGGTGGTTAGTGGATTTAGGGTTTTAGTTTAGGTTTAGGGTTTAGGTTTAGGGATTAGGATCAGATTTGTAGTATGGTTTTTTTGTGGTTTTGTTTTTTTAAATTACAAACCGTGGGGTTTATTTAGTTTATTTTTTATTTATTTTAGTATATTTTATTTTCAATTTTTATTTAAGTTTATTTTTTTTTTATTTATTTTTTATTTTTATTCAATTTAGTTTATTTATTTTAATTTAGGTTTTTAATTATTATTTATTTTTTTATGTTTAGAGTTATTTTTTAGTTTAGTTTTATTTTTAGGTTTAGGTTTTATCTTTTATTTTTTAGTTTAGGTTCAAGTTTTAATTTTAGGTTTATTTTTAGGTTTTATTTTTTAGTTTTTGGTTAAGGTTCATTTTTAGTTTATTTTATTTTATTTAGTTTGGCTTTTGGTTTAGGTTTAGTTTATTTTGGGCTTATGTTTAGCTTTTATTTATTTTAGTTTAGGGTTAAGTTTATTTTATTATTATTTAAAGTTTAAGTTTTTTTTTAGTTTAGGTTTTAGGTTTTATTTTTTATTTATTTTTAGGTTTTTTTAGGTTAAGGTTTTTATTTAGCTTTTTATTTTATTTTATTTTAGATTTATTTTATTTTTATTTTATGTTTAGTTTTTATTTTATTTAGGTTTTTTATTTTTTTAGTTTAGTTTAGCTTTTTATTTACTTTATTTTAGTTTGGTTTTTTTTATTTTTAGGTTTAGGTTTATGTTTTAGTTTATATTTTTATTTCATTTTATTTTTTGATTTTATTTTGGTTTAGATTTTTCTCTTTATTTTATTTTTAGGTTTTATTTAGTTTAGGTTTAGGTTTCTAGCTTTTTGAGTTTTGGGTTTAAGGTTTAGGGTTTATGGTTAGTTTAGGGTTTACGATTTAGAGTTTAGGGTTTAGGGTTTAAGGTTATAGGTTTTAGGGTTTACGATTTAGGGTTTAGGGTTTAGGGTTTAGGGTTTTAGGGTTTAGATTTTTGGGTTTTGGGTTTTGGGTTTAGAGTTAGGGTTAAGGGTTTAGGGTTTTAGGTTGTAGGTTTTAGGGTTTAAGGCTTAGGGTTTACGATTTTAGGTTTAGGGTTTAGGGTTTAAGGCTTAGGGTTAGAGTTTATTTTTTAATTTTTTATTTAGGTTTTGGTTTAGAGTTAGTTTAGGGTTTAAGGTTGTAGGTTTACGGTTTAGTGTTTAGGGTTAGTTTTAGGGTTTAGGGTTTTTTTTAAAAGAAATAAGCAAATCGATAGATTTAGGTTTATTTAGTTTATCTATTTTATTTTTTATTAATTTTTGTTTAATTTATTTAATTTAGGTTTATTTATTTTAGTTTACATTTTTTATTTTAGTTTATTTTTAGGTTTTGGTTTTGGTTTAGATTTTTGTTTATTTTTTAGTTTAGTTTTATTTTAATTTTAATTTTTAAGTTTTAATTTCATTTTTTATTTTTAGATTTAGGTTTACGTTTTTATTTTATTTTTTTATTTTTAGGTTTTAGGTTTTTATTTTAGGTTCATTTTTAAGTTTTATATTTTAGTTTAGGTTTAGGTTTATTTTTAGTTTATTTCATTTTCTTTAGTTTAGGGTTTAGGTTTTGTTTAATTTAGGTTTATGTTTAGTTTTTATTTGTTTTTGTTTGGTTTATTTTAGTTTAGGTTTAGGTTTATTTTATTTTATTTTTTTGAGGTTTAGGGTTTTTTAAACTTGTGGTTTAGGTTTTATTTTTTAATCTATTTTTAGTTTTATTTTTTAGTTTTAGGTTTTTATTTAGTTTTTATTTTATTTTATTTTATTTTAGGTTTATTTTTTATCTTATGTTTAATTTTATTTTATTTAGGTTTTTTATTTTTAAGATTATTTATTTTTTTAAATTTAGCTTATGATTTTATTTATTTTGTTTTAATTTAGTTTTTATTTTATATTTTATTTTAATTTTAAGTTTAGGTTTAGGTTTAGTTTAGGTTTTAGTTTAGGTTTTTATTTTATTTTATTTAATTTATTTAAGTTTATGTTTTTTTTTTTTAGGTCTTATATAGTTTTGGTTTAGGTTTTTAGGTTTTTAGGGTATAGGGTTTAGGATTTAGGGTTTATAGTTTAGGGTTTAAGGTTTGTGGTTTAGGGTTTAGGGTTTAGGGTTTAGGGTTGAAGGTTTTAGATTTTTTAGGGTTTAAGGTTTAGGGTTTAGGATTTTAGGTTTAGGGTTTAGGGTTCTAGGTTAAAGGTTTAGGTTAGTTGTAGGGTTGAGGGTTTAGGGTTAGGGTTATATATTTATTATTTATTTATTTATTTTAATTAGGGTTTAGGGTTTAGGGTTAGTTTAAGTTTAGGGTTTAAGGTTCAGCATTGTAGGTTTAATTTTAGGGTTTTGGGTTTTGGATTTATGGTTTAGTGTTTAGGGTTTAGGGTTTAGTGATTCTTTTCAATTAAAAAAATGAGTAGGTTTAAGTTTATTTAGTTTATTTTTTATTTATTTTATTTTTTATTTTTATTTAGGTTTATTTTTTTTTTTTTAGTTTAGTTTATTTATTTTAGGTTTACATATTTTAGTATTAGTTTTTTATTTTAGTTCATTTTTTAGGTTCAGGTTTAGGTTTTTATTTTATTTTTTTAGGCTTAGGTTTTAGGTTTTTATTTAAGGTTTATTTTTAAGTTTGATTTTTTTTATTTAGGTTTAGCTTTATTTTAAGTTTAATTTATTTTATTTCATTTTATTTAGGGTCTAGATTTCATTTATTTTAGGGTTAGGTTTAGGTTTTATTTCTTTTAGTTTATTTTATTTTAGTTTAGGTTTAGGTTTATTTTATTCTATTTATTTTAGGTTTAGGTTTTTATTTAGTTTTTATATGATTTTATGCTAAGTTTATTTTATTTTTAGTTTAAATTTAGTTTTTATTTTGTTTAGGTTTTAATGGTTTATTTTATTTTTTAGCATAGTTTAGGTTTTATTTATTTTATTTTAGTTTAGTTTATTGTAAGTCATTTTTTTAGGTTTAGGTTTAGGTTTAAGTTTTAGTTTAGGTTTTTATTTTATTTTCTTTTTTAATTTTTTTATGTTTAGGTTTTAATTATTTATTTTATTTTTAGGTTTTATTTAGTTTAGGTTTAGTTTTTTTAGGTTTTTTGGGTTTAGGGTTTAGGGTTTAGGGTCGTAAGTTTTAGGGTTTTGGGTTTAGGGTATAAGGCTTAGGTTTTAGGGTTTATGGTATAGGATTTTAGGGTTTAGGGTTAGGGTTTAGAGTTTTAAGGTTTAGGGTTTAGGGTTTAATATTGTAGGCTTAGGGTTTAGGGTTAGTTTTGGGTTTAGGGTTAGGTTTTTTATTTTTTATTTTTATTTTTTTATTTTCTTAAATTAAGTAACATAATAGATTTAGGTTTATTTCATTTCTTTTTTATTTATTTTAGTTTATTTAATTTTTTATTTTTATTTAGGTTTATTTTTATTTCATTTCTATTTATCTTTTCATTTAGTTTTTATTTTATTTTATTTTAGGTCTATTTTAATTTTATTTTAGGTTTAGTTTTTATTTGGTCTTAGTTTTTTATTTTTTTAGTATAGTTTAGGTTTTTATTAATTTTATGTTAGTTTTTTATTTTTAATTTTTTTAAGTTTAGGTTTTAATTTATGTTTTATTTTAATTTTTTATTTTTCTTTAGGTTTTATTTATTTATTTTATTTTTAGGTTTTATTTAGTTTAGGTTTAGGTTTTAGCTTTTTAGGGTTTAGGGTTTAGGGTTTAGGCTTTCGGGTTTAGGTTTAAGTTTATTATGTTTTTAGGTTTAGGTTTATTTTTCAGTTTATTTAGTTACTTCAGGTTTACGTTTAGGTTTTGGGGTTTAGGGCTTAGGGTTTATGGTTTAGGTTAGGGTTTGTGCTTTTAGGGTTTAGTATTTTGGTTTAGGGTTTAGGGTGTCTTAGGGTTTAGGATTTAGGATTTGGTGTTTAGGGTTGAGGTTTAGGGTTGAGGTTTAGGGTTTAGGATTTAAGGTTTAAGGTTTTTTTTTAAATTTAGTAAACCTATAAGTTTATGTTTATTTAGTTTACTTTATATTTATTTTAGCTTATTTTATTTCTTTCTTTTTATTTATGTTTATTTTTTATTTTTATTTAGTTTTATTTATTTATCTTAGATTTATTTATTTTAGCTTAGGTTTTATATTTTTTTTTTTTTGGTTTAGGTTTAGGTTTAGGCTTAGTTTTAGGTTTTAGGTTTTAGGGTTTGTGGTTTAGGGTTTAGGGTTTAGGGTTGTAGGTTTTAGGGTTTAAGGTTTATGGTTTATGGTTTATGGTTTAGGGTTTTAGGGATTAGGGTTTAGAGTTTAGGGTTTAGGGTTTTAGTGTTTAGGGTTGTAAGTTAAGGGTTTAGGGTTAAGTTTAGGGTTTAGGGTTAGTGTTTTTATTTATTTATTTATTTATTTTTTATGGTTTAGGCTTTATGGTTAGTTTAGGGTTTAGGGTTTAGGGTTGTAGGTTTACGATTTAGGATTTAGGGTTTGAGCATTTTTTTAATCTTTAAATTAAGTAAATCGGTAGGTTTAGGTTTATTTAGTATATTTAATATATTATTTTATTTATTTTAGTTTACTTTATTTTTTTATATTTATTTTTTATTTAGTTTAGTTTATTTATCTTAGGTTTATTTATTTTAGTTTAGGTTTTTTATTTTAATTTATTTTTTAGCTTTATGTTTAGGTTTAGATTTATTTTTTAGTTGAGTTTTATTTATTTTAATTTTTCTAGTTAAGGTTTTATTTTTTATTTTCAGTAATAGGTTTTGGTTTTTATTTTATTTTATTTTTTTATTTTAAAGTTTTAGGTTTTTATTATTGGTTTATTTTTAGGTTTTACTTTTTGGTTTAGGTTTAGGTTTCTTTTAGTTTATTTTATTTTATTTAGTTTAGGTTTAGAGGTTAGGTTTTGTTTATTTAAGGTTTAGCTTTAATTTTTATTTATTTTAGTTTAGTTTATTTTAGTTTGGGTTTAGGTTTATTTTATTTTTATTTTAAGTTTAGGGTTTTGGTTTTATTTTTTATTTATTTTTAGGTTTATTATTGAGGTTAAAGTTTTATATTTAATTTTTATTTTATTTTATTTTAAGTTTATTTTGTTTTTATTTTTCATTTAGTTTTTATTTTATTTAGGTTTTTATTTCTTAGGATCATTTTACTTTTTTGTTTTCTTTAGGTTTTTATTTATTTTATTTGAGTCTTTTTATTATTTTATTTTTAGGTTTAGGTTTTTTATTTATTTTAGTTTAGTTTATTTTATTTATTTTATTTAGGTTTAGTATTTTTAATTTATTTTATTTTTATGTTTAATTTAGTTTAAGTTTAGGTTTTCAGGGTTTAGCATTGAGAGTTAAGTGTTTAGGGTTTTGGATTTAGAGTTTTAGGTTTGTTTTAGGCTTTACGGTTTATGGTTAAGGTTTAGTGTTTAGGGTTTAGGCTTTAGTATTTAACTTTAGGGTTTTTTGGAATTTAGGGATAGCTTAGGGTTTAGGGTTAGATTAGGGTTTAGGGTTTAGGCTTTAGTCTTTAGGGTTTAGGGTTTTTAGGGTTTAGTGTTTAGGATTAGTTTAGGGTATAAGGTTTAGGGTTTTAGGGTTTAGGGTTTAGGGTTTAGGGTTAGTGTTTGGGTTTAGGGTTTAGGGTTTAGAGTTTAAGGTTTAGGTTTAGGGTTTGTTTAGGGTTTTGGTTCAAGGTTTAAGGTTTTTGGTTTAGGGTTTAGGGTTAGTTTTAGGGTATAGGGTTTAGGTTTTAGGGTTTAGGGTTTAGTGATTAGCGTTTAGGGTTTAGGGTTTAGGGTTGTAGGCTTAGGGTTGTATGTTTAGTGTTTAGAGTTTAGGGTTTTAGGGTTAAGGGTTTAGGGTTTGGGGCTTAACATTTAGGTTTTATTTATTTTAATTTAGATTTATGTTTATTTTATTTTATTTATTTTAGGTTTAGGTTTTTTTTAGTTTAGGGTTTTAGTTTTATTTTTTATTTATTTTTAGGTTTATTTTTTAAGTTTAAGTTTTTTATTTAGTTTTTATTTTATTTTACTTTTTTGGTTTATTTTATTTTTATTTTATGTTTAGTTTTATTTTATTTAGGTTTTTTTCTTAGGTTCATTTTACTTTTTAGTTTTATTTATGTTTTTTATTGATTTTATTTAATTTTATTTAATTTTTTAATTTTATTTTATTTTTAGGTTTAGGTTTTTTTATTTATTTTATTTTCATGTTTTATTTAGTTTAGGTTTATGTATTTTTATGTTTTTAGGGTTTAGGGTTAGTTTAGGGTTTAAGTTTTAGGGTTTCTGATTTAGGGTTTAGGGTTAGGGTTAGGGTTTAGGGTTTAGGGTTTAGCATTAAGGGATTTTTAGGGTTTAGGGTTTCGGGTTATAGGTTTAGGGTTTAGGGTTAATTTTAGGGTTTAGGATTTAGGGTTTAGGGTTTAGTGCTTAGGGTTTAGGGTTTAGGGTTGTATTTTATTTTTTATTTTTGGTCTAGAATTTAGGTTTTATTTGTTATTTATTGTTAGTTTTTTTAGGATTTTTTTAGGTTTTTATTTAGTTTTTATTTTTTATTTATTTTAAGTTTATTTTATTTTTATTTTATGTTTAGTTTTTATTATATTTAGGTTTTTTATTTTAGGTTTATTTTCATTTTTAACTTAGTTTAGGTTTTTATTTATTTTATTTTAATTTAGTTTTTATTTTTTATTTTATTTTATTTTTAGGTTTAGGTTTAGGTTTCAATTTAGGTTTTTTTTTATTTATATTATTTTTAGGTATTATTTAGTTTAGGTTTAGGTTTTTAGGTTTTTAATATTTAAGGTTTAGGGTTTATGGTTTAGGGTTTAAGTTTATGTTTTAGGTTTAGGGTTGGAGGTTTTAGGGTTTAGGGTTTAGGGTTTAGGGTTTCGTTTGGTTTTAGGGTTTAAGGTTCATGGTTTAGGGTTTAGGGTTGTTAGTTTAGGGCTTAGGGTTAATTTTAGGGTTTAGGGTTTTGGGTTTTGGGTTTTATGTATTTTGTCTTAGTTTAGTTTTTATTTTTTATTTTATTTCATTTTTATGTTTAGTTTAGGTTTAGGTTTAGGTTTTACTTTTATTTTTTATTTTTCTTATTGTATTTAGGTTTAGGTTTTTTATTTATTTTATTTTTAGGTTTTATTTATTTTAGGTTTTGGAAATTAGGTTTTTAAGGTTTACGATTTTGGATTTTGGGTTTTAGGTTTTGGGTTTTCGGTTTAGGGTTTAGGGTTTAGGGTTGTAGGTTTTAGGGTTTAGGGTTTTAGGGTTTAGGGTTAAGGTTTAGGGTTTAGGTTTTATTTATTTTAGTTGAGTTTATTTTAGTTTTGTTTTATGTTTATTTTATTTTATTTTTTTTAGGTATAGGTTTTTTTTTATGTTTAGTGTTTAGGTTTTATTTTTAAGTTTTTCTTAGGTTTAGGTTCTTATTTAGTTTTTATTTTATTTTATTTTAGGTTTATTTTATTTTTTATTTTACATTCAGTTTTATTTTATTTAAGTTTTTTATGTTTAGGTTTTCTTTATTTTTTTAGTTAGTTTCCATTTTTATTTATTTTTTTATTTTATTTTTATGTTTAGGTTTAAGTTTAGGTTTAGCATTTAGTTTAGGTTTTTATTATATTTATGTTTAGGTTTATTTATTTATTTTGTTTTGATTTAGTTTAGGTTTTTAATGTTTAAGGTATAGGTTAGGGTTTTAGTTTTATGGTTTAGGGTTTAGGGTTTAGGGTTTGGGATTTAGGGTTTATGGTCTAGGGTTGTAGATTTTATGGTTTAGGGTTTAGGGCTCAGGGTTTTAGGGTTTAAGGTTTAAGGTTTAGGGTTTAGGGTTTAGGGCTCAGGGTTTTAGGGTTTAAGGTTTAAGGTTTAGGTTTTAGGTTTAGGTTTATAGTTTAGTTTAGTTTAGGTTATAGGTTTAGGTATAGGGTTTTAGGGTTATTTTAGTTTAGGTTTAAGTTTAGGAGTTTAGTTTAGGTATAGGTTGAGGTTTAGGAGTTAGTTTAGAGCTTCAGTTTAGAGTTTAGTGTTTAAACTTTAGGGTTTTTTTAGGTTTAGGGTTTAGGTTATAGGGTTTAGATTAGGGTTTAGAGGTTAGCTTTAAACTTTTGGGTTTAGGATTTTAGGAGTTTAGTTTAGGTTTAATTAGTTTAGGGTTTAGGGTTTAGGAGTTTAAGTTTAGGGTTTAAGTTATTAGTTTAGGTTTAATTTAGTTGTTTATTTAGTTTAAATTTTATATGGTTAGGTTAGTTTAGGGTTTAGGGTTTAAGGTTTTTTAAAAAAATTAAGTAAACCATTAGGTTTAGGTTTATTTAGTTTATTTTATATTTTTATTTAGGTTTATTTTTTATTTTTGGTTTAGTTTTGTAGTTTAGGGTTTAGATTTTATTTTTTATTTATTTTTAGGCTTTATTTTTAAGTTTATTATTTAGGTTTAGGTTTTTATTTGGTTTTATTTTATTTTATTTTAGGTATATTTCACTCTTATTTTACGTTTAATTTTTATATTATTTAGGTTTTTTATTATTAGGTTATTTTATTTTCTTACTTTACTTTAGGTTTTTATTTATTTTAATTTAGTTTATTTTTATTAATTTATTTTATTTTATTTTTTGGTTTAGACTTAGGTTTTAGTTTAGGTTTTTATTTTATTTTATTCTACTTTTTTGTTTTATTTAGGTTTAGGTTTTTTTATATAGTTTACTTTTAGGTTTTATTTAGTTTAGGTTTAGGTTTTTAGGTTTTTAGGTTTTTAGGATTGTCGAGCCTAGTGTTTTGTGTTTTAGGGTTTAGGGTTTAAAGGTTTAGGGTTTAGGGTTTAGGGTTTAGTGTTTAGGCTTTAGTGTTTAGGGTTAGCTTAAGTTTTAGGGTTTTTTTTAAAAAATTATGTAAACTGGTAGGTTTAGGTTTAGTTTTTATTTTTATTTAGTTTAGTTTATTTATTTGGGTTGGGTTTTTTTATTATATTTTGTTTTTTAGGTTTATGTTTAGGTTTAGATTTATTTTTATTTTATTTTTATTTTTTGGTTTAGGTTTATGTTTTTTTTTTTTTCTTAGGTTTAGGTTTTAGGTTTTTATTTTATGTTCATTTTTAGGTATATTTTTAGTTTAGGTTTAGGTTTATTTTTAGTTTATTTTATTTTATTTAGTTTAGGTTTAGGTTTAGTTTACTTTATTTTAGGTTAAGGTTTAGGTAATAGGTTTAGTTTAGGGTTTATGGTTTAGGGTTTAGTGTTTAGGGTTTAGGGTTTAGGTCTTAGGGTTAAGGGTTTATGGTTTAAGGTTTAAGGTTTTAGGGCTTAGGATTTAGGTTTTAGGGTTTAGGATTTTGGGTTTAGGTTTTAGGTTTAGGGTTCAGGTTTTAGTTTAGGTTTTAGGATTTTTTTTTTTAACGGTGAACAAATTCATATTCAACATTTTTTATTTCTGATTTCATCAACCAAGTAACACACCAAGTTTTGTAAGACACAAGAGATAACATAGATCAAAAATGAGCACACATAGAGCAAATCAAAACCCTAGAACTACACCTTTGTAAAGACAGTTATAAGCGGCAGAGATAATGTTGTTCTTTAGTTTCTTTTATTCCCATGAAAACCACCACAGCCATGGGATCCCATCATATCTTTCGTTCTCTTCCACCACCATAACCACCACTCGTCCACCACCACCTCCATATCCACCGGCACCTCCAAATCCCAAACCACCACTATAAGCTGTTGCCTCCACCTCCACCTTGGATCGAGGATGGTTGACGGTGATGTTCCTGCCTGCAAGGTTTTGCCCATTCTTAGGGTTTAGGTTTAGGTCTATTAGGTTTTAGGGTTTAGGTTTATTTTTTAATTTATTTAGTTACTTTTGGCTTAGGTTTATTTTTGAGGTTTAGGGTTTAGGGTTAAGGGTTAGGATTTTTTTTTTAGGGAAACCCCATATAGGGGGAATTTTATTGCCACAAAAAAAAGGGTTACAAGGTCCTTGAAGGGGATAAACTCCACAACTACTGCTCAATGAGCTACAATCAGCCTAGAGAGTAAATCCCTAAATACAACCAAAAGCAAAATAAAAGAGTAAGGAAAGCAAAAGATACAAATTGATTAACAAGATAAGCCAATGGAAGATTAGGGCCAAAGCTCGGATGAGAGAATGCATGACACTATGGAGTAAACGCAAGAATAAGAGAATTGTACTACAAAATTATAGAAAAAAAAGAAATTAGAGGTTAAGGTAATCTGAGACAGTGAAAAATGAAAGCAACATAAACTGAAAAAGATAATAAGGAAGTTTGATAGAGAAGGCTCAGGCTCAGTCACACCAAGTTGGAGATCAGAATATGAGCATCCATACTTGTGAAGGTTACATCACAAGAGCTACTACCAAACCAAAAGGGGTGAAATCATCACGACCATCATAGCCAACAAACGTATAGCAACCATTTGTTGAAAGTCTTTTGAGCCTTAGTACACCAAAAGCAAAGCCTATCTTGAATAGAAAAGCGACAAAGCGAGAATGGGTAAGGGGATCCCATGCAGAGTAAATAGTCATATTAGGCACCATGTCATGAGAATCCCAATAGAAATGAAAGTGATCCATCATTGTAAGGTCTACCATATTTTTAATCAGGTCCAAGGGTTTAATTAGATCAGCATGAAGACCCACCACAGGAAAATAGTAGAAAAGGTCAGGCAGAGGTATGAAGCATAAAAGACCAATAGAAAGACCTGAAATCTAGGAAGGCAAAATAAAATAGCATGGAATTAACCCCATCCCAAACATATGGGACAGGTAAATAGCCCAAGAATAGCCCGTGGATATACCCTAAAAAAAAGAAGTGCAATGAAAGAAAGCAATGCGTAGTTAACAACCTCCTGTTACGGTTAGTAACCGCAAGTGTAAGGCAAAGATATCCCAAGCCCAAATTACCACTGTAAGCTATTGAGAGGAGATGGGAATGCAAAGAAGACAGATTAGATGAACCATAAATCATGTGTAATCCCCACCACAAACAACTCCAAGTAAAGACAATCGAGAGACAATCCTGAATCCGCCTTGAAAGTAAAACTCAAGAATCCGCTTAGCCTACAACCAAGATAGTAATAGCCGCAAGTCGCCATAAATCCACCTACTAAACAATGCATAGGTTAAAATCAAATTAGGCAAAAGCATAATCTCGATCCGCATAAATCTAACAACCAAGAGGAAGAAAATAGCAATAGGTTAAATAGATCTCAAACATCGTGATCAAGAAGCAGTAATCAAGAAAACATTTAGAAAAGTAACAGGCAACAAACAACCAACAACCACAAAGACACCGACATAGGACCCAAAATCCAATACCAACAATGAAAATAATACAATTATTGCACCCACCATATGATAAGGTGAAAAGAAGAGATGCAAAAAAAGAAACAAAATGGGTTCAAAAGATAGTCAACATTGAAATCCTTCAAGGTAAAGATGAGCAAAGCAGCCTAAAACCAAAATCGTGAAAAGTAGACTGAAAGAAACCATAAAGTAAGACCAATCCTTCAAAGAGATAATAAAATAACCAAAACTTTCTCCTAACAGGTTGGGAAGATGGGGTTAGCAAAATCAATCAGCAAAACAACGACAAAAGCACCCTGCTAAGCATGATAGACAACCCCAGTAGTAGCTTGCTATGCATAAAACCCAATGATCCAGTCTAGCCAACAACCAAGATAGGAAAAAATAGCAAGTTGGCCATAAAACCACCCATTCAAAATAGACAATGCATAAGATAAATTCTGTAGATAATGAAGTGGTCCGCCAAGTCTAGTGAACCAAGATGAAAAAATAGCAAATTAGATTGGCCTCAAACATGTGATGATCACCTCTATTGCAAACAATAATAATAAAAAAAGCAAAAGCCACCATGCAAAAAAACCTCAAAAGAGGCTCACGGTGATAAGATCCCAAAACCCGTAAGTTTTGTTGAGCATTAATCCCCACCAACAATCAAGACAGTAACTACCAACAAGCTAGCCAAAAATCCACCCATTCAGAGTAAACATTGAATAGGTTAATATCCAATTAGGCAATAGCATAATCATAGTTATATGTACAATTCTAACAGAACCAATAAAGAAAAAATAGTAGTAGATTAAGTAGACTTCAAACATGTGATCATTTGATGCGGGGTTGCAAATAACAAAAATAGTGGGGCAACAAAGCAGTAATTCCAAACGTCGAAAAAACAACGAGGAAACAAGCCACCCGACCACAAAGGGTAGCACTGGATAATGGACATAATCCAACAACAAAATAAAACAACACTACAATTATTGCACCAACAATAAGATAAGACAAAAAAGAACAGTGGGCCAACATAGTCACAAAAAGGGTTCAAAAGTAAACCATCAATGAGATCCTTCAAGACAAAGGAAGCGAGGTTAGCGGTGAACTACCATCCTAAAAAAAATAGGAAATCATTAAGTAAGTCCAATCCTGCAAAGAGACAATAATAATAACAAGGGTATTGCAGTTTCTCTCCTTATAGGTTGGGGAGATGAGGTTAGCAAATACAATCAACAAACCAACCCCAAGAGCAGCCTGCAGGACAAAAGGCCCAGAAATCCAACATCCAGCAATTAAAACATCAAAATAGATATTGCACCCACCATAAGAAAAGCCAATAAAAAATAATGGTACAACATTGGTTATAAAGTGGTCCAAAGGAAAGCCATCTTTAAGATCCATCAAGACACATAATATCAGGCCAGCAACTAATCCCATAGCATCAGTAATAACAAACTGGATGGAAATCAGGAAATAATTCCAATCCTGCAGAAAAGAAGTTATAATAGCAAAGATATTGCAAATTCTCTACTTATAGATTGTGGAGGTAAGGTTATGGAACATAGGAGGGGCCACAACCATAATAAGGAGAAGAATAACAGATAAATTAGGGCCATCCATAAGGTTATATAGAAGTATAGCATTTAAACATTGAGACAAGTGCCCCAGAATATAATTCCAGAAAGATGAAAAGAGGAAGAACACAGCTTTAATCATAAAATGAGAAACAAAAATAGTAGGATCCATAATCAAAATATTGATGGCAAGAGGTTGATAAAAAAATAAAGCAAAAATAAAGAATAAAGTAATACATCTCCTTCCAGCAAACAGGAAATACCTTACCATTAAAAGTGGAAGCAGCAGAACTAGTAAGGCCCAATTTATGGTTGGGAGAGTTAAACCAACAACAGATGCCATAGAGATCAACAAATAACTAGCAAGGGGTATCAAGATGCATCAGGAAATTCCAAATGAACATCAACACATTATAGGAAAAGAAGAAGCAGTAAGCCCCAGATTAAAGCTAGGGTAATTAAACCAACAACAAGGGATATCAAGATGATGCATCAGCAAATTCCCACAAAATAGCAACACTAAATAGAAAATGATCATGCAGTTAATCAGGTAATATAGCAGATCAATCCAATATGTTGGATTAATTTCTGAGATAAGGGAGTCTAGTATTGTCCAGATTCACCAATCCATGCAAATGTTTAGGAAGAGTAAGTTATTCAAAGTTTTTTATACCATCCAATCTAGCACCCAGATTGGCAAGGTAATTAGCACATGCATTACCCTCATGCCATACATGAGAGATTTTAAAATAGAGTTGAGAAAGGAGCTCTAGTCTACTTGAGAAGATAGTACAATTCTGCACTACCCATTTTGGTGGAAGTTAAAAGATCAATCAGCAGCAAGGCATCCACCTCAATCCAAATATTGAGCCAACCTTTTTGAAGGAAAATCTTAAGAGCTTTGTACACTATCATTAGCTCAGCAAAAGAAATAGAGCAAGTATTAAGGGGGTAAGCAAAAGCACATAGGACTTTACCATTAGGGTTTTTGAAAATGCCACCACAGCCAGAAGCATTTTGAGAGACAGAGCCATCAATGTTAATTTTAATAGTATTAACATGAGGTTTTACCAAATAAACAATCTTGTCATCTTTATAGTTGGGTTGATCCGGAAAGTTAAAACCCATTTTATTGGCCACAAATTTACAACCTTTGAATTGTTTGTAGTTAATTAAATTGGCATTGAATAAGTCCGATTTTGTTTTAATTCTAATCCTTGTGGTTCATGAATCCCATGAAGTTTTGCATCATTTCTTTCCATCCATATGAACCAAATAAGAGTGATAACAGTTATGAATTTATTATGACCTTTAGTAGTGTTATCAAAATAAACTTCAAGAAGCTAGTATAAAGTTAAGGAGCCATTGAATTTGACAATGTTAAAGAGATCATCATACCAAATCCAATGTTTGGAAGCAATGGCTCCATTAACAAAAACATGATTTACATTCTCAATGTGAAAGCAACAGTGGAATTTTGAAGGTAAGTGAAACCTTTCCCCCACATCAAGGAGTCAACAGGGATGAAGTTTTTCAAAATACGCCAAGTAAGAATAGAAAAAGAAGTAGGAATAGTGTTATTCCAAAGTTTGAAAAACACATTGGAAAAATCATGAGCTTCTTTAATATGAATCCAAACATTTTAAAGTTGAAATCACCATTTTGAGAAAGATTAAAAGGATCGATCATGATTGCTAGGTATGATAGGAATAGTAGTAAGCTTGTAAGAGAGGAAGGAATATAATCATAAGCTTACTATTATTTCCGATTATTACGCGAGAAGAGTTCACTTTAATAGTAGTAGTGGAATGGGTAGAAAGTAAATTATCAATGGACCCACCATTCCAGTTATCTTGCCAAAAGAAAGAGGTTCCAGAGTTAATGCCCCAAGAAATTAATGATTCGGCATCCCATTTGATGGAACAAAGTCTTTTCCAAATAGGAGAGTCTCCCGCTTTATAGGGGCAAATGAGAGGGTGCTTACCACAGCGTATTTTAGTCATGAAATTAGCACAAAAACTATTGTTACTCCTAAAATTCCACCAAAGTTTATAGGAAAAAGTAGTGATAGCTTCCTTGATAGGCTTACATCCAAGACCACCTTCAGCAAGAGTGCCTTAGCTTTTATACCAAGTGGGCTAGTGGATTCTTTTAGAGGAATTGTTAGAACCCCAGAAAAATTTGTTAAGGTGACGCTCAATTCTGTTAATGGTAGAATTGGTCGGCACAATTGTTTGAATGAGATATAAAGGCATGGAGTTAAGGGTGCTCTTAATCAAAGTGAGCCTACCACTAAATGAGAGTAAATGAAATTCCCAAGCAGAAATTTTATTAGAAATTTTTTGGATTAACTCATCAAAAAGATGAGATCTTTTCTCACCTTTAAAAAGCATTGCCCCAAGATATTTAATAGGAAGTTATTGTTGCTGGAAATTAGTAATTCTCAAGATTTGGTTGATCCTATTACTAGGGATTTTAGAGGAAGGAATGAAACAACTTTTGCCTTCATTAAGAAAAAGACCACTTTCATTGCCAAATTTATTTAAAAGATTCTTAATAGTTTTAATGTGAAGAATGGAGGCATTGTAAAAGATTATAAAGTCATCAGGAAAACTAAGATGAGAGACTGGAAGACCAACTTAAGTTCTAAAAAACATGCTAGGGTTATTATAGAAAAGATCATTGAGGCTCCTCGAAAGATATTCAACTGTAATAATAAAAAGAGAGGGTGAAAGGGGATCACCTTGTCTCAAGCCATGCATTGAAGGGAAAAAACCAAGGGACTCACCATTCATGATAATGGAGAACCAAACATTGGTAATACAATTTTTGATGAGGTGGATAAAATTATCAGAAAACCCAAGCAAATGAAGAATTTGAAAGAGGAAATCCCAAGAGAGGTTGTCAAAAGCTTTAGAGATGTCCAATTTGAAAAGGATGTTGCCACCTCTAATAGGAACATTAATGTCATGAATCAGCTCTTGGGCTAGAAGTATTTTATCAGATATAGCTCTACCTTTAATGAAGCTAGTTTGGTTGGGGGAAATAATTTTAGGCAGCGGTGGACTAATTCTATTAGCAATTAATTTAGCAATGAGTTTTGAAAGAAGGTGCAAAGGGCGTTGAAATCTCCCAAGATTTAGGATTATTAATTTTGGGAATGAGAATAATGGAAGTACTAGAAAAATATCTAGGTAAGGTTGCCATCAAAAAATCAACAACATCAACAAGGTCAAACTTAATAATAGGCCACAGTCTGAAAGAATTGAGTCATGTAGCCTTCGAGATAGTGTTCATGCTATTGAGAATACTCAATCTCGGTTTTTATAGGGGCACCGAGCAAGTGGTTGTCATCATTAGTAATCATTGAGGGAATCAGGTGTTTGTTGGAGAGGGCTTCTAAGGAAGGGTTATTGTTTAATAAGTTTTTAAAATGTTGTATGACATAATCTTTAATATCATTATTGTCAGTGATCCAGCTGCCATTATCAGTTTTGATTTTTTAATAGAATTTAAGGCTTTCTTTTTTTTGAAAAGAGCATGGAAATACCTAGTATTTCTATCACCATCAGCAATATGCTTGCTAGCAGCCTTTTATCGCCAGTAGGTTTCCTCCATGTTTTGATAATTAATCAAGTTATCTTTAGCTGCATTCAACTCCTCAAGCTTAGTAGAATCAGTCAAAACAACATCTTCAAGAGAACAAACTAATTGCTCCATATTTTTGAGATTGGCCAAAAAAATTTTAAAATGATGCTTGTTCCACCAATTTAGGTTTTATTTAAGCCTTTTAAGCTTAAGCCAAAGGTGAATCATGCCTTTAATGGAATTATCCGAATGAATAGGGGCCATCCAATTAATGGAAACAATATTTATGAAATCACTATGTTGGATCCACATATTTTGGAATCTAAAAGAAGTAGGGAAGGATAGTCTACTGGAAGGATTTTTGACAAAAATCAGAAGCGGAGCATGGTCAGACAAAGTTCTACTCAAATGTTCAACAGATGTAAGGGGCCATTGATTGATCCAAAGGTAATTAAAGAGGGTCCTATCAAGCCGCTGCCAGAGTCTAGAGCTATGCCACGTATAGTTAGAGCCCAAAAAGCTAATATCAATCAGATTGCAATTAAGAATCATATTAGAAAAATCTTCCATGGAATGAATGTTAGGAGAGAAACCTCCCCTTCTTTTCGAAGAAGCGAGAATAGTGTTGAAATCACCAACCGGGGTTTGTTGTGAGAGGAGCAAGGTTCTTAAGTTATCCCAAAGGATGTTCCTACCGACTCTATTATAAGATGCATAAATAAAGGAACCAAGAGCAAAAAATTCACCCAATGAGATTTGAACATTAACCCTTGTTGAAGATCATCAAGGATAGAGATGTTGACTAAATTATTCCAAAAGCACCAAATTTTATTGCTAATATTATAGAAGAAATTTTGAAAATCCAAGCATTCTAGCAACATGGGTGATCTTAGAAGAGTGTATAAATGGTTCAATAATAATAAGTAAGGCTATATTATGAGTACGACAAAGGTTTCTAATACTGATTATGGACAATGAGAGTCCCAATACCCTGAACATTCCAAATAAGAAGATTAATCATAATAAAATAGAAGAAAAGGAAAAGAGATAACCGAAAAAATAAAAAGCAAGAAGAAGAGACAACATGAAACAATTATTTATGGGAAGTTAGAGAAGATCTAGTGGTTCTGGTGGAGCTATTAGTGAACATTCTAGCTTTAAAGGATTTTTTTAATAATAGTTTGAAAAGGTCTATCTATGTCCAAAGTATCTCCATCCGAGAGAGAGTGATTTTTGATATTCAGAATAGGACCAATATCTATCAAAGCATTCCTAATGGTAATTTCCCTTCTTGATTAAAATTAAGTTGAAAATTGGGTTAGCATGTGTATCACTCAGTGGGGTAGGAGAAGGAGAGGTTGTGAAGCCATTAATAACAGATTTCATGCAGCTTAATTACCTTTTGATTTTGTTCCATGACCAAAGGATCACCATTTTTAGAATTTGTTCTTTCATCGGATGAACAATTATAGAATTTGTTTTGATTTTGATCCAAGTTTCCATTCAAATCACCACTAGGGTTCATATGAGTCTCCTGGTTCACTAGCCAAGAGGGGTAGATTAGATTAGTCAAGGTGTCTTGAGCCAAATTATTACAATTAGAAGCAATGTTAGGTAAGTTATCATTAGCCTCCTCACAAACCTCATAAGCATTATTTTTTTTAACATGCTCAGTTGCTCTTCAATAGGAAAATCATTAGATAATAAAAGAGTAGGGTAGGGGATGAGTTCCATTTTGAGTGACTTTAGGCACATAAGCAAATTTCTTGATTTTTTCATTTGCTAGAAAGGGATTAGGATCCGACAATTTATTGTTTTAAGATGAGGATGCAACACAAAGCATTCAGAATGATCATGACCATGAATCTTACAATGTGTGCAAAAAATAGGATAATTTTTAAATTCTACTTTTTGATTATAATCAAATTTCTCAGAGCCGATCCATACTTCTTTAGGATACTTTTTGGAAATACCAATCTCAACCAAAATACGACCAACTAAAGGCCATGATCTCGTAGCGATGGCCTGATCAATTTGAAGAGGTCAACCAGAGCACTTCGCGAGAACTGTGTACTAATGTATTCTCATATTAGAAGAGCTAGCCATAAAGGAACAATTGGAGATTCCTCTTTTACATCAAAAAGAGGAGACCATTTCAAAAGCCTCATTTGACAATTATACATAAAGTAGGAGCGACGAACAAAACTCGATCTAAGTCATTATAGAGCTGAATAAGAATATGCCTAGGATCAATCAAATCGACAGTGAAAATGCCAAAGAGCTTTAGGCTATGAAAAAATGATCTGATGTTATCGAGAGTTTGCTGACGTAAGGAAAATTTACCAACTAAAAAGAATTCAAAAGACTTTGCCAACTTTTCCATGTCAAGATCTGAGCACATAACAACAGGCATCACATGAAAAGAGGTTGAGATCAAATTGATCGTAGCATTAGGGAAGAGTTCTTACCAGATAATGCATCCTTGAAGGACTTAACAGTAGGTAGAGTAATGGAAGATGTCAGATCCATAATACCTTGTAAATCAGAAGCCCTAGCCAACGCCTACAAGTTTGAAAAGCTTAACTGCACGGAAAGCGACTCCTCTGCCATGGAAAGATAAAAGGGAAACTCACATTAGCGGCCAATCAAAGTCAAATAATCAAAATTATGATCGAGAAGGATCGAAGATCAGCCAAGCCGCAAGGACAATGAAAAGGAACACAAAATTGCCAGAGAGCACTGCGGCCAAGAGCGTGGTTTAATGTTTAAGGTTAGGGTTTATTAGGTTAAGGGTTAGGGTTTATGGTTTAGTGTTTAAGGTTTAGGGTTTAGGGTTTAGTGTTTAAGGTTTTGGGTGTGCAGTGTTTAGCGTTTAGGGTTTTAGGGTTTATGCTTTTAGGATTTAGGGTTTAGGGATTTACAGTTTATGGTTTTTTAGGGTTTAGGATTTAGGGTTTAGGGTTTATGGTTGTAGGTTTAGGATTTATGTTTGTAGGTTTAGTGTTTAAGGTTTAGGGTTTAGGGTTTAAGGTTTAGGGTTTAGGGTTTTAGGGTTTATGATTTTAGGGTTTAGGGTTTAGGGTTGTAAGTTTAGGGTTTAAGGTTTAGGATTTATGGTTTATGTTTTTTTTGTTAAATTAAGTAAACCGATAGGTTTAGGTTTATTTAATTAAATTTTTATTTTATTTTTTATTTTTATTTCAATTTTTTTTTAATTTAGTTTAGTTTATTTATTTTATGTTTATTTATTTTATTTTAGGTTTTTTATTTTAGTTTATTTTTTAAGTTTAGGTTTAGGTTTAGGCTTATTTTTTAGTTGAGTTTTATTTTTATTTTATGTTTTAGGTGTAGGTTTTATTTTTTTAATTTTAGGTTTAGGTTTAGGTTTTTATTTTATTTTAGGTTTAGCTTAGTTTATATTTTAGTTTATTTTTAGGTTTTATTTTTAAGTTTAGGTTTAGGTTTATTTCTAGGTTATTTTATTTTATTTAGTTAAGGTTTAGGTTAGGTTTAGTTTATTTTATGTTTAGGTTTAGGTTTTATTTATTTTAGTTTAGTTTATTTTAGTTTAGGTTTAGGTTTATTTTATTTTGTTTATTTTATTTTTGTTTTAGTTTTAGGTTTTTTTAGTTTAGTGTTTAGGTTTTAATATTTATCTATTTTTAAGTTTTATTTTTAGGTTTATTTTTTTGGTTTAGGTTTTTTTTTTAGTTTTTATTATATTTTATTTTAGGTTAATTTTAATTTTATTTTACTTTTAGTCTTTATTTTATTTAGGTTTTTTTTTTATTCTTAGGTTTATTTTATTTTTTAATTTTAGTTTAAGTTTTTATTTATTTTAATTTAATTTATTTTTTATTTATTTATTTTATTTTATTTAGGTTTAGATCTACATTTTAGTTTAGGTTTTTATTTTATTTTATTTTTTTATTTTATTTTGGTTTAGGTTTTTTTTTTAAAAAACTAAGTAACCTTCGCTCTTCTTTCCAACCACCACTTTAGCCACCACCTCCATATCCACCAATACCTCTAGATCCCCACCATTTTGATAACCTCCATTTCCTCCATATCTAGGGAGGTTGATGGTGATGTTTGTCGTCGGTTAGCACATTCATATGGTTTATGTTTATTAGGTTTTAGGGTTTAGGTTTATTTTATGTTTATGTTTAGGTTTTATTTATTTTAGTTTAGTTCAATTTAGTTTAGGGTTAGGTTTAATTTATTTTGCTTATTTTATTTTTATTTTAGGTTTAAGTTTTTTTTTAGTTAAGGGTTTAAGTTTTATTTAGTTTAGGTTTAGGTTTTTAGGTTTTTAATATTTAGGGTTTAGGGTTACGGGTTTAAGGTTTAGGGTTTAGGGTTTAGGGTTTGGGGTTTAGGGTTGTAGGTTTGAGGGTTTAGGTTTTAGGGTTAGGGTTTAGGATTTAGGGATTAGGGTTTAATTTTTAGGCTTTAGGGTTTAGAGTTTTTATGGTTTAAGGTTTAGGGTTTAAGGTTTTCAATTTAGGGTTTATGGTTTTAGGGTTTAGCATTTAGGATTTATGGTTGTAAGCTTAGGGTTTAGGGTTAGGGGTTAGTCATTTATTTTATTATTTATTTATTTTATTATTTTTTATTTTTTAGGATCTCGGGCATAGGGTTTAGGGTATAAGTTTTTGATTTAAGGTTCAGGTTTTAGTTTAGGTTTATTTTTAAATTACATAAACCTGTAGGTTTAAGTTTTTTTAGTTTACTTTTAAGGTTTAGGGTTAGCTTAGGGTTTAGGTTTTAAAATTAAGTAAACCGATTGGTTTAGGGTTATTTAGTTTATTTAGTTTATTTTTTATTTATTTTAGTTTATTTAATTTATTAATTTTATTTAAGTTTGTTTTTTATTTTTATTTAGTTTAATTTATTTATTTTAGGTTTATGAATTTTAGTTTAGGTTTTTTATTTTAGTTTATTTTTTTAGATTTAGGTTTATTTTTTAGTTGAGATTTATTTTTATTTTATTTTTTTAGGTTTAGGTTTTATTTTTTTATATTTAGGTTTAGGTTTATGTTTTTATTTTATTTTTTTATGTTTAGATTTTAGATTTATTTTTAGAGTTTATATTTTTAGTTTAGGATTAGGTTTATTTTAGTTTATTTTATTTTATTTAGTTTAGGTTTAGGATTAGGTTTATTTTAGGTTTATTTTAGGATTAGGCTTAGGTTTTATTTATTTTAGTTTAGTTTATTTTAGTTTAGGTTCAGGTTTATTTTATTTTGTTTATTTCATTTTTATTTTAGGTTTAAGTTTTTTTTTTTCTTTAGGGTTTAAGTTTTTAAATTTTTTTTAGGTTTAAGTTTTTATTTAGTTTTTATTTTATTTTTTTAGGTTTATTTTATTTTTATTTTACATTTAGTTTTCATTTTTTAGATTATTTTACCTTTTTAGTTTAGTTTAGGTTATTAATTATTTTATTTTATTTTATTTCATTTGATTTTATTTTTAAGTTTAGGTTTAAGTTATAGTTTAGGTTTTTATTTTATTTTATTTTGGTTTAGGTTTTTTTATTTTATTTTTTATGTTTTATTTAATTTATGTTTATGTTTTTAGCGTTTAGGTTTCTGGTTTACGATTTTGGGTTTAGGGTTTTAGTGTTTAGGGCTTAGGGTTTTTAGTTTTTATTGTTTAGGCTTGTAGGTTTAGGGTTAGCTAGGGTTTAGGGTTTAGTGTGTAGGTTTTTGATTTAGGGTTCAAGTTTTAGCTTAGGTTTATTTTTAAATTAAGTAAACCTCTAGGTTTAAGTTTTTTTTAGTTTACTTTTAAGGTTTAGGGTTAGCTTGGGGTTTATTTTTTTTTTCAAAAAAGAAAGTAAACTAGTAGGTTTAGGGTTATTTAGTTTATTTTTTATTTATTTTAGTTTATTTAATTTTAAATTTTTATTTATGTTTATTTTTTATTTTTATTTAGTATAATTTATTAATTTTAGGTCTATTTATTTTAATTTAGGCTTTTTATTTTAGTTTATTTTTCTAAGGTTTAGGTTTGGGTTTAGGTTTATTTTCTAGTTGAGATTTATTTTATTTTATTTTTTAGGTTTAGATTTTATTTTTTTATTTTTAGGTTTAGGTTTAGGATTTTATTTTATTTTTTATGTTTATATTTTAGGTTTTTATTTTAGTTTATTTTAGATTTTATTTTTTAGTTTAGGATTAAGTTTATTTTTGGTTTATTTTATTTTATTTTATTTAGTTTAGGTTTAGGTTTAGGTTTAGTTTATTTTAGGTTTAGGCTTTAGTTTTATTTATTTTAGTTTAGTTTATTTTAGTTTAGGCTTAGGTTTATTTTATTTTGCTTATTTCATTTTTATTTTTGGTTTAGGTTTTTTTTCCTTTAGGGTTAAGGTTTTATTTTTTATTTATTTTTAGGTTTTCTTAGGTTTTGGTTTTTATTTAGTTTTTACTTTATTTTTTTAGTTATATTTTATTTTTATTTTACATTCAGTTTTTATTTTTCTTAGGTTTTTTATTCTTTGGTTTATTTTGTTTTTTAGTTTAGTTTAGGTTATTAATTATTTTATTTTAGTTTAATTAATTTTATTTTTAAGTTTACGTTTAGGTTTTAGTTTAGGTTTTTATTTTATTTTATTTTTTTATTTTATTTAGGTTTAGGTTTATTTATTTATTTTATATTTAGGTTTTATTTAGTTTAGGTTTAGGTTTTTATGGTTTACTTTAGGGTTTTGGGTTTAGGGTATTATGGTTTACGGTTTTAGGGTTTAGGGCTTAGGGTTTTTAGTTTTTAGGGTTTACGGTTGTAGGTTTAGGGTTAGCTTAGGGTTTAGGGTTTAAGGTATAGTTTTTCAATTTAAGGTTCAAGTTTTAGTTTAAATTTACTTTTAAATTAAGTAAACACGTAGGTTTAAGTTTTTATTATTTTACTTTAAGGTTTAGGGTTTAGGGTTAGCTTGGGGTTTAGGTTTTTTTTCTAAAAAATTAAGTAAACTGGTATGTTTTGGGTTATTTAATTTATTTAGTTTATTTTTTTATTTATTTTAGTTTCTTTTATTTTAAAGTTTTATTTATGTTTATTTTTTATTTTTAATTAGTTTAATTTATTTATTATAGGTTTATTTATTTTAGTTTTGGATTATTATTTTAGTTTATTTTTTTTAAGTTTAGGTTTAGGTTTAGGTTTATTTTTTAGTCTAGATTTATTTTTATGTTATTTTTTAAGTTTAGATTTTACCTTTTATTTTAGGTTTATGTTTAGCTTTTTTATTTTATTTTTTTATCTTTAGAGTTTAGGTTTTTTATTTTAAGTTTATTTTAGATTTTATTTTTAGTTAAGGATTAGGTTTATTTTAGTTTATTTTAATTTACTTAGTTTAGGTTGAGGTTTAGTTTTTTTAGGTTTAGGCTTAGGTTTTATTTATTTTAGTTCAGTTTATTTTAGTTTAGATTTAGGTTTATTTTATTTTGTTTATTTTATTTTTATTTTAGGTTTAGGGTTTTCTTTAGGTTAATGTTTTTTATTTTTTATTTATTTTTATGTTTTTTTAGGTTTAGGTTTTATTTAGTTTTATTTTATTTTTTTAGGTTTATTTTATTAATATTTTACATTTAGTTCATATTTTTTTTAGGTTTTTATTCTAAGGTTTATTTTATTTCTTTAGTTTAGTTTAGGTTATTAATTATTTTATTCTAGTTTATTTGATTTTATTTTAGGTTTAGATTTTAGTTTTAGTTTAGGTTTTTATTTTATTTTATTTTTATATTTTATTTAGGTTTAGGTTTTTTTATTTATTTTATTTTTAGGTTTTATTTATTTAGGTTTGGATTTTTAGGGTTTAGGGTTTCGGGTTTAGGGTTTAGGGTTTAGGGTTTTAAGGTTTAGGGTTTAGGGTTTAGGGCTAAGGGTTTTTAGTTTTTAGGGTTTAGGGTTATAGGTTTAGGGATAGCTTAGGGTTTAGGGTTTAAGATTTAGGGATTAGGGTTTAAGGTTGTAGGTTTAGGGTTTAGGGTTTAAAGATTAGGGTTAGTTATAAGGTTTAGGATTTAGGGTTATTTTTGGGAAACCCTATATAGGGGGAATTTTATTGCCACAAAAAAAGATTACAAGGTCTATAAAGGGGATAAACTCAACAACTATTGGTTTAGAAATTTTATTAGAGATTTTTTGGATAAACTCATCAAAAAGATGAGATTTTTCTGACCTTTAAAAAGCAGAGCACCAAGATATTTAATATGAAGTTATTGTTCTTTGGAAATTAGTAATTCTCAAGATTTGGTTGATCCTATTACTAAATTTTAGAGGAAGGAATGAAACAACTTTTGCCTTCATTAAGAAAAAGACCACTTTCATTACTAAATTTATTTATAAGATTCTTAATAGTTTTATTGTGAAGAATAGAGGCATTGCAAATGATTATAAAGTCAGCAGCAAAACTAAGATGAGATACCGGAAGACCACCATGAGTTGTAAAAACATGCTAGGGTTATTATAGAAAAGATCATTGGGGTCCTCGAAAGATATTCAACATCAATAATAAAAAGAGAGGGTAAAAAAGGATTACCTTATCTCAAGCCATACATCGAAGGGAAAAAACCAAGGGACTCACCATTCTTGATAATGGAGAACCAAACATTAATAATACAATATTTGATGAGGTGGATAAAATTATCAAAAAACCCAAGAAAATGAAGAATTTGATAGAGGAAATCCCAAGAGAGGTTATCAAAAGCTTTAGAGATGTCTAGTTTAAAGGATGTTACCTCAATAGGCGTCAATGTCATGAATCGCTCTTGGGCTAGAAGTATGTTATCGAGATAGCTCTACCTTTAAGAAAGCCATTTGGTTGAGGAAAATAATTTTAGGCAGTAGAGGACTAATTCTATTACCAATTAATTTAGTAATGAGTTTATGAAAGAAGGTGCAAAGGCTGATAGGTCTGAAATTGCCCCAAGATTCAGGATTATTAATTTTAGGAATTAGAACAATGGAAATGCTAGAAAAACAATAGCATCAACAAGGTCAGACTTAATAATAGGCCAAAAGTGCTAAAAGATTTGAGTCATGTATTAAGAATCGGTGTTCATCTATTGAGAATAGTACCAATCTCAATTTTTTGTAGAATGAGCAAGTGGTTGTCATCATTAGTAATCATTGAGAATCGTGTGTGTTGGAGGGCTTCTAAGGAAGGGTTATTGTTTAATAAATTTTTAAAATGTTGTATGTAATCTTTAATATCATTATTATCTGATCCAGTTATCATTTTGATTTTTTTATAGAAGTTTAAGGCTTTCTTTTTTGAAAAGAGCATGGAAATACCTTGTATTTCTATCACCATCGAATATGTTTGCTAGCCTTTATGCCAAGAGGTTTCCTCCATGTTTCGATAATTAATCAAGTTATCTTTAGTCGCATTCAACTCCTCAAGCTTAGTAGAATCAATCAAAACAACATCTTCAAGAGAACAAACTAATAGTTCCATATTTTTGAGATTGGCAAAAAGATTTTTAAAATAATGCTTGTTCCACAAATTTAGGTTTTGTTTAAGCCTTTTAAGCTTAAGCCAAAGGTGAATCATGCCTTTAACAAAATTATCTGGATGAATAAGGGCCATCCAATTAATGGAAACAACATTTATGAAATCACTATGTTGGATCCACATATTTTGGAATCTAAAAGAAGTAGGGGAGGATAGTCTACTGGAAGGATTTTGACATAAAATCGAAGAGCATGGTCGACAAAGTTCGCTCAAATGTTCAACAGTAAGGGGGCCATTGATTGATCCAATGGGAATTAAAGAGGGTCCTATCAAGCCAGCCGTGAGTCAGAGTTATGCCATGTAGTCCCAAAAGCAAATATCAATCGATTGCAATCAAGGATCATATTAGAAAAATCTTCCATGGAAAGAATGTTAGGAGAGCAACCTCCCCTTCTTTTCAAAGAAGCGAGAATAGTGTTGAAATCACCCCAACCAACTAGGGTTTTTTGACAGAGGAGGCAAAGGTTCTTAAGTTATCCCAAAGGATGTTCCTACCAGCTCTATTACAAGATGCATAAATAAAGGAACCAAGAGCAGAAAATTTACCCAATGAGATTTGAGCATTAACCAATTATTGAAGATCATCAAGGATAGAGATGTTGACTAAATTATTCCAAAAGCACCAAATTTTATTGCTAATATTATAGAGAAATTTTGAAATCCAAGCATTCTAGCAACATGGGTGATCTTAGAAGAGTGTATAAATGGTTTAATAACAATAAGTAAGGCTATGTTATGAGTACGGCAAAGGTTTCTAATACGATTATGAACAATGAGAGTCCCAATACCCCAAACATTCCAAATAAGAAGATTAATCATAATAAAATAGAAGAAAAGGAAAAGAGAGAACTAAAAAAATAAAAAGCAAGAAGAAGAGACAACATGAAACAATTATTTATGAGAAGTTAAAGAAGATCTAGTGGTTCTGGTGGAGCTATTAGTGAACATTCTAGCTTTAAGGATTTTTTAATAACAAGAAAAGGTCTATCTATGTCCAAAGTATCTCCATCAGAGAGTGATTTGTGATATTTAGAATAGGACCGATTCTATCAAAGAATTCTAATGGTAATTTCCCTTCTTTAGTGTCGAATTAAGTTGAGAAATTGGTTAGCATGTGTATCACTCGTAGGTAGGAGAAGGAGAGGTTGTAAAGCCATTAATAGCATAGATTTCATGCTCGCCGAATTACCTTCTGATTTTATTCCACGACCAAAGGATCACCATTTTTAGATTTTGTTCTTTCATCAGATGAACAATTACAGAATTTGTTTTTAGATTTTGATCCAACCTGAAGTTTCCATTCAAATCACCACTAGGGTTCATATGAGTCTCCTCGGGTTCACTAGCCAAGAGGGGTAGATTATACTGAGTCAAGGTATTGTCTTGAGGAGCCAAATTATTACAATTAGAAGCAATGTTTGGTAAGTTATCATTAGCTTCCTCACAACCCTCATAAGCATTATTTTTAACGTGCTCAGATTTCTCTTGAATAACCAAATTAGTAGATAATAAAAGAGTAGGGGTAGGGGGATGAGTTTCATTTTGAGTGACTTTAGGCACATAAGCAAATTTATTGATTTTTTTATTTGCTAGAGAGGGATTAGGATCCAGCAATTTATTCTTTTTAAGATGAGGATGCAACACAAAGCATTCAGAATGATCATGACCATGAATCTTACAATGTGTGCAAAAAATAAAAAAATTTTCAATTTCCACCTTTTGATTATAACCAAATTTCTCATAGCCGATCCATACTTCTTTAGGATACTTTTTTGGTAATATCAATCTCAAGCAAAATATGAGCAACTGAAGGCCGTGATCTCGCAGTGGTGGCTTGATCAATTTGAAGAGGCCGAGCAAAGAGAGCACCAACCGCAAAGAGAATTTGATGTGTAACATAGTGTATTCTCATATTCGGAAGAGCTAGCCATAAAGGAACAATTGGAGATTCCTCTTTTACACCAAAAAGAGGAGACCATTTCAAAAGCCTCATTTGACAATTATACACAAAGTAGGAGCGACAAGCAAAAACTCTTGAGTAATCTATGTCATTAGAGAGTTGAATAAGAATATGCCTAAGATCAATCAAACTGATAGTAAAAACACCAGAGAACTTTAGGCTATGAAAAAATGATCGGATGTTATCAAGAGTTGTAACGTAAGGAAAATTTACCAAATAAAGAGAATTCAAAAGGCTTCAACAACTTTTCCACATCAAGATCCAAGCACATAACAACAGGAATCTCACGAAAAGAGGTTGAGATCAAATTGATCGTAGCATTAGGGGAAGAGTTCTTACCAGATAATGCATCCTTGAAGGACTTAACAGTGAGTAATGGATGATGTCAGATCCATAATACCTTGTAAATCAAGCCTAGATGCCTCCAAGTTCGCTTGCTGAGAAAGTGGCTCCTCCGCCATTGAAAGAGCAAAGTGAAACTCACATTAACAGCCAATCAGAGACAAATAATCAAAAATTATGATCGAGAAGGATCGAAGATCAGCCAAGATGCAAGGAAAATGAAAAGGAACACGAAATCGCCAGAGAGCGTCGCGGCCGAGAGAGTGACTGGTTTTGAGGTTTAGGTTTAGGATTTAGAGTTTAGGGTTTAGTGTTTAGGGTTTAGGGTTATTTTTTAGATTAAGTAAATTGATAGGTTTAGTTTTATTTAGTTTATTTTATTTATTTATTTTAGTTTATTTTATTTTTTATTTTTATTTTGTTTGATCTTTTATTTTTATTTAGTTTAGTTTATTTATTTTAGGTTTATTTATTTTAGTACATTTTTTAGATTAAGGTTTATGTTTATGTTTATTTTTTAGTTTAGCTTTATTTTTTATTTTATTTTAGGATTAGGCTTTATTTTTTATTTTAGGTTTATGTTTAGGTTTAGGTTTTATTTTACTTTTTTAGGTTTAGGTTTATATTTTTTATTTTAGGTTTTATTTTTTAGTTTAGGTTTAGGTTTATTTTAGTTTATATTTTTATTTAGTTTTAGGTTTAGTTTATTTTTAGGTTTAGGTTTAGGTTTTCTTTATTTTAGTTTTGGTTTAGGTTTATTTTTATTTTGATTTTAGGTTTAGTTTTTATTTTAGGGTTTTATTTTATTTTTATTTTTAGGTTTATTTTTTAGGTTTAGGTTTTTATTTTAATTTATTTTAAGTTTATTTTATTTTTATTTTATGTTTTGTTTTTTATTTAGGTTTTTTATTTTTATGTTTATTTTATTTTATTTAGTTTAGTTTAGGTTTTTCTTTATTTTATTTTAGTTTTGTTTTTTTAGGTTTAGGTTTTAGTTTAGGTTTAGGTTTACCTTTAGGTTTTAGTTTAGGTTTTTATTAATTTTATTTTTGTAATTAACTTAGCTTTAGGCTTTTTTATTTTTAATTTTTAGGTTTTATTTAGTTTAGGTTTAGGTTTTTAGGTTTTTGGGGTTTACGATTTAGGGTTTTGAATTTAGGGTTTGGGGTTTAGGCTTTATATTTTAAGGTTTGGGGTTTAGGGTTTATGATTTAGGGTTGTAGGTTTTTGTGTTTAGGGTTTAGTGTTTTAGGGTTTAGGGTTTCGAGTTTATGGTATAAGGGTTTATGGTTTATGGTTTAGGATTTTAGGGTTTAGGATTTAGGGATTAGGGTTGTAGGTTTAGGATTTAGGGTTTAAGGTTGTAGGTTTAGGGTTTAGGGTTAGTTTTAGGGTTCAAGGTTACAGTTTTTTATTTTTTTATTTTTTATTATTTTTTAAATTAAGTAAACTCATCAATTTAGGCTTATTTAGTTTATTCTTTATTTTTAGATTTAGTTTAAGTTTTTATTTTATTTTTTTAAGTTTAGGTTTTAGGTTTTTATTTTAGGTTTTATTTAATGTTTAGGTTTAGGTTTATTTTTAGTTTACTTTATTTTATTTAGTTTAGGTTTAGGTTTAGGTTTAGTTTATTTTAGGATTAGATATGGTTTTATTCTTTATTTTAGGTTTAGGTTTATTTTATTTTATTTTAGGTTTAGGTTTTGATTTAGTTTAGGGTTTAGGTTTTAATTTTAGGTTTATTGTTTAAGTTTAGGTTCTCACTTAGTTTTATTTTTTTTATTTTAGTATTATTTTTTTATTATTTTAGGTTTAGTTTTGATTTTATTTAAGTTTTTTATTTATTTTAATTTAGTTTAAGTTTTTATTTATTTTATTTAGATTATTTTTTATTTTTTATTTTATTTTCTTTTTAGGTTTATGTTTTGGTTTAGGTATAGGTTTAAGTTTTAGTTTTTTTTTATTTTATTTTATTTTATTATTTTATTTTGGTTTAAATTTTTTTAGGTTTTATTTAGTTTAGATTTCAGTTTATAGCTTTTTAGGGTTTAGGGTTTAGGGTTAGTTTAGGGTTTAGCTTTTTTGGTTCATTTAGGGTTTAGTGTTTAGTGGTTTAGGGTTTGGCCTGGGTAGGGTTTAGAGATTTGGGTTTAGGTATAGGAGGTAGGTTTGAGGGTTTAAGTTTTTTGTGTTAGGATTTAGGGTTTAGGGTTTAATTAGGCTTTAGGGTTTTAGAGTTTTCTTTAAGGTTTAGGGTAGGGTTTTGATTTAGTTTGATTTAGGGTTTAGCATTTAGGATTTATTATGTTTAGGGTTTAAGGTTAGGTTTAGGGTTGGGTTACATTATTTTTTTTTATTTTATTTATTATTTCTTTTGGGATCCCATAGGGTTTAGGGTATAAGTTTTGATTTAAGGTTCAAGTTTTAGTTTAGGTTTATTTTAAATCATGTAAACAGTAGGTTTTTTTTAGTTTACTTTTAAAGTTTAGGGTTAACTTAGGGTTTAGGTTTTTTAAAATTAAGTAAACCGATAGTTTAAGGTTATTTAGTTTATTTAGTTTTTTATTTATTTTAGTTTGTTTAATTTATAATTTTTAATTAAGTTTATTTTTTCTTTTTATTTAGTTTAATTTATTTATTTTAGGTTTATTTATTTTAGTTTAGGTTTTTTATTTCAATTTATTTTTTTATTTAGTTTAGGTTTAGGTTTACTTTTTAGTTGAGATTTATTTTTATTTTATTTTTTAGGTTTAGGTTTTATTTTTTATATGTAGGTTTAGGTTTATGTTTTTATTTTATTTTTTTATGTTTAAATTTTAGGTTTATTTTTAGATTTTATTTTCTTAATTTAGGATTAGGTTTATTTTAGTTTATTTAGTTTAGGTTTAGGATTAGGTTTATTTTAGGTTTATTTTAGGTTTAAGCTTAGGTTTTATTTATTTAGTTTAGTTTATTTTAGTTTAGGTTCAGGTTTATTTTATTTTGTTTATTTTAGGTTTAGGTTTTTTTTATTTAGGGTTTAAGTTTTTATTTTTTTATTTTTTTAGGTTTAAGTTTTTATTTTATTTTTTTCAGGTTTATTTAATTTTTATTTTACATTTAGTTTTTATTTTTTTTAGGTTTATTTCTTCTTTTTGATTTGATCAACCAAGTAACACACCAAGTTTTCTAAGACATTAGCGAGGACATAAATAAAAATGGGCACATAGAGAAAATTAAAACTCAAGATAACTAGAATCGCCTCAACAATAAAGACAGGTTCCATAAGCAAAAAATTAGATATGCCAATCTTCAGTTTCTCCAATTCCCATCAAAACCATCTCGGCCTCTAGTAGCAGATCCACCATCATATCCCTGATCTCTCTCATCGCCACCATCATGCCTGTAACCTCTGCGCTCCTCACAACTCCATAACCACCACTGCTCCGGTCACCACCTCCATATCCACTAGAACCTCCATATCCCCCACCAGCACTACGATAACTGCTTCCTCTGCCTTTACCTCCACCGCCAAATATAGACTCAGCCTAATTGACAATGATGTTCTTGTCGTCAAGGTTATGCCCATTCTTAGGGTTTAGGTTTAGCTTTAGGTTTGGGTTTATTAGGTTTTATGGTTTAGGTTATTTTTTATTATATTTAGTTACTTTAGGTTTAGGTTTAGTTTTTGGGGTTTAGGGTTTAGGGTTTAAGGTTTAGGTTTAAAATTTAGGGTTTAGGGTTTTTTTAACTCAAATGATTCCATAATAAACAAGAAATTACCAAATCAAATAAGACATTATCATTTAATGACTAATAAAATAACATAAAATAAAATGCAATTTAAAATTGACAAAAAATAGTATTTCACAAAATGATTTAACTCTAGAGAAAATAAAAATTGATTTTATAGAAGGCCAACAAAGCTTTGACAAACAAGCTGAAACCCATATCATCATCAGATTACTTAGCAGGCTCTTCCTTCTTCTCTTCCACTACAGCCAGACTAGCAGCAGTAGTAGGAGTAGTAGAAGCATCATGCATAGCAACCACATCAAATTTACTAGGATCCTTCAAATACTCGTAAACCATCTCAGCCTGAAGGTACATGTAATCAGTGGAAATCATGATGGTTAGGACCTTCCTTTTGACGTTGATGAACATATGGGATGCTGTAGCAAGGGTGGGATAAGATAGGGGAAGTGAGAGAAGTGATCATTAAAAGGGCTTGGAAAACTTCTCGATGAGATCATCTTTAGTGAGGTCAAGCACCTCAGGATTGAACACCGATCGATCATCATACACAGACTAGATGACAAGGCCATAAGAGAATCGCCTAGTCCCTAGCTTAGCGAGGAGAGCCTCTAAGGATCCCACCTTATCATCTTTTTTAATCATCTCAATCGGGTGATAATTTCAACAAAACCTAGAAGAAAGAAGTCTGTGAAGGATCCAAACTACGAGGAACCATAACAACATTAAGTGCAACAAGACCAACATGGGCAGGAGCACCAACTTCATATTTCACAACCTCTTCATTGACCTCTTTAAAATCACCTCTCATAAAAATTAGCTCAATCAAGGTTTAGGGTTTAGGTTTAAGGCTTTTAGGGTTTAGGTTTTGGGGTTAGGTTTAGGGTTTAGGGTTTAGGGTTTAGGGTTTAGGGTATAGGTTTGTAGGTTTAGCATTGTATGTCTATGATTTAGGGTTTAGGGTTTAAGATTTAGGGCTTAGGTTTTTTTTTTTTTAAATTAAGTAAACTTATAGGTTTATGTTTATTTAGTTTATTTTTCATTTATTTTTATTTTTTATTTTTTTTATTTAAGTTTATTTTTTATATTTAACTTATTTTATTTATTTTTTGGTTTATTTATTTCTAGTTTTTTTATTTCACTTTATCTTTACTGGAGGTTTAGGTTTATTTTTTTTTATTTTTATTTAATATTTTAGGTTTAGGTTATACTTTTACTTTTAGGTTTATATTTAGGTTTATATTTTATTTTTTTATGTTTAGGTTTTAGGTTTTTATTTTAAGTTTATTTTAAGGTTTTACTTTCTAGTTTAGGTTTTGGTTTTTTTTTAGTTAATTTTATTTTATTTAGTTTAGGTTTAGGTTTAGGTTTTATATATTTTAGTTTAGGTTTTGGTTTAATTTATTTTGTTTATTTTATTTTTATTTTGGCTCTTCTTTTAGTTTAGAGTTTATGTTTTATTTATTATATTTTAGGTTAATTTTTTAGTTTAAGCTTTATTTAAGGTTTATTTTATTTTATTTTATGTTTAGTTTGTATTTTATTTAGGTTTTTTATACTAAGATTTATTATATTTTTTAGTTTAGTTCAGGTTTTATTTATTTTATTTTATTTTAGATTTGGTATTTATTTTATTTTATTTTATTTTTAGGTTTAAGTTTAGGTTTTAGTTTAGGTTTTTAGTTTATTTTTTTTAATTTATTATTTTTAGTTTTTAGTTTTTTTATTTATTTTATTATTAGGTTTTATTTAGTTTAGGTTTAGGTTTTTAGGTTTTTAGGGTTTAGGGTTTGGGGTTCAAGGTTTAGGGATTTATAGTTTATGGTTTTAGGGTTTAGGGTTTAGGGTTAAGGTTTAGGGTTTTAGGTTTAAGCTTTAAGGTTTAGCATTTTTAAGGTTTAGGGTTTTAGGTTTTGGGTTTAGGGTTTGGGGTTTAAGGTTTAGGGTTTAGGGTTTAAGGTTTAAAGTTTATGGTTTAAGGTTAGGGTTTTTTTTCCTTTTTATTTTTTATTTTTTTTAGGGTTTAGGGTTTAGTGTTTGGTTTTAGGTTTTAGGTTTAGGGTTCAAGTTTTAGTTTAGGGTTTAGGGTTTTTACTTTTTTTTTAACAAAGAACAAATTCAGATTCAACATTTCTTCTTTTCAATTTTGTCAACTAAGTAACACACAAAGTACTCTAAGACACAAGCGATGACATAAATAAAAAATGAGCATGCATAAAGCAAATCGAAAACCCTAGATAACTAGAATTATTTCTATTATAAAGACACAGTTCTATAAGCAGCAGATCGGATTGGCCATTCTTCAGTTTCTCCATTTCCCATCAGAACCACCTGCCTCGAATGGGATCCACCATCATATCCCTGATCTCTCCCTCGGCCACCACCATGATAGTAACCTCCATCACAGTTCCACAAGTATTTTAGTTTATTTTATTTTAAAGTTTTATTTATTTTAGGTTTAGGTTTTTAGGTTTTTAGTGTTTAGGGTTTAGGGTTACGGGTTTAAGGTTTAGGATTTAGGGTTTAGGGTTTAGGGTTTAGTGTTTAGGGTTTGGGGTTTAGGGTTCTAGGTTTGAGGGTTTAGGTTTTAGGGTTAGGGTTTAGGATTTAGGGTTTAGGGTTTAATTTTTAAGCTTTAGGGATTAGAGTTTTTACAGTTTAAGGTTTAGGGTTTAGGGTTTTTGATTTAGGGTTTATGGTTTTAGGGTTTAACATTTAGGATTTATGGTTGTAAGCTTAGGGTTTAAGGTTAGGTTTAGGGTTAGGGTTAGTTATTTATTTTATTATTTTTTATTTTTTAGGATGTCGAGCAAGGGTTTAGGGTATAAGTTTTTGATTTAAGGTTTAAGTTTTAGTTTAGGTTTATTTTTAAATTACGTAAACCTATAGGTTTAAGTTTTTTTTAGTTTACGTTTAGTTTTTAGGTTTACATTTTTTTAAAGTTATGAACTAATAAGTTTAGTAATTTAGTTTATTTAATTTATTTTTATTTATTTTAGTTTATTTAATTTTATTTTTATTTAAGTTTATTTTTTATTTTATTTAGTTTTTATTTATTTTAGTTTATTTATTTTAGTTTAGGTTTTTATTTTAGTTTATTTTTAGATTTAGGTTAGGTTTAGGTTTAGGTTTATTTTAAGATTTATTTTATTTTATTTTTTAGGTTTAGGTTTTATTTTTTATATTTAGGTTTAGGTTTATGTTTTTATTTTATTTTTATATTTTAAGTTTAGTTTTAGATTTTATTTTTTAGTTTTAGATTAGGTTTATTTTAGTTTATTTTATTTTATTTAGCTTAGGTTTAGGATTAGGTTTTATTTATTTTAGTTTAGTTTATTTTAGTTTAGGTTCAGGTTTATTTTATTTTGTTTATTTTATTTTTATTTTAGGTTTAGGTTTTTTTCTTTAATTTTAGGTTTAAGTTTTTTATTTATTTTTTTTAGGTTTATTTTATTTTTAGATTTAGTTTTATTTTAGTTTTATTCTGTTTATTTTATTTTAGTTTAGTTTAGGTTATTAATTATTTATTTTAGTTTATTTGATTTTATTTTATAGGTTTAGTTTTAGTTTAGGTTTTATTTTATTTTATTTTAGTTTGGTTTATTTTTTATGTTTTATTTATGTTTAGGTTTAGCATTTAGGTTTTAATTTTACTATTTTGGGTTTAGGATTTTAGGGTTTAGGGTTTAGGAGGGTTTCTAGTTTTAGGGTTTAAGTTTGTAGGTTTTGGGTTAGCTTAGGGTTAAGGGTTTAGTGTATAGGTTTTGATTTAGGGTTCAAGTTTTAGCAGTTTATTTTACATTAAGTAAACCTCAGTTTAAGTTTTTTAGTTTATTTTTAAGGTTTAGGGTTTAGAGTTTAGGGTTAGCTTAGTGTTTGGTTTTTTTCAAATAAGTAAACTAGTTTTAGGTTATTTAGTTTATTTTATATTTATTTTAGTTTATTTAATTTTAAATTTGTATTTATGTTTATTTTTTATTTTTATTTAGTATAATTTATTAATTTTAGGTCTATTTATTTTAATTTAGGGTTTTTATTTTAGTTTATTTTTTTAGGTTTAGGTTTATTTTCTAGTTGAGATTTATTTTATTTTATTTTTTAGGTTTAGATTTTATTTTTTATTTTTAGGTTTAGGATTAGGATTTTATTTTATTTTTATGTTTATATTTTAGGTTTTATTTTAGGATTATTTTAGATTTTATCTTTTAGTTTAGGATTAAGTTTATTTTGGCTTATTTTATTTTATTTAGTTTAGGTTTAGGATTAGTTTGGTTTTATTTTAGGTTTAGGCTTTGGTTTTATTTTAGTTTAGTTTATTTTAGTTTAGGTTTAGTTTATTTTATTTTTATATTTTATTGGTTTAGGTTTTTTCTTTATGGTTTATGTTTTATTTTTATTTTTTAGGTTTTCTTAGGTTTTAGTTTTATTTAGTTTTATTTTATTTTAGGTATATTTTATTTTTTATTTTTAGTTTTTTATTTTTAGGTTTTATTGTTAGGTTTATTTTGTTTTTAGTTTAGTTTAGTTATTAATTATTTTATTTTAGTTTATTTAATTTTATTTTAGGTTTACATTTAGGTTTTTTATTTTATTTTATTTTATTTTATTTAGGTTTAGGTTTTATTTATTTATTTTATATTTAAGTTTTTTTTTAGGTTTCTTTTATGGTTTTTAGGTTTTATTTAGGGTTTTGGTTTGGTTTATGGTTTTAGGGTTTAGGGCATAGGGTTTTTAGTTTTTAGGGCTTACGGTTGTAGGTTTAGGGCTATCTTAGGGTTTAGGGTTCAATGTATAGATTTTTGATTTAAGGTTCAAGTTTTAGTTTAAATTTATTTTTAAATTAAGTAAACATGTAGGTTTAAGTTTTCTTTATTTTACTTTTAAGGTTTAGGTTTAGGGTTTAGGGTTAGCTTAGGGTTTAGGTTTTTCTTTTAAAATTAAGTAAACCGGTAGGTTTAGGGTTATCTAATTTATTTTGTTTATTTTTTATTTATTTTAGTTTCTTTTATTTTTAAGTTTTATTTATGTTTATTTTTTATTTTTAATTAGTTTAATTTATTTATTATAGGTTTATTTATTTTTGTTTAAGATTATTATTTTAATTTATTTTTTTTTTAAGTTTAGGTTTATTTTTTAGTTGAGATTTATTTTTATTTTATTATTTAGGTTTAGATTTTATCTTTTATTTTAGGTTTATGTTTAGGTTTTTATTTTATTTTTTTATCTTTATAGTTTAGGTTTTTATTTTAGGTTTATTTTTTGATTTTATTTTTTAGTTTAGGATTAGGTTTATTTTTAGTTTATTTTAATTTATTTAGAATATGTTCAGGTTTAGGTATAGTTTTTTTAGGTTTAGGCTTAGGTTTTATTTATTTTAGTTTAGTTTATTTTAGTTTAGGTTTTGGTTTATTTTATTTTATTTTATTTTATTTTTATTTTAGGTTGGTTTTTCTTTAGCATTTACGTTTTATTTTTTTTTTTTTTAGGTAGGTTTTATTTAGTTTTATTCATTTTTAGGTTTATTTTATTTGTATTTTACATTTAGTTCATATTTTCTTTAGGTTTTTTATTCCAAGGTTTATTTTATTTTTTTAGTTTAGTTTAGGTTATTAATTATTTTATTCTAGTTTATTTTATTTTATTTTTAGGTTTAGGTTTAAGTTTTAGTTTAGGTTTTTATTTTATTTTATTTTTATATTTTATTTAGGATTAGGTTTTTTAATTTATTTTATTTTTAGGTTTTATTTTTTAGGTTTGGATTTTTAGGGTTAGGGTTTTGGGTTTTGGGTTTAGGGTTTAGGGAAGTTTATGGTTTTAGTGTAGGGTTAAGGGTTTTAGTTTTAGTTGTGGTAGGGTTATAGGGATAACAGTAGTGGTGGTTTAGTTTTGTATGGGTTTAGGGTTTAGGGATTAGGGATTAAAGTTAGTTATAGGGTTTAGGGTTTAGGTTTAGGATTTAGGGTTTGGGGTTATTTTTTAAATTAAGTAAACTGATAGGTTTAGTTTTAATTAGTTTATTTTATTTATTGACTTTAGTTTATTTATTTTTTTATTTTGGTTTATCTTTTATTTTTATTTAGTTTAGCTTATTGATTTTAGCTTTATTTGTTTTAGTACATTTTTTAGGTTAAGGTTTATGTTTATGTTTATTTTTTAGTTTAGTTTTATTTTTTATTTTATTTTTGGATTTGGCTTTATTTTTTATTTTAGGTATAGGTTTAGGTTTTATTTTACTTTTTTAGGTTTAGGTTTATAGTTTTTATTTTAGGTTTTATTTTTTAGTTTAGGTTTAGGTTTATTTTTAGTTTATATTATTTTATTTAGTTTAGAGTTTAGGTTTAGTTTATTTTAGTTTAAGTTTAGTTTTATTTTAGTTTAGTTTAGATTTATTTTATTTTGTTTATTTTAGGTTTAGTTTTTTTTAGTTTAGGGTTTTGTTTTATTTTTATTTATTTTAGGTTTATATTTTAGGTTTAAGTTTTATTAGTTTTATTTTATTTTATTTTAAGTTTATTTTATTTTTTTATTTTAGTTTGTTCTTTATTTAAGTTTTTTATTTTTAGGTTTATTTTCTTTTATTTAGTTTAGTTTAGGTTTTCTTTATTTTATTTTAGTTTTATTTTATTTTTTTTAGGTTTAGGTTTTAATTTAGGTTTAGGTTTTCCTTTAGGTTTTAATTTAGGTTTTTGTTAATTATATTTTTTTAATTAACTTAGCTTTAGGTTTTTTTTATTTTTTTAAATTTTTAGGTTTTATTTAGTTTATGTTTAGGTTTTTACATTTTTGGGGTTTATGGTTTGGGTTTTGAATTTAGGGTTTAGGGTTTAGGCTTTAGATTTTATGGTTTGGGGTTTAGGGTTTATGATTTAGGGCTGTAGGTTTTTGTGTTTAGGGTTTAGGGTTCAAGGTTTAGGGTTTCGGGTTTATGGTTTAGGATTTTAGGGTTTAGGATTTAGGGATTAGGGTTGTAGGTTTAGGATTTAAGGTTTAGGGTTGTAGGTTTAGGGTTTAGGGTTTTAGTATTTAGGGTTTTTTATTTTTTTTATTTTCTATTATATTTTAAATTTAGTAAACTCATTAGTTTATGCTTATTTATTTTATTTTTTATTTTTATGTTTAGTTTAAGTTTTTATTTGTTATTTTTTTATTTTTAGGTTTTAGGTTTTTATTTTAGGTTTTATTTTATGGTTTAGGTTTAGGTTTATTTTTAGTTTATTTTATTTTATTTAGTTTAGGCTTAGGTTTAGGTTTTGTTTAATTTAGTTTAGGTTTAGGTTTATTTTATTTTTATTTTAGGTTTAGGTTTTTGATTTAGTTTGGGGTTTAGGTTTATTGTTTAAGTTTGGGTTCTTACATAGTTTTTATTTTTTTATTTTAGTATTATTTTTTTATTATTTTAGGTTTAGATTTGATTTTATTTAAGTTTTTTATTTTTTTAATTAGTTTAAGTTTTTATTTATTTTATTTTAGATTATTTTTTATTTTTTATTTTATTTTCTTTTTAGGATTATGTCTAGTGTAGGTTTAGGTTTTAGTTTATGTTTTTATTTTATTTTATTTTATTATTTTATTTTGGTTTAAATTTTTTAAGGTTTTATTTAGTTTAGATTCTACGGTTGATCTTTTTAGGGTTTAAGGGTTTAGGGTTTAGGGTTTAGGGTTTAGGGTTATGAGTTTAGGGTTTAAGGTTTAGGCTTTTTTTTATTTTAGGGTTTAGTGTTTAGGGTTTAGGTTTGGGTTTTGGGGTTTAGGGTTTAGGATTTAGGGTTTTAGGGTTTAGGGTTTAGGATTTAAGCTTTAGATTTTTGGTTTAGGGTTCAAGTTTTAGTTTAGGGTTTTAGGCTTTTGGGTTTTTCTTTTAAATAGAGAACAAATTCATATTCAACATTTCTTCTTTTATTTATTTAGTTTATTTTTTATTTATTTTAGTTTATTTTATTTTTTATTTATGTTTATTTTTTATTTTTATTTAGTTTAGTTAATCTATTTTAGGTTTATTTATTTTAGTTTAGGTTTTATTTTATTTTTATTTTAGTTTTGGTTTAGGTTTATGTTTATTTTAGTTGAGCTTTATTTTTATTTTCTTTTTTTAGGTTTAGGTTTTATTTTTTATTTTTAGGTTTTGGTTTAGGTTTTTATTTTACTTTTTAGGTTTAGGTTTTGTTTTTTATTTTTAGGTTTAGGTTTAGGTTTTTATTTTATTTTCTTAGGTTTAGGTTTTACATCTTTATTTCATCTTTATTTTTAGGTTTTATTTTTTACTTTAGGTTTAGATTTATTTTTAATTTATTATATTTTATTTAGGTTAGCTTTAAGTTTTGATTTAGGTTTAGGTTTTATTTATTTTAGTTCAAATTATTTTTAGTTTAGGATTAAGTTTATTTTATTTTTATTTTAGGTTTATGTTTTTTTTTAGTTTTGAGGTTTAGGTTTTTTTATTTATTTTTAGGTTTTTTTTTAAGTTTAGGTATTTATTTAGTTTTTATATGATTTTATTTTAGGTTTATTTTATTTTTATTTTAGGTTTATTTTTTATTTTATTTAGGTTTTTTAGTTTTTTTATTTAGTTTGGATTTTTATTTATTTTATTTTAGTTTAGTTTTTTTTTTTACTTTTTTCTTTTTAGGTTTAGGTTTAAATTTAGGTTTAGGTTTTAGGTTTTAGTTTATGTTTTAATTTTATTTTCGTTTAGATTTTTTATTAATTTTATTTTTAGGCTTTATTTTATTTAGGTTTAAGTTTTTTTTGTGGTTTATGGTTCATTTAAGGTGTTAGTATGGTTTAGGGTTTGGGGTTTCAGGATTTATGTTTTATGGCTTTTTTTTGGGTTTAGGGTTTAGGGTAGAGTATGGTTTAGTGGTTTTAGGGTTTTAGGGTTTTTTAGGGTTTGTGGCTTTAAGATTTTAGGCTTTAAGTTTAGGTGTTACTTTAGTGGGTTTAGTCCATTTATTTATTTATTTTAGGTTTATTTTAATTTAGATTTTTATTTTAGTTTATTTTTTTAGTAGTTTAGGTTTATTTTAGAGATTTATTTTATTTTAAGGTTTAGAGATTATTTATTTTTATTTTAGGTTTAGGTTTAGATTTTTATTTTTTTTAGATTTTAGGTTTTTATTTTAGATTATTTTCACATTTTATTTTTTAGATAAAGTTTTTTTGGTTTATTTTATTTTATTTAGTTTAGGTTTTGGTTTAGGTTTAGTATATTTTAGGTTTAGGCTTTTGGTTTTATATATTTTAGTTTAGTTTATTTTAGTTTAGGTTTAGGTTGATTTTATTTTGTTTATTTTATTTTATTTTATGTTTAGGTTTTTTTTTCTTTAGGGTTTAGGTTTTAATTTATTTATTTTTTGGTTTTCTTAGGTTTTGGTTTTTATTGAGTTTTTATTTAGTTTTTTTAGTTATATTTTATTTTTATTTTACATTTAGTTTTTATTTTTATAGGTTTTTTATTCTTAAGTTTATTTTGTTTTTATAGTTTAGTTTAGGTTATTAATTATTTTATTTTAGCTTATTTGATTTTATTTTTAGGTCTAGGTTTAGGTTTTAGTTTAGGTTCTTATTTTTTTTTTATGTTTTGTTTTATTTAGGTTTAGATTTTTTTTTATTAATTTTATATTTGGGTTTTATTTAGTTTAGGTTTAGGTTTTTAGGGTTTACTGATTTTAGGGTTTAGGGTTTAGGGTTTAGGGTTTAGGGTTTAGGATTTATTATTTTTAGGGTTTAGGGCTTAGGGATTTTTAGTTTTTAGGGTTTAGGGTTGTAGGTTTAGGGTTAGCTTAGGGTTTAGCATATAGATTTTTGATTTTAGGTTCTGGTTTTAGTTTAGGTTTATTTTTAAATTAATTAAACCTGTAGGTTTAAGTTTTTCTTATTTTACTTTTAAGGTTTAGGGTTTACGGTTAGCTTAGGGTTTAGGTTTTTTTTTAAATTAAGTAAACCGGTAGGTTTAAGGTTATTTAGTTTATTTAGTCTATTTTTTATTATTTTAGTTTATTTTATTTTGAATTCTTATTTCTATTTATTTTTTTATTTTTAATTTGTTTAATTTAATTTATTTATATATTTATTTTAGTTTAGAGTTTTATTTTAGTTTATTTTTTTAAGTTTAGGTTTAGGTTTAGGTTTATTTTTAGTTGAGATTTATTTTTATTTTATTTTTTAAGTTTTGATTTTATTTTTTATTTTAGGTTTATGTTTAGGTTTTTATTTTATTTTTTTATGTTTAGAGTTTAGGTTTTTATTTTAGTTTTATTTTTAAATTTTATTTTTTAGTTTAGGATTAGGTTTATTTTTAGTTTATTTTATTTTATTTTGTTTAGGTTTAGGTTTAGGTTTAGTTTATTTTAGGTTTAGGCTTAGGTTTTATTTACTTTAGTTTATTTTATTTTAGTTTAGGTTTAATTTTATTTTATTTTTTTATTTTATTGTTATTTTAGGTTTAGGGTTTTTTCTTTAGGGTTTAGGTTTTATTTTTTATTTATTTTTAGATTTTTTTAGGTTTAAGTTTTTATTTAGGTTTTATTTTCTTTTTTTAGGTTTATTTTATTTTTATTTTACATTTAGTTTTTATTTTCTTTAGCTTTTTATTCTAAGGTTTATTTTATTTTTTAGTTTAGTTTAGGTTATTAATTATTTTATTTTAGTTTATCTCATTTTATTTTTAGGTTTAGGTTTAGGTTTTAGTTTAGGTTTTTATTTTATTTTATTTTTATATTTTATTTAGGGGATTTGGGTTTAAGGTTTAGGGTTTTAAGGTTTAGGGTTTAAGGTTTAGGGCAAAGGGTTTTTAGTTTTTAGGGTTTAGAGCTATAGGTTTAAGGATAACTTAAGGTTTAGTGTTTTTTAGAGTTTAGGGTTTAAGGTTTAGGGTTTAAGGTTGTAGATTTAGGGTTTAGGGTTTAGGGTTTAAGGTTTAGGATTTAGGGTTTAAGGTTTAGTGTTTAGGGTTTTGGGTTCTTTTTTTAAATTAAGTAAACTGATCGGTTTAGTTTATTTAGTTTATTTTTTATTTATTTTAGTTTATTTTATTTATTATTATTATTTTGGTTTATCTTTTATTTTTAATTAGTTTAGCTTATTTATTTTAGGTTTATTTATTTTAGTATATTTTTTAGGTTTAGCTTTATGTTTATGTTTATTTTTTAGTTTAGTTTTATTTTTATTTTATTTTAGGATTAGGCTTTCTTTTATTTTTTAGGTTAGTTTAGTTTATTTCACTTTTAACTTTAGGTTTAAAGTTTTATTTTAGGTTTTATTTTTTTAGTTATGGTTTAGGTTTATTTTAGTTTAATTTTATTTATTTAGTTTAGAGTTTAGTTTAGTTTATTATGTTTAGGTTTTCTTTATTTTTTTAGGTTTAGGTTTATTTTATTTTGTTAATTTTAGGTTTAATTTTTTATAGTTTAGGGTTTTTGTTTCATTTTTTATTTATATTTAGGATTTATTTAGTATTTATTTTATTTTATTTTAGGTTTATTTTATTTTTATTTTACTTTTTGTGTTTTTATTTAGGTTTTTTATTTTTAGGTTTATTTTATTTTTTTAAGTTTTTATTAATTTTAATTTTTAATTAATTTAGCTTCTTTATTTTTTTATTTTAAATTTTAGATTTTATTTAGTTTAGGTTTAGGTTTTAGGTTTTGGGGTTCTGGTCTAGTTTGGAGTTTATGATTTAGGGTTTAGGGTTTGGGGTTTAGGCATTAGGGTTTAGGGTTTGGGGTTTAGGGTTTATGATTTAGGGTTTTATGTTTAGGGTTTAGGGTTCAAGGTTTAGAGTTTAGTGTTTATTGTTTAAGGGTTTAGGGTTTAGGGTTTAGGATTTTAAGATTTAGGATTTATGGTTTAGGGTTATAGGTTTAGGGTTTAGGGTTAGGGTTTTTTATTTATTTATTTATTATTATTATTATTTTAATTAAGTAAACTCATCAGTTTAGGTTTATTTAGTTTATTTTTTATTTTTTTTAGTTTATTTTATTTTTAATTTTTATTTAGTGTTATTTTTATTTATATTTAGTTTAGTCTAGTTATTTTAGGTTTATTTATTTTAGTTTAGGATTTTTATTTTAACTTATTTTTTATGTTTTGGTTTAAGATTAGGTTTGTTCATTTTAGTTTACTTTTACTTTTATTTTATTTTAAGGTTTAGTTTTATTTTTTTATTTTTATGTTTAGTTTAGGTTTTATTTTATTTTTTAGGTTTGGTTTTAGGTTTTATTTTAGGAATTTTTTTTAGTTTAGGTTTAGTTTATTTTAGGTTTAGGTATAGGTTTTGTTTATTTTAGTTTTGGTTTAGGTTTAATTTATTTATATTTTAGGTTTAGGTTTTTGATTTAGTTTAGGGTTTAGGTTTTATTTATAGGTTTATTGTTTAAATTTATGTTCTTACTTAGTTTTTTCATTTTTTTTATTTTAGGTTTGCTTTTTTATTATTTTACGTTTAGTTTTGAATTTATTTAAGTTTTTTATTTTTTTTAGTTTAGTTAGTTTTTATTTATTTTATTTTAGATTAGTTTTTATTTTTTATTTTAGTTTCTTTTTAGGTTTATGTTTAGGTTTAGGTATAGGTTTAGGTTTTATTTATGTTATTTTATTTTATTATTTCTGTTTAAATTTTTTTTATTTATTTTATTTTTAGGTTTTATTTAGTTTAGATTTCATATAGCATGGTTTATGGTTTAGGGTTAGGTTTGGGGTTTAGGGTTTAGGGTAGTAGGGTTTAGTTAGGCTTTTTTTGGGTTTAGGGTTTAGGGTTTAGGGTTTAGGTTTTACTATTTAGGGTTAGGGTTTAGGGTTTAGGGTTTAAGGTTTATGTTTTTGGTTTAGGGTTCAGGTTCTAGTTTAGGGTTTTATGTTTTTAATTCATATTAAACATTTCTTCTTTGATTTATTTAGTTTATTTTTTATTTATTGTAATTTATTTAATTTTTTTATTTATGTTTACTTTTTATTTTTATTTATATTTAATTTAGTTTATCTATTTTAGGTTTATTTATTTTAGTTTAGGTTTTTTATTTTAGTTTATCTTTTTAGTTTAGGGTTTTGGTTTATGTTTGTTTTTTAGTTGAGTTTTATTTTTATTTTCTTTTTTAGGTTTTAGGTTTTATTTTTTATTTTTAGGTTTAGGTTTACATTTTTATTTTATTTTTTAGGTTTAGGTTATATTTCTTATTTTTAGGTTTAGGTTTAGGTTTTTATTTTATTTTCTTAGGTTTAGGTTTTAGGTTTTTATTTCAGGTTTATTTTTAGGTTTTATTTTTTAGTTTAGGTTTAGGTTTATTTTTAATTTATTATATTTTATTTAGGTTTAGGTTTAGGTTTAGTTTATTTTAGATTTAGGTTTAGGTTTTATTTATTTTAGTTTAAGTTTTTAGTTTAGTTTAGGTTTATTTTATTTTATTTTTTATTTTAGGTTTTTTTTTTTTAGTTTAAGGTTTAGGTTTTATTTTTTATTTATTTTAGGTTTTTTTAGGTTTAGGTTTTATTTAGTTTTATTTTATTTTATTTTAGGTTAGTTTATTTTTTCATTTTAGGTTTATTTTTTATTTAGGTTTTATTTTTTTATTTAGTTTGGGTTTTAATTTATTTTATTTTAGTTTAGTTTTTATTTTATTTTTTTCTTTCTAAGTTTTGGTTTAGGTTTAGGTTTTGGTTTTTAATTTAAGTTTTTATTTTATTTTGGTTTATATTTTTTATTAATTTTAATTTTAGGCTTTATTTTATTTAGGTTTAGGTTTTTTAGCTTAGGGAGGTTGGTTAGTGGTTTATGGTTAGTTCATGGTTTAGGGTTTGGGGTAGGATTTAAGTTTTATGATTTTTTGGGTTTCTGCCAGGCTTTAGGGTTTAGAGTTTAGGGTTTAGGGTTTAGGTTTATGGTTTTAGGGTTTAGGGTTTATGGTTTATGGTTTAGGGTTTATGGTTTATGGTTTAAGTTTTAGGTTTAGGTTTCAGGTTTTAGTTCAAGGTTTAGGGTTTAGGTCTATTTATTAATTTTGGTTTTTTATTTTAGTTTTTTTTAGGTTTAAGTTTATTTTCCAGTTGAGATTTATTTTATTTTATTTTTTTGGTTTAGATTTTATTATTTATTTTTAGGTTTAGGTTTAGGTTTTTATTTTAGGATTATTTTCATATTTTATTTTTTTGTTTAAGATTAAGTTTATTTTTGGTTTATTTTATTTTATTTAGTTTATGTTTAGGTTTAGGTTTGGTTTATTTTAGGTTTTGTCTTTGGTTTTATTTATTTTTGTTTAGTTTATTTTAGTTTAGGTTTAGGTTTATTTTATTTTTATTTTAGGTTAAGGTTTTTTTCTTTAGGATTTAGGTTTTATTTTTGATTTATTTTTATGTTTTCTTAGGTTTTCATTTTTATTTAGTTTTCATTTTATTTTTTAGGTATATTTTATTTTTATTTTACATTTAGTTTTTATTTTCTTTAGGTTTTTTCTTGTTAGGTTTATTTTGTTTTTGTAGTTTAGTTTAGGTTATTAATTATTTTATTTTAGTTTATTTGATTTTATTTTTAGGTTTAGGTTTAGGTTTAGTTTTAGTTTAAGTTTTTATTTTATTTTATTTTTTTTATTTTATTTAGGCTTAGTTTTTATTTATTTATTTTATATTTAGGTTTTATTTAGTTTAGGTTTGGGTTTTTAGGGTCTAGTGTTTAGTGTTTAGGGTTTGAGTTTAGGGTTTTAAGGTTTACAATTTTATGGTTTAGGGCTTAAGGTTTTTAGTTTTTAGGGTTTACGATTGTTTGTTTAGGGTTAGCTTAGGGTTTAGGGTATAGATTTTTGATTTAAGGTTCAAGTTTTAGTTGTGGTTTATTTTTAAATTAAGTAAACATGTAGGTTTAAGTTTTTTTATTTTACTTTTGAGGTTCAGGGTTTAGGGTTAGCTTAGAGTTTAGGTTTCTTTTAAAATTAAGTAAATCGGTAGGTTTAGGGTTATTTAGTTTATTTTTTATTTATTTTAATTTATTTTATTTTTAATTTTGATTTATGTTTATTTTTTATTTTTAAGTAGTTTAATTTATTTATTATAGGTTTATTTATTTTAGTTTAAGATTTTTATTTTAGTCTATTTTTTTTAAAGTTTAGGTTTAGGTTTAGGTTTAAGTTTATTTTTTAGTTCATATTTATTTTTATTTTATTTTTTAGGTTTTGATTTTATTTTTTTATGTTTATGTTTAGGTTTTTATTTTAGCTTTTTATGTTTAGAGTTTAGATTTTTTTTTTTAAGTTTATTTTTAGATTTTATTATTTAGGTTAGGATTAGTTTTATTTTTAGTTTATTTTATTTTATTTAATTTAGTTTAGGTTTAGGTTCAATTTATTTTAGGTTTAGGCTTAGGTTTTATTTATTTTATTTTAGGTTTAGGTTTATTTTATTTTATTTCTTTTATTTTTATTTTAGGTTTAAGGTTTTCTTCTTTAGGGTTTAGGTTTTATTTTTTATTTATTTTTAGGTTTTTTTAGGTTTAGTTTTTAGTTTTAATTTTTTTTTTTTGGTTTATTTTATCTTCATTTACATTTCGTTTTATTTTCTTTGGGTTTTATTCTAAGGTTTATTATTTTTTTGTAGTTTAGTTTAAGATATTAATTATTTTATCTTATTTGATTTTATTTTTTTTAGGTTTAGGTTTAGGTTTTAGTTTAGGTTTTTATTTTCTTTTATTTATATATTTTATTTAGGTTTAGGTTTTTTATTTATTTTAATTTTAGGTTTTATTTAGTTTAGGTTTAAGTTTTTAGGGTTTAAGGTCTAGGGTTTATGGTTTAGGGGTTAAAGTTTTATGGTTTAGGAGTTTTTGGGATTAAGGTTTTAGTTTTAAGGGATTAGGGTTGTAGATTTAGGGATAGCTTAGGGTTTAGGGATTTTTAGGGTTTAGGGTTTAGGGTTTAGGTTTTATGATTGTAGGTTTAGGGTTTAGGGTTAGTTATAAGGTTTAGGGTTTAAGGTTTAGGATTTAGGGTTTAGGGTTTAGGGTTTTTTTAAATTAAGTAAACTTATAGGTTTAGGTTTATTTAGTTTTTTATTTATTTTAGTTTATTTTATTTTTTAATTTTATTTTTATCTTTATTTTTATTTAGTTTAGCTTATTTATTTTAGATTTATTTATTTTAGTACATTTTTAAGTTTAAGTTTATGTTTATTTTAGTTTAGTTTTATTATAATGGATTAGGCTTTATTTTACTTTTAGCTTAGGTTTTTTTAGGTTTTATTTTACTTTTAAGGTTTAGGTTTATAGTTTATATTTTAGGTTTATTTTTTAGTTTAGGTTTAGGTTTATTTTAGTTTATTTTATTTTATTTAGTTTAGAGTTTAGCCTATTTTATTTTAGGTTTAGGTTTAGGTTTTCTTTAGTTAAGGTTTAGGTTTATTTTATTTTGTTTATTTTAGGTTTAGTTTTTTTTTAGTTTTGGGTTTTTGTTTTATTTTATTTATTTTAGGTTTTTATTTAGTTTTTATTTTATTTTATTTTAGGTTTATTTTATTTTTATTTAGGTTTTTTATTTTTAGGTTAATTTTATTTTATTTACTTTAGTTTAGGTTTTTCTTTAGTTAATTTTAGTTTTGTTTTATTTTTTATTTTATTTTATTTTTTTTAGGTTTAGTTTAGTTTAGGTTTAATTTAGGTTTTATTAATTTTATTTTTTTTTTTTTAAATAATAGGTTTTTTTTTTAATTTTTCTTAAAATTTTTAGGTTTTATTTAGTTTAGGTTTAGGTTTTTAGGTTTTTGGGATTTACAATTTAGGGTTTGCAGTTTAGGGTTTAGGGTTTAGGGTTTAGGGTTTAGGGTTTAGGGTTTATGATTTAGGGTTGTTGGTTTTTGTGTTTAGGGTTTCGGGTTCAAGGTTTAGGGTTTAGTGTTTATGGTTTAAGGGTTTAGGGTTTAGGGTTTAGGGTTTTAAGGTTTAGGATTTAGGGTTTATGGTTGTAGGTTTAGGGTTTAGGGTTAGGGTTTTTTTTATTATTTTATTATATATTATTTTTTAAATTATGTAAACTCATCAATTTTTGTTTATCTTGTTTATTTTTCATTTATTTTATTGATTTTATTTTTTATTTTGATTTAGGGTTATTTTGATTTATATTTAGTTTAGTTTATTTATTTTAGGTTTATTTATTTTAATTTAGGTTTTTTATTTTAGTTTATTTTTTTGTTTAGGTTTAGGATCAGGTTTTGGTTTATTTTTTAGTTTAGTTTTATTTATATTTTATTTTTAAGGTTTCAATTTTATTTTTTATTTTTATGTTTAGTTTAGGTTTTTTTATTTTTTTAGGTTTATATTTTAGGTTTTTATTTTAGGTTTTATTTTTTAGTTTAGGTTTATTTTTAGTTTATTTTATTTTATTTAGTTTAGGTATAGGTTTAGTTTAGTTTATTTTAGGTTTAGGTATAGGTTTTGTTTATTTTAGTTTAGGTTTAAGTTTATTTTATTTTTACTTTAAGTTTAGGTTTTTGATTGAGTTTAGGGTTCAGGTTTTATTTTTGGGTTTATTGTTTAATTTTAAGTTCTTACTTAGTTTTAATTTTTTTATTTTAGGTTTAGTTTTGATTTTATTTATGTTTTTAATTTTTTTAAGTTTAGTTTATGTTTTTATTTATTTTATTTTAGATTAGTTTTTATTTTTTATTTTATTTTCTTTTTAGGTTTATGCTTAGGTTTAGGTATAGGTTTAGGTTTTAGTTTATGTTTTTATTTTATTTAATTTTACTATTTTATTTTGTTTTGAATTTTTTATTTATTTTATTTTTAGGTTGTATTTAGTTTAGATTTTGGTTTATATCTTTTTAGGGTTTAGGGTTTAGGGTTAGTTTAGGGTTTAAGGTTTAGGTTTGTGAGCCTGGGTTTAGGGTTTAGCTTTTGGGTTTAGGGTAGTTTAGGGTTTAGGTTTTAGTGGTTTTAGGTTTTAGGGTTTAGGGTTTAGGTTTGGTTTAGGGTTTATGACTTAGGTTCAAGGTTTAGGTTTTGGTTTAGGTTTTTTTAGGGTTTTTGGGTTTTCTTTAAATAGAGAACAAATTCATATAACATTCTTTTATTTATTTAGTTTATTTTTATTTTATTTATGTTTATTTTTTATTTTGATTTAGTTTAATTTATGTATTTTAGATTTATTTATTTTAGTTTAGGTTTTTGTATTTTAGTTCATTTTTTTAGTTTTAGGTTTAGGTTTATGTTTATTTTTTAGTTGAGTTTTATTTTTTATTTTTAGGTTTAGGTATTGGTTTTTATTTTATTTTTTTAGGTTTAGTTTATTTTATTTCTTTGGTTTAGGTTTAGGTTTTATTTGCAATTTATTTTAATTTTATTTTAAGTTTTGTCTTAAGTTTATTTTAATTTCATTATTTAAGTTAGGTTTAGGTTTAGGTTTACTTTATTTTAGGTTTAGGTTTTGTTTTATTTTAGTTTAGTTTTTTTTAGTTTAGGTTTTATTTTATTTTATTTTGGGTTTAGGTTTTTTTAGTTTAAGGTTTAGGTTTTATTTTTTTATTTAATTTTAGGTTTTTATTTAGTTTTTATTTTATTTTATTTTAGGTTTATTTTGTTTTATTTTAGGTTTATTATTTGTTTTATTTAGGCTTTTTATTTTAGTTTAGTTTGAAATTTATTTTATTTTATTTAATTTTAATTTTAATTTTTTTTTTTTTTTAGGTTTTAGTTTATGTTTTTATTTTATTTTGGTTTAGATTTTTTATTAATTTTATCTTTAGGCTTCATTTTGTTTAGGTTTAGGTTTTTCGCTTTTCAGGGTTGGGTTTAGGGTTAGTTTAAGGTTTAGGGTTAGTTCAATGTTTAGGGTTTGGGGTTTATGATTTAGGTTTTATAGTTTTTTTTTGGGTTTTGTTTTAGAGTTTAGGTTTAGGTTTTTGGTTTTGGTTTTGGGTTTATGGTTTAGGGTTTAGGGTTTAGGGTTTATGGTTTTAGGATTTAGGGTTTAAGTTTTAGGTTTGGGTTTTAGGATTTGGGTTTACGGAGGTCAGAGGAGCGATGGTGGTTATTGTCGTGGTGGTGGCATAGGGAGAGATAGAGGATATGTTGGTGAATCCCACTACTCGAGAGGTCGGGGTATTTCTGATGGGAACTGGGGAGAATGAAGAATCACGATCCGATCTGCTTATGTAATCTGCTTTGGTTTTTCTCTATGAGCGATCATTTTTTTTATGTCGTCGCTTGTGTCTTGGAAAACTTGGCGTGTTACTTGGTTGATCAAATCAAAATGAAGAAATGTTGAATCTGAATTTGTTCTATGTTAAAAAAAATACCCTTATCCCTAAACTATAACCTCAACCCTGGACCTAAAACCTAAACCCTCAACCCTAAACCCTAAACCCTAAAACTATAAACCCTAAACCCTAAACACTAAACCCTAAGCCCTAAAACCTAAACCCTAAACCCTAAATCATAAACCCTAAACCTTAAACCCCAAACCCCAAACCCTAAATCCTCAACTAACCCTAAGCCCTAAATCCTAAAAAGCTTAAAACCTAAACCTAAACTAAATAGAACCTAAAAATAAAATAAATAAAAAAACTTAAACAAAAATAAAATAAAATAAAAACATAAACTAAAACCAAAAACTAAACCAAAACCTAAAACAAAAATATAATAAAATAATTAAAATAAAATAAATAAAACCTAAACTAAACTAAAATAAATAACCTAAATAAATTAAAACTAAACCTCTAAAAATAAAATAAACCTAAAGTAATATAAAATAAAAACTAAAAAAACCTAAACCTAAAAGATAAACCAGAAAAATAAAACCTAAAAATAAATAAGAAATAAAACCTAAGCCCTAAACTATTAAAAAAACTTTAAATAAAAAATAAAATTAACAAAATAAAATAAACCTAAACCTAAACTAAAATAAACTAAAACCTAAGCTGTACCTAAACCTAAACTTAATCTTAAAAATATAATAAAATAAAATTAAAATTAAAATTAAACAAAAATAAAAGAAATAGAAACCTAAACTAAACTAAAAAATAAAATAAACCTACACATAAAAAACCTAAATAAAATTAAAACTAAACCTAAAATAAAATATAATAAAACCTAAACCATAAACTAAAATAATCCTAAACTTAAAATAAATAAACAAAATAAAATAAACCTAAACCTAAATAAGTATAAACTAAACTAAAATAAATAAAACCTAAATCTAAACCTTAAACAAACTAAACTTAAACCAAAACCTAAATTAAATAAAATAAACTAAACTAAAATAAATGTAAACCTAAACTAAAAAATAAAACCTAAAAATAAACCTAAAATAAAACCTAAAACCTAAAAAAATAAAAAATAAAACCTAACCTAAACTTAAAATATAAAATAAACCTAAACAAATAAAAAATAACTAAACTAAAATAAAAAAACCTAACCTAAAAAAATAAACTAAATAAAAACTTAAACAAAAATAAATAAACCAAACTAAATTAAAATAAAAAATAAACATAAAAAAAATCAAATAAACTAAAATAAATAAACTAAATAAATTAAAAAAACATAAACCTATCAGTTTACTTAATTTAAAAAGAAAAACCAAAACCCTAAACCCTAAGCCCAAAAACCTAAACTATAATCCCTAAACCCTAAACCTCAAACTCTAAAACTAACCTAAAACCCTAAACTTACAGCCCTAAATCTATAACCCTAAACCCTAAAAAAATAAAAAATAAAAAAAACCCTAACCCTAAAACCTAAACCCTAAAACTAACCTAAACCCTAAACCCTAAAAACCCTAAACCCTAAACCCTAAACCCTAAACCCTAAAACCCTAAACCTTAAACCCTAAACCCTAAAAATTATAGCCCTAAACCCTAAACCTAAACCCTAAACCCTAAACCCTAAACCCTAAACCAAAAGACATAAACCCTAAAAACCTAAAATCCTAAACCTAAATTAAATAAGACTTAAAAATAAAATAAATAAGAAAACCTAAACCGAAATAAAATAAATTCAAAACCTAATTTAAAACCTAAATCTAAATCTAAAAATAAAACAAAATAAAAAATGAAAGCCAAACTAAAATAAAATAAAGAAAAACGTAAACTAAACTAAAAAATAAAATAAACCTAAATAAAATAAAACTTAAACGTAAAATAAAAAAAACTAAACCTAGAATAAAATAAAATTAAAACCTAAACCAAAAAAATAAACCTAAAAATATATTTAAAAAGTAAAACCTAAACCCTAAACTAAAAAAACTAACTTAAAATAAGCAAAATAAAATAAACCTAAACCTAAACTACAATAAACTAAACTAAAATAAACTAAAAAAAGTAAACAAAACCTAAACCTAAACCTAAAATAAACTAAACCTAAACCCTAAACTAAATATAATGAAATAAACTAAAAATAAACCTAAACTTAAACTAAATAATAAAACCTAAAAATAAACCTAAAATAAAAATGAAAACCTAAACTAAGAAAATAAAATAAAAATTTAAACCTAAACCTAAAAATAAAAAATAAAACCAAAACTTAAAAAATAAAAAATAAAACTAAACTAAAAATAAACATAAATTTAAACCTAAACCTAAAAAATACACTAAAATAAATAAATCCTAAATAAATAAACTAAACTAAATAAAAATAAAATTAGACCAAAAAAGAAATAAAACAAAAAATTAAAATAAATAAAAATAAACTAAATAAACCTAAACCTCCATTTAATTTTTTTTCAAAAAAATTGTAAACCCTAAAACTAAATTTTAAACCCTAAACCATAAAACCCAAAACCCTAAACCTACAACCCCAAACCCTAAACCCTAAACCCTAAGAAACCCTAAACCCTATAAAATAAATAAACCAAACTAAATAAAAATAAAAAATAAACCTAAAAAAAATTAAATAAACTAAAATAAATAAACTAAATAAATTATATAAACCTAAACCTATCAGTTTACTTAATTTAAAAAGAAAGACCTAAACCCTAAACCCTAAACCCTAAGCCCAAAATCCTAAACCATAATCCCTAAACCCTAAACTTTAAACCCTAAACCTAACCTAAAATCCTAAACCTACAGCCCTAAATCTATAACCCTAAATCCTAAAAAAAATAAAAATATAAAAAAAACCGTAACCCTAAAACCTAATCCATAAAACTAACCATAAACCATAAAACCCTAAACCCTAAGCCTTAAACCATAAAACCCTAAACCCTAAACCCTAAACCCTAAAACCCTAAACCCTAAACCCTAAACCCTAAAACCTATAGCCATAAACCTAAACCGGAAACCCCAAACCCTAAACCCTAAACCCTAAACCCTAAACTCTAAACCAAAAACCCTCAACCTGAAAAACCTAAAATTCTAAATCTAAATTAAATAAAAATTAAAAATAAAATAAATAAGAAAACCTAAAGCTAAATAAAATAAATTTAAAACCTAAATCTAAATCTAAAAATAAAATAAAATAAAAAATGAAAACCAAACTAAAATAAAATAAAGAAAAACATAAACTAAACTATAAAATAAAATAAACCTAAAAGTAAAAACCTAAATAAAATAAAACCTAAACTTAAAAAAAAAAAAACTAAACCTAGAATAAAATAAAATAAAAACCTTAACCAAAAAAATAAACCTAAAAATATATTTAAAAAGTAAAACCTAAATCCTAAACCCTAAAACCTAAATCATAGAACTAACCCTATACCCTAAACCCTAAACCCTAAGCCTTAAACCATAAAACCCTAAACCCTAAACCTTAAAACCTATAGCCATAAACCCTAAACCCTAAACCTCAAATCATAAACATTAAACCCTAAACCAAAAAATCCTAAACCCTAAAAAAAGCTAAAATCCTAAACCTAAATTAAAAAATAAAATAAATAAGAAAACATAAACCTAAATAAAATAAATTTAAAACCTAATTTAAAACCTAAATCTAAATCTAAAAGTAAAATAAAATAAAAAATGAAAACTAAACTAAAATAAAATAAAGAAAAACATAATCTAAACTAAAAAATAAAATAAACCTAAAAGATAAAACCTAAATAAAATAAAACTTATACGTAAAATAAAAAAAAACTAAATGTAGAATAAAATAAAATAAAAACCTAAACCAAAAAAATAAACCTAAAAATATATTTAAAAAGTAAAACCTAAACCCTAAACTAAAAAAAAATAACTTAAAATAAGTAAAATAAAATAAACCTAAACCTAAACTACAATAAACTAAACAAAAATAAACAAAACCTAAACCTAAACCCTAAACTAAATATAATAAAATAAACTAAAAATAAACCTAAACTTAAACTAAATAATAAAACCTAAAAATAAACCTAAAATAAAATGAAAACCTAAACTAAAAATAAAATCTAAACCTAAACCTAAAATTAAAAAAATAAGACCAAAACTTAAAAATAAAAAAATAAAACTAAACAAAAAAATAAACATAAATTTAAACTTAAACTTAAAAAATAAACTAAAATAAAACCTAAACTAAAATAAATAAATAAATAAACTAAACTAAATAAAATAAAAATAAACCAAAAAAATAGATAAACATAAATAAATAAAACTAAATAAACTAAACATACTATTAATTAAACAAAAAAATAAGAAACCCTAAACTAGCCTTAAATAAACCCAAAACCTAAAACCTAAACCCTAAACCTAAAGCCTAAACCCTAAACCCTAATCCCTAAGAACCCTAAACTATAACCCTAAACACTAAACCTAAACCAACTAAACTTAAATCCTAAATCTAAAACCTAAACTAAACCTAAATCCTAAACACTAAATCCTAAACCCTAACTAACCTAAACCTCAACCCTAAACTTAAACTAACCCTAAACCTTAAACTAACCTAAACCCCAACCTAAAACCCTAAACCTAAGTTTAAACACTAAACCCTAAACACTAAACCTTAAACCCTAAACCCTTAACCCTAAATCATAAAACCCTAAACCCTAAACCCTAAACAATAAACCCTAAACCTTAAACCCTAAACCCAAAATCCTGCAAACTTAAGAACATAATCCTTAACTAAATAAAACCTAAAATTAAAATAAATAAAAAAACCAAAGCCTAAATAAAATAAAATAAAATAAAAAACTAAACTATACATTAAACCTAAACCTAAAAATAAAATAAAATTAAGAAAATAAAAGTAAACTAAAACATATTAAATAAAAACCTAATCTAAACTAAAAAATAAAATAAACCTAAGAATAAAAACCTAAATATAAAACAAACTAAACATAAAATAAAAAAGTAAACCTAAAAAAGAAAAAAAAAACTAAATAAAAACCTAAACTTAAAAAATAAACCTAAATATAAATAAAAAATAAAACCTAAACCCTAAATTGAGAAAAACCTAAACTTAAAATAAAAATAAATAAAATAAAATAAACTAAACCTAAACATAAACTAAAATAAATTAAGCTAAAATAAGTAAAACCTAAACCTAAACCTAAAATAAACTAAACTTAGACCTAAACCTAATATAAATAAAATAAAATAAACAAAAATCAAACCAAACCAAACTAAAATATAACCTAAAATAAAACCTAAAAAAAAAAAAAAATAAAATAAAAACTTAAACATAAACTAATAAATAAAAAATAAAACCTAAACCTAGAAAATAAAATATAAAAAACACAAAAAAAAGTAAACTGAACCAAACCTAAAACTAAAAATAAAACCAAAACTAAAATAAATAAACCAAAATAAATATACTAAACTTAATAAAATATTCCAACTAAAAATAAAAAATAAAATAAACTAAAATAAATAAAAGATAAACTAAGAAATCAAACCTACCACACATAACTTTAAGAAACCATAAACCTAATCCTAAACCCTAAACCTAAACCCTAAACCCTAAACCCCTAAACCTAAACCCTAAACCTCAAACCATAAAAACCTAAACCATAAACCTAATAAATACTAAACCTAAGTAACCCTAAACTCCATAAACCCTAACCCTAAAAACCAAACCCCAAACCCTAAACCTAAACCTAAAGTAACAAAATAAATTAGAAAATAAACCTAAAGCCTAAAATGTATAAAATTAAACCCTAAGAATGAACCTTGATCTCAAGAACATCACTATCAACTAGCGATCTAACTAATGGAGGTCAGGTGGAGGTCAATTTGGTTGGGGATTTGAAGGTGCTGATGGATATGGAGGAAGTTATCAAAGTGGTTATGGAGGGGAAGAACGATGGAGGTTATAAATGCAGGGAGAGGGAGATGGGATATGATGGTGGATCACGCTACCGAGAGGCCCGGGTGGTTGATGGGAACCAGAGAAAAGAATGATCGAGTAGCTTTTGGAACAATGTCTTTACAGTAGAGATAGTTCTAGTTATCTAGGGTTTTGATTTTCACTATGCATGCACATTTTTGATCTATGTCATCACTTGTGTCTTAAAAAACTTAGTGTGTTACTTGGTTGATGAAATCGAAAAGAAGAAATATTGAATCTGAATTTCTTCTTTATTAAAAAAAATAAAAACCCTAAACACTAAACTAAAATATAAACCCTGAACCTAAAAACTAAACCTTAAACCCAAAACTCTAAACCCTAAAAACCCTAAACCCTAAACCCTATACCCTAAACCCTAAAACCCTAAACCCTAATCCATAAACCCTATAATGTGAACCCAAACCCTAAACTAAACCCTAAACCCAAAACCCCAAACCCTAAAGCCTAAACTTAAACTAAAACCAAAAAAAACCCTAAACACTAAACTAAACTTAAACCCTAAACTAAAACTAAACCCTAAACAAAACTCTAAACCCTAAAACCCTAAACCTAAACTCTAAACCTAAAAAACTAAACCCTAATCCATAAACCAAAATGTAAACCCAAACCATAAACTTTAAACCCTAAACCCAAAATCCCAAACCAAAACCCTAAACTTAAACCCTAAACTAACCCTAAAATCAAGAAGTTAAAACTAAACCTAAACTAAATAAAACCTAAAATAAAATAAATAAAAAACCTTAACCAAAGTAAAATAAAAACATAAACTAAAACCTAAAGCTAAACCTAAACCTAAAAAAGAAAATAAAAAAAATAAAAAATTAAAGTAAAATAAATTTAATAAAAACCTAAATTAAACTAAAAAAAACCAATAAAATAAAAAACTAAACCTAAATAAAATAAAATAAAACTAAATAAAACCTAAACCTAAAAAAATAAACCAAAAAAATAAAAAAAAAAACATAAACATAAACAAAAAATAAAATAAATCTAAACCTAAACTAAAATAAACTAAACAAAAAAATAAACCTAAACCTAAATCAAGATAAAATAAAATCAACTAAAACTAAACCTAAATTTAAAACTAAAATAAACTAAAAATAAAACCTAAAGCCTAAACCTAAACCTAAAAATAAAAAAAAAAACTTAAACCTAATAAATAAAATAAAAATAAAACTTAACTAAAAAAATAAACCTAAACCCAATCCTAAACTTAAAATATAACTAAATAAAAAATTTAAAATAAATAAACCTAAAATAAATATACAAAATTAAATAAAAATAAAAGTAAAATAAACTAAAATAAAAAAAAATAAACTAAATAAACATAAACCTACCACTTTATTTAATTAAAATAAAATTAAAAATGATTTTTTAGAAGACATTAAATAAAAATACCCTAACCCTAAATCCTAAACCCTAAGACTAACCTAAAACCCTAAACCCTAAAGCCCAAACCCTAAGACCCTAAACCCTAAACCCTAAACTCTAAACCCTAAACCCTAAATCGTGAACCATAAACTCCAAACCCTAAATCTTAAACCCTAAACCATAAACCCTATAAACTTAAAAACCTAAACCTAAACTAAATAAAACCTAAACATAAATAAAATAATAAAATAAAAATAAAATAAAAACCTAAACTAAAACATAAATCTAAGCCTAAAAATAAAATAAATTAATAAAAATAAAACCAAACTAAAAAAAAAATAAATAAAAACTTAAACTAAATTAAATAAATAAATAAACCTAAACCTAAATTAAAATAAACTAATCTAAAATAAATAAAACCTAAACTAAACTTAAGATAAACTTAACCTAAACCATAAACTAAATATAAATAAAACAAACTAAAAAATACCAAACCCAAAATAAAAAAAAAAATAAAATCTTAAAATAAACCTAAAATATAAACCCAAAAGATAAAATAAAACCTAAACCTAAACCTAAATAAACTTAACCCTAAACCTAGTAATAAAAGTAAAACCTAAACTTAAATAATAAAATAAAATAAAACTAAACTAAAAAATAAGCATAAACCTAAACCTAAACCTAAAAAATAAACTAAAATAAAAAAAACATAAATAATAATAAATAAACTAAACTAAATAAAATAAAAAAATATACCTAAATAAAAAATATAATATAACTAAATAAACCTAAACTTAAGTTTAGTTAATTAAAAAAAACCCCAAACCCTAATCCCTAAAAACTAAATCCTAAACCCTAAACCCTAAACCCTAAAACCTAAAACCTAAAACTAACCTTAAACCCTAAAACCTACAATCCTAAACCTAAACCCTAAACCCTAAATAAAAAACTAAAATAGCAAAAAAACTAATAAATCCCTCCTCACTCGCTTAACCCCAAACTAAAACTAAAATACTAAAATCTAAAAAATAATAAAACAAAACAAAACAAAATTATAAACTAAACTAAACTAAAACCCTATAAAAAACTAATGAAACCTAAACCTAAAACCTAAACCCAAGAAAACTAAAACCCAAACCTAATAATAAAACTTCCCCCCCCAAAAATAAAAAACTTAAAATAATAATAACTAAACTAATTAAAAAAAAACTATTAAAACTAATAAAATAGAAAATAATAAAAAAATAATAAAAAATAAAACCTAACTAAAAACTAAAAAAAAAACTAAAAAAAATAAATAAAATAAACCCTAAATAAAAATAAAAACCTACCTTCTTCAAAAAAAAAAAACTAAACCTAATAATAATAATAATAATAATAATAATAATAATAATCATAACTTAATAATAACTAAAACTAAATTAAAAAATAAAATCTAATAAATAATAAATAAAAAAACCTAAACCCTAAAAAACAAAATTATAAAACCTAAATCCATAAACCTATAAAACTAACTAAGCTAAACCAATAACTAAAACCTAAACCCTATAATAAAAAAATAAAATAAAAAACCTAAACCCATCCCAATTATAGCTCTAGTGATTCTAATCATTCCTCGATCTTTTATAGAAATAATCTAAATCCTTTCTTAAGTGGCACCATTTTGTATGGCATCCTGATGAATACTAAAAAAATGCCTGCTAGCATCCACTTATATAAACCTTTTGCCTCTAAACCTAAACATAACTTTAAAAGAAACCATAAACCCTGAATCCTAAACCCTAAACTTAAACCCTAAACCCTAAACACTAAACCCTAAACCTTAAACCCTAAACCCTAAAAAACCCTAAACCCTCAACCCTAAACCTTAAAAAACCTAAACCATAAACCCTAATAAATACTAAACCCTAAACTAACCCTAAACCCTAAATCATAAACCCTAAACCCCAAACCCTAAACCTAAACCTAAAGTAACTAAATAAATTAAAAAATAAACCTAAAGCCTAAAATGTAATAAAATTAAACCCTAAGAATGGGCAGAACCTTGATCTCAAGACTATCAACTAGGCTCAAATCTAAGGAGGTCAAGGTGAGGGGCGCTTATCACATACCGGGTGGGGATCTAAAGCATGGATATGGAGGTAGTTATCAAAGTAGTGGTGGTTATGGAGGCGGAAGAATGATGGAGGTTACCACAAAGGAGAGGGAGATGGATATGATGGTGGATCACGCTACTCGAGAGGCCTGGGTGGTTCTGATGGGAACTAGAAAAATTGAAGAATGATCGAGTTGAGCTGCTACTTTTGAAACAATGTCTTTATAGTAGAGATAGTTCTAGTTATCTAGGGTTTTTGATTTTCACTATGCATGCACATTTTTGATCTATGTCATCACTTGTGTCTTAAAAAACTTAGTGTGTTACTTGGTTGATGAAATCAAAAGAAGAAATATTGAATCTTTTCTTAAAATAAAATAAACACTAAACTAAAACCTAAACTAAAAAAACTAAATAAACCAAAACTCTAAACCTAAAACCCTAAACTAAACTATACCTAAACCCTAAAACCTAAACTAATCCATAAACCCTAAATAAACTAAAACTAAAAACCCTAAACCCAAACCTAAACCTAAACCTCTAAACCCTAAACTAACCTAAAACCTAAACACTAAAACTAAAACCTAAACCCTAAACTAAAACTAAACCCTAAACCTAAACTTAAACTAAAACCTTAAACCTAAACCCATACCTAAACCCTAATCCATAAACCCTAAAATGTAAACCTAAACCCTAAACTAAACCCTAAACCCAAAACCCTAAACTAAACCTAAACTAAACCTAAAACTAAATAAGAAGCTAAAACCTAAACCTAAACTAAATAAAACCTAAAAATAAAATAAATAAAAAACCTTAACCAAAATAAAATAAAAACATAAACTAAAACCTAAACCTAAACCTAAACCTAAAAAAGAAAATAAAATAAAAAATAAAAAATTAAAGTAAAATAAAATAATAAAACCTAAACTAAACTAAAAAAACCTTAATAAAATAAAAACTAAACCTAAAATAAAATAAAATAAAACTAAAAAATAAAAACCTAAAAATAAACCTAAAAATAAAAAAAAAAATAAAATAAAATAAAACAAAAATAAAATAAATATAAACCTAAACTAAAATAAACTAAACTAAAAAAATTAAAACCTAAACCTAAATCAAGATAAAATAAAATCAACTAAAAATAAACCTAAATTTAAACTTAAAAATAAACCTAAAATAAACTAAATAAAACCTAAAGCCTAAACCTAAACCTAAAATAAAATAAAACTTAAACCTAATAAATAAAATGAAAATAAAACTTAACTAAAAAAATAAACCTAAACCCAAACCTAAACCTAAAACATAACTAAAATAAAAAACCTAAACTAAAATAAATAAACCTAAAATAAATAAACTAAATTAAATAAAAATAAAAGCAAAATAAACAAAAATAAATAAAAAATAAACTAAATAAACATAAACCTACCACTTTACTTAATTAAAACAAAATTAAAAATGATTTTTCAGAAAACATTAAATAAAAATACCCTAACCCTAAATCCTAAACCCTAAGACTAACCTAAACCTAAACCTAAACTTTAAACCCTAAAGCCCAAAACCCTAAGACCCTAAACCCTAAACCCTAAACTCTAAACCCTAAACCTAAAATCTACAACCCTAAACTGAACCATAAACTCCAAACCCTAAATCCTAAACCCTAAACCATAAATCCTAAAAACTTAAAAACCTAAACCTAAATTAAATAAAACCTAAACATAAATAAAATAATAAAATAAAAATAAAATAAAAACCTAAACTAAAACATAAACCTAAGCCTAAAAATAAAATAAATTAATAAAAATAAAACCAAACTAAAACAAAATAAATAAAAACTTAAACTAAACTAAAAAAATAAATAAACCTAAACCTAAATTAAAATAAACTAATCTAAAATAAATAAAAAACCTAAACCTAAACTAAGAAAACTAAGCTAAACCATAAACTAAATATAATAAAACAAACTAAAAATAAAGCTAAACCAAAAAAAAAATAAAATCTAAAAATAAACCAAAAAATATAAACACCAAAAAGATAAAATAAAAACCTAAACCTAAACCTAAATAAAACCTAACCCTAAACCTAGTAATAAAGTAAAACCTAAACTTAAATAATAAAATAAAAATAAAACTAAACTAAAAATAAGCATAAACCTAAACCTAAACCTAAAAAATAAACTAAAATAAAAAAACATAAATAATAATAAATAAACTAAACTAAATAAAAATAAAAATATACCTAAATAAAAATATAATATAAACTAAATAAACCTAAACTTAGTAGTTTAGTTAATTAAAAAAAGCCCCAAACCCTAATCCCTAAAAACTAAATCCTAAACCCTAAACCCTAAACCCTAAAACCTAAAACCTAAAAACTAAAACTAACCTTAAACCCTAAAACCTATAATCCTAAACCTACAACCCTAAACCCCTAACAAAAAAACTAAAAATAGTAAAAAACCTAAACTAAATCCCCCCCTCCTCATTCTGCTTAACCCCCAAACTAAAACTAAAATACTAAAATCTAAAATTAATAAAATAAAAACAAAAACAAATATTATAAACTAAAACTAAACTAAAACCCTAATAAAAAAACTAATGAAAACCTAAACCTTAAAAAAACATAAACCCAAAAGAAAATTAAAAAACCCAAACCCAATAATAAAATCAACTACCCAAAATAAAACTTAAAATAATAATAACTAAACTAATTAAAATACTATTAAAACTAATAAAAATAAAAAAAATAATAAATAAATAAATAAAAAATAAAAACCTAACTAATAAAACTAAAAAAAACTAAAATAAAAATAACTCAAACCCCTAAATAAAACTAATACTAATAGAAAAACCTACCCTCCCCCTTCAAAAAAAAGCTAAACCTAAGCCCAATAATAATAATAATAATAATAATAATAATAACTAAACTAAACTAAAAATAAAATCTAATAAATAAATAACTAAAACCTAAACCCTAAAAAAACAAAATTAGTAAAAAACACCAAAATCCATAAACCTAAAAAACTAAAGCTAAACCAATAACTAAAACCTAAACCCTATAATAATAAACTAAAAAAAATAAAATAAAACCTAATCCCATCCCACCTTCCCATTTTGAGCTAGTGATTCTTGAATCCCTTTCATTCTCCTTCTCGATGTTTTTGTGCTAGTTTTCTAGAAATTTCTTCTAGTTTGGCTTCGATCTTCTGCCTTAGGCCAATCCTTGTTCAGTTCTTAAGTGGCACCATTTTGTATGGCATCCTGTTCTATGAATACTTAGGGAAAACCAAATGCTCCAGCTACTCTGGCTCGAGCATCCAATTCTTTGGGTATAGCTAAACCTTTTGCCTCTAAATCAAAGATGCCTTATCTGTAAGGATTCTTCAACTTCTTCTAATCTTTCTTTAAACCTAGTTCATAATGACCTTCAAAGGTGTTCCAACTATTATGTTCTTACTTGGATACTAAAAAAACTAGAAGCTTATGATATTTTGTCAGAAAATTTTCTTTGCATCCCAAGATGGAGAAAATTTGATATTTCTATCATGATTTGAATATTTCGTGTTTTTTTAATTTGTTTACTAGATGGTATGACATTAAATTGTCTAATGACCTTGATTATAGTCATATCTTTGCTCAATCTTATTATGCTAAAACTTTCAAATGTGTATTCTTAAATGGACTCCATTTATTGACTTTAAAATGGAATCTTCTATAGCACCAGTTTGGTTATCTTTACCTAATCTTTAGGTTCACTTTATTAATTATCAATTCTTCCATGTTGTGAGTTCTATTTTGGTATACCCTTGCAAATCTATCAAGCAACCACAACCAAATCCAAGCCATCGATCACTCAGATCCTTGTTGAAATTGATGTAATAAAGAAATTTCCTAAGGAGGTGTGGATTGATCAGAAATATAGATATTTCTAGGTTGAGTTTGAAAAATTCCCTACTTTCTACAATCATTGCAAAACTTATGGGCATGATGTATCGGAATGTTTTGTTCCTCATCAACATCTTCAAAAGAAAGTGGTTAAAGATCTTAAGGTTGAAAATTGGACATTTAAAAGTGATAAAAGAAATTCGCTTAAATGAAAAGGATAACTGTGGAATGAAATTGTTGATGTTTCTAATGATGTTCCTAATGTTTCTAATGTTGTTCCCAATGTAAATGGTAGTGATAAGTTTGTTAAAAATGCTTATGTAACTATTTTGAGAGTAATGTTTCAAATGCTATTATTTATGATATTCTAAAATTTGGGGTGGATGATTTATTTTATTTCTAATTCAAAGGAGATTTGTGAGAAAGTTAAAATCTTATAGAAAATGTTTCTATTATTTTGCCAAAAAAATTTTAAAATGAAAATCTTATTTTATCTTCTTTCAATTTGGGTAAGAATGATGGTGTGGAGCTTATTGATAATGTGCAGCCAAGTTTTTCTTTGGTTAATAAATCTATTTCTGTCCATTCTTTAACTGTTATTTCAGATGGTATTTTTCTTAGTGATAATTCTTGTTTAATGGAGAATAAGGATTTATCTTATTGTCAAATGGGATCTTCTCCTAAATCTAATGTTAAGAATGATGACAAAATTTTTTCTGATGATCAATCCATGGAAAATGAGATCGATTTTCAAACTATTTTTCTGAAAAGGAAAAAATAGTTTAAAAATTATCCTCCTAAAGTTTCTAGATCGATCTTCTTTATCTTCTTGACCTATAAAAAATTAATGTTTAACTTTCTTATTTGGAATGTGAGGGCATTGGTACTCTTTGTTGTAGAAATAGAATTAGAATCTTTGAATTTATAATGTTGGTTTCTTGGTTATTCTTGAACCTCATATTTTTTTTTTCTAAAATAATGCATGTGTGGATGATTGGTTTTAGCAATTTTATTTCAATAGCAATAATAACGTTTGGTTATTTTGGAATATCTCTTTTTCTACTAATGTTATTAATTATTTTCATCAAGTTATTAATGTGGATATTTCATTTGGTTATAATCATGCTTTTGGCTCTTTTGTTTATGATGCTTGTAACAAGTTAGGGAGGAGAATTCCTTGGGATAAATTATTAAATTTTGCTTCTACTGTTAATAATTCTTGGATTGTTAGTGGGGATTTCAATATGGTCCTTTTTTTGATTTTGGATTGTAATCTTTATGATGTTGGTTTTATTGGTTCTCAATTTACTTGTAATAATCATAGATTGTGATATGATTGCATTATTTTAATTATTTGTTAAATTGTTAGCCTTTAACTCGATGGAGCATCATAGTAGAACTCTCTGATCATGCTCCTCTTTGGTTTCTAAGGATGTTGTTCTAACAATAATGCCATTAAAATTTTGTTTTCAAAATATGGTTACAAGATAAAAGTTTTCTTGATGTTATTGCTTATAATTAGTGTGTCTCCTTTTCTCGATGATTCTACATTTGGTATGATGAGATTTTGGCTTAAGCTTAAAAGGCTTAAGCATAATATCACTTCATGGAATAGAAACTGAATTAAAATTCTTTTTGATAATATCAAGAATATGGAACAAAAGGTGAAAGATAAGAACTTATTACCGATTGTTCTTTTCTATTCTAATCTGCTAAAGCTAAAGATAATCTCATTAAGTTTTAGGATTTGGATGAGACTTATTGGAGACAAAAGCTACCTCTAAGCATCTTTGGTAATGAAAAAGAGAAACACTAAATATTTTCATGCTTTGGTAATGAAAAAGAGAGTTTTTGGTTACATTCATAAAATCAAGAACTTTGATGGTTCTTGGCTTACCAAAAAAGAGGATATATTTTTCTACTCTTAATTTTTTAAAGATCTTTTAAATAAAAATTGTCAACTTGAGCATTTATCCAATCACTCTATCATCCCTCTTATTATGTCTACCGAGGATAATGAGTGCTTGGTTGCTCCTTCTAATCGTGAAATAATATTTTTAATGGTATGAATGTTGATTCTGTTACAAGTGCGAATGGTTACACTACTTTATTCTTTCAAAAAGCTTGGTTTATTATTAAAATTGATCTTTTGAGCATGAGTTTTTTTCAAGGAATTCTATTCCTAAATATTTTACTAGCACTTCTATTATTCTTATTCCTAAGAAAATAATCGACTTTTGGAATGACTTTAGCCCTATTAGTCTTGTACTTTTAATAAATTGATTTCTAAAATTTTCATTAATAGGCTTAAGTTTCTTCAAGATTATCTCTCCAATCAATGCTTTGTGAAAGGTAAAATTATTTTGATAACATCTTTCTTGCTTAAGAATTGATTCATGATTTGAATGTTAAAACTATAGTGGAAACTTACTTTTAAGGTTGACATCATCAAGCTTATGGTAATATTTCTAGATTTTCTTAATATCATTCTTACATTATTTAGTTTTTCTAATCATTTTCTTTCTTTGGTTAACAATATAATTAGAAATGTTTGGTTTTCATTATTTATCAATGGTGAAAACTTTGGTTTATTTAATTCTCTAAGGTATAAGACAAGGTGACCCCTTCTTCATCACTTTATTATTGCGGTTGAATATTTGTCTTCTTTTTAATCTTTTTAGAAGAATTCTAGTATGTATTTCAAGAATCTTGGTGGTTTGGCTATCTCTCACTTAAGCTTTGCTAATGATTTCATAATTTTGTAATTGCTGAATTTATGTTTAAAATGATTTTTAAATAAATTTGAAAATGAAAGTGGCCTTTGATTAGCACTAAAAGTTAGTTAATCACTTAGTTCTATTTCTATTTATAGAATTAATAAAATAAAGGACATCACTAGTTTTTTCATCAAAATCTTTCTATTAAATATTTAGGCTAATTTTATTGTAATAAGAGATTCCATCTCTTGATGAGGTAATTCATAATATTCAAAATAAAAAATTTCATCATTGAATTTCATTTTTATCTTTGGTGGTAGATTAATTGTTCAAAAGTATTCTTTATTCTTTCTTGTTGTTTAATATTGTTACTTCCCACATTTTTTTATCAAGAATGAAAGACTTTTCAATAAGTTTTCTCTAGGAATTCCAAAAGGCTTCATTGGACTTTGGTCTAATATTTGTGGTACCATTTTATGAAGGTGGTATTGGGTGCATATCTTGGGGATGCCAATGTTTTCATATAAACTTTGGTGGAATTTATGGAAAATGAAAGTCTAAAATTCATGAAATTTAAATATTGCAAAGGTAAGCATCCTTTAATTTGCAATTAAAACATGGACTCTATTGTTTAGAAATGATCCATGATAAACATGTTCGATCACAATGATATAGAAATTTGAGTCCATTGAGGCTTAGATTAGGTAAGTTAAATTCCTTAAATCAAAATAACCTAAATAGGCTACATTGAACTCAAACCCAAGGAAAATTCAAATCACTTTGAACCAATGCATATGGAATGGAGACTAATCCTCTTAAACCTTGCTAATGAGGGAATTAAGTGCTAATTAACCTCTCTAACTATACCCCTTAAAGAAATAAATGATAAAACTCAAAATGAATTAAAAATAATTCACCAAGGAAAGGTAAAATCCATTTTCCCTTCCTTATCTCCCCACCTCTTCACCTGTATTGTAAGGGGAATCCTATCAAGCTTCCAACCTCTCTTCATGTCCCCTAGCCAACTAAGGACTAGCCAAGAAAAGAGCTTTAAAGCTCTTGACCACATAGAAAAAACACAGATACACTCTTCCCCAAGGAGAATTGAAGTTCCCTTAACCTTCATACATCCAAATTGAAGCCAAATGAAAGCTCTTTCCCCTCCCAAGTGTTCTTAACCATTGCAAACCACTAAAGCCAAAATTTTCAAGCGGTCTAGGAACAATCTATAAGGAATTAACCCAATTCCTTTGGCAAGCAAGTTCAATTCGAGGTTCTGAAGCTCTAAGATCAATTCCAAAGCCAATTTATAATGAATTGAGGTATGCCATTAACGAGCTTGAGTTTTTCTTTAAATAATTTAGTTGTGATCATTTTCAAACAAAACATGATCTTTAATAAGATCTAATTGTATATGATCATATGATATCCTTCAATGATCGTGTAGTAATTGAAATCACTTGATTTCATGCTCTAGATCATTCATAATTAGCAAAACACTATGAATGACTCTCGAGTCTCACAGGAAATGAAGGAGATGAGCCCTCCGCCATCCGACTGTGTATTTGACGGATGGTCCGCTAGGTGGATGATGATTTTCCCTTTAAGAAACCGGATCAATCCATCACCGATCTTATCGATGATCCGTGATCATCCCGTGTAATAGTGTGGGCTGACATGGCACCACGTGGGCTCTACATGGACCAACCCATGCATTCAACATGGCGGGATGCACCACGCAAGTGCGTGCCACGCGGCATGCAAATCCCGCGTGGGTCCCTTAACTTAAAACTATTAAATACCATTATTTAATGATTTAATATCCTTAAAAAATTGACAGAAACTTATAAAATTTAAAAAAAGTAAATATAAATAAAAAAATACAAATTAAATCTCTATGGATTCATCTTGATGGGAGGAATCCATTGGAAATAAAATCCCCAATTTTTATTGGGTATTTTTCCCTTAATTTGGGTTAATTGAAAAACATTAAACCAAAATCACTCTCTAAATAATAATCCAATTAATTTGAAACTCTAAGGAATTGAAATTAAGTATAAAACACACCTTAGATGAATTTTGGGATTTAATCTAAATTCAAAGGAAATTGAAAATTCATATGCTTAACCTTTAAATTAATCAAAATAGTTAATTTTAATGAAAAATTAAGAAATTTTAATCTAACAACCTTAAATCACCCTAATGAACTTGAACACAAAACATCACTTAAACTCAAAACCTAAATTCCTAATTAGGTAATTAAATGAATTAAACAATTCAATTAAATAACCTGAATTTGATTTAACCAACAATTATGAATAAACCCTCATTGGAAAGATATTTTAGTGAGGAATTTATAAAAAATAAAACCTTAACTGAGTCTCATTCAATTAGGCCTAATTTAAGTTTTAATGAAATAATTAAAACCTTAATTACTCCCTAATTATGAATCTAATCAAGATGAAACTTTGAACATTTGAAATTGGTATATAATCCCACTTGCCAAAAAAATTTCAATCCCAATTGATCTCTAGATTTGAGGTTGTTAATTTTCTAAATCCTCAAGTCAATGTTAATCAAATATTAGGTTAAGGAAATTAATTAATCTATTAAATTAATTGCTAATTCAAACCAATTTCAATTAAGCAAAACTATTAACTTCTTCAAATATTCTAAGTCAATTGAAGTGATCAAACTCAATCTTAAGTTAATGAACTAAAACCAGGTTAACAAAATTATTAATTAACTTAAACATTAAACTTTGAATCAATGAAATTTAATGAAAATACTCATCTCTAAAGAATTTTAGAATGAATCTAAAACTTAGGTCAATCATCAAAAATTAACTTGAGTACTTTAGGTTAAGCCTAATCCATGAACAAACTTAAGCTAATTCATATTAATGAACTTAAACATTAACCTTACAAATCCATAATTTAATAAACTTAAATTAAACTGAATGAAATCAAACTTTAATCTAAACTCTTTAAATTAACATGAACCAAATCAAATGAAACCCATATAGCTTAATTCAAAATGAAATAAACCAACAGTCAAATAACTCAAATCAAATCTAAAATTCAAAAGGAAAAGAAAAATAAAACCAATCCAACATAAACAACATCAAAAAGATTAACTAAGAAACTTAGGGATCTTAGTTAGACTTTTGGAAACTTCATTAAGAATTAGGATGTTGGATCAAAAGAGCTCCATTCAAAAATGGAATCATTCCATTCTTCATTCTTAATAACCTATACAACTTTAACAAAATAAAATGGAATAAAAAATGAATTTAGATCTTTAAATTATTTGAATTGAACTCAAAAGGTATAAAATTAAACAAGATCAAATGTTGAATTGAAACTTGAACTTAAAGGAGCCTAGCAAAGCCTTACCACACAAACTCTTTACACTACTAGATCATTTTGGTCACACCTAGATCTAGGTTAGATCATTTTCTAATTTTTTTAATCTTCTATGTTGTACTTCACATGTCTATGTGGTGTACTTTAGACCGGATGCCTAGGCTTAGTTGGATTAGGTGTTCTTTCTAGATTTAATACTATTTTCTATGGGTTGGGTAAAGGGATCTCTACAATAAATAATTCATAAAATTGTTATTTTCTAAAGAAAATCCCATAACATAGTCCGAGGACAAATTTCTGCAAGCAACTAATATTAAGCTTAAATGTTTGTGAAATATAAATTGCTTTGTGTCTTGTGTGTATTTTAATGTCTGCTTTGCAGGGTTTATGATTTCTTTTGAATTTTAAATGTAAATTTGAGCTTACAATTAGGTTAGGATCTATGGGGTCTAGATTAAGGAGTTGACCCAACCAGAGATGCGAGTGGTCCCTTATGGAGATGGATGTCCCTAAAGGAGACTTCCTTGAAAGAAGACTATAGATCTAAACTTGTAGTTCTAGGTCAGTTGTAAGGCAAAACTCACCAACATTTTCTTCTTTTTCGTGTGTATGAGTTCTTCCACATCAAACTTTTTTCTTATCTTCATCATAGAAGATAACCCTAGAAGCTTTTCATAGTGGAATACCACATAAGGAAGTTTCTTATAAATATGTAAATTTCATGATTATGTAATTGCTTTGTTTCATTTCATTTTTTTTTTATTTCATATTTCATATTGTTTTTAACAAAGCATTATGATGCTTGATTTTGCAAGCAACTTCTCTAAGATGGGAAAGACATCATTTTGAAGATGACTCATTTGCCATTTCTTTTAATGTCATTTGAGGTGGTATAACTCTACCATTTTGAATTTGATTTCAAGAATTTCCCTTTGATATGCGGAAGGTAGGTCTAACTCCATCCTTAATAGATCAATAGACCTCATGATCTATTCATTTAAAGGATCATCATTTAAAAGAGGACCCTCTAGTATAATGCTATTAGAAAGTCAAGTTTGAATTATTTTATAGCACATATAAGATTAAAGATAATCTTAGCTTGTAATGAAATCTTGACCACCATACTTGACATTAAGACAATTTCAAATAGTCATAAGACATTGCAAAGGATTCCCATTTACTTTATATTGAAAGCATATAATGGCTTTCTATGAATAGAGAAACTAAGTTTTCTCTTCATTCATTTGATTGGCAATGTCCTAAGTGATTTATCTATCCAATTAAAGATAAAGTTTTATATTTTTACTCTAAGAGATAGAAATAACACTTAGACCCAATCCTATGATCATCATTTATTTAAAAGGATTAAACTCTTCATTTTTTTTTGTTCATGATTTAGCTTTATAATTAAATAAATATTCATGAAATATATTTCATTTAATGAGAGGAAACTCTCATTAAGGATGTGATTTAAATTTATTAGTTTAAATTTCATTCATTTCAACTTTATCGGAGAATTAGAATTCTTTCGCTACCCTCTCTTTTCTTCGAATTAGGAGCACGAGTGAATCATTTCACTTTTGTTTTAGTTTATGTCATTTCATCTTCCTCGTTTGACTCTCTTCTAAGCTCTTAAGAATTTAAGTTTTGAAAAGGTAAAAGAGAGTTACCTCAAGTCACTTCTTAGATTTCCAATAAACAAATTAATTTTCCAATATTCTAGTGGACTTGTGGAAATGATTTGAGATTAAAGCCAATTTTCATTTATGTAAAATTTTCTTCTATAGAAATAGAAGATTCACATTTAGTTCCTTAATCAATCTCTGCCTAAGGGAAATAAGGCATTCTCTTTTTGGGATGATTTTTTTATCCTTTTTTTAAAAAATGCAATCCAAACTTCAAACATGGTGGTAAATGAGCAATAGAAAACTAGTCTTTTGATTCTAATTTCTTGGATTTGAAGGAACACCTTCATTTCAAATCCTTAGGTGTTTTCCATCTTGAATGTAGTAAAACAAAGGGTATCCATTCAAGACTATCTTGATTATCTTTAGCTCTAGTATAAAGCCAAAGTAAGATCAAGGATAAGTTTAACTGAGACTTTATTTTTTGGACATGCTTTTCAAATTTTGAAGTACTTTTCACTTTTTAAATCTAACATTTCTTTTCCATATTAGAATGGTTTCAAATCATCTTGACTAGATTTAGGTCTTAACAAAATGACTTGGTTTAGATTATTTCTCTGATTTTGGATTTGACCAAATCGCTTAGCTATGACAAACAAAGAGTTCTAGAACCTCTATCCAAGATGTATTTCAACCAAAATGAAATTGAGAGGTATCTAATCCAAAGAAAGGTAATCTTGAAAGGTGAGTAACTATCGATATATGAAATAACCTTTTACTTCTAAAGATGGAGAGAGGAACCAATCCTTAGCGAGTCACAAAAAAAAATATGTTGGTGTTTTTCTAGAATAAAGAGAAGAAATGACAAAGAGATAGAGTTTAGAATATTTTATTTAGATGACCAAATATGACATTAAAGAATAAACATATTATCTCAAACATGCTCCTATAATGGATTTGATCATTTCAATAAAAGAATCCTAAGCTAATGGGTCTTTCAATGAGTATTTTTTTCTAACTACATGAAAAGGTAGAACAAGATTTATTTTATCTTGGGATCATGGTTCAGGATTAATAATTCAACTAGAGGGTCTCTCTTAAGAATACTTGATTAAAGAAATGCATGTTTATTTTTAAAGACTACAAGGTAGCTTTCAGGATTGATTTTTGGAAATTCAATTGGGTGTGGTCCAAATTAGAGAGAGTCATTTTCAAGAGTCAAATGTGAAAGAGTAAGAAAAGCCTACTGATACTAGGATACCTAGTAGACATTTCAACTATCTTATGATTGTGCTTCAAATTTGGGATTTAATTTTATATTTTTAGTTGTCATTTTATTAGAAATCATTTAGATTATCAATAAGATTGAAAATGCCTAGGGTTGAAGACTTATTCAAAGGGATGCTTCGTAACCAGTCATAAATGCTTCTAACACATGTCGAAAAGATCTAGCTCTATCCTTGGAAATCATTGGCCATTCTATGAGAACTAGCCTATTTATCTTCTCGACTTGAACCCAAATAGGTCGCCTAACAATAAGATTTTAAATTTATGAAGTCAGGTCACATGAAAGCAAGATGGCAGGGGTGTTGCATTTTTAGGAAAGAAATCTATGAAACTAGACTCACTCCCTAATCCATAAGATCATGAAGGGCATGAGGATGCATCTAACTAATGCATATTTTCTAGGTTTTATGAATTTTGACTCAAGATTCATTTAGGTCATAAGAATGCAATTTATACCAATGCATGCAATTAGAAAATGTTATAAGAAAATGAATTGAAGAAGGTGTTCTTCCATCATAGGCTTTCAAAGGTCAAGCCCAAGTTCTCTAGAAAAGATGGAAGCCCTTCCTTAATCAAGAGTGAAATGATATGATTTATGCATGGTGATAAAACATCCAACTAAACAGTTTCTACATATTTTATCTTTCTTTAAAGCCTAGGCTTTTATATGAAGATTATGAGTTGTATTTATTTTTATGTTTTGATTGATTTAGTTGTGTCAAAAATGTATTTTATCTTATGAGCCTACGATACATCAGACAAACATAGCACAAAAGAAAAGCATGTTGTTTCTATTATGCACCCAAAACATTTTAGTCGATGCAAAAAATTCAAAAGAAGAACCAAACCACTTGTTGATCCTGCATTGGTCAACATTAATTATAAACATAAAATTGAATTTATATAGACTCAAGTCTAATCAAGCTTTGATAAGATGGTGCCATATAAATTCAATGAAATAAAGAAAATAATTTTCAGCTTCATGAAAATTCAATCTTGAAAACTCAACCTAGAAAAAGAACTTAGTCTCAATCACATTTTTGATTGAAGATAAAAATTCAAACATGAAAAAGAGAAACATCGGAATTCATGAAACATCTTTAAATGCTCTTGGATGGTCCTATCTAGCCCAAATAAGAAAAAAAAAGGAATCAAATGGAAAGAGAAAGAAGAAACATATTGATTATTGAAGGATGTTCATATTCATCCTAAAGTGTTGAGTCTTTAGGAATATCATTTTGCTACTCCTAAATGGCCTCACTACATATTTGATTCCATTAGAAAATTTTGATTTCATGTAAGTTTTCAAGGAAGTTATTATACCAATATTAAATGACTCACCCACTAAATAATTTTGAATTCATAGTGTAACATCTTTAGAAAGTCATTTTACCAATTTTAAATGAGTTTTTACTAGATTTCTGTTCCATCAAAAGATGAAAAGAAATAGAAATGTTGATCATATTATATGATCAATCAAGCAAAGACTTGAATCTATCAAAAAGTCAATCAATATAATGTTGTATTTGGACAAAAGTCAAATACATCAAATTTCCTAGCAAATCATTTAGTGGTCATTTCAAAGAAAATGTTATGGAAATGAGTTAAATACATCTATCTTCTTAGTGAATTAGTAACTGAAAATCACCAAATGTAACCTTTCATAAAGAAATGAAATCGAATATTACCAAAAGAAAGAAAGAAAGAAAAGTAAAGGGATGGAAGGACTATATCCAAGAGCAAAAGAATGAAGTCTAAAATTTCTAAGCATGTGAACATTTTACTTTAAAATTCTCCACATCAAAATAAAATGGTTGGTTAGAAGTTAAAATTGTCCCTAGACAAAAAAAAAAATAATCGATATCTCATGCTTTATAATTTATTTGCCATGATTGGAGCTCAATGCTAAACAAAAAGATAGTCGATCTTTTTTTCCAGAAGTCCATATTTTTTGAATGTCAAAGGTCCCATTGAGTATACTCCGAATCCATTACAAATGAAGTAAAAATACCCAATGTAAATGGACATTTTAACTTCAAACTTCTCCACATCAAAATAAAGTTGTAGGGTTAAAAGTCAAAAATTGTCCCTAGCTAAACAAAAATAAGCAAATATCTCATACTTTGTCATTTTAAACTTTGCCATGATTGGGTGAGCTTGTCGTTAAAGAAAAGATAGTGGATCTTCTTTCAGGGGTCCATATCCTTTGTATGGCAAAGATCTCATTGAGTATACTTAATTCCATTACAAGTGGCCTATAACCATAAATAAGAAAAGGTATGGAATCATAGAGCCATTGCATGATAAAAGAAGCTTAAGTAGTTTGGGCCCTAACTTTCTTTTCAAAAGGCACTCAAGTACAATGCATGAATTTGTTTTAGATGTGTTTGAGATTTATATAGTCTTCAAGTTCGATGCACCCTTAGAATTTGAAGAAAATCCCATTCCACAATTGACAAGTTGATATCAATGATCTAACTCTTAATGAGTTAGCTATTGATGTCTTGATCAACCTATCTTTTGGGTTTAAAGACTACTTTATTTAGACATAAATTGAAATGATCGCCAGATGTAGCGGTCTATAAACTTAAGCTTGATGCCATTTCTATAAATTAAGTCCCTTGATGATTGTGGTCAAATTCCAAAAGAAAAGTAAAATTTTTGCTAAATTAAAAGCTAGAAAATGATGGATGTAGAAGAAAACTTTCGGGTTAGCTAACATCATTATATGACCCACATCCACTAGGGTAGAATCTTTACCTTGAAAATGGGTTCATACCCATATTTTATTTTAATCAAAAGGCTTTCATGCATAAGATTATCCTTCTTAAGGATAACTTATCTGAAAATTTATCAAATTAAAATAATTCTAGAAAAGAAGAATTGAAAGCATATGATATGACATTCAAAATCCTTACAAGAATGTTCTATTATAGAGTCATACCATTCAATCTCAAAATATTTGGGGCAATTTAGCAAAAAGGTTCATGATCAAGATTTCTTATAATCCACTTTCAATTAGGTTGAGGGTTATATTGGAAATCTTGCCAAAGAAAAAAAAGAAAATAAAAGAAACATAAATATGATTTGAAGAACAACCTTGTTACTCTTGAAATTTGCTTTGAAGTAAATTTCAAGACCTTGTAGTAAAATATAGAAGGATCAAAAAAAGCAAAAATAAGAAATGAAAAGAATTATGAAATTTCATTTCATATATCCTTTAAAGAACAATAATCAAGAAATTCAATTTCAAACTTATTAGAGAATCTTAATTTTTTAAGTTAATCCTTTCAATTTTATTGATTAGGGATAAATTTTTTGTCTCTATGAGAATCTAAAAGATTATCTTGATTCTCATTCACATTGGAAAGCTTTTAGACCTTGATTCTATTGATTGAGAATGCATAAGTTGTTGATTGTCAACAAAGCAAAATGGCATACATGTCAAACAAAAGAAAAAAGAAATTACATTTGAGAAAGATTCTTTTAAAAGCAGATCCAAAATATACCCAAATCCTCCTTCAAAAAAATAAATTTCAACTCTTTGAAACCTTCTTCACTAAACTTCTTCATGTGTAAGGAGTATTAGTGAAATCAAGAAAGGGAAGCAAACCTTCCATCACCCTTAACAGCCCCATCTTATTAGCTAATCAGAAAAAAGTAAGTCCCCAGTCGGCATTCTTTCTAATTAGAAAGAAGTAAGTTCCCTAGTCAGCATTCTTTCTAATCAAGTAAGAGTAAGTCCCCCACTCGACATCCTACATAAGTGTAAGTCCCCCAGTTAGCATTTTATTTTGAGGATTGGATCATGTCTTTAAGGACCCTTATCCTCTTTTCAACTAATTAAGATGGATTATTCCCTTAACGATCCCATCTTATTAGCTAATAAAAAAGATGTAAGTCCCTAGTCGACATTCTTCCTAATCATAGTAAGTGTTACGATTCTTTCTAACCAAATAAGAGTAAGTTCTCGAGTTGGCTTCCTATTGAAATTTCTATGGAATGGAACCAAGCCATTGAAGGCCCCATTTCCTTGGACTACTCAAATAGGATTAAGTCCAAGCACTGCTTAGTAGTCAAAGTGTTGTGATTAGATCATCAAGCCTCTTCTCCCCAGCATAGCTTTTGAGGATTGGATCATGTATTTAAAGACCCCTCTCTTATTAGCTAATCATATGGATCACCAATATTCTATTTTAAGAGTAAGTCCCTTTGAGCATAGTGATTGCATTGGGAATTGATCATTCTTTGATTCCATTCCAATTCATCCTAGAACTTAATGAAGTTAAGTTTCTAGGAATGAATCACACCTCCAAAGCAAAGATAGGTGTACATATACCTATCTTTCACAATCAAAACCTAAATAGAAAATCAAATCAAAAATCAAAATCAAGAATTGGAACCCCAAGCTTATGGTTGTAGGTTGATCAATCTGGTCAACACCAATATGTAAAGTGTATTCTAGCTTATCCATTATACATATTGGGGGTCCAATTGTTGACCTCATTTTTGGAAGTGGTCATTTTAGCAATGAGAAGATCTTAAGTTCAAATAGAGATTTTCTAGCTCAATATCCAAGTCATTATGCTTAGTAACTTAGGAAATGCATTTTGAGCTAAATCTAATCTACTTAGTTTGATGCAAAACCAAGTCAAATATCCAACATAAATTAAATCAGGTAAATCAATGAAAAAAATGGAAGTTCAAAGTCAATTAGAAAGTCAACTCTAGTCAACCTAGGATTGACTTAAGTGGAACCACTTGGTCAAAAAACCAACCCACTAAAATTTGACCAAATTAATTCATCAAAAATATTTAAAATGATCAAATAACATGTTTGATCATAATAACAATGAAAATTGAGTCCATTGAGGCCTAGATTTTAAATCAAAATAACCTAAATAGGTTACATTAAACTCAAACCCAAGGAAAACTCAAATCACTTTCAACCAATGCATATGGGATGGAGACTAATTATCTTAAGCCTTGCTAATGAGAAAATTAAGTGCTAATTAATCTCCATAACTAAGCCACTTAAGGAACCTAATGACAAAACCCAAAATGAATTAAAAAAATTCACAAATGGAAGGTAAATCCATTTTCCCTTCCCTATCTACCCACATTTTCAGCCTAGACACTTGTAAGGCAGAGAGGGGGATCCTAGCAAGCTTCCAAACTATCTTCATGCCCCCTAGCTAACTAAGGATTAGCCAAAAAAGAGCTTTAAAGCTCTCGACCACATAATAAAAACACAGATGCTCTCTTCCCTAAGGAGAATTGAAGTTCCCTTCACCATTGATATCCAAACCAAAATGAAAGCTCTTCCACATCCCAAGTGTTCTTAACCATTGCAAACCACCAAAGCTAAAATTTTCAAGATAAATGTTGGTCTAAGGAATAATCTGTAAAGAATTAACCCAATTCCTTTGTCAAGCAAGTTTGATTCAAGGTTCCGAAGCTCTAGGAGCAATTCCAAAGCCAATTGTCCAACGAATTGATGTATGCCATTAACAAGCTTGAGTTTTTCCTTAAGGAATTTGGTTGTGGTTATTTTCAAATAAAATGTGATCTTCAATAAGATCAAACCGTATATGATCATAGGATATCCTTCAATGATCGTGCAGCAATTGTAATCATTTGATTTCATGCTCTAGATCATTCACAATTAGCAAAGCACTATGAATGCCTCTCGGCTCCCACAGAAATGAAGGAGACGAGCTCTCAGTCATCCAATCCATGTATTTGGATTGGACGTCAGATCTAGGCATCAATGATTTTAGCCTTAGAACTGGATTGATGACCATCCGATCTTCGACGAATGGTCCAAGATCAACCCAAGACGAAGCCGACGCTGCTCCACATGGGCTCCATGGACCAACCCGTGGATGGGATGTGCCATTACGCGAATCCCGAGTGCCCTCTTCACTTAAAATAGTTAAATACCATTATTTAACGGTTTAAAATAATAAAATAATTAATAAATCTTAAAAAATTCATAGAAAAGAAATATAAATAAAAAATACAAATGAAAGCGCTATGGATTCATCTTGATGAGAGGAATCCATAGAAATTAAAATCCCTAATTCTTATTGGGTATTTTTTGCTTAATTTGGGTTAATTAAAAATACATTAAACCCTAATTACTCTTTAATTAATAATCCAATTAATTTGAAACTTTGGGGAAATGAAATTAAGCACAAAACATACTTTAGATGAATTTTTGGGGATTTAATTCTCTGAATTCAGAGGAAATTAAAATTTGATATGCTTAACCTTTAAATTAATCAAATTAATTAATCCTTAATGAAATAATTAGGAAATTTTAATCTAACAACCTTAAATGACCCTAATGAACTTCAATGAACATTAAAATATCACTTAAACTCAATTAAACCTAAAAATCCTTAAATTGACCTAATTAGGTAATTCAATGAATTAAATAAGTCAATTAAATAACCTGAATTTAATTAAATCATAGTAAATCAACCAGTTAACATAAAATTATGAATAAACCCTCATTGGAAAGATATTTTAGTGAGGAATTTATAAAAAAATTAAAGCACTTAACTAAATCTAACTGAATTATGCCTAATTTAATTTTAATAAAATAATTAAAACCTTAATTACATTCCTAATTGCAAATCTAATCAGAATGAAACTTCAAAAATTTGAAATTACCATGTAACCCCCACTTGCTAGAAAATTTTCAGTCCCAATTGATCTATAGATTAGAAGTTGTTAATTTTCTAAATCCTTAGGTCAATGTTAATCAAATATTAGGTTAAGGAAATTAATTCATAAAATTAAATGGTAATTCAAATCAATTTCAATCAAACAACAAAACTATTAAGGAACTTCTAAATATTCTAAGTCAATTGAAGTGATCAAACTCAATCTTAAGTTAATGAAGTAAAACCTTAGGTTAACAAAATTATTAATTATCTTCAACCTTAAACTTTGAATCAATGAAATTTAATGAAAAAACTCATCTTTAATGAATTTAATAATGAATCTAAAACATAGGTCAATTAAATCGATCAAATAACCTAAGTTCTTTAGGTAATCCATGAACAAACTTAAGGTACTAATTCATATTAATGAACTTAAACTTTAATCTTACAAATTCGTGATTTAATAAACTTAAATTAAATTGAATGAAATCAAACTTTAATCTAAACTCTTTAAATTAACATGAACCAAATCAAATGATACCCATATAGCTTTTTTCAGAATGAAATAAATCAAACAAATAAAATCAAACAAAGCAATTCAAACAAATGAAATAACTCAAATCAAATCTAAAATTCAAAAGGAAAAGAAACATAAAACCATTCCAAACATAAACAACATCAAAATGATTAATTAGAAAACTTAAGGATCTTAGTTAGACTTTTGGATTCTTCATTAGGAACTAGGATGTTGAATGGAAAGAGTGCCATCCAAAAATGGAATCATTCCATTCTTTATTCTTGAAATCCTATACAACCTTAAAAAATAAAAAATAAAAATAAAATCATTAAATTATTTGAATTGAAACTCCCAAAGGTAAAATTAAACAAAATCAAACGTTAAATTGAAACATGAACTTAAAGGAGTCAAAAAGACTTACTACACAAAATCCTCTTTTACATACACTAGATCATTTAGGTCATGGACTCTAGATCTAGGTTAGATCGTTCTGTTATTTTCTTTAATCTTATGTGTTGTACTTCACATGTCTGTGTGGTGTATTGCTTTAGACTGGATGCCAAGGCTTGTTTATTTGTTAAACTGGATGTTAGGGCATTCTTTCTAGATTTAACACTAGTTTTTGCAAGGGGCTGTGCTATGGGATCATTGTAATAAATAAATCATAAAATTATTGTTTGCTTGCAGGTGCTGAAAATCCTTTAAGATAGTCCATAAGATAGGTAGGCTTGGAAAGCAACTAATGCTAAGCCCGTATGTTTGTGAAATATAAAGAGCTTTGTGTGTATTTCCTAACGTCTAGTTTGTTGGGTGTAGGATTTCTTTTAAATTTTAAATGTAAATTTGAGCATAGAATTATGTTAGATATATGGGTCTAGATTACAGAGGCCCTACTAGAGATGGTGTAGTGGTCTATGGATGGAAGTCCCTAAAGAAAGAGACTTTCCTGAAAGAAGACCCATAGATCTAAACTTGTAGGTTGTAATAACTCTACCCATTTTTCTTTCTAGGTGTAAAGATCCCACGATCGACCATTTTCTTAGATAATTTAATTTGGCTTGATTTATTTTGGGTGCAATAAATAACATGCTTTTTTCTAGGTTTCTTTATGCTATGTTTATTGATGTATGCAGACATAGGCTCATAGGATAAACTAAATTTTTTACTCAACTAAATCAATCAAAACATGAAAATAAATGCAATTCATAATCTTCCATCTTTCCAGAACTTGGACCTTGAGAGCCTATGATGGAAGAACACCTTCTTCTATTCTAGTTTGACCCATAACCTTTTCTAATTGCATACATTAGGCAAATTATTCCTATGACCTAAATGAATCTTGAGTCAAGATTCATAAAACCTAGAAATTATGCATTAGTTAGATGCATATTCATGCCCTACATGATCTTAGGGATTAGGGAGTGAGTCTAGTTTCATAGATTTCTTTCCTAAAAATGCAACAGCCCAACCATCTTGCATTCATGTGACCTGACTTCATAAATTTAAAATATGCTTAGGTGGTGTTAGTTGGTAGCCTTCTCCAGGTAGGTTGTAAGTCCATAAGAGTCAAGAATAGGTTCAGTTGAGAATGGCCAATGATTTCCAAGAACCCATCGACATGTGTCAAGCACAGACTAGGTTCAAGCATCCTTTAGAATAAGTCTTCAACCCTAGGCATTTCTACAATCTTATGTTGCTAGAATCTAAGCCCTAGATTTCTAAGAAAATGATAACTAAAAATCTAAAATTAAATCCCAAATTTAAATCCCAGACATAGTATAGTTGAAATGTCTACTGGTATCCCAATATCAATAGAAATTTCCTACTCTTTCCCATTTGACTCTTGAAAATGACTCTCTCCAATTTGGACCTCTCCCAAATGAATTTCCAAAAATCAATCCTTTGAAAGCTACCTCAGTAGTTTTTAGGAATAACCTTTTATTCCTTTAATCGAGAGTATTCTTAGGAAGAGAATCTTCCAAAGATGTAATTAACTATTGAGGCTTGCCTTTATAAGAAACCATGATCCCAAGATAAAATAAACCCTGTTCTACCTTTCAATGTAGTTTAGGGTAAAATACTCTAGTATACGAAAGACCCATTAGCCTTAGAGTCTTTTATTGAAATGATAATCCATTACTGTGACATGTTTATCTTTCGAGATAATATGTTTATTCCTTAATACTGTATTTGGTCATCTAAATAAAATATTTCTAAACTCTATGTGCTCATTTTTTGTCTATGTCGCCACTTGTGTCTTAGAAAATATGGTGTGTTACTTGGTTGATGAAATCAAAAATAAAGAAATGTTGAATTTGAATTTATTATCTATTAAAAAAAACCAAAAACCCTAAACCCTAAACTAAAACTTGAACACTAAACCTAAAAGCTAAATCCTAAACCCTAAACCCTAAAATTTAAACTCTAAAAACTTAAACCCTAAACACTACACCTAAACCCTATACCTTAAACCTTAAACCCCAAACCATAAATCCTAAACCCTAAACCCTAAACCTTAAACCCTAACCCTAACCTTAAACCCAAAACCCAAAACCCTAAACCCTAAATCCTAAACCCTAAAACCCTAAACCCTAAGCTCTAAACTAACCCTTAACCCTAATCCTTAAACCTTGAAATCTAGAAACCCTAAAGCCTAAAACCTAAAGTATAAACCCTAAAATAACTCTAAACCCTGAACTGTAATCTACTCCTAAACTAACCCTAAACCTTAAAAACCCTAAAGCCTAAACACTAAACCCTAAACCCTAAACCCTAACCTTAACCCTAACCCTAACTCCTAACTCTAAACCTTAACACTAACCCTAACCTTAACCCCAACCCTAACCCTAACCCTAACCCCAAACCTAAAAACTCTCCCTCTCTCCTGAGCACTCTCTTCTCTCTAGTGATTTTTGCATCCCTCTTAATGGTGCATCCCCGTCTAGGGATCTCTGCAATTTTGGCTTCAATTTTGAATGAATTCAAAGGCTTGAATGGCATCTGTCTGATTACGTGATGCTTCATCCTAAATCATGACTATGGTGAGTTTGATTCATATGGATCCACCTCAAATTTTGGATGCTTTGGCTAAGGCATCAGACATTTTTGGGATCGGCAGCCCAAATGCTACAAATTCTACTAAATCATTTAAGGAAGCGCTCTCTAGTAATTCTTCTCACCATGTTGAGTTGGTTAATCTCATTTTGACTTCTTTCATGGTTTGTCAGACATTATGTTATCTGATGTGGATGTTGAATTATTGGTGAAACCATTTGAATTCTCTCTTATTAGAAAATTTGTTATACATCATCTAAATTTGGATAAAATCTGAACCTTTTTTCATCATCTTAAGCATACGGGTGCCTTCTCGATTGGTCTTTTTGACCCTCAACATATTCTGATTCAACTTTCTAATGATCTAGATTATTCACATATTTTTGCTCATCACTCTTTATCTTTAATTGTCAAATGCGCTTACTAAAGTGGTCAGCCCTTTTTAATATTAAGGAGGAATCTCTTATTACCCTTGTAGGGTAATCTCTTCCTAATCTGCCCATTCATTTTGTTACACATGATGTGCTTTTGATTGGAGATGTTTTGGTCCCTTCAACTCAAGTTTATCTCGCCTTCTATGGCTATCTTAGTGGAATTAGACATAACTAAAAAAGTAACCTAAGGAAGTTTGGATTGGCTCTAAAAAATATGGGTATTCATAAAAGGTTGAATTGGAGAATCTTCTAGTTTTTTATTCTAACTATAAAATTCATGGAAAAATTGATTACTTTATTCTCCATCCTAATTTAAAAAAGAGAAATCCTGCCAAATAAAATATTATTCCTAGTCAAGTCGATCGCTACATATGTTCAAAAATCAGCCTTAGATTCTAAGAATGGTACGAAGGCTGCTATTGAGGTTGATTCCTTAAATATCAGGGTCATTTTTGTTGAACCAATTTTGGATCCTACTATTGCTATGGCTTTGGCTAGATGATGATTCTTTCTCCTTTGATTCTATCCTTGCTTCTATGACAACTTTGATCAATGAATATTATGTTTTCAATGAGGATTAAAATGATGTCAACCAGGCTAAAAATATTTCTGATCTGGATTTAACTATGTCTGTGCTTTTAATGGTTCTAAATCATCACTATCTCTCATTTCTAATCTTGATATTCATGTTAATTCTACTTTTCAACTTAATTTGGATTTGGAAGAGGGTGAACTCCTCTATAAACACTTGGAGAAGTCTCTTAAATTGGTGACCAATGTTACTAAATCTTACTCGGATGATGACTCTAGGGGAAAGGAAATGGTTTTCAAACTTATCATGCCAAAAAAGAAAAAAGTGTTAAAAATTAGCCTCACAAATTGTCTGAAAACACTAGATCTGCTATAACCTCTCACTCTTATCTTAATTATCCTTTTCTTTCCCCCTTTTTACTTCATTATGTTCAATTTTCTTATTAGCAATGTTAGAGGGATTGCACTCTATATTCATAATGTATTTGAAATCTTGTTGCATTCATAATATTTCTTTACTCATTATTTTATAACCTATTCATGAAAATTAATCATGTTGCTAGAATGATTAGCTACAACAAATTTTACCCAATGTTAGTAATAAGATTTGGTGTTTTGGAATAATTTCATTGAGGTTTTATTATTGATGATTTTGAACAAGTTGTTAATGCTCAAATCTCTTTTGGTGATTATTGTGTTTTGAGCTCTTTTGTTTATGCTTCTTATTATATATCTCATTGAAACCTCCTTTGGGATAATTTTAGAAATTTTGCTATCTCAGTCAACACACCTTAGTTTGTCAATGGTGATTTCAACACTATTTTATTTTCTTCAAAAACAAAGTGGTGGTTGCTCTCCCAATATTTATTCTATGAAAGAATTTTCCAATATGATCCTTGATTGTAATTTTGTTGTTATTATCTTTAAGGGTTCTTATTACACTTGGGAAAACTTTAGACTTTGGCAAAGGTTGGATTCTTTTTAATAATCATTGGATTACTCAATGGCTTATTACTTATGTTGACCATTTAAGCGAAACCTTGTCTAATCATGCTCCTCTTTTGGTTTCTGTTAAACATAATTCTAATAAATTAGAAAAACTCCTCTCCTTTTAGATTTCTGAACATGTGGATTCAACATATTGATTTCCTTGATGTTGTAGCTAAGAATTTGAAAGCCCCTTTACATCATGATAATTTGATTATGGAGATGAATAGACTTTGGTTTAAACATAAAAGACTTAAACAAAATTTGGGTTGGTGGAACAAGCATTGTTTCAAAAACCTTTTTACTAATATTAAAGACATGAAAATTTTGGTTTATGATCTCGAAGTCTCTGTTATGTCTAATCCTTCGATGCTTACAGAATTGACTAAAGTGAAAGATAAACTTGTCAATTTTTAAAATATGGAAGAGACTTACTCGTGCCAAAAGCTGGTAAAGATATTACAAATGGTGATAAGAATACTAGGTATTTCCATTCTTTGGTTAAGAAAAAGAGAGCTTTGAATAATATTCAAAAAATTTAAAATAACTACAAATATTGGATTATGGATAAAAATTAGATTAAGATTCGATTATTAATTATTTTATAAATATGCTTTAACAAGAATTTCTCTTATGAAGCTATTTCCAAATCACACTTGATTCTTTCCATTATTAATAATGATGATAATGATTTGCTTACCATTATGCCTAATGAAGATGAATTTTTTAAAGTTCTAAATAGCATGAACATTGATTCTATTGCTAGTCGACGATTCACTACTCAATTTTTTCGAAATGTTGGTTTATCATTAAAATGATTTGATTGAGGATGTGATTGATTTTTTAATGGTAATCTTTTCTAGATATTTTTCTATTACTTTTATTATTCTCATACCAAAAAAAATAACCTAGATTATTGGGATGATTTTAGACCTATTAGTCTTTGCACCTTCTTCAATAATCGATTTTAAAATCCTTACCAAGCTTAGTCCTTTACTTAATAAAATTATCTCCCTCAACCTAACTAGTTTTGTTAGAGGTAAATCTATTTCTGACAATATTTTACTTGCTAAAGAACTAATTCATGATCTGTATGCTAAGACTAGAGGGGGCAACATTCTTTTTAATTTATCCCCTTTAAGGACCTTATAACCCTTTTTTTGTGGCAATAAAATTCCCCCTATATAGGGTTTCCCAAAAATAACCCTAAATCCTAAACCTTAAACCCTAAACCCTATAACTAACCCTAATATTTAAACCCTAAACCCTAAACCTACAACCTTAAACCCTAATCCCTAAACCCTAAACCCTAAACCCTAAGCTATCCCTAAACCTACAACCCTAAACCCTAAAAACTAAAAATCCTTAGCCCTAAACCCTAAACCCTAAACCCTAAACTCTAAACCCGAAACCCTAAACACTAAAAATCCAAACCAAAATAAATAAAACCGAAAAATAAAATAAATAAAAAACCTAAACCTAAATAAAATATAAAAATAAAATAAAATAAAAACCTAAACTAAAACTAAAACCTAAACCTAAAAATAAAATCAAATAAACTAGAATAAAATAAATAATAACCTAAACTAAACTAAAGAAATAAAATAAACCTTAGAATAAAACCTAAAAAATGAACTAAATGTAAAATATAAATAAAATAAACCTAAAAAATAAAATAAATAAAACTAAATAAAACCTAAAAAACATAAAATTAAAATAAAATAAAAGCGTTAACCCTAAAGAAAAAAAACCTAAAATAAATAAAATAAAATAAACCTAAATCTAAACTAAAATAAACTAAACTAAAATAAATAAAACTTAAGCCTAAACCTAAAAAAAACTAAACCTAAACCTGAGCCTAAACTAAGTAAATTAAAATAAATAAAAAATAAACCTAATCCTAAAATAAAAAATAAAATCTAAAAATAAACCTAAAATAAAAACCTAAACTCTAAAGATAAAAAAATAAAATAAAAACCTAAACATAAACCTAAAATATAATGTAAAATCTAAACCTAAAAAATAAAATAAAAAAAAATCTCAACTAAAAAATAAACCTAAACCTAAACCTAAACTTAAAAAAAATAAACTAAAATAATAATCCTAAACTAAAATAAATAAACCTATAATAAATAAATTAAACTAATTAAAAATAAAAAATAAATATATATAAAACTTAAAAATAAAAGAAACTAAAATAAAAAAAAAATAAACTAAATAAATTTAATAACCCTAAACCTATCGGTTTACTTAATTTTTTTTAAAAAACCTAAACCCTAAGCTAACCCTAAACCCTAAACCTTAAAGTAAAATAAAAATAACTTAAACCTACATGTTTACTTAATTTAAAAGTAAATTTAAACTAAAACTTGAACCTTAAATCAAAAATCTATACCTTAAACCCTAAACTAAAACCCTAGGCCTAAACCCTAAAACTCCTGTCTAAACCCTAAACCCAAAACCCAAAACTATAAACCATAAAAACCTAAACCTAAACTAAATAAAACCTAAATATAAAATAAATAAATAAACCCTAAACCTAAATAAAATAAAAAATAAAATAAAATAAAAACCTAAACTAAAATGTAAACTTAAAAAAATAATTAAACTAAAATAAAATAATTAATAACCTAAACTAAACTAAAAAAACAAAATAAACCTAAGAATAAAAAACCTAAGGAAAATAAAAACTGAATGTAAAATAAAAATAAAATATACATAAAAATAAAGTAAAAAAACTAAATAAAAAAAGAAAACCTAAAAATAAATAAAAATAAACATTAAAACTAAAGAAAAAAACCTAAACCAAAAATAAAATGAAATAAGCAAAATAAAATAAACCTAAACTAAACTAAAATAAACTAAATAAAATAAAACTAAAGCTAAACCTAAAATAAACCAAACCTAAACCTAAACCTAAACCTAAACTAAATAAAATAAAATAAACCAAAAATTAACTTAATCCTAAACTAAAAAATTAAATCTAAAAATAATCTTAAAATAAAAACGTAAAATATAAACATAAAAAATAAAATAAAATCCTTATCCTAAACCAAAAAATAAAAAATAAAATCTAAACCTAAAAAATAAAATTAAATAAATCTCAACTAAAAAATAAACCTAAACCCAAACATAAACCTTAAAAAAATGAACTAAAATAAAAGGCCTAAATTAAAATAAATAGACCTAAAATTAATAAATTATACTAAATAAAAATAAAAAATAAACATAAATAAAATTAAAATTCAATAAACTAAAATAAAAAATAAATAAATAACCCTAAACTTACTAGTTTACTTAGTTTTTGAAAAAAAACAAACTAACCCTAAACTCCAAACCCTAAACCTTAAAAGTAAAAAAACTTAAACCTAGAGGTTTACTTAATTTAAAAAATAAACCTTAAAACTTGAACCCTAAATCAAAACCTACACTAAACCATACACCTAAACTACAATAAAATAAAAACCCTAACCTAAACCCTAAACCCTAAAATCAAAAAAACCCTAAAAACATAAACATAAATTAAATAAAACATAAAATAAAATAAAAAACCTAAACCAAAATAAAATAAAATAAAACCTAAACTAAACTTAAACCTAAACTTAAAATAAAATCAAATAAACTAAAATAAATTAATAACCTAAACTAAACTAAAAATAAAATAAATAGAATAAAAAAACAAGAAAATAAAACTAAATGTAAAATAAAATAAAATAAACCTAAAAAATAAAATAAAACTAAATAAAACTTAAACCTAAAAAAACTTTAAAACTTAAACCCTAAAGAAAAAAAAACTAAACCTAAAATAAAATAAAATAAATAAAATAAAATAAACTGAACTAAATAAACTAAAATAAATAAACTAAATAAAGTAAACCTAAAATAAACTTAAAATAAACCTAATCCTAAACCTAAACAAAATAAAATAAATAAACTAAAATGAACCTAATCCTAAACTAAAAAATTAAACTCTAAAAATAAACCTAAAATCTAAACATAAAAAAATAAAATAAAAAATATAAAACCTAAATATAAAAATAAAACCTAAACCTAAAAATAAAATAAAATAAATCTCAACTAAAAATAAACCTAAACCTAAACCTAAATCTAAAAAAATAAACTAAAATAAAAACCTAAACTAAAATTCATAAACCTAAAATAAATAAATTAAACTAAATAAAAATAAAAAACAAACTTAAATAAAAATAATAAATTATATAAAGTAAAATAAATAAAAAATAAACTAAATAAACTAAATAACCCTAAACCTATCGGTTTACTTAATTTAAAAAAAAAACTTAAACCCTAAGCTAACCCTAAACCTTAAAAGTAAACTAAAACTTAAACCTAGGTTTACATTTTTTTAAATCTAAACTAAAACCAACCTTAAATCAAAACTTATACCCTAAACCTATGCCAGATCCTAAAAAAATATAATAATAAAGAAATAATAAAATAAATGACTAACCCTAAACCCCTAATCTTACAAATAAAAATCCCTAAATCTAAACCCTAAAACCTAAATTGAAAACCCTAAACCTACTTAAAAAATTTAAACCCTAAAGCTAAAATTAAACCAAACCCAGTCCTAAACCCTAACCTAACCCTAAACCCCCCAAACCTACACAAACCCTAAACCTAAACCTTAAACTAAACCCCCAAACCCCTAAACCCCACAAACCCTAAACCTAAACCCTAACCTAAAATAAAACTAAAACCTACTAAATAAAACTTTAAAATAAAATAAACTAAAATACCTATGGAACTGTGATAGAGGTTACTATCATGGTGATGGACGAGGGAGAGATCAGGGATATGATGGTGGATCCCACTGCTCAAGAGGCGATGTGGTTCTGATGGGAAATGGAGAAACTGAAGAATGGCCAATCTGATTTGCTGCTTACGGAACTGTATCTTTATAATAGAAATGATTCTAGTTATCTAGGGTTTTCGATTTGCTTTATGCATGCTCATTTTTGATTTATGTCATGGCTTGTGTCTTAGAGAACTTTGTGTGTTACTTAGTTGATGAAATCAAAAAGAAGAAATGTTGAATCTGAATTTGTTCTTAGTTAAAAAAAAGTAAAAACCCTAAACCCTAATCTAAAACCTGAACCCTAAAACTAAAACCTGAAACCTAAACCCTAAACCATAAACTTTAAACCCTAAAAATAATAAAAGGAAAAATCCTAACCCCAAGCTAAACCTTAAACCTAAATGCTAAACCCCAAACCCTTCCCTAAACCTTCCAAACCCTAAACCCTAAACCTCAAACCCTAAACCCTAAAGCAAACCCTAAACCCTAAACCCTAAACCACCTAAACCCTAAACCATAAACCCTAAAACCACTTTAAAAAACCCTACCCCAAACCCTAAACTCAAACCTAAACTACTAAATAAACCTAATAATAAAATAAACAAAAAAACTTAAAACTAAAAATAATAAAATAAACTAAAAACCTAAACTAAAGCCTAAACCTAAACCTAAAAATAAAATAAAATATAATAAATACCAAAACTAAAATAAAATAAAATAAATAAAAACCTAAACTAAACTAAAATATAATAAACCTTGTATAAAACCTAAATAAAATACAAACTAAACATAAAATAAAATAAAATAAATAAAAAAATAATAATAAATAAATAAAAATAAAAATAAAAAAAGAAAACTAAACTCAAATAAAAAATAATAAAATAAATAAACCTAAACTAATATAAATTAAACCTAAGAAATAAACTAAATAAAATAAAATAAAATAAACTAAAAAACTAAACAGTAAACCTAAAATAAACCTAAAATAAAACCTATAACCTAAACATAAAAAAATAAAATATAAACCTAAACATAAACCTAAAAATAAAATATAACCTAAATTAGATTAAATAAAACTCAACAAAATTAACTAAACCTAAACCTAAAAGATAAAAAAAAAACACTAAACTAGAAATAAATAAACCAAAAATAAATAAAATAAATTAAATATAAAAAATAAACTTAATTAAAAATAAAAACTAAAATAAATTAAAATAAATGAAAAATAAACTAAATAAACATTAACCAACCAGTTTACTTAATTAAAAAAAAAACCTAAACCCTAAATCTTAAACCCTAAACCCTAAACCGTAGACATACAATGTTAAACCTACAAACCTAAACCCTAAACTCTAAACCCTAAAAACCACTAAACTCTACACCCTAAACCTTAAATCCTGATCACAAACCTTAAATCCTAAACCTTAAACCCTAAACCCTAACCCCAAAACCCAAACCTAAAGCATAAAACCCTAAAAAGCTAAAACTTAAAACCTAAAGCGTGATTGAGCTAATTTTTTATGAGGTGACTTAAAGAGGTCGTGAAGAGGTTGCAAATATGAAGTTGGTCACCACATGTTGGTCTTATTGCACTTATTGTTGTTATGGCTCCTCCAAGTAGCACTGGTTTGGATCCTTCACAGACTTCTTTCATCCAGGTTTTATTGAAATTATCTTCTCAATTGAGATGATTAAAAAAGATGATAAGGTGGGATCCTTAGAGACTGCTCTCCTCGCTAAGCTAGGGACTAGGCGATTCTCTTATGGCCTTCCTTATCGTCTGGTATGATGATGATCGGTGTTCAATCGAGGTGCTTGACCTCACTAAAGATGATCACATCGAGAAGTTTTTCAAGCCCTTTTAATGATCACTTCTCTCTCACTAGCCCTCTCTTATCCCACCCTTGCTACAACATCCCATATGTTCATCAACGTCTGCAAGAAGGTCCTAACCATCATGATTTTCACTGATTACATATAACCTCAGATTGAGATGGTTTAGGAGTATTTGAAGGATCCTAGTAAATTTGATGTGGTTGCGGTGCATGATGCTTCTACTACTCCTACTACTCTTGTCTATTTGTAGTGGAAGAAGAAGGAAGAACTTCAGTAAATGATGATGATATGGGTTTCAGCTTGTTTGACAAAGCTTTGTTGGCCTTCTATAAAATCAATTTTTATTTTCTCTAGGAGTTAAATAATTTTGTGAAATACTATTTTTTGTCAATTTTAAATTGCATTTTATTTTATCTTATTTTATTAGTCATTAAATGATAATGTCTTTTTTTTTTGGTAATTTCTTATTTATTATGGAATCATTTGAGTTAAAAAAAACTCTAAACCCCAAACCCTAAACCCTAAACTTTAAACCTAAACCTTAAACCCTAAACCCTAAACCTAAACCTAAAGTAACTAAATATAATAAAAAATAAACTTAAATTGTAAAAGCTAATAAACCCAAACCTAAACCTAAACTTAAGAATGGGCATAACCTTGATGATAAGGAACATCATTGTCAACTAGGCTCAGTTTATATTTGGCGGTGGAGGTAAAGCGAGGAGGCGGCTTATCACGTGGGTGGGGGGATCAGGAGGTCTTGGAGGTGGTGATCAGAGCAGTGGTGGTTATGGAGTTCTGAGGAGCGATGGAGGTTATAGGCATGATGGTGGCGAAGGGAGAGATCGGGGATATGATGGTGGATCCTGCTACTCGAGAGGTCGAGATGGTTTTGATGGGAATTGGAGAAACTGAAGAATGGCTGATCTAATTTTTCTTTTTTATAATGACAAAGTAGAGATAGTTCTAGTTATCTTGAGTTTTGATTTCTATGTGTGCTCATTTTTATTTATGTCATTGCTATCTTAGAAAACTTGTGTTACTTGGTTGATCAAATAAAAGAAGAAATGTTGAATCTAATGTGTTCTTATTAAAAGAACAAAAACCCTAAACTAAAATAAACCTAAATTAAACTATAAACCCCAAACCCTAGAAATCAAAAAAAAATTAAAATTAAAAATTAAAATAAAATTAAACACTAAACAAAACCTAAACCCCTAAACCCTAAACCTAAATGTAAATTTGCATCTAACTCTAAATTCTAAACCCTAAATCCTAAATAAGTTTAAACCAAACCCCAAACCCAAACTGTAAATCAAAACCAAAACCTAAAACAGAACCCTAAACCTAAAAATTAAACCCAAAGTAAACACTAAACCTAAACCCAAGCATAATTAATTAAATCATGGGTAGATCTTTAGTTAATAACCCAAAGAGTTTAATGAAATTAAGTTAGTACATGTGTGGGAAACCATAAGAGTGATTAATTAATCCCTTTAATTTAATTAACTATTAATCATGAGCCAATTGAATTTGGCCCCTTTTATTTCTGTTTAGGGTTTACCATTTAGGGTTTGGTTTAGGTTTAAGGGTTTAGTTTAGGGGTGTGGTTTTAGGTTTAGGGTTTAGGTTTTTAGGGTTTAGAATTTTGGGGTTTAGGTTTAGTGAGTTTAGATTTATGGTTTAAGTTGGATTTGTTTTTTAGGGCTTGTGGTTTTGGATTTTGGGGTTTTAGGTTTAATGTTTAGGTTGTTTTGGGTTTATGTTAGTTTAGGGTTTAGGTTTGCTGTAATAGGATTTTAGTTTTAGGTTTTTAGGTTTTAGGTTTAATTCAATTTAGGGTTTAGAGTTTAAGGTTTAAGGTTTTCTTAATAGAGAATAAATTAAGAATCAAAATTTCTTTTTTTTTTATTTCATCAACCAAGTAGCAGACCAAGTTTTCTAAGATACAAGTGATGACATAGTTAAAAAATGAGTGTGCATAAAGTAAATCAAAAACCCTAGATAACTAGAACCGTCTCTAAAAGACACGCTTCTAAGCGATTGGATCGCTTCTATTCCATAACCACTTACCTCTCGAGTGATCTACCATCATATTTTTGATCTATCCTCCACCACCATAATGGATGTAACCTCTGCCTCTTTCTCTCACCTCAGAACCACCACGATATCTACCAAGACCTCGATCCACCAGCACCTCCAGCAATTAGGGTTTAGGGTTTTGATTAGTTGGTGGCTGGTTCAAAGGTTAGTTTAGGGTTTAGGGTTTTAGTTTTGGGTTTGGATAGCTTACTTATTTAGGGTTATAGTTTTTAGGTTTAGGTTTTTTAGTTTTATAGGTTTTGGGTTTAATGTTAAGGTTTAATGTTTATGGTTTAGGGTTTAGGGTTTGTTTTGTTAGGTTATTTATGGTTTATGGTTTAGGTTTAAGGTTTAGTTTAGGTTAGTTGGGTTTCTGTGGTTTTTTACTAGGTTTTTTTAATTTTTAAAATGTTTTCTAAATTAAGTAAATGAGTAGGTTTAGGTTTATTTTATTTATTTAGTTCATTTTTATTTATTTTAGTTTATTTTACTTTTATTTTATTTAGTTCATTTTTATTTATTTTAGTTTTTTTATATTTATATTAGTTTAAGTTTTTTAGTTTATGTTTTAGTTTATTTTAGTTTGGTATTTTATATTATTTTAGGTTTAGATTTATTTTTTTAGGTTTAATTTTTTATTTAGTTTATTTAGGTTTTATTAGTTTTTTATGTTTAGTTTATAGTTTAGGTTTAATTTTAGGTTTAGTCAGTTATTTTATTTAGGGTCAAGGGTTAGTAGGTTTAGGTTTAGGTTTTAGAGGGTTTTAGTTTGAGAGTTTAGTTTAGGGTTTATAGGAGATTAGGTTTAGGTTTATGTTAGAATGGTGGTTAGTTTATTAGAATTTAGAGATGATTTAGGTGTTTTAGGTTTTTAGGTTTGGTAGGGTTAGGGTTTAGGTTTTAGGTTTAGGGTTTATTGTTTAGGGTTTTAGGCTTTAGGGTTCAGGGTTTAGGGTTTAGGGCTTAGTGTTTAAGGTTTATCATATTTGAGTTTAGGGTTTAGGGTTTAAGTTTTAAGTTTAGGGTTTATGTTCTAGTTTAGGGTTTAGGGTTTAAGCTTATTTTTTAAGAGAGAAAAAAATCATATTCAATATTTCTTCTTTTCGATTTAACCAACCAAGTAGCACACCAAGTTTTCTAAGACATAAGTGAAGATATAGATAAAATATGAGCATGCATATAATAAATCAAAAACCCATATATAACTAGAATTATCTCTACTATAAAGACACAGTTCCACAAGAAGCATATCAGATTGGCCGATCATCAATTTCTCTAGTTCCCATCAGAACCACCACCACCTCTCGAGTAGGGGGATCTGCCATCATATACCCGATTTATCCCTCTACGATCAACACTCCTCCTGCCCCCATAACCACCACTGCTCTTACCACCATGTCCATATCCACTAGCACCTCCAGATCCCCCACCACCACTACGAAAATTGTCGCCTCCACCTTCACCTCCACCGCTAGATCAAGATTGAGCTTAGTTGATGCTGATGTTCCTACCGTTAAGGTTCTTCTTATTATTAGGTTTTAGGTTTTTTAGGTTTAGGTTTATTAAATTTTAGGGTTTAGGATTATTTTTAAATTTATTTAATTTTTTTAGGTTTAGGTTTAGGGTTTAAACTTTTGTGTTGGGTTTAGGGTTTAAGGTTTGGGGTTTATTTGTTTAGGTTTTTAGGTTTAGGTTTAGGGTTTTGTGGTTTGTTCATAGGTTTAGGGTTTTATTTGGGTTAGTTTTAAGGTTTAGTTAAGGGTTAGTGGGTTGGGTTGGTTAGGGGTGGGTAGGGTTTTGGGGTGGGTAGGTGGGTTTAGATTTTAGTGTGGGTGGGTAGGGAGGGTTAGTTAGTTTAGGGTCAGTTTAGGTTTAGTTTTGGGGTTTGTGGTTTATAGGTTTAGGATTTGAGGTGGTAGGTGAATTTAGGGTTGATTTAGGGTTTATTTATTATTATTATATATTAAAACCAAAGAGGTTTTTTAGTTTATTAAGTTTATTTTATTTATTTTAGTTTATTTTATTTTATATATAGGTGAAATTTATTTTATTTAGTGTAGTTTATTCTTGGTCTATTTATTTTAATTTAGATTTTTTATTTAGTTTATTTTTTAGGTTTAGGTTTATTTTATAGTTTAGTTTTATTTTTATTTTATTTCTTAGGTTTAGGATCTATTTTTTATATTTAGGTTTAAATTTACATTTGTTTTTTAAAGTTGAGGTTTTTCATTTTTATTTTAGGTTTATTTTTTTTTTTTACTTTAGGTTTAGGTTTATTTTTAGTTTATTATTTTTTTAATTTAGGTTTAGGTTTAGGTTTAATTCATTTTAGGGTTATTTATTTATTTTTTTAGGTTTATTTTATTTTTATTTAAGTTAATATTTTTTTAGTTTAGGTTTAAGATTTTATTAATTTGTATGTTTTATTTAAGGTTTATTTTATTTTTGTGTGTTTATTTAATTTTTATTTTATGTTATTTTAAGTTTATTTTTTTTTATTGGTTTTATTTTATTTTATTTTTTTTTTGTTTAGTTTAGATTTATTTATTTTATTATAATTTTGTTTTATTTATTATTTATTTTGCTTTTAAGTTTAGATTTAGGTTTTAGTTTAAGTTATTATTTTATTTTATTTTTTTATTTTATTATTCTATTTTGGATTAGGTTTTTAGGTTTTTAGGGTTTAGGTTTAGGGTTTATGGTTTAGGGTTTTAGGGTTTAGCATTTAGGGTTTAGGGTTTAGGGTTTAGGGTTTAGGTTTTAAGTTTAGTAGTTTAGTTTGAGGGTTTTGGTCTTTTTTTAAAAAAGAGAAACAAATTGATTCAACATTCTTTTCTTGCATTGACCAAGTAACACAAGTTTTCTAGACACAAGCAAAACATAGATAAAAATGAGCATACATAGAGCATACCAAAACCTTAGATAACTAGAATGTCTCTACAAGGATTCAATAAGCAATAGATCGGATCCATCATTCTTTAGTTTCTCAAGTTCCCATCAATGCCACCCCAACCTTTTGATTTGCGGGATACCATCATATCACCGATCTCACCCTCCGCCACCACCACGGCTATAATCTTCGTCGCTCCTCCTGCCTCTATAACCACTAGTAGTCTGCCACCACCTCTAGATCCCCCACCACCACTTGGATAACCGTCGCCTATGCCTTCACCTCCACTGCCAGATCTAGACTGAGCTTGGTTGACGGTGATGTTCTACTCCCCATTCTTAGGGTTTAGGTTGATTAGGTTTATTAGGTTTTAAGGTTTAGGTTTCTTTTAAATTTATTTAGTTACATTTAGGTTTAGGTGGGTATTAGTATGATTTAGTTTATGATTTTTTTAGGTTGATTTAGGGTAGGGTTTAGGTTTTAAGTTTAAGGTTTGGGGTTAGTGGGAGGGTTTAGGGTTTGGGTTTAGGTTTAGGTTTAGGTGTTTATTTAGTTATTTGTGGTAGGGAGTTTTAATTTAGGTATGGTTTGGGTAGGTTTTAGAGTGGTTTTGGGTTTAGGGTGGGTTCAGTGGCTTGTTAGGGTTAGTTTAATGTTTGGTTTTAGGTTTATGATTTGGTTTGGATAGTAGGTTTAGTTTAAGTTTATTTGGGAGAAGATTTATTTTAGGGCTTTTTTATTTTAAGGTTTAGATTTAGTTTAGGGTTTTTATTTAAAAAGTAATGCAAGAATTTTATTTATTTAGTTTTATTTTATTTATTTTATTTACTTTATTTTATTTAGGATCATTTTAGTTTTATTTATTTAGTTTATGTATTTATTTATTTTATTTTGTCTTTTATTTATTTAGTTTAAGTTTTTTATTTATTTTATTTTATTTTATTTTAGTTTAGGTTTATTTTATTTTAGTTTATTTAGTTTTAGTTTTATTTTAGTTTAGTTTATTTTATTATTATTTTATTTATAGTTTTTATTATTTTATAGTTTATTTATTTATTTATTTATTTATTTAGTTTTATTTATTTTAGTATTTTATTTATTTAGGTTTATTTTATTATTTCTTTCTTTATTTAGTTTTATTTTTCCTTTATTATTATTTATTATTATTTATTTTAGGTTTAGGTTTAGTTTAGGTTTTAGTTTAGGTTTATTTTATTTTATTATTTAGTTTAGGTTTAGTTTAGGTTTAGGGTTTAGTTAAGTTTTTCAAAACAAAGTTTAGGGTTTAGGAGTTTAGGTTGGGTAGAAGTTGGGTTTGGTTTTGAGTTTGGGGAGTTTAGGGGGAGGGTCATTAGTTTAGGGGTAAGGTGGAGTGGTTTTTAGGGTTTAGAGTTTAGGGTTTAGGGTTTAGGAGTGGTGTGGGTTTAGGTTCAGGTTTGGGGTGGTTTAGGGTTTAGAATGGGTCCATTTTATTTATTTATTTATTTTTTAAAATTAAAACCAAGTAGGTTTAGGTTTCTTTAGTTTATTTTTATTTTTTAGTTTTATATTTTATTTAGTGAAATTTATTTTATTTATTTTTATTTATTTTTTCATTTATTTTAGTTTAGATTTTAGTTTATTTTTAGGTTTAGGTTTATTTTATATTTATTTTATTTTATTTCTTAGGTTTAGGATCTATTTTTTTATTTTAGGTTTAGTTTATGTTATATTTTTTTTTTAGGTTGAGGTTTTCATTTTATTTTAGGTTTATTATTTGTTGTTTATTTTAGGTTTATTTATTTTAGTTTATAGGTTTAGGTTTAGGTTTTATATTTAGGTTTAGGTTTTATTTATTTTAGTTTAGTTTAGGTTTATTTTATTTTTATTTTAGGTTAATATTTTTTAGTTTAGGGTTTAGGTTTAAGTTTTATTTATTTTTTTGTTATATTTTAGGTTTTTTTTTAGGTTTAGGTATTTATTTAGTTTTTCTTTTATTGTATTTTAAGTTTATTTTATTTTTATTTTAGGTATAGTTTTTATTTTATTTAGGTTTTTTTATTTTATTTAGTTTAGTTTTATTTTATTTTATTTTACTTATGATTTTATTTTATTTATTTTATTTTTAAGTTTAGTTTTAGTTTTATTTATTTTATTTTATTATTATTTATATTTTCTTATTTATTTTATTTATAGTTTTTATTTTGTTTTGGTTTAGGTTTTTAGCTTTTAGGGTTTAGGTTTAAGGTTTATGGTTAATTTAGGGTTTAGGGTTTCAAGGGTTTAGTTTAGGTTTAGGTTTTATGTTTAGGGTTCAGGTTTTAGTTCAGGTTTAGGGTTTTTGGTCTTTTTTTTTAAAAAAAAAGAAAACAAATTTAGATTCAACATTCTTCTTTTTGATTTCATTAACCAAGTAACACACCAAGTTTTCTACGGCACAAGTGAAAAGATAGATAAAAAATGAGCATGAATAAAGCATACCAAAAACCTTAGATAACTAGAACCGTCTCTACTATAAAGACACAGTTCAATAAGCAATAGATCGGATCCATCGCTCTTCAATTTCTCAAGTTCCCATCAGTACCACCCTGGCCTCTCGATTTGTGAGATCTACCATCATATCCCCGATCTTGGCCTCCGCCATGACCACAGCTATAATCTCCGTTGCTCCTCCTGCCTCCATAACCACCACTAGTCTGACCACCACCTCCAGATCCCCCACCACCACTAGGATAAACGCCTTCACCTCCTCCACTACTGCATCTAGATGAGCTTAACGATGTTCCTATGGTTCTCATTCTGGGTTTAGAGTAATAGGTTTATTAGTTTGGGTTTAGGTTTCTTTTTAATTTATTTAGTTTCTTTAGGTTTAGGTTTGTTTAGTTTAGGTTTTAGGTTTAGGGTTTAGGTTTAGGTTTTATGATTTAGGTTTTATTAGGTTTAGGTTTAGGGTTTGTTTGTTTGGTGTTTAGGGCTTAGGATTTAGGGTTTAGGGTTTTTTGGGTTTGGGATTTAGGGTTTTAGGTTTAGGATTTAGTGTTAGGTTATTTAGGTTTAGAGTTTGTTTTAGGTTAGCTTATGGTTTAGGGGTTATGGCTTAGGGTTTAGGTTTATTTCATGTTTATAGTTTTAGGGTTTAGGGTTTAATTTTTTGAGTTGTTTAGGTTTTTTTTTTTGGAAACCCCGTATAGGGGGAATTTTATTGCCACAAAAAAGGTGTTACAAGGTCCTTAAAGGGGATAAACTACAAAACTACTGTTCAAAGAGCTACAATCAGCCTAGGAAGTAAATCCCTTATCTAAGTACATTCAGAAGCAAAAGAAAAGAGTAAAGCAAGCAAAATATACAATGTGATTAACAAAAGTAAGCAAATGAAGGATGAGGGCCAATGTTCTGCAGGAAGTGAGAATGCCTGACACTATGGAGCAACCCGCAAGAGAAAAGAGAAAAGCACATGCAAGATTGTACAAGAAGAAGTTAGAGCAAAGTAGTACAGAAAATGATAAGTGAGAGCAGAATCGAAAATGGTAATAATAAAGTAGTGGATAGAGGAGGCTCACCACACCAAGTTGGGGAAGATGCAAATATGAGCATCCAAACTTCAGCAGAAGGGTTACATCACAAGAGCTACTACCAAATCAAAATGGAGTGAAAGCATCACAACCATCATAGCCAACAAACCTGTATAGCAACCATTTGATGAAAATCTTTTAAAAATACCCAAGAATAGGTAAAGCTACAATAAGTGGAAAGAGCAAAGAGCAAAGTGGGTGGGATCCCATGCCAAATATATGTCATCATATTAGCTCCATGGCATCATAATCCCAACTCAAATGAAAGAGAGCATCATCTGACATCCATACTGGATATCAGATCTAAAGGATAATAAACAATAAATTTTGAAATCTGCTGCAAACCATACAGGCAAAGACAAGAGCAAGGAATTAACCCCATTCCAATCCTATAAGACATTAATAAATATACATTCTTGGTAAATAGTCCAGTAAGTAGCTCAGGGTTATTTCCCATCAAAAGATAAGAAGAATGTAAGCAACCTCCTTGTTTCAGAAAATTGAGAACAATAATTATAAAGGGAAACAGCATACCCCAAGCCCAAATTACCATAGGAAATGAAGTACAATAGTAGATAAGAAGAAATATGTAAAGGGCTTCCCCACCAGACAAATCCAAGAAGAGACAATCGAGATAACACCACGTAAATAGTTTCCTTATGATCAAACTCACAACCGCACCAATAATCTTGAGAGTAATAGCTAGCAAGGTGGCCATAAATCCACCCAATGAGATTAAACAATGCAAAGATTAAAATCAAGAGAGGCAAAAGTATAGTCACAATGATTCACAAATGTAGCATAAGCTAGAGGGAAAAAATAAAAGATATGAAGTCAATCAGGTCAAAACAAAGAAAACCCAAAAGCCAATAATCAAATAGAAACAACCAACAACCACAAAACAACCTAAGATAAGGAAACAAAGATACCCAAGCCCAAATGACCACAGGAAATGGGAGGACAACAGATAAGAAGAAGGTAAAGGGATATGATAACAAAAAATCCAAAAGCCCATAACTTAATGAAAACAACCGTGAACCATAAAGACATCCTGCTTGATAAAGGACCCAAAATTCCAAAGGCCATCAGTGTAAGCAATAATGCAATTATTACCCCCACCAAATTTAAGCTAATTTATATCAAAATCAATCTGTAAAATTGGATATACAACCAAAGTAGTAGGAGGCTGAACATAAGATTCAATGATCCATAATAGCCAACCACCAAGATAGAATAGAACAGCAAGTTGGCCAACAACCAACCCCATCAAAATGGAAGATGCTTTCCAAATAGAGAGGGAAAAGGCCTGGCCAAGGCAAGCTAAGTAGAAAATGCAGCAGCAAGTGAAATCAGCTGCAAGCCCAACAAAAAATCCCTTCTAGAAATGAGAAAATAGGCTTGCAGCTAAACCCACAACCACGAGGTTGGCAAATTGAGAAGCCATGAAGAAAACCTGATTCTGCAAGGAGATAAGAATAAACAGAAAAGCACATTCCTGGAAGAAAGGGGAAAATAAATTAGCCAAAGCAATCAAAATAACAAGACACAACAAGAAAGACAACCCTACTAGTAACAAAGGAATCAAAGATCCATAAGCCAACAAACAAGATAATATAGAATAACAAGTTGCCAAAGAACCACCTAATACAAATAGACAATGCCTTAGAAAAAACCCAGAAAGAACCAACAAAAAAACCCTGACAGAAATCAAACTAAAAAACCATTAAGAAAGTCCAAACCTGCAAGAAGATAAGGACACTCTCCTGGCAGGTTGGAAGAAAGAGGTTACCCAAAGCAATCAGCAAAGCAACTCTAAAGGCACCTCTGCTGTATAAGAAGGACAACCCTAAATAGCTTGTTGATTAGTGGAGTCTAGGATCCAGATCAGCCAACAACCAAGATGATAATTAATAGCAAATTGGCCAAAAAAAACCCCCAATGTAAATATACAAAACAAAAGTAAAGTCCCACAAGGATAGGGAAAGGATTAGGCCAAAGCTAGATGAAATGAGATGATCAGTAGCAGCCCAAAAGCTAATAAAAGAGACAAGCAACAAAGCAAAAGCCAGCAACCATTTTATAACCTCAAAAAGGTCCATTGATCAAGACAATCAAACCCCAAGCATAAGCTAAAATCCAATTATGCGGTTGGTATGCACAATTTTAACAGCTAAAGGGGAGAAGACAACAGATTAGGTGATCCAGCAGCAAGTAAGCATCAAGACAAGATAAAATAGGCAACAAACAACCAAAACCACAAGGTTAGCCTACAATAGATATATTAATTACAACAAAGTGGATTCCCATACAGGATGGGGAGGGGATTAGTAATTACCAGAAACCAACCCTAAGAGCACGATGACAAAAGGCCCAAAATCAAACAACCAAACATTAAAACATCAGAATAAATATTGCATCCTACATAAGAAACACTAGGAAGTAACATTGATACAACATAGGTTACTAAGTGGTTCCAAGAAGTTTCATGTTTTAGGGTTTAGGGTTTACATTTTAGGGTTTAGGGTTTATGTTTTAGGGTTTAGGGTTTTAGGGCTGTAGGTTTAGGGTTTAAGGTTAGAGTTTAGGGTTTAAGGTTTAGGATTTAGGGTTTAGGCTTTTAGGGTTTAAGGTTTAGAGTTTAGTGTTTAAGGTTTTTTTATTTAAAAAAAATTAGTAATGTAGTATGTTTATGTTTATTTAGTTTATTTTTATTTATTTTAGTTTATTTTGTTATTTATTTTTATTTAGGATTATTTTTATTTTTATTTAGTTTGGTTTATTTATATTATGTTTATTCATTTTAGTTTATGTTTTTTTTGTTTTAATTTATTTTTTAGGTTTAGGTTTTTTTGTAGTTTATTTTAAATTTTATTTTATCTTTTATGTTTAGGTTTAATTTTTTATTTTTTAGGTTGTTATTTTCGATTTTTTTAGGTTTTATTTCTTAGTTTAGGCTTAGGTTTATTTTTAGTTTATGTTATTTTATTTATTTTAGGTTTAAGTTCAAGTTTAGTTTATTTTAGGTTTAGGTTTAGGTTTTATTTATTTTAATTTATTTTTTAGTAGGTCAGTTTATTTTATTTTATTTTAGGTCTAAGTTTTTTTTTTTTTAGTTTGGGGTTTAGTGTTATTATTTATTTATTTTTGTTTTATTTTAGGTTAAGGTTTTATTTTATTTTATTTTATTTTATCACAGGTTTATTTTATTTTATTTTATGTTTATTTTTTATTTTATTTAGGTTTTTTTATTTTTGGTTATGTTTATTTTAGTTTAGGTTTTTCTTTCTTTATTTTAGTTTATTTTATTTTTATATTTTATTTTATTTTTAGATTTAGGTTTAGGTTTAGGTTTAGTTTAGGTTTTCATTTTATTTATTATATTTTCCATTTTAGGTTTGGTAGGGTTTAGGGTGGGTAGTGTCATGGATCAGGGTTGTGGGTGGTTAGGGCTCAGTTTTAGGTCAGGGTTTAGTTTTAATAGGGTGGTAGGGTCAGCTGTTTTTTAAACAAAGTAGGTAGAGTTTTTAGTTTTAGGGAGGGTTTAGGTTTAGGCTTTAGGTGGGGTTTAGGTTTAGGGTTTAGGGTTGTTTGTTTAGGGTTTAGCATTTATGGTTTAGTTAGGGTTTTTTTAATATTTTTAATTTTAATTTTAATTTTAAATTAAAAAATGGTAAGTTTAGGTTTATTTAGTTTATTTTTATTTATTTTAGTTTTAGTATCATTTTTATTTAGGTTTTTTTATTTTATTTTATTTAGTTTATTTGTTTTACACTTTATCTTAGTTTTTTTTTAGGTTTAGCTTTTGGTTTAGGTTTATTTTTTTAGTTTAGTTTTATTTTTATTTTATTTTTTAGGTTTAGGTTTTAGATTTTTATTTTAGGTTCTTTTTTAGATTTTATTTTTTAGTTTAGGTTTAGGTTTATTTTAGTTTATTATATTTTATTTAGTTTATGTTTTGTTTTAGTTTATTTTAGGTTTAGGTTTAGGTTTTATTTATTTTAGTTTAGGTTTAGGTTTATTATAATTTTCTTTTAGGTTTAGGTTTTCCTTAGTTTAGGATTTAGATTTTATTTTTTATTTATTTTTAAGTTTTATTTTTACATTTATTTTGTTAGGTTTAGGTTTTTATTTTATTTTATCTTAAGTTTATTTTATTTTATTTTAGGTTTAGTTTTATTTTATCTAGGTTTTATTTTTTTAGTTTAGTTTAGGTTTTTATTTATTTAATTTTAGTTTAGTTTTTATTTTTTTTTTTATTCTATTTAAGTTTAGGTTTAGGTTTTAGTTTATGTTTTTGTTTTATTTTATTTTATTTTGGTTTAGGTTTTTATTTATTTATTTTCTTTTTAGGTTTTATTTAGTTTAGGTTTAGGTTTTCACTTTATATGGTTTAGAGTTTAAGGTTTAGGGTTTAGGGTTTAGGGTTTAGGAATTAGGGTTTTTAGGGTTTAAGGTTTAGGGTTTAAGTTTTAGGTTTAGGGCTCATGTTTTAGTGTAGGGTTTAGGGTTTTTGATTATTCTTTAACTAAGAACAAATTTAGATTCAACATTTCTTCTTTTCGAATTCATCAACCAAGTAACACACCAAGTTTTCTTACACACGAGCAATGACATGGATAGAAAATGAGCACGCATAGAGTAAATCAAAAAGCCTAGATAACTAGAACTGCTATACAAGAAGAATTTCATAAGTGTAGATCAATTAGCAATTTTCCAGTTTCTCTAGTTCCCATTAAAACCACCCTAGACTCTCGAGTAGCGCAATCCACAATCATATCCCCAATCTCTCACTCTGCCACCACCACGGTTGTAACCTCCGCCTCCATAACTACCACTGCTCTGACAACCACCTCCATATCCACCAGCACCAGATCCCCCACTACCACTACTATAACCGCCGCCTCCGCCTTCACCTCCATCGTTAGATCTAGACTGAGCCTGGTTGACGGTGATGTTCCTACCATCAAGGTTCTGCCCATTCTTAGGTTTTTTTTAGAAAAAAAATTAAAAGTGGGAGAATTTTATTGCCAAAATGAAAGAGATCATATGTCCTTATAGGGATAAATTACTAAACTACTGCTCAAAGAGCTATAATTAGCCTCTGAGGTAAATCCCTATGTATTATAAGAAAAGCAAAGAATAAAAAAGACAAAAAATTAATAAAGAAATAGCACAAAATTCCAAGAAGGGCAGCCAAAGCCATCAATATCTCCAAATCTTCTGAGAGATGCACAAACCACCTACATCCCCAAAACTTGCCACAAACTTGCAAAGAACTTAAGATAGAGATAAGCATCTAAAAATAAGGACAAGCTAAGTACACAAAAGGAACAAAATGATAAAAATCTTAGATAAGGCTTAGGCTCAACCACATTCATCTCAAGGGAAAATAGGATATGTGAGCATCCAAACTTTAGAAGAAGGGTTACAATCACATATGCTACTACCAAGCAGAAGGATAATAGGGGAAACATCCCAACCATCATAACCAACATACCTCGATAAAACCAAATAACCAACTACAAGAGCTAGCCAAGTTCCATATATATCATCATGATTAAATAGAAACTAACCAAAGAAAACATCCAAACCAAACCAGTAAAGAAACCAACCAAACAAGGCAAAAACCAAAAAATAGCCACCATCAAAGCCACCCAAAATAAACAAAGACCAAAGGTAAAGAACCTAAAATTCTGCAGATCCACCAACCAGCAGCATAACTGCAGCCAGCCATCAAGGCCACCCAGCCAACCATAGTAGTAGAATTAGTAGAAATAACAACAAAGCAAAGAACAACCAAAACCACATACAGGTTCATCCCATAGTAGAAAAAAACAACAAGCACATGGGCCATCCAGCCGACATGCAAACACTACAAAAACTTCAAAAAACCACTAGAAAAGGGGAATTAAAACTAGATGGCAGGTAACAGCTCCAGAGAGAGTAAATCAGCCCAGGAAGGAACAAAGCCAATGGCCAGGCTCAACCAATAATCATAATGCCAGATAGCCAAAACTAAAAGAAGAAGGCTGGAAAATACCAACCATCAAGCAACCATTAAACCCTCATGAAAAAAGAAATTGGCTAGGGAAAATAGCAAACAAGCAAGCTTGCCAATCACTAGCCATCTAAAACCAACAAAACAGAGAGCCACCAAAACTAGAGGGCAACCAAGGCTCATCAAGATCAACCAAAATAATTATGACCTCAAAGGGGTACCATTCTTTTCAAGTTTAGGTTTAGGTTTTAGGGTTTAGGTTTAATTTTAATTTATTTAGTTACAAGCTTAGTTGGGGGTTTGATTAAGGGTTTAGGATTTAGGGTTTAGGATTTAGGGTTAGGGTTTAGGGTTTAATGTTTAGGTTTAGGGTTTAGGGTTTTGGGTTTTAGGGTTTAGGGTTTAGGGTTTTAGGTGTGAGTTTAGGTTGCAGTTTAGGCTTTGTGGTTTATGGTTTAGAATGAGGGTTTAAGGATTTTTTTTTAAAAAAAATTAACTAAATTGGTAGGTTTAGGTTTATTTAGTTTATTTTTTATTTATTTCAATTTATTTTATTTTATTTTATTTTATTTATATTTAGGTTTATTTTTATTTAACTTAGTTTATTTAATTTAGGTTACTTTTTAGGTTTAGGTTTAAGTTTAGGTTTAGTTTTTAGTTGAGTTTTATTTTTATTTTATTTTTTTTATGCATTTATTTTTATTTTAGGTTTAGGTTTATATTTTTTATTTATTTTTAGGTTTAAGTTTTAGGTTTTATTTTAGGTTTATTTTTAGGTTTTATTTCTAGTTTAGGTTTAGGTTTATTTTTAGTTCATTTTATTTTATTTAGTTTAGGTTTAGGTTTAGGTTTATTTATTTTACTTTAATTTTTTAGGTTTTTAGTTTAGGGTTTAGGTTTTATTTTGAGGTTTATTTTTATGTATAGGTTTTTTATTTTATTTTAGTTTTTTTTACATTATTTTTTTTATTTTAGGTTTTTTATTCTTAGGTTTATTTTATTTTTAGTTTTATTTAGGTTTTATTTATCATATTTTATTATTAATTTATTTTATTTCAATTTTAGGTTTAGGTTCTAGTTTAGGTTTTATTTTATTTTTTAATTATAGTGTTTTTTATTTATTTTATTTATTTTAGGTTTTTTTAGTTTGGTTTTTAGGATTTTATGGTTTAGGGTTTAGGGTTTAGGGTTTAGGTTTAGGTTTTAGGTTTAGGGTTGTAGGTTTTAGGGTTTATGGTTTAGGGTAGGGTTAGGGTTTAGGGTTTTGGGTAGGGTTAGGGTTTAGGGTTTAGGGTTTAGGTTTTAGGGTTTATTGTTTACAATTGTAGGTTGTAGGTTTAAGGTTGTTTAGGGTCGTTTAGTTTAGGGGGGTTTTGGTTTTTTTAACAGAGAATAAATTTAGATTCAAAATTTCTTCTTTTTGATTTCATCAACCAAGTAACACACCAAGTTTTCTAAGACACAATTGATGACATAGATAAAAAATAAGCCTGCATAGAGCAAATCAAAATCCTAGATAACTAGAACCATCTTGACTATAAAGACATAGTTCCATATGTAGACGGTTCACCATCTTCAATTTTCTAGTTCCCATTGAACCACCCCACCTCGGGATCCACCATCATATCCTCGATCTCTCCCTCCGCCACCACCATGGCTGTAACCTCTATCACTCCTCCCGCCTCCATAACCACCACTACTCCAACCACCACCTCCATATCCACCACCACCTCCTGATCCTCCACCACCACTATGATAATCACCGCCTCTACCTTCGCCTCCACTGCCATACCTAGACAGAGCCTGTGGTGATGTTCCTACCATCAAGGTTCTACCCATTCTTAGGGTTTTGGTTTAGGTTTAGGTTTATTAAGTTTTAGGGTTTAGATTTATTTTTTAATTTATTTAGTTACTTTAGGTTTAGGTTTAGGGAATGGGATTAGGGTTTTAAGTTTAGGGTTAGGATTTAGAGTTTAGGGTTTAGGGTTTAGATTTTATGGTTTAGATTTTAGGCTTTAGGGTTTAGGGTTAGTTTAGGGTTTAAGGTTTAGGGTTTTATGGTTTAGAGTTTAAGGTTTAGGCTTTAGGGTTTAGGGTTTAGGGTTTTAGGGTTTTAGGGTTTTAGGTTTAGGGTTGTTTAGGGTTTAGGTTTAGGATTTAGAGTTTAGAGTTTTTTTTAGGAAAGTTAGAATTTTATTACCATAAAAGGAAAACATACAATATCCTTAAAAGGGGTAAAGTTCTAAAATTCTACTACTTTCAGAGCTACAAGAAACCTACAGAGCTAAACCCCATTTAAGTATATTAGAAAAAGAAAAGAAAATAAAAGACCAAATACATCACCTAAAAAGCATAAGAGAAAAAGGCATAGAAGACTAAAACAAGTCCTAAGAATAGTAAAAGGATGAGTCAAGAGCTCATGATTCCTTTGAGAAAGCAAGATAAGTAGTTCCACAATGGCACTTGGGTTGACTGAGCAATGACCATTCCCTCTAAAGTTCCAACATATAAAAGAAATTTGCAAAACACTACAATGACAAAAGTCTTAGCTAAAAAAGATAAAGATAATGAGAAGAAAAGGAGAGAGCTATGAAAGAGAAAGCTCAACCTTAGTTAGGATCATCTCAAGGGGCAATAATACATATGCACATCCAAACTTCATAATGAAGGGTTACAATCATATGTAATGCTACCAAACAGAGAGAAGAGGTGAGTAACATCAAAGCGCTCTTAGCCAGAATACTTGATACAAGCAAACATCCAAGGCTAGGAGTCCATAGAGTTCCAGATCCAGCACCATTAAATAGAGAGAAACGAGGCAGTAACTTGCTAGTTGCCAAACTACAAAACAAAAACCACAACAGACTAATCACAATAACCCAAAGAGAGCCTAGAAGAAAGTTAGAACACCAACAACAACCATTAACCAAATACTCATCCAAGCTCCAAACTAGGGAAAATCAGAACCAACCATCTGCAAGCACCAGACCAATGCTAATTAATAGAGAAATAACAAACAAAACCAAGATAGGAGCCCTCAAGCCAAAGTCCCAGCAACAACCACTCACCAAGCTAAACAAGGTGAGCAACAACAAATAACTAAACTACTCAGAAATGAAACCATCAGCTGAAGGAAACATAAGTCGTACTTAGTGCAAATCATTAGAAGACAAAACAACCACACAAAAGGGTGCCAAAGGCAACCACCAACCACCAGAAACCAAAAAGTCCAATCCAAAAGAATCAACAAAGGTTCGGTCAGCATAGTAAAAGGCACTAGAAAATTGTCAAGTTCAGGTTTTAGTTTATGGTTTAGAGTTTAAGGTTTTTTTTAACAGAGTAAATTCAGATTCAAATTTCTTCTCTTTGATTTCCTCAACCAAGTAACACACTAAGTTCTCTAAGACACAAGTGGCTGTTGGCTTAATGAGCCTTATGTTCAATCCGATCAATTTTGATGATGATAAATGAATGCTTGGATGTTCTAATGTATGTTTTATGTGCTTCAGATATATTAATTGCTAATTACATATCCAATACATATCATAATATATTTGAGGAAATTGCAAGAATAGAAGAATGAATGATAGATTAAAATGGATAATGTGAAGCTCAAGATACAATATTTTAGGTTATATGAATTTATAACTATCTTAGAAATTCATATGAGTTCATTAGCATGAATCAATTTTCTCACAACTTAACATATTATATTTATTTATTTTAAATAATGATAATGAGGTTAATTTATATAAATCTTTATCTAATTAACATTGAATTATATGTTTCATACATAGCATTTGAATTGTCAAAATAATAAATGATAATAAATTATGACTATTAAGTGTAATTAGTTTATATACTTAATATAATTAAATATTTTAATTTGATTTTAAGGTTATATAATAACTAACATATGTATGATTATATATAAATTATATCATAATGTTTAAATGTCATATTTCAAAATTAACAAAAATATGTGAAATTTTGTATTTTAGCCAAAGACATTTTGTAATCAAGGAATTTATATCTGATTTCATCTCCAATGGATTCCTTGGAATATTTTCCTTTAAGAAAAGAGTAACCTAATAGCATCTAGTCTTGCTACAGGTGCAAAAGATTTTTCAAAATCTATACCTTCAACTTATGTGCATCCTTGTGTAACTAACCTAGCTTCATTTATAATAATACAACCTAAATCATCTATCTTATTCCTGAAGACCCATTTTGTTCCAATGTTTTGATCTTGATCTTGGGACTAATTCTCAAACATCATTTCTTACAGATTGATTCAACTCCTCTTCCATAGAAATAATCCAAAAATTATATTTTAATGCTTCTTCTAAATTTTAGGTTCAACCTCGAATAAAATGTTGAATGATCTACAACCTCTCTATGTTTTATGGTCATAACTCCTTTTGAAGGATCTCCTATAATTAGTTCCTTTGGATGATTTTTTATTATATTTCCATTCTTTAGGTGATGAATCATCCACATTATCTTCTAAAGATATTTTCTTAAAATTATCAATCTCTTCATCAATCACTTCATTTCTAATGGGATCAATTAAATTTTCATCAAAAATAACATGTATTGATTCTTCTACAATCATTTTTCTCTTATTGAAAACTCTATAAGCTCTACTAGAAAGAGAGTAACCTAAGAAAAATGCCATCATCTGATTTACAATCAAACTTACCTAAATGCTCTTTTCCATTATTCAAAATAAAGCATTTACATCCAAATACATGAAAGTGTTCAATCTTAGTTTTCTTTCCAATAAAACAATTCATAGGGTGTCTTTTTCAAAATTGGTCTAAAATAGATCCTATTCATCACATAACATGTAGTGTTTACTGCTTCTGCCCAAAAATATTTTGGCAATTTATACTCATCAAGCATAGATCTACTTAATTCATTTAATATTCTATTTTTTCTCTCTACTACTCCATTTTGTTGGGGAGTTCTAGTGCAAAAAAATTATGTCTAATCCCATGTTCATCCAATAATCCTCAAATAATTTATTTTCAAATTTTCCACCATGATCAGTTTGAACCCTAATAATCAAAAAGCCTTGTTCTCTTTGAATATATTTAGAAAACTTTCTATACTCACCAAAAACATCATCCTTGTAAGTTACAAACAAACCCAAGTATATCTAGAGAAATCATCAACAATCACAAAACCATAATTTTTTCCACCTAAGCTAGTGGTGCTAATTGGATCAAATAAATCCATGTGCAACAATTCTAGAGGTCTAGAAGTAGAAACAATATTTTTACTTTTAAATGAGCTTCTAGAATGCTTACCATGAATACATGCATCACAAACATGGTTTGAATGAAAATTTAATTTAGGCAATCCAACTACTAAATCAAGTTTAGCAATTTTATTGAGTATGTGCATGTTAATATGACATAGTCACCTATTCCACAACCATATATCATCATGAGTGCTTTTAAAACAAAGTAAATTTAAATTCACATCATGAAAGCTATCTAAATCAATGACATATATATTTTTATGTCTTTTTCCTACTAATAAAACATTTTCATTATTTTTATAATACAATATGATGCATGAAATACTACATTCAAACCTTTATCACATAATTGACTAATAGAAATTAAATTATGTTTTAATCTTTCTACTAGAAAAACTTTATCTAAAGTGATAGAATTCTTACATAGAACAAATGATGATCTTTTCCTTTCCATTATCTCCATATGTAATAAATCCTCCATCACTTGATTTTAAAGTTATTAATTTATCTTTATCTCCTGTCATATGTCTTGAACATCCAATGTCCAAGTACCACATGCCTTCTTTGATTTTTCTTTGAAGGCATTCCTATAAAAAAAATCACATGTTAACTTTTGGAACCCAAACCTATTTAGGTTCACTTTCTAAATTTGAAGCAAGATATCTAGCATGTGTGGTTTGTGTAGTGCTTGTACCTTTTGGTACCCATACATAAGATGATTGCTTAGTGTTTTGTAATTTACGTGCATAACAATCAAATGAAATATGCCCTTTTCTATCACAATGGTTGCACCAAACCTTAGTGTTTGCATATTGCTTAGCACGATAATTATAAGGTATATGATTGGGATATGTGTATGATGCAAATAATTTTTTTTGTTTTTACTTGATGAAAACATTATAATGAACTTGTGATTTCAAACATAATTCTAATCTTGCTTTTAACAAGATATTCTCTCTTTCAAGTTTACATACAAGGAACAATTTAATAAAGAATTTTTTTTACTTTTAAATTATTACATTTATTTTTTAAATCATAAAATGCATATCTAAATTTTTATGTTCTTTTTCTAAAGTTTTGTATTTTCTTTTTAACTTTTTATATTCAATAACTAAATAATTAAAAGCATCATCTAATTCATCATAAGATATATAATTAAATACCTCTTGAGAATTTGAGCCAGAATTTTGTATTTTAGCCAAAGTCACAATAGTTGCTCTAAACCTTTAATTTGATAAGTTCCTTCAATCATTTTTTGTGAAAAACTCTTGTGATAGTTTGAAGGATTTATTTCAACTTGTTGAAATTTTTATCTTCCTACAAATTTCTTTTGGTTTTTTGAAATATTTCTTCATTAGTCATATTTGAAAGATCATTTAATCTTAGATCTATTTTAGAAGTATTTTTTAAGCATTTCAAATTATTTTATTGTGCTAAAATTATTTTCATATTTGAGAGATCTCTCTTTTTAATTAAAAGCTTACTAGTTTACTTAAATTTACCATATACTAATTTTATTTAAGTATTTTGTGGTTAGTTCATTAATTAAAAGCTTTATTTTGGTTAAAATAAAATAAATTATTGTCCAAATTTTATAGTATATGCTAGATCTATTATAAATAAAGTTTTTTTATAAAAAAGAAAAATTTATAAAAATTTAAATTATTTTATATGTCACTTATCATTTTATTTCAACTAAAATCCTTTATTTTAAAAATTTTATCTTGCTAAAATTTAGTAATGCTTGTTGTTTTCATTTTTTAATAATTAAGAAAAAGGAAGTTTAGTAGAAAGTTAATCTTTCTTGTACTATTATATATATACTAGTCATAGTTTCTCTTAAATTTAAAATTATTCCTTGCTAAAATTTAAATTATTGTGCAATAGACTATTGTGAATTTATTTTGAAATCAACTTTATTTTGATCTACCAATTGTAATAACACAAACATCTTAGTAAGATCACTTTATGATATTTATTTAATATTTTTTATCAAAATTAAGTGAGCAATCTATCTTGACAAATTAGTAAGTTGTAAAGTGATCATTTATAAGTTGTGAGATCACTTTTTGAATTGGATTGCTTGGTATATTTGTGAGAGATATATTTTATCAAAATTTATTAATTTGTATTTTTCTTTTCGTGCTGTAAAATTTATATTGGGGTTCTACTCGCCCCTTTGTAGGAGAGTACATATATTTTTCTAGGGGTTGTACTCACCTTATAGGAGAGTACTATTTATAAGCTATGTTGCATTTAGTATTTTTCTAGCCAGGGGTGGCTAATCATGGACGTAGGTTGATTTTGGGGTTTGGTCAAACCATGTAAAAATTGTGTGCCTATTATCTTTCTTTACTTTACTGTACTTTTATTTTTGCTGCATTAAGAATTGTATCTTGTCATTATAAAATCAAAAATTAATTTTCTCCTAAAACTTAAAATTTAATATTTAACTTTTAAAATTTTAAATATCTTCCAATTCACCACCCCCCCTCTTTTGGGTGCTATAGTGACTCATAGTGGCGACATAGATAAAAAATGAGCATGCATAGAGCAAATCAAAAACCTTAGATAACAAGAACTATTTATACTATAAAGAGATAGTACCATAAGCAGTAGATTAGATCGGTCGTTCTTCAGTTTCAATAGTTCCCATCAACCATGCTCTCTCGAGTAGGCTTCACCATCATATCCCCATCTCTCTCCTCCTCCATCACCACATGTAACCTCTCACTCCTCTCTCTCCATAACCACCAATGCTTGGATGACCAACTCCATATCCACCAACACTTATAGATCCCCCACCACTAAAGTAACAATCCCCCACCATCAAAGAAATAATTTAAACTGAGCATGGTTGATGGTGATGTTCCTACCATCAAGGTTCTGCCCATTCTTAGGGTTTACATTTAAGTTTAGGTTTATTAGGTTTTAGGGTTTAGGTTTGTTTTTTAATTTATTTAATTACTTTAGGTTTAGGTTTATAGTTTGGAGTTTAGGGTTTAGGGTTTAGGGTTAGGGTTTAGGGTAGGTTAGGTTTAGGGTTTAGGTTTCACAGTTTAGTCTTTAAGGTTTAGCATTTTAGGGTTTATTCTTTTAGGGTTTAGGGTTTAGGGTTTAGAGTTTAGCATTTAGGTTAAGTGTTTATAATTTAGGATTTAAGGTTTTAAAAAACTATTAAGTAAACTGGTAGGTTTAGGTTTATTTAGTATATTTAGTTTATTTTTTATTTATTTTAGTTTACTTTATTTTATTTTTATTTATGTTTATCATTTATTTTTATTTAGTTTAGTTTTTTTTTTATTTTTGGTTTTTTATTTTAGTTTTATTTTAGGTTTAGGTTTATGTTTATTTTACTTTAGTTTTATTTTTATTTTATTTTTTAGGTTTAGGTTTTATTTTTCATTTTTAGGTTTAGGTTTAGGATTTTATTTTATTTCTTTAGGTTTAAGTTTTAGGATTTAATTTCAGGTTTATTTTTTGGTTTTATTTTTTGGTTTAAGAACAGGTTTATTTTTAGTTTATTTTGGTTTTTTTAATTTAGGTTTAAGTTTAAGTTTAGTTTATTTTAGGTTTAGGTTTAAGTTTTATTTATTTTAGTTTAGTTTATTTTAGTTTAGGTTTAGGTTTATTTTATTTTATTTATTTATTTTATTTTAAGTTTAGGTTTTGTTAGTTTTTTGGGTTTTAATTTTTAATTTTAAGTTTTAGGTATTTTTAGGTTTTATTTATTATTTTTATTTTATAAGTTTTATTTTAAGTTTATTTTATTTTTTAGTTTACTTGGTTTTTATTTATTTATTATTTTATTTTAGGTTTAGGTTTAGTTTATTATTTTATTATCAGGTTTAGGTTTTATTTATTTTATTTTTAGGTTTATTTAGTTTAGCCCAGCTCTTTTGTGGCCTGTGGAGCCTGGGTTTTATGGTTTAGGGTTTTAGTTTAGGGTTTGTCAGGGTTTATGGATTAGTGTCAGGATTTAGTGTGTTTTTATTTATGGTTTTATGGTTTAGGTGTGGCTCAGGTCAGGGTTAGGTGGGATCAGTGTTAGCAGTGGTTTGGATCACGATCACTCAGGATCTTTAGAGGTTGGGTTAGAGGGCCTGTGGGTTTTAAGTGTTTAGCTTAAAGTTTAAGGTTTGGTTTAGGATTTTTAGGGTTTTAGTTTAGGGTTTAGGGTTTAGGGTTTTAGTTTAGTTTATGAAAGTTTTAGGGTTTAGGGTTAGTTTAAGATTTAGTGGTCGGTTTAGGGGTTAGGTTTATGGTTTTAAATTAAGTAAACCGACAAGTTTTGGTTTATTTAGGTTATTTTATATTTTTATTTAGGTTTGTTTTTTAATTTTATTTAGTTTAGTTTATTTATTTCATGTTTATTTATTTTAGTTTAGGTTTTATTTTAGTTTAAGTTTAGGTTTATTTTATTTCGATTATTTTATTTTTATTCTACGTTTAGGTTTTTTTTAGTTTAGGGATTATTTTTCATTTATTATTTACTTTTAGGTTTTATTTCTAGGTTTATTTTTTAGGTTTAGGTTTTTATTTTATTTTATTTTTGGTTTATTTGGTTTTTTTATGTTTAGTTTTTATTTTATTTAGTTTTTTTTAGGTTTATTTTATTTTTAAGTTTAGTTTAAATTTTATTTTATTTTACTTTTATTAGTTTATTTTTCTATTTTTAGGTTTAGGTTTAGGTTTTAGTTTAGGTTATTATTTTATTTAATTTTTTATTTTATTTAGGGTTATGTTTTTTAATAAATTTTATTTTTAGGTTTTATTTAATTTAGGTTTAGGTTTTTTGGTTTTTAGGTTTTTAGGGTTTAGTGTTTAGGGTTTAGGGTTTAAGATTTAGGTTTTAGGGTTTAGGGTTTTAGGGTTTAGGGTTTAGCATTTAGTGTTTAGGCTTTAGGATTTATGGTTTATGATTTATGATTTAGGGTTTAGGGTTAGCTTAGTGTTTAGGGTTTTTTTAATTAAGTAAAGCAATAGGTTCAGGTTTATTTAGTTTATTTTTTATTGATTTTACTTTATTTTATTTTTCATTTTTATTTAGTTTAGATTAGTTATTTTTGCTTTATTTATTTCAATTTATGTTTTTTATTTTAGTTTATTTTTTATATTTAGGTTTATCTTTATGTTTATTTTTTTAGTTGAGTTTTATTTTTATTTTATTTTTAAGGTTTAGGTTTTATTTTTTACTTTTAGCTTTAGGTTTTTATTTTATTTTTTTAGGTTTAGGTTTTAGGTTTTCATTTTAGGTTTATTTTTAGGTTTATTTATTAGTTTATACTTTATTTATTTTTTGTTTATTTTAGATTTAGGTTTAGGTTTAGGTTTTATTTTTTTTAGTTTAGTTTATTTTAGATTAGGTTTAGGTTTATTTTATGTTGTTTATTTCATTTTTATTTTTGGTTTAGGTTTTTTTTTAGTTTAGGGTTTAGGATTTATTTTTTATTTATTTTTTAGCTTTTATTTTTTAGGTTTAGGATTTTCTATAATTTTTAGTTTATTTTGTTTTAGGTTTATTTTACGTTTATTATATTTTTTTTATATGTTTAGTTTTTATTTTATTCAGGTTTTTTATTCTTAGGTTTATTTTAGGTTTAATTTATTTATTTTAGGTTTAAGTTTTTTTTGGGTTAAGGTTTTATTTTTTATTTATTTTTAGGTTTTATTTCATGGTTTATTTTTTAGCTTTAGGTTTTTATTTATGTTTTATTTTATTTTATTTTAGGTTTTATTTTATTTTTATTTTACATTTAGGTTTTATTATATTTAGGTTTTTTTTTATTTTTAGGTTTATTTTATTTTTTAATTTAGTTTTGGTTTTTATTTATTTTATTTTAAGTTAGTTTTTATTTTTTATTTAATTTTATGTTTAGGTTTAGGTTTAGGTTTAGGTTTTAGTTTAGGTTTTATTTTATTTTATTTTTTTATTTAGGTTTAGGTTTTCTTTATTTATTTTAATTTTAGGTTTTATTTAGTTTAGGTTTGAGTTTTTAGGTTTTTATGGTTTAGGGTATAGAGTTTAGGATTTAGGGTTTAGGGTTTAGGGCTTGGGTTTTTTTTTTGTTTTTTTTAGGGAAACCCCATGTAGGGGTATTTTATTGCCACAAAAAGAGGGTTACAAGGTCCTTAAAGGATAAACTCAGAATTTAGAGGATCTTAGTAGTAAATCCCTATCTAAGTACATCCAGAGCGAAAGAAAGCATAAAATAATCAAAAGATACAAGATGATTAACATAATAAGCTAAAGTAAGAAGCCAATACTCTGGAGGATGTGCATGATAATTGAGCAGAAAGGAGAGAGAAACACAAGGTATAATAGGAGGAGTAAGTTTAGGGCTTGGGTTTAGGGTTGTAGGTTTTAGGGTTTAAGGTTTATGATTTATGTTTTTAGGTTTAGGGTTTAGGGTTTTAGGGTTTACGATTTAGGGTTTAGGGTTTAGGGTTTAGAGTATAGGGTTTTGGGGTTTATGGTTTAGGGTTTAGGATTGTAAGTTTAGGGCTTAGAGTTTAGGGTTGTAGGTTTGAGGGTTTAAGGTTTATGATTTAGGGTTTTTGGTTTAGGGTTTAGAGTTTTAGTGTTTATGATTTAGCATTTAGGGTTTAGGGTTTAGAGTATAGGGTTTTAAAGTTTAGGGTTTAGTGTTTAGGGTTTAGGGTTTAGGGTTTAAGGTTAGTATTAGGGTTTGAGTTTTTTTATTTTTTTATTTTTTTATTTTTTATTTTTTTTACTTTTTAAATTAAGTAAACTAGAAGGCTTATGTTTATTTACTTTATTTTTTTATTTATTTTAGTTTAGTTTATTTTATTTGTATTTTTATTCAGATTAATTTAGGTTTTTAATTTTCATTTATTTTTTCGGTTTATGTTTATTTTTTAGTTTAATTTTATTTTTATTTTATTTTTTACCTTTAATTTTTATTTTTTATTTTGAGGTTTAGGTTTTTGTTTTTATTTTATTTTTTTATGTTTAGGTTTTACAATTTTATTTTATGTTTATTTTTATTTTATTTTATTTTATTTAGTTTAGGTTTGGGTTAAAGTTTAGTTTATATTAGGTTTATATTTAGGTTTTATTTATTTTAGTTTATGTTTAGGTTTAATTTATTTTTATTTTAAGTAGAGGTTTTTTTTTAGTTTAGGGTTTAGGATTTAATTTTTATTTACTTTTAGGTTTTATTTTTTTTTTTTTTATTAGGTTTTAAGTTTTTATTTAGTTTTTATTTTTATTTTATTTTAGTTTTATTTTATTTTATTTTAGGTTAGTTTTTTATTTTATTTAGTTTTCTTATTTTTTTTAAGCTTAGTTTAGGTTTTTATTGATTTTATTATAGTTTAATTTTTACTTTTTATTTTATTTTTTTAGGTTCAGGTTTAGGTTTAGGTTTTAGTTTAAGTTTTTATTTTATTTTCTTTATTTATTATATTTTTATTTAATTTTATTTATTTATTTTATTTTTAGGTTTAATTTTGTTTAGGTTTAAGTTTTTAGCTTTCTAGGAATTATAATTTAAGGTTTAGGGTTAGTTTAGGGTTTTGAGTTTTGGGTTTAGGGTTTAGGGTTTTTTTTATATTTTGGGTTTAGAGTTTAGGCTTAAGGCTTAGGGTTAGGGTTTAAGTTTCAAGGTTTAAGGTTTAGGGTTTAGGGTTTAATGTTAAGGGTTTTAGGATTTACGGTTTAGGGTTTAAGGTTTAGGGGTTTTAGGGTTTAGCGTTTATGTTTTATGTTTAGGGTTTAGGTTTTAGTTTAGAGTTTTATGTTTTTGGTTTTTTTACAGAGAATAAATTCAAATTTGACATTTCTTCTTTTTTATTTCATTAAATAAGTAACACACCAAGTTTTCTAAGACACAAGCAAAGAGAGATAAAAAATGAGCACTCATAAAGAAAATCAAATATCATAGATAACTAGAACCATGGCTATTATAAACATACAGTTCCATAAGTAGTAGATCGAATCATCTATTCTTCAGTTTCTCTAGTTCCCATCCGAACCACCCGACCTCTTGAGTAGCGGGATCCATCATCATATCCCTGATCTCCTGCTTCCATAACCACCATGGTTGTAACCTTCATCGCTCCTCCCGCCTCCATAACCACCACTGCTCTGACCACCACCTCCAGATCCTCCACCCCCACTGCGATAATGGTCGCATCCGCCTTCGCCACCACTGCTAAATCTAGACTGAGCCTGGTTGACGGTGATGTTCCTGCCATCAAGGTTCTGCCCATTCTTAGGATTTAGGTTTAGGTTTTGGTTTATTTGGTTTTAGGGTTTAGGTTTAATTTTTAATTTATTTAGTTACTTTTGGTTTAGGTTTAGGGTTTGAGGTTTAAGGTTTAGGGTGTAGGGTTAGGGTTTAAGGTTTAGGGTTTAGGGTTTAGGGTTTATGCTTTAGGGATAAGGGTTTAGGGATTTAGGGTTTATTTTATATGGGTTTAGGGTTTAGGATTAGTGTTTAGGGTTTTGGGTTTAGGCTTTTTTAGGATTTAGGGCTTAGAGTTTAGGGTTGTTGGTTTAGGGTTTAGGGTTTAGGGATTAGGATTTATGATTTAGGGTTTAGGGTTTAGGGTTTAGGGCTTAGGGTTTACGATTTTAGGCTTTAGGGTTTAGGTTTAGGGTTTAAGGTTAGAGTTTTTTTTTAATTTTTTATTTAGGGTTTGGGGTTGTAGGTTTAGGGTTTAGTGTTTAGGGTTAGTTTTAGGGTTTAGGGTTTATGGTTTTTTTAAAAAAATTAAGCAAACCAAAATATTTAGGTTTATTTAGTTTATCTAGTTTATTTTTTATTTGTTTTTGTTTAATTTATTTAATTTAGGTTTATTTATTTTAGTTTACATTTTTTATTTTAGATTTTTTAGGTTTTGGTTTAGGTTTAGATTTTAGTTTATTTCTTAGTTTAGCTTTATTTTAATTTTAATTTTTAAGTTCTAGTTTTATTTTATTTTTAGGTTTAGGTTTACATTTTTGTTTTATTTTTTTAGTTTTAGGTTTTAGGTTTTTATTTTAGGTTCATTTTTTATGTTTTATTTTTTAGTTTAGGTTTAGGTTTATTTTTAGTTTTTTTCTATTTTTTTTATTTTAGGGTTTAGGTTTAGTTTAATTTAGGTTTATGTTTAGGTTTTATTTATTTTTGTTTTGTTTATTTTAGTTTAGGTTTAAGATTATTTTATTTTGTTTATTTAAGGTTTAGGAATTTTTTTAAGTTGTGGTTTAGGTTTTATTTTTTATCTATTTTTAGTTATATTTTTAGGTTTATTTTTTAGGCTTAGGTTTTTATTTAGTTTTTATTTTATTTTATTTTAGGTTTAATTTTTTATTTTATGTTTAGTTTTATTTTATTTATGTTTTTTTTATTTTTAAGTTTATTTTATTTTTTAATTCAGCTTAGGATTTTATTTATTTTAGTTTAGTTTAGTTTTATTTTTATTTTATTTTATTTTAATGTTTAGGTTTAGATTTAGTTTTGGTTTTAGTTTAGGCTTTTTTTATTTTCAGGTTTAGGTTTTGGTTAATATTTGTTTTTTTTTTATTTTCAAGTTTTATTTTTTATTTTTTATTAGGTTTAAGTTTTTATTTAGTCCTTATTTTTATTTTATTTTTATTTTAGGTTTAGTTTTTATTTTATTTAGTATTCTTATTTTTTTAGTTTAGTTTAGGTTTTTATTCATTTTATTTAAGTTTAATTTTTATGTTTTATTTTATTTTATTTAGGTTCAGGTTTATATTTCGGTTTTAGTTTAAGTTTTTATTTTATTTTATTTAATTATTATATTTTTTTAGGTTTTTTATTTATTTTATTTTTAGGTTTTGTTTTATTTAGGTTTAAGTTTTTAGCTTTCTAAGAATTACAATTTAGGGTTTTAGGTTTGGGGTTTACGGTTTAGGGTTTAGAGTTTAGGTATTTTTTTTGGGTTTTGGGTTTAGTGTTTAGGGTTTAGGGTTACGGGTTTAGTGTTTATGGTTTAAGGTTAAGGGTTTTAGGGTTTACTTAGGGTTAATGGTTTAAGGGTCTTAGGGTTTAGCATTTAAGTTTTATGTTTAGGGTTTAGGTTTTAGTTTAGGTTTTGTGTTTTGGTTTTTTTACACAGAACAAATCTAGATTCAACATTTCTTCTTTTTGATTTCATTAAATAAGTAACAGACAAAGTTTTCTAACACACAAGCAAAGAAAGATAAAAAATGAGCACTCATACTGAAAATCAAATATCATAGATAACTAGAACCGTCTCTATTATAAAGATATAGTTCCATAAGTACTAGATTGAATCAGTCATTGTTCAGTTTCTAGTTCCCATCAGAACCACCCTGACCTCTCGAGCAGAGGGATCCATCATCATATCCCCAATCTCCCGCCTCCATAACCACCACGGTTGTAACCTTCGTCGCTCCTCTCGCTTCCATAACCACCACTGCTCTGACCACCATCTTTATATCCACTAGCACATCCATATCTCCCACCACCACTACGATAATGGTTGCATTCGCCTTGGTCACCACTGCCAAATCTACACTGAGCCTGGTTGACGGTGATGTTCCTGCTGTCAAGGTTCTGCCCATTCATAAGATTTAGGTTTAGGTTTAGGTTTATTTGGTTTTAAGGTTTAGGTTTAATTTTTAATTTATTTAGTTACTTTCAGTTTAGGTTTATGGTTTGGGGTTTAAAGTTCAAGGTGTAGGATTAGGGTTTAGGGTTTACGGTTTAGGGTTTATGGTTTAGGGATTAGCGTTTAGGGTTTTAGGGTTTATTCTTTTAGGGTTTAGGGTTTATGGTTAATGTTTAGGGTTTTGGGTATAGGCTTTTTTAGGATTTAGGGTTTAGGGTTTAGGGTTGTAGGTTTAGGGTTTAGGGTTTAGGATTAGGATTTACAATTTAGGGTTTTAGGTTTAAGGATTTTTAGGGTTTTGTTTTTTTTTAAATTAAGTAAACCGGTAGGTTTAGGTTTATTTAGTTTATTTAGTTTATTTTTTATTTATTTTACTTTATTTTATTTTTAATTTTTATTTAAGTTTATTTTTTTTATTTATGTTTATTTTTTATTTTTATTCAATTTAGTTTATTTATTTTAGTTTAGGTTTTTAATTATTATTTATTTTTTTAGGTTTAGATTTATTTTTTAGTTTAGTTTTATTTTTAGGTTTAGGTTTTATCTTTTATTTTTAGTTTAGGTTCAAGTTTTAATTTTGGTTTATTTTAGGTTTTATTTTTTAGTTTTGGTTAAGGTTCATTTTAGTTTATTTTATTTTATTTTTTTGGTTTAGGTTTAGTTTATTTATGTTTAGCTTTTATTTATTTTAGTTTAGGTTAAGTTTATTTTATTATTATTTAAAGTTTAAATTTTTTTTTACTTTAGGTTTTAGGTTTATTTTTCTTTATTTTAGGTTTTATTTTAGGTTTTTTTTTTTTATTTAGTTTTATTATTTTATTTTAGATTTATTTATTTTATTTTATGTTTAGATTTTATTTTATTTAGGTTTTATTTTTTAGTTTAATTTAGCTTTATTATTTTATTAGTTTGTTTTTATTTAGGTTTAGGTTTATGTTTAATTTATATCTTTTCATTTTATCTTTGATTTTATTTTGTTTAGTTTCTCAGCTTTGAGTTTGGGTCTGGGGTTTAGCCAGGTTTAGGGTCATCTGGAGCCTGGGCCTGGCCTAAGGCTAGGCTCAGTGGTCTGATGGCCTTAGGGCTCATGGCCCAGTGGTTTTAGAGGTTTGGCCTCAGGGTTTAGAGTCCAAGTGGTTTAGGGTTTTGGGTTTTGGTTTGGGTCTGGGGCTTAGGGTTTACGATTTTAGGTTTAGGGTTTAGGGTTTTGCTGTGGTTAGAGTTTATTTTAATTTTTTTTTTTTAGGTTTAGAGTTAGTGGTTTAGGTCAGGTTTTGGGTTTAGTGTTTAGGGTTTAGGGTTTATGGTTTTTTTTAAAAGAAATATGCAAATCGATAAATATAGGTTTATTTAGTTTATCTATTTTATTTTTTATTAATTTTTGATTGATTTATTTAATTTAGGTTTATTTATTTTAGTTTACATTTTTTATTTTAGTTTATTTTTAGGTTTTGGTTTTGGTTTAGATTTTTGTTTATTTTTAGTTTATTTTTATTTTAATTTTAATTTTTAAGTTCTAATTTTATTTTTTATTTTTAGATTTAGGTTTACGTCTTTATTTTATTTTTTTATTTTTATGTTTTAGGTTTTAATTTTAGGTTCATTTTTAGGTTTTATATTTTAGTTTAGGTTTAGGTTTATTTTTAGGTGATTTCATTTTTTTAGTTTAGGGTTTAGGTTTAGTTTAATTTAGGTTTATCTTTACGTTTTATTTGTTTTTGTTTGGTTTATTATAGTTTAGGTTTAGTTTATTTTATTTTGTTTTTTTGAGGTTTAGGGTTTTTTAAAGTTGTGGTTTAGATTTTATTTTTTATCTATTTTTAGTTTTATTTTTTAGGTTTAGGTTTTTATTTAGTTTTTATTTTATTTTATTTTATTTTATTTTATGTTTATTTTTTTATCTTATATTTAATTTTATTTTATTTAGTTTTTTTATTTTTAAGATTATTTTATTTTTTTAATTTAGCTTATGATTTTATTTATTTTTTTTAATTTAGTTTTTATTTTATATTTTATTTTAATTTTAAGTTTAGGTTTAGGTTTTGGTTTAAGGGTTTAGGGTTTTTATTTTATTTTATTTAATTTATTTAAGTTTATGTTTTTTTTTTTTTTGGTCCATATATTTTGGTTTAGGTTTTAGGTTTTGTGGGCATGTTTAGGATTTAGGGTTTTATAGTTTAGGGTTTAAGGTCTCAGGGTTTTAGGGTTTAGCCTAGGCTCAGTGGTGGTTAGATCTTTTGTGGTTTCCTTTAGGTTTAGGATTTTGTTTAGGTTTGTGGGTTCTAAAGGTTTAAGGTTGTGTGGGTTTAGGGTTAGGGTTATGTATTTATTATTTATTTATTTATTTTAATTAGGGTTTAAGTTTAGTTTAGAGTTAAGGGTTTAAGGTTCAACATTGTAGGTTTAGGGTTTAGGGTTAATTTTAGGGTTTAGGATTTTGGATTTATGGTTTAGTGTTTAGGGTTTAGGGTTTAGTGATTCTTTTTTCAATTAAAAAAATGAGTATTTTTAGGTTTATTTAGTTTATTATTTATTTATTTTATTTTTTTTATTTAGGTTTTTATTTTATTTTATTTAGTTTAGTTTATTTATTTTAGGTTTACTTATTTTAGTATTAGTTTTTTATTTTATTTTATTTTTTTAGGCTTAGGTTTTAGGTTTTATTTAAGGTTTATTTTAAGTTTGATTTTAATTTAGGTTTAGTTTTATTTTTAGTTTAATTTATTTTATTTCATTTTATTTAGGGTCTAGATTTCATTTATTTGTGGGTTAGGTTTAGGTTTTATTTATTTTAGTTTATTTTATTTTAGTTTAGGTTTAGGTTTATTTTATTCTATTTATTTTAGGTTTAGGTTTTTATTTAGTTTTTATTTGATTTTATTCTAAGTTTATTTTATTTTTATTTTAAATTTAGTTTTATTTTATTTAGGTTTATGGTTTATTTTATTTTAGTTATTTTAGTTTATTTATTTTATTTTATTTATTTATTTTAAGTTTTTTAGGTTTAGGTTTAGTTTAGTTTAAGTTTTAGTTTAGGTTTTATTTTATTTTCTTTTAATATTTATGTTTAAGTTTTAATTATTTATTTTATTTTTTAGGTTTTATTTAGTTTAGTTTAGTTTTTAGGTTTTGGGTTTAGGGTTTAGGGAGAAGTGGGTTATGGGGGGTCTAGGGCCTGTGGTAGGGATTTATGGTAGGTTAGGGTTTAGTTGGGTAGTGTGGTAGGGTGGTTTGTAGCTTAGGGTTTAGGGTTAGTTTTTTTAGGTTAGGTTTTTTTATTTTTTTTATTTTTATTTTATTTTTTCTTTAATTAAGTAACATAATAGATTTAGGTTTATTTCAATTCTTTTTTATTTATTTTAGTTTATTTAATTTTTTATTTCTATTTAGGTTTATTTTTAATTCATTTCTATTTAGCTTTCAATTTACTTTTTATTTTATTTTATTTTAGGTCTATTTTAATTTTATTTTAGGTTTAGTTTTTATTCGGTTTCAATTTTTTAATTTTTTATTATAGTTTAGGTTTTTATTTTTTTTATGTTAGTTTTTTTTACTTTTTTTTTTTTTTAAGTTTAGATTTTAATTTATGTTTTATTTTATTTTTTTTACTTTTGTTTAGGTTTTATTTATTTATTTTATTTTTAGGTTTTATTTAGTTTAGGTTTAGGTTTTACTTTGTTTTAGGGTTTAGGTTTTAGTTTCTGGGTTTAGGTTTAAGTTTATTATGTTTTAGGTTTAGGTTTATTTTTAGTTTATTTAGTTACTTTTTAGGTTTTAGGTTTAGGGGTTTATAGTTTAGTGGTTGTGCTTTAGGGTTTAGTATTTTGGTAGGGTTCTGTCTTAGGGTATAAGATTTAGGATTTTGGGTTTAGGGTTGTAGGGTTAGGGTTGAGGTTTAGGGTTTAGGATTTAAGGTTTAAGGGTTTTTTTTAATTTAGTAAACCTATAAGTTTATGTTTATTTAGTTTACTTTATACTATTTAGCTTTTATTTCTTCCTTTTATTTTATTTTTATTTTTTTATTTATTTAGTTTTATTTATTTATTTTAGATTTATTTATTAGCCTTTTATCTTTTAGTTTATTTTTCTTTTGGTTTAGGTCAGTTTAGCTTAGTTTAGGTTTGTGGTCAGGTTTAGGGTTTAGGGTTTAGGGTTTAGGGTCAGGTTTTAGGGTTTAAGATTTATGGTTTATGGTTTAGGTTTAGGGTTTAGGGTTTTAGGGATTATGGTTTAGAGTTTAGGTTTTAGGGTTTTAGTGTTTGGGTCAGTAAGTGGTTTAGGTTAAGTTTGGGTTTAGGATTAGTGTTTTTATTTATTTATTTTTATTTATGGTTTAGGGTTTATGGTTATTTTAGGGTTTAGGGTTTAGGGTTGTAGGTTTATGATTTAGGATTTAGGGTTTAAGCATTTTTTTAATCTTTAAATTAAGTAAATCAGTAGGTTTAGGTTTATTTAGTATATTTAATATATTATTTTATTTATTTTAGTTTACTTTATTTTATTATATTTATTTTTTTATTTAGTTTAATTTATTTATCTTAGGTTTATTTATCTTAGTTTAGGTTTTTTATTTTAATTTATTTTTTAGCTTTAGGTTTAGGTTTAGATTTATTTTTTAGTTGACTTTTATTTTATTTTTTTTCTGGTTAAGGTTTTATTTTTTATTTTCAAGTATAGGTTTTGGTTTTTATTTTGTTTTTTTTTTTTATTTTTAGGTTTTAGGTTTTTATTATTGGTTTATTTTTAGGTTTTACTTTTTGGTTTAGGTTTAGGTTTATTTTTTTAGTATTTTATTTTATTTAGTTTAGTTTAGAGGTTAGTTTAGTTTATTTAAGGTTTATTTTAAGTTTTATTTGTTTTAGTTTAGTTTATTTTAGTTTGGGTTTAGGTTTATTTTATTTTTATTTTAAGTTTAGGTTTTGTTTTATTTTTTATTTATTTTTAGGCTTATTAATTAGGTTAAAGTTTTATATTTAGTTTTTATTTTATTTTATTTTAGGTTTATTTTGTTTTATTTTTCATTTATTTTTTATTTTATTTAGGTTTTTATTTCTTAGGATCATTTTAGTTTTTAGTTTTCTTTAGGTTTTTATTTATTTTATTTGAGTCTTTTTATTATTTTATTTTTAGGTTTAGGTTTTTTATTTATTTTAGTTTAGTTTAGGTTTTTATTTATTTATTTTATTTAGTTTAGTATTTTAATTTAATTTATTTTTATGTTTAATTTAGTTTAGGTTTAGGTTTTTAGGGTTTAGCATTTAGAGTTAAGTGTTTAGGGTTGGATTTAGAGTTTAGCCAGTGTTTTATGCCTTAGGTTTATGTTAGGTTCAGGCCTGGGGTTTAGTATTTGGGTTTAGGGTTTGGTGGAACCCCAGGGCCCAGGTTCAGATTAGGTTTAGGGTTTAGGGCTTAGTCTCAGGGTTTGGTTTTAGGTTTCATGTTGAGGATCTCAGTAAGAGTTTAGGGTTTAGGTGGTTTAAGGTCAGTGGCCAGGTTTGGTCTGGCCAGTGGTTGTGAGTTTGGTTGGGTGTGGTGTTAGGATTTGGTTCAAGGAGGGTTAGGATTTTAAGGGCCTGTGGTAGGGGTTAGTTAGAGGGCATGTGGTTTAGTTTGTGGTCAGGTATTGATTGGCCAGTTTGTAGGGTTTAGTGGTCAGGCTGGGGTTGTATGTTAGTGAGTTTAGTTTGGTAAGGGTTTAGGGTTTAGGGTTTAAAATGGTTTATTTATTTTAATTTAGATTTATGTTTATATTATTTTATTTATTTTAGGCTCATTTTTTTAGTTTGGGGTTTAGTTTTATTTTATTTATTTTTAGGTTTATTTTTAAGTTTAAGTTTTTATTTAGTTTTATTTTATCTTTATTTGGTTTATTTTATTTTTTTATCTTATGTTTAGTTTTATTTTATTTAGGTTTTCTTAGGTTCATTTTACTTTTAGTTTATTTATGTTTATTTAATTTTTTTAATTTTTTAATTTTAATTTTAATTTATTTAGGTTTAGGTTTTATTTATTTTATTTTCATGTCTTATTTAGTTTAGGTTTATTATGTTAGGGTGTGGTTTAGGGTTTAGGGTTAGGTTTGAGCTTTAGTGGTTTAGGGTGGGAGCACAAGACAACCCAGGATGGGTGGTCAGAAGGGTTTAGGATTTAGTGTGGTCAGTGGCCTAGGGTTTAAGGTTTAGGGTTTAGGTCAGTTTAGTTATGTTGTGGGTTTAGGTTTAGGGTTAGGGTTATGGTTTAGGGTTTAGGGTTAGCGGATTTGTGGTGGTTTGTGGTTAGTTTTAGGGTTAATTTAGGGGGATTTAGTGGTTTAGTGCTAGGTGGTAGTACATTTTATTTTATCTCTGAATTTAGGTTTATCTTTATTGTTTGAGCTTTAGTATTTTTTGAGGTCTTAGTTTTTATTTTATTTTATTTTAAGTTTATTTTATTTTATTTTAGTTTTATACATTTTAGTTTAGGTTTATTTTCATTTTAACTTTGTTTAGGTTTTATTTATTTTATTTTAATTTAGTTTTATTTTTATTTTATTTTATTTTAGGTTTAGGTTTCAATTTAGGTTTTTTTTATTTATATTATTTTTAGGTATTATTTAGTTTAGGTTTTAGGTTTTAATATTTAAGGTTTAGGGTTTAAGTGTTTTAGGAGCTTGGAGGTTTTAGGGTGGAGGGTTTTGTGTTTAGGGTAAGGTTCATGGTTTAGGGTTTAGGTTGTTAGTTTAGGGCTGGGTTAATTTTAGGGTTTAGGGTTTAGGGTTTTGGTTTTATGTATTTTATTAGTTTAATTTTATTTTATTTATCATTTTATGTTTATGGGTTTAGGTTTAGGTTTTATTTTATTTTTATTTTCTTATTTTATTTAGTGTTTGTTTTATTTTAGGTTTTATTTATTTTAGGTTGGAAACCAGGTTTTAGGGTTTAATTGGATTTTGGGAGGTTTGAGTGGAGGGTGGGTTTAGGGTAGTTTAGGGTGTGGATGGCTCAGTGAGTGGTTAGGGTTTAGGGGTTTAGGGTTTAAGTTTATTTATTAGTTTAGTTTATTTTAGTTTTGGTTTATGTTTATTTTATGATTTATTTTAGGTATAGGTTTTTTATAGTGTTTAGGTTTATTTTAAGATTTTTAAGGTTTAGGTTTTTATTTAGTTTTATTTATTTTATCTTTATTTTATTTTATTTTACATTTAGTTTTTATTTTATTTAAGTTTTAGTTTAGTTTTCTTTATTTTTTAGTTATTTTATTTATTTTATTTTATTTTATATGTTAGGTTTAAGTTTAGGTATTATATATACGTTTAGGTTTTTATTTATTTTATCTTTTTTGATTTAGTTTAGGTTTTAATGGCACAAAGTTTTGGTTTATGGCTCAGTTTAGAGGGTGGGATTTAGGGTCCAGGGTCAGTGATTTATATGGTTTAAGTGGCCTGGGCTCCGTTAGTGGGTTTAAGGCCCAGGGTTGGGTTTGGTCAGTGTGGTAGGAGGGCCCAGTGGCCCAGGTCATGGCCCAGGCACAGTGGTAGATCAGGTCATTTGTGACTCCAGGGTCAGGGTCAGGTGGGCACAGGTCCGTGGAGGGTCAGTGGCCCAGAGTTCAGTTTAGGTCAGCCTCAGTGATCAGGATTTGGCCCAGGGCCCAGGTCAGATGGTATTAGATGTGGTATGGCTCAGTGGGCCCAGCTTGTGGCCTGGATTAGAGTCAGGTGGGTTTAGTTAGTGGTTTAAGGTGGGGTTTGCTTTAAGGTTTAGGGTTTAGTTTTGGTGTCAGGGTAGGATTGTTTATTATTTAGGGTGGGTAAGGTTTAAGATCTGTTTATGGTTTATGGTCAGGTCACTTTAGGTTTCGAGTTTAGAATTTATGGTTTATGGTTTAGGGTTAGTTAGGGTGGGTTTAAGGATTTTAAAAAAAATACAAACCATTAGTTTAGTTTATTTAGTTTATTTAATATTTAGGTTTATTTTATTTTTGGTTTAGTTTGTAGTTAGGGTTTAGATTTTATTTTATTTATTTTTATGCTTTATTTTTTAAGTTTATTATTAGGCTTATTTTATTTAGTTTTAATTTAATTTTATTTTAGGTATATTTCACTCTTATTTTATGATTAATTTTTATATTATTTAAGTTTTTTTATTATTAGGTTTATTTTATTTTCTTACTTTACTTTAGGTTTTTATTTATTTTAATTTAGTTTATTTTTATTAATTTATTTTATTTTATTTTTTGGTTTAGACTAAGATTTTAGTTTAGGTTTTTATTTTATTTAATTCTAGTTTTTTGTTTTATTTAGGTTTAGGTTTTTTTATATAGTTTACTTTTAGGTTTTATTTAGTTTAGGTTTAGGTTTTTAGGTTTTTAGGGTTGTCGGGCTTAGTGTTTAGTGTTTTAGGGTTTAGGGTTTTAAGGTTTAGGGTTTAGGGTTTAGGGTTTAGTGTTTAGGCTTTAGGGTTAGCTTAAGGTTTGGTTTTAAAAAATTATGTAAACCGAGTTTAGGTTTAGTTTTTATTTTTATTTAGTTTAGTTTATTTATTTTGGTTGGGTCTTTTCTTATATTTTGTTTTTTTAGGTTTATGTTTAGGTTTAGATTTATTTTTAGTTGAGTTTTATTTTATTTATTTTTAATTTTTTGGTTTAGGTTTAAGTTTTTATTTTATTTTCTTAGGTTTAGGTTTTAGGTTTTTATTTTATGTTTATTTTAAGGGTTTTTAGTTTAGGTTTAGGTTTATTTTTAGTTTATTTAATTTTATTTAATTTAGGTTTAGGTTTAGTTTACTTTATTTTAGGTTAAGGTTAAGGTATTAGGGTTATTTTAGGGTTTATGGTTTAGGGTTTACAGTTTAGGGTTTAGGGTTTAGGTTTTAGGGTTTAGGGTTTATGGTTTAGGGTTTAAGGTTTTAGGGCTTAAGATTTAGGTTTTAGGGTTTTGGGTTTTGGGTTTAGGTTTTAGGTTTAGGGTTCAGGTTTTAGTTTAGGGTTTATGATTTTTTTTAAACGGTGAACAAATTCATATTCAACATTTTTTATTTTTGATTTCATCAACCAAGTAACACACCAAGTTTTGTAAGACACAAGAGATAACATAGATCAAAAATGAGCACGCATAGAGCAAAACAAAAACCCTAGATAACTAGAACCCTCTATACTATAAAGATAGTTCTATAAGCAGTAGATATAATTGGTTGTTCTTTAGTTTCTCTTATTCCCATGAAAACCACCTTGGCCATGGGATCCACCATCATATCCTCGATCTCTCCCTCTACCACCACCACAGCTGTAACCTTCGTTGCTCCTCCCGCCTCCATAACCACCACTCGTCTGACCACCACCTCCATATCCACCATCACCTCCAAATCCCAAACCACCACTACAATAACTGCTGCCTCCACCTCCCAGATCTACACTGAGGATGGTTGACGGTGATGTTCCTGCCTGCAAGGTTTTGCCCATTATTAGGGTTTAGGTTTAGGGCAATTAGGTTTTAGGGTTTAGGTTTATTTTTTAATTTATTTAGTTACTTTTGGCATAGGTTTATGTTTGAGGTTTAGGGTTTAGGGTTAAGGGTTAGAGTTTTTTTTTTAGGGAAACCCCATATAGGGGGAATTTTATTGCCACAAAGAAAAGGGTTACAAGGTTCTTAAAGGGGATAAACTCCACAACTACTACTCAATGAGCTACAATTAGCCTAGAGAGTAAATCCCCTATCTAAATACAACCAAAAGCAAAATAAAAGAGTAAGGAAAGCAAAAGATACAAATTGATTAACAAGATAAGCCAATGGAAGATTAGGGCCAAAGCTCTTCAGGATGAGAGAATGCATGACACTATGGAGCAAACCTGCAAGAGAACAAGAGAATTGCACCTACAAAATTGTAGAAAAAAAAGAAATTAGAGCAGTTAAGGTAATACAGACAGAGTGAAAAATGAAAGCAGCATAAACTGAAAAAGATAATAAGGAAGCGTGATAGAGAAGGCTCAAGCTCAGTCACACTAAGTTGGGGCAGATGCAAATATGAGCATCCATACTTTAGCAGAAGGGTTACATCACAAGAGCTACTACCAAATCAAAAAGGAGTGAAATCATCACAGCCATCATAGCCAACAAACTTGTATAGCAACCATTTGTTGAAAGTCTTTTGAGCCTTAGTACCTGCAAACCAAAGCAAAGCCCTATACTGAATAGAAAAGAAAGCAGCAAAGAGCAGAATGGGTAAGGGGATCCCATGCAGAGTAAATGTCATCATATTAGGCACCATGTCATGAGAATCCCAACACAAATGAAAGTGAACCATCATTGTCAAGTCTACCATATTTTTAATCAGGTCCAAGGGTTTAATTAGATCAGCATGAAGACCCAACATAGGAAAATAGTAAAAAAGGTCAGGCAGAGGTATGAAGCATAAAAGACCAATAGAAAGACCTGCTAAAATCCAGGAAGGCAAAATAAATAGCATGGAATTAACCCCACCCCATACATATGCAACAAATATTAAACAAACAGTCCTGGTAAATAGCCCAGTAAACAGCCCATGGATATACCCCAGAAAAAGAAGTGCAATGAAAGAAAGCAATGTAGAAGTTTACAACCTCCGTGTTACAGAAGTTAGTAACCAGCAAGTGGCAAGACAGCATATCCCAAGCCCAAATTGCCACAGGAGTTGCAGAAGTCTATCAGAGAGGAGATGGGAATGCAGCAGCAGATTAGATGAACCATAAGGCATGTGCTCCCCCCACGACAAACAACTCTAGGTAAAGAGAATTAGAGAGACAATCCTGAATTAGCTGAGCAAAAAAACTCGAATCCAGTCTAGCCAAGACCATAATAGCTAGTCGGCATAAAACCACCCATTCAGAGTAAACAATGCATAGGTTAGAATCAAATTAGGCAAAAGCATAATCTCAGTGATCTGCACAAATCTAACAGAACCAAGAGGAAGAAAATAGCAGCAGGTTAAGTAGATCTCAAACATCAGGTGATCAGTAGCAGCCCGATTGCAATCAGCAAAAACATTCAGAAAAGCAATAGGCAATAAACAACCAACAACCACAAAGATAGCCTACTGGACATAGGACCCAAAAATCCAACAGCCAACAATGAAAACAACAATACAATTATTGCACCCACCATATGATAAGCTAGTGAAAAGAAGAGATGCAAAAAAAACAAAATGGGTTCAAAAGATAGTCAACATTGAAATCCTTCAAGGTAAAGATGAGCAGGCTTGCAACTAAACCAAAATCCTCGTGAAAAGTAGACTAGAAAGAAACCATAGCAATCCTTCAAAGAGACAAAAAATAACCAAAAAATTGTAGTTTCCCCGACAGTTGGGAAGATGGGTTAGCAAAATCAATCAAAATAACTCCAAAAGCACCAGATGATTGACAAATGCATAAGCTTTAGATAAAACCCAATGATCTAGCATCCAACAACCAAGATGGAAAAAATAGCAAGTTGGCCATAAAACCACCCATTCAAAATAACAATGCATAAGATAAACCAGTAGATAATCGGTTCAACCCAGGCAAACCAAGATGGAAAAAATCAAATAATTTAATAAGATCCCAAACACAAGCAAATCCAATTCACAAACAATCAATAATAAGTAGGCAAAATCCATCCATTGTACAAAAAATGTAAACCAATATAAAAAATGGTAGTATAGTAGACAGCGTGTGGTGCAAACAAAAATAGTGGGGCAACAAACAAGAAGTAATTCCAAACGCAATAAAAAACAACATGGCCACACAAAGGTATAAAGGACTTGATAATCCAACAACCAACAACATCACTACAACAATAAGATAAGCCAAAAAGAGGGGAAACATAGTAAAGGGTTCAAAAGTAAACCATCAATGAGATCTTTCAAGACAAAAGAGAGTAGGCTAGTAGCTGAACTACCATCCTAAAAAAATAGAAAAGGAAATCATTAAGTAAGTCCAATCAGAAAGAGACAATAATAATAAAAAGGGTATTGCGCTTTCTCTACATGTTGGGAGATGAGGTTAGCAAATACAATCAAAGAAACCAACCCCAAGAGTACCGCAGGATAAAGGCCCGTAAATCCAACATCCATTAAAACATCAAAATAGATATTGCACCCACCATAAGAAAAGCCAGTAAAAAATAATGGTATAACATTGGTTATAAAGTGGTCCAAAGGAAAGCCATCTTTAAGATCCATCAAGACACATAATATCAAGCCAGCAACTAATCCCACAGCATCAGTAATAACAAACTGGATGGAAATCAGGAAATAATTCCAATCAAAAAAAAAGTTATAATAGCAAAGATATTGCAAATTCTCTACTTAAAGGTTGTGGAGGTAAGGTTATGGAATATAGTAGGGGCCACAACCATAATAAGGAGAAGAATAACAGATAAATTAGGGCCATCCATAAGGTTATACGTTATAGCATTTAAACATTGAGACAAGTGCCCCGAATATAATTCTAAAAGATGAAAAGAGGAAGAACACTTTTAATCATAAAATGAGAAACAAAAATAGTAGGATCCATAATCAAAATATTGATGGCAAGAGGTCTGTCCCTGTTGATCAAAAAATAAAGTAGAAAATAAAGAATAAAGTAATACATCTCCCTCCAGCAAACGGGAAATACCTTACCATTAAAAGTGGAAGCAACAGAACTAGTAAGGCCCCATTTAAGGTTGGAAGAGTTAAACCAAAGATGCCACGAGATCAAAAAAAATAACCAACAAGGAATGGATGCATCAACAACAAATTCCAAATGAACATCAACACATTAACAAGGAAAAGTAGACAAAGAAGCCCCAAAGCTAGGTAATTAAACCAACAACAAGGGATATCAGGATGATGCATCAACAAATTCCTAAGAAATAGCAACACTAAATAGAAAATGATCATGCAGTTAATCAGGTAATATAGTAGATCAATCCAATAGGTTGGATTAATTTCTGAGATATGGGAGTCTAGTATTGTCTAGATTCACCAATCCATGCAAATGTTTAAAAAGAGTAAGTTCTTCAAAGTATTTTATACCATCCAATCTAGCACCCAGATTGGCAAGGTAATTAGCACATGCATTACCCTCATGCCATACATGAGAGATTTTAAAATAGAGTTGAGAAAGGAGAGCTCTAGTCTACTTGAGATGATAGTATGATTCTGCACTGCAAATTTTGGTGGAAGTTGAAAGATCAATCAGCAGTAGGGCATCCACCTCAATCCAAATATTGAGCCAACCTTTTTGAAGGCAAATCTTAAGATCTTTGTACACTATCATTAGCTCAGCAAAAGAAATAGAGCAAGTGTTAAGGGGGGTAAGTAAAAGAACATAGGACTTTACCATTAGGGTTTCTGAAAATTCCACCACAGTCAAAAGCATTTTGAGAGAGAGCCATGTTAATTTTAATAGTATTAACATGAGGTTTTACCCAATAAACAATCTTGTCATCTTTACTTGGGTTGATCTGACAAGTTAAAACCCAATTTATTGGCCACAAATTTATAACCTTTGAATTGTTTGTAGTTAATTAAATTGGCATTGAATAAGTCATGAATTTTGTTTTTAATTCTACAATTATTCTCATGTGGTTCATAGGAATCCCACGATGTTTTGCATCATTTCTGTCCATCCATATGAACCAAATAAGAGTGATAACACTTATGACTTTATTGTGACCTTTAGTAGTGTTATCGAAATAAACTTCAAGAAGCTGGTATAAAGTTAAGGAGCCATTGAATTTGACAATGTTAAAGAGATCATCATACCAAATCCAATGTTTGGAAGCAATGGCTTCGTTAACAAAAACATGATTTACATTCTCAATGTGAAAGCAAAAGTGGCATTTTGAAGGTAAGTGAAAACATTTCCCCCACATCAAGGAGTAAACAGGGATGAAGTTTTTCAAAATATGCCAAGTAAGAACAAAAAAAGAAGTAGGAATAGTGTTATTCCAAAGTTTGAAAAACACATTGGAAAAATCATGAGCGTCTTTAATATGAATCCAAACATTTTAAAGTTGAAATCACCATTTTGAGAAAGCTTAAAAAGGATCTGATCATGATTACTAGGTATGATAGGAATAGTAGTAAGCTTGTTTAAAAGAGAGGAAGGAATATAATTAGTAAGCTTATTATTATTCCACACATTATTCTGCCAACAAGAGTTTACTTTAATAGCGAAGTGGAATGGAGAGTAAATCATCAATGGACCCACCTCCAGCTTATCTTGCCAAAAGAAAGAGGTGTGAGTTAATCCCCAAGAAATTAATGATTCAAAGATCCCATTTGATGGAACAAAGTCTTTTCCAAACAGAGAGTCTCCCGCTTTATAGGGGCAAATGAGAGGGTGCTTACCCTGGCAGTATTTAGCAGTCATGAAATTAGACCAAAAACTATTGTTACTCATAAAATTCCACCAAAGTTTATAGGAAAAAGTAGTGATAGCTTCCTTGATAGGCTTACATCCAAGATCACCTTCAGCAAGAGTGCCACAGCTTTTATACCAAGTGATCCAGTGCATTCTTTTAGAGGAATTATTAGAACCCCAAAAAAATTTGTTAAGGAGATGCTCAATTTTGTTAATGAATTGACAATGGTTTGAATGAGATATAAAGGCATGGAGTTGGGTCTTAATCAAAGTGAGCCTACCACCAAATGAGAGCAAATGAAATTCCCAAGCAAAAATTTTATTAGATATTTTTTGGATTAACTCATCAAAAAGATGAGATCTTTTCTCACCTTTAAAAAGTGTTGCACCAAGATATTTAATAGGAAGTTGTTGTTGCTGGAAATTAGTAATTCTCAAGATTTGGTTGATCCTATTACTAGGGATTTTAGAGGAAGGAATGAAACAACTTTTGCCTTCGTTAAGAAGAAGACCACTTTCATTGCCAAATTTATTTGAAAGATTCTTAATAGTTTTAATGTGAAGAATAGAGGCATTGCAAAATATTATAAAGTCATCAGTAAAACTAAGATGAGAGACCAGAAAACCAACTTAAGTTCTAAAAAACATGCTAGGGTTATTATAGAAAAGATCATTCAGGCTCCTCAAAAGATATTCAACTGTAATAATAAAAAGAGAGGATGAAAGGGGATCACTTTGTCTTAAGCCATGCATCAAAGGGAAAAAACCAAGGGACTCACCATTCATGATAACGGAGAACCAAACATTGGTAATACAATTTTTGATGAGGTGTATAAAATTATCAGAAAACCTAAGCAAATGAAGAATTTGAAAGAGGAAATCCCAAGAGAGGTTGTCAAAGGTTTTAGAGATGCCCAGTTTAAAAAGGATGTTGCCACCTCTGATAGGAATGTCAATGTCACGAATCAGCTCTTGGGCTAGAAGTATTTTATCAGATATAGCTCTACCTTTAATGAAGCTAGTTTGGTTGGGGGAAATAATTTTAGGCAGTAGCAGACTAATTCTATTAGCAAATAATTTAGCAATGAGTTTATGAAAGAAGGTGCAAAGGCTGATAGGTCTAAAATCTCCCCAAGATTTAGGATTATTAATTTTGGGAATAAGAATAATGGAAGTGCTAGAAAATATATCTAGGTAAGGGTTGCCATCAAAAATCAACAACAAAGATCAACAAGGTCGACTTAATAATAGGCCATGAAAAGAATTGAGTCATGTAGCCTTCGTGGTCACAATGTAATCAGTTCATGCTATTGAGAATACTACCAATCTGTAGGATGCAAACTAAGCAAGTGGTTGTCATCATTAGTAATCATGGAGGGAATCAGGTGTGTGTTGGAGAGGGCTTCTAAGAAAGGGTTATTGTTTAATAAGTTTTTAAAATGTTGTATGACATATTCTTTAATATCATTATTATCAGTGATCCAGCTGCCATTATCAATTTTGATTTTCTTAATAGAATTTAAGGCTTTCTTTTATTTGAAAAGAGCATGGAAATACTTGGTATTTCTATCACCATCAGCAATATGTTTGCTAGCAGCCTTTTATCGCCAGTAGATTTCCTCCATGTTTTGATAATTAATCAATTTATCTTTAGCTGCATACAACTCCTCAAGCTTAGTAGAATCAGTCAAAACAACATCTTCAAGAGAACAAACTAATTGGTCCATATTTTTGAAATTGGCAAAAAAATTTTTAAAATGATGCTTGTTCCACCAATTTAGGTTTTGTTTAAGCCTTTTAAGCTTAAGACAAAGGTGAATCATGCCTTTAATTGAATTATCCGGATGAATAGGGGCCATCCAATTAATGGAAACAACATTTATGAAATCACTATGTTGGATCCACATAATTTGGAATCTAAAAGAAGTAGGGGAGGATAGTCTACTGGAAGGAATTTTGATAGAAATCGTGGAGTATGGACAAAGTTCTCAAAATGTTCAATGTAAGGGGCCATTGATTGATCCAAAGGGAATTAAAGAGGGTCCTATCAAGTCAGAGTCTAGAGTTATGCCACATATAGTCGGAGCCCGAAAAGCTAATATCAATCAGATTGTAATCAAGGATCATATAAGAAAAATCTTCCATGGAATGAATGTTAAGAGAGAAACCTCCCCTTCTTTTTGAAGAAGCAATAATAGTGTTGAAATCACCCCCAACCAACCAGCGTTTGTTGATAGAGGAGGTAAAGGTTCTTAAGTTATCCCAAAGGATGTTCCTACTGGCTCTATTACAAGATGCATAAATAAAGGAACCAAGAGCAGAAAATTCACCCAATGAGATTTGAACATTAACCAATTGTTGAAGATCATCAAGGATAGAGATGTTGACTAAATTATTCCAAAAGCACCAAATTTTATTGCTAATATTATAGAAGAAATTTTGAAAGCCAAGCATTCTAGCAACATGGGTGATCTTAGAAGAGTGTATAAATGGTTCAATAACAATAAGTAAGGCTATGTTATGAGTACGGCAAAGGATTCTAACATGATTATGGACAATGAGAGTCCCAATACCCAAACATTTCAAATAAGAAGATTAATCATAATAAAATAGAAGAAAAGGAAAAGAGATAACAAAAAATAAAAGCAAGAAGAAGAGACAACATGAAATAATTATTTATGGGAAGTTAGAGAAGATCTAGTGGTTCGTGGAGCTATTAGTGAACATTCTAGCTCTAAGTGATTTTTTTAATAATAGTTTGAAAAGGTCTATCTATGTCCAAAGTATCCATCCAGAGAGAGAGTGATTTGTGATATTCTAATAGGACCAAGATCTCATCAAAGCATTCCTAATGGTAATTTCCCTTCTTCAAGTAATTAAGTTGAGAAATTGGGTTAGCATGTGTATCACTCTGTAGGGTAGGAGGAGAGGTTGTGAAGCCATTAATAACATAGATTTCATGCATAGTTTTAGAATTACCTTTCATATTTTGTTCCATGACCAAAGGATCACCATTTTTTAGAATTTGTTCTTTCATCAGATGAACAATTACAGAATTTTTTTAGATTTTGATCCAACCTAAAGTTTCCATTCAAATTACCACTAGGGTTCATATGAGTCACCTCGGGTTCATTAACCCTGAGGGGTAGATTAGACTGAGTCAAGGTATTATCTTGTGTAGCCAAATTATTACAATTAGAAGCAATGTTAGGTAAGTTATCATTAGCCTCCTCACGAACCTCATAAGCATTATTTTTAACACTCAGATTGCTCTTCAATAGGAAAATCAGTAGATAATAAAAGAGTAGGGGTAGGGTGATGAGTTCCATTTTGAGTGACTTTAGGCACATAAGCAAATTTCTTGATTTTTTCATTTTTTAGAGAGGGATTAGGATCCGACAATTTATTGTTTTAAGATGAGGATGCAACACAAAGCATTCAGAATGATCATGACCATGAATCTTACAATGTGTGCAAAAAATAGGAAAATTTTTAAATTCCACTTTTTGATTATAATCAAATTTCTCAGAGCCGATCCATACTTCTTTAGGATAATTTTTGGAAATATCAATCTCAACCAAAATATGACCAACTAAAGGCCATGATCTCGTAGATATGGCCTGATCAATTTGAAGAAGTCGACCAAAGAGAGCACCAACCGCAAAGAGAACTTGATGTGTACAATAGTGTATTCTCATATTAGAAGAACTAGCCATAAAGGAATAATTGGAGATTCCTCTTTTACATCAAAAAGAGGAGACCATTTCAAAAGCCTCATTTGACAATTATACATAAAGTAGGAGCGACGAGCAAAAACTCTTGAGTAATCTAAGTCGTTAGAGAGCTGAATAAGAATATGCATAGGATCAATCAAACCAACAATGAAAATGCCAAAGAGCTTTAGGCTATAAGAAAAATGATCTGATGTTATCGAGAGTTGGCCAATGAAAGGAAAATTTACCCACTATAGAGAATTCAAAAGGCTTCGCCAACTTTTCCACGTCAAGATCCAAGCACATAACAGCAGGCATCGCACGAAAAGAGGTTAAGATCAAATTAACCGTAGCATTAGGGGAAGAGTTCTTACCAGATAATGCATCCTTGAAGGACTTAACAGTAGGCAGAGTAACGGAAGATGTCGGATCCATAATACCTTATAAATCAGAAGACCTAGCTGACGCCTACAAGTTCAAAAAGCTCGGCTGCACGGAAAGTGACTCCTCCACCATTGAAAGAGCAAAGGAAAACTCACATTAGAGGCCAATCAAAGACAAATAATCAAAAATTCTAATCAAGAAGGATCGAAGATCAGCCAAGCCGCAAGGAAAATGAAAGGGAACATAGAATCGCCAGAGAGCACCACGGCCGAGAGCGTGGTTTAGGGTTTAAGGTTAGGGTTTATCGGGTTAAGGGTTAGGGTTTATGGTTTAGTGTTTAGGGTTTAGGGTTTAGTGTTTAAGGTTTAGGGTGTAGGGTTTAGCATTTAGGGTTTTAGGGTTTATGCTTTTAGGATTTAGGGTTTAGGGTTATGTTTTAGGGTTTATGATTTATGGTTTTTTAGGATTTAGGATTTAGGGTTTAGGGTTTAGTGTAGAGTTTTAGGTTTATGGTGTAGGTTTGTGGATTTTAGTAGGTTTAGGTTTAAGTTTAGGGTTTAGGGGTTTTAGGGTTTAGGGTTTATGATCTTAGGGTTTAGGGTGGGTTGTAAGTTTAGGTGGTGGTTAGGATTTATGGTTTATGTTTTTTTGTTAAATTACAAAACCCAGTTTAGGTTTATTTAATTAAATTTTATTTTATTTTATTTTACTTCAATTTTTAATTTAGTTTAGTTTATTTATTTTATATTTATTTTATTTTTTAGGTTTTATTTTAGTTTATTTTTTAAGTTTAGGTTTAAGTTTAGGCTTATTTTTTAGTTGAGTTTTATTTTTATTTTATGTTTTAGGTGTAGGTTTTATTTTTTTAATTTTAGGTTTAGGTTTAGGTTTTTATTTTATTTTTTTAGGTTTAGGCTTAAGGTTTATATTTTAGTTTATTTTTAGGTTTTATTTTTAAGTTTAGGTTTAGGTTTATTTCTAGGTTATTTTATTTTATTTAGTTAAGGTTTAGGTTTAGGTTTAGTTTATTTTATGTTTAGGTTTAGGTTTTATTTATTTTAGTTTAGTTTATTTTAGTTTAGGTTTAGGTTTATTTTATTTTGTTTATTTTATTTTTGTTTTAGTTTTAGGTTTTTTTAGTTTAGTGTTTAGGTTTTAATATTTATCTATTTTTAAGTTTTATTTTTAGGTTTATTTTTTAGGTTTAGGTTTTTGTTTAGTTTTTATTTTATTTTATTTTAGGTTAATTTTAGTTTTATTTTACATTTAGTTTTTATTTTATTTAAGTTTTTTATTCTTAGGTTTATTTTATTTTTTAATTTTAGTTTAGGTTTTATTTATTTTAATTTATTTATTTTATTTGTTTATTTTATTTTTTTAAGTTTAGATCTACATTTTAGTTTTTTTTTTATTTTATTTTATTTTTTATTTTAGATTTTTTTTTTTTTTATATTTTTAGGTTTTATTTAATTTAGGTTTAGATTTTAGGTTTTAGGGTTTAGGTTTGTGGTTTTTTATGGTTTAAGATTTTATGGTTTAAGGTTTAGGATTAGTTTAGGTTTAGAGTTTAGTTTCTTTTTGGTTAGTTTATTTTTAAAGTTTTTTGTTTAAATACAAACCAGTATATTTAAGTCTATTTATTTTATTTTATTTTTTTATTTATTCTTATTTTATAATTTAGGTTTTATTTTATTTTATTTAGGTTTTAGGTTTAATCGAGTATTATTTATATTTCATTTTTTAGGTTTAGGTTTTATTTTTTAGTTTTACGTTTAGCTTTCTATTTTTATTTTATTTTTTTAGGTTTAGGTTTTAGGTTTTTATTTTAAGATCATCTTTATGTTTTAGTTTTTAGTTTAGGTTTAGGTTTATTTTGTTTATTTTCTTTTATTTAGTTTAAGTTTAGGTTTAGGTTTAGGGTTTATGGTTTGGGGTTTAGTGATTAGGGTTTAGGTTTTAGGGTTTATGGTTTAGGGTTTAGGGGAAGGCTTAGGGTTAGGGTTATTAAGGTTTAGGGTTTAGGGTTTGGGATTTAGGTTTTAGGTTTAGGGTTCATGTTTTAGTTTAGGGTTTTCAGTTTTTCATATATATATAATTATATATATATATATATATATATATATATATTAAAAGAGAATAAATTCAGAGTCAACATTTCTTCTTTTCAATTTCATCAACCAAGTAACACAAGAAGTTTTCTAAGACACAAGTGACGACATAGATAAAAAATGAGCACGCGTAGAGCAAATCAGAAATCCTTGATAACTACAACCATTTCTACTGTAAAGACACAGTTCCATAAGTAGCAAATTGGTTCAACAATTCTTCAGTTTCTTCAGTTCCCATCAGAACCACCCTGGCCTCTCCAGTAGTTGGATACACCATCATATCCCCTATCTCTCCCTCGGCCACCACCACGATTTAGGGTTTTGGGTTTAGGTTTTCAGTTTATTATTCAGGTTTTAGTTTAGGGTTTTTGGTTTTTGGTTTTATTTGTTAATGGTGAACAAATTCAAATTCAACATTTTTTACTTCTGATTTCATCAACCAAGTAACACACCAAGTTTTTTTAGACACAAGTGATGACATAGATCAAAAATGAGCATGCATAGAGCACATCAAAAACCATAGATAACTAGAACTATGTATACTATAAAGACATAGTTCCATAAGCAGCAGATATAATTAGATGTTCTTTAGTTTCTCCTATTCCCATGAATACCACCCTGGCCTCAGGATCTACCATCATATCCTTGATATCTCCCTCTGCCACCACCATGGTTGTAACCTCCGTCGCTCCTCCCACCTTCATAACCACCACTACTCTGACCACCACCTCCATATCCACCAGTACCTCTAAATCCCCACCACCACTGTGATAATGGCCACCTCCACCTGCACTGCCAGATCTTGACTGACGGTTGATGGTGATATTCCTACCGTCAAGGTTCTGCCCATTGTTAGGGTTTTGGTTTAGGTTTATAAGGTTTTAGGGTTTAGGTTTATTTTTTAACCTCTTTAGTTACTTTAGGTTTAGGTTTAGTATTTGATATTTAGGTTTTGGCATTTAGGGTTACAGTTTAGGGTTTAGGGTTTAGAGTTTACGATTTGAGAGTTTATGCTTTAAGGGTTTAGGGTTTAGGATTATCGGTTTAGGGTTTAGGGTTTACAGTTTAGGGTTTTGGGTTCAGGGTTAGTTTTAGGGTTTTAGGATTTAGGGCTTAGCATTTTGGGTTTAGGGTTTAGGGTTGTTTAGTGTTCTTTTTATTTCTAAATTAAGTAAACTGATAAGTTTAAGTTTATTTAGTTTATTTTTTAAATATTTAGTTTATTTCATTTTTTTATTTTTATTTTGGTTTTTATTATTTAGTTTAGTTTATTTATTTTAGTTTATTTTCTTGGTTGAGATTTAAGTTTTATTTTATTTTTTAGTTTAGTATATTCTTATTTTATTTTTAGGTTTAGGTTTTATTTTTTATTTTTAGGTTTAGGTTTAGGTTTTTATTTTATTTTCTTAGGTTAAAGTTTTAGTTTTTCATTTTAGGTTTATTTGTAGGTTTTATTTTTTAGTTTAAGTTTAGGCTTATTTTTAGTTTATTTTATTTTATTTAATTTAGGGTTCAGGTTTAGTTTAGTTTAGGTTTAGCTTTAGGTTTTATTTAATTTAGTTTATTTTATTTTTATTTAGGATTAAGTTTATTTTATTTTCTTTATTTTATGTTTAGTTTTTATTTTATTTTTGGTTTTTTATTATTAGGTTTATTTGATTTTTTAATTTAGTTTAATCTTTTATTTATTTTATTTTAGTTTAGGTTTAATTTTTATTTTATTTTATTTTTAGGTTTAAGTTTAGGCTAAGGATTTTTTAATTTAATTTAATTCTTTAATATAGATTTTGGTTTTTTATTTAATTTATTTTTAGGTTTTATGTAGTTTAGGTTTATGTTTTTAGATTTTTAGGGTTTAGGGTTTAGGGTTTAAAGATTAGGGTTTAGTGTTTAGGATTTAGGGTTTAGGGTTTGGGATTTAGTGTTTATGGTTTAGGGTTATATGTTTTAGGGTTTAGGGTTTATGGTTTAGGGTTTTAAGGCTTAGGGTGTACAATTAGAGTTTTTTTATTTTCCTTATTTTTTTAATTTTTTTTATTTTTTATATTTTTTAAATTAAGTAAACTAGTAGGTTTAGGTTTATTTAGTTTATTTTTTATTTTGATTTATGTTTTTTAAATTTTTATTTTGTTTAGTTTATTTATTTTAGTTTAGGTTTTTTATTTCATTTTATTTTGTAGGTTTAGGTTTAGGTTTATTTTTTTTGTTTAGTTATATTTTTATTTTATTTTTTAAGTTTAGGTTTTATTTTTCATTTTTAGGTTTAGGTTTTTAATTTTTTTAAGGTTTATGTTTGGTTTTATTTTTATTTTAGGTATATTATTTTTAGTTTAAGTTTATTTTAGTTTATTTTATTTTATTTTATTTAGTTTAGGTTTTTAGGTTTATTTTATTTATTTTCTTTTAGGTTTAGGTTTATTTTATTTTATTTGGTTTTTTTTGTTTGTAGGGTTTAGGTTTTATTTTTTTATTTTATTTTTTTTTTTAGGTTTATTATTTAGGTTTAGGTTTTATTAAGTTTTATTTAATTTTATTTTATGTCAATTTTATTTTTATTTTAGGTTAAATTTTTATTTTAGTTAGTTTTTTAATTCTTTTAGTTTAGTTTAGGTTTTTATTTATTTAATTTTAGTTAAGTTTTTTTTATTTTTTTTATATTGCTTCAGTTTAACCCATTTAGTTTTATTCTTTATTTTGGTTTAGATTTTTTCATTAATCTTATTTTATATTTAATTAGCTAGGTTTAGGCTTTAGATCTTTTGTGGTTTGTGGTTTAGGGTCTTTGGGCTCACTCAGCCACTGTAGGCTCTCAGCTTAGTGGCCTTTAGGTCAGGCTCTTCATGGCTTTACTCCCTTTGTGGTAGTTTGCTAGGGTTCCAGTTTAGGTCCAAGCCTTAGTTAGGGTCATTTTTGGTTTTTTTTTTAACATAGAACAAATCCAAATTCTGATTTCTTCCTTAGTTTAATTTTTATTTAGTTTATTTTATTTATTCTAAGATATTTTATTCAATATTTAGTTTTTTATTTATTTCTTTAGTCAAGCATTTTATTTTAGTTTAGGGCATTTTATCCTTAAATTTTCTGGATTAGTTTAGTTTAGTTTATTTTAACTGAGTTTTATTTTATTTTATTTTTAGGTTTAAGTTTTATTTCTTATTGTTTAGTTTTGTTTCTTTTACTTGTAGTTTTAGGTTTCATTCTTTTTGTATTTTTAGTCATTTTTAGGTTTTATCTTTAATTAACGGTATTTTTTCATTTTTTATTTAGCTAGCTTAGTTTAGGTCTGTTTATGCTTTTTATTTATTTTAGTTTAGGTTTAAGTTCCTTTATCTTTGTTTATTTTATTTTAATTTTTTAGGTTTTGCAGATTTAGGCCTTGTGGATTCCATCTCAGTTTATTCTTCTAGCCTATTTATAAGTTTATTTTAATCTTAAGTTTATTTTTTATCTTAGGTTTAGTTTTATTTTATTTTATTTCTTTAATCTTAGTTTGGTTTTATTTATTTTATCTTTTGTTAAACCTTTATTTTATTATATTTCTTCCTGGCCTAGCTCAGTTTTAGCTCTATGTTTTATTTTAGTTTCCATTTATCTTAAATCTTGTTTAGATCTATTTATTTTATTTTATTTTGCTGCCTTTAATCTATTTGCTTCAGTCTTTTGTATTTTAAGGCCTGGGTTCTTATGGTTTTCAGCTTAGGGCTTCATATTTTTTGGGTTTAGGGTTTAGGATTTAGTGTTTAGGGTTTAGGTTTTATTATTTAGGGTTGAGGAATTAGGGTTCTAGGTTTTAGGGTTTAGGGTTTCAGGTTTTGGGTTTATGATTTTTAGGTTTTAGGGTTTCGGTATTAGGATTTATCATTTAGGGTTTCGGGTTTTGGGTTTAGGGTTTTGGGTTTTGGGTTTAGGTTTTAGGTTTAGGGATCAGGTTTTAGTTTTGCGTTTAAGGTTTTTGGTCTTTTTTTTTTAACATAGATCAAATTCAGATTTGCAACATTTTTCTTTTGTTTAATTCGTTTATTTAGTTTATTTTTTATTAATTTTAGTTTATTTTATCTTTTTTATTTATGTTTATTTTTTATTTAGTTTATTTTATTTATTTTAGTCTCAGTTTTTTATTTTAGTTTATTTATTTTATTTTAGTTTATTTTTTTGGATTAGGTTTAGGTTTAGATTTATTTTTTAGTTGAGTTTTGTTTTTATTTTATTTTTTAGGTTTAGGTTTTATATTTTATTATATGTTTATGTTTAAGTTTTTATTTTATTTTTTAGGTTTAAGTTTAATCTTTTTATTTTAGGTTTTATTTTTTTATTTAGGTTTAGGTTTATTTTTAATTTCTTTTATTTTATTTAGTTTAGGGTTTAGGTTTAGGTTTAGGTTTTATTTATTTTAGTTTAGTTTATTTTTTCTCTAGGTTTAGGTTTATTTTATTTTATTTTATTTTAAGTTTAGGATTTTATTTAGTTTAGGGTTTCGATTTTATTTCTATGTTTACTTTTTAGGTTTAGGTTTTTTATTTAGTTTTTATTTTATCGTATTTTTTATTTATTTTATTTTTTATTTTGTTTAGGATTTTTATTCTTAGGTTTATTTTAATTTTTTGTTTAATTTAGGTTTTAATTTATTTTATTTTTCTTTATTTTAATTAGTTTATTTTATTTTATTTTTAGGTTTAGGTTTAGTTTTTAGTTTAGGTTTTTATTTTATTTAGGTTTAGGTTTTTTTAATTATTTTATTTTTAGGTTTTATTTAGTTTTCCCACCTTGGTGGAAGTCAACATATCAATCAGCAAGAGAGCATCCACCTCAGTCTAGATATTGAGCCAACCTTTTTGTAAGCAAATCTCAATAGCTTTATAAACAGCCATTAATTCGATAAAGATAACAAAACATGCGATAAGTGGATAGGCAAAAGCACAAATAACATTAAGTTTCTGAAAATGCCACCACAGCTAGTGGGTTTAGGTTTTTTAAGGTCTAGGGTTGTAGGTTCAGGGTTTTGGTTTTACGATTGTAGGTTTAGGGTTAGTTTGGGGTTTAGGGTTTAAGGTTTTGGGTTTTTAGTTTAGGGTTAGTTTTAGGGTTTAAGGTTTAATGTTTAGGGTTCAGTGGTCTTTGTTTTTAAAATTAAGTAAACGGGTAGATTTAAGTTCATTTAGTTTATGTTATTCTTTATTTTTATTTAAGTTTATTTTTTATTTTTATTTAGATTAGTTTATTTATTTTAGTTTAGGATTTTTATTTTAGTTAATTTTTTTGGTTTAGGTTTAGGTTTATTTTCATTTTTTAGTTTACTTTTATTTTTATTTTAATTTTTAGGTTTAGGTTTTATTTTTTATTTTTAGGTTTACATTTAGATTTTATTCTATTTTTTTTAGGTCTAGGTCTTCGGTTTTAATTTTAGGTTTATTTTTTGATTTTATTTTTTAGTTTAGGTTTAGGTTTATTTTTAGTTTATTTTATTTTATTTTATTTTATTTAGTGTTTAGGTTTACCCAAGTTTAGGTTTTAACTATTTTAGTTTAGTTTATTTTAGTTTAGGATTAAGTTTAATTTATTTTCTTTATTTTAGGTTTTTTCCTTTTAGTTTAGGGTTTAGGTTTTTCTTTTAATTTTTTACTTTTAGGTAATATTTTTACATTTATTTTTTAAGTTTAAGTTTTTGCTTAGTTTTTATTTTATTTTATTTTAGGTTTATTTAATTTTTATTTTATGTTTAGTTTATATTTTATTTGGGTTTTTATTTTTAAGTTAACTCTATTTTTTTAGTTTAGTTTAGGTTTTTATTTATTTTATTTTAGTTTAGTGGTTTTTCTTAGGTTTAGGTTTAGGTTTAGGTTTTAGTTTAGGTTATTATTTTAAATTATTTTATTTATGTTTAGGTTTTTTATTTAATTTATTTTTAGGTTTTATTTAGTTTTGGTTTAGGTTTTAGGTTTTTAGGGTTTAGGGTTTAGGGTTTAGATTAGGGTTTAGTGTTTAGGGTTTATGATTTAGGGTTTGGGGTTTAGGTTTTATGGTATAGGGTTGTATGTTTTAGTGTTTAGGGTTTAGGGTTTACGGTTTAGGGTTTTAAGGTTTAGGATTTAAGGTTAGGGTTTTTATTTCTTTTTAAATTTTTTATTTTTTATTTTTTCAAATTAAGTAAACTGGTAGGTTTAGGTTTCTTTACTTTATTTTTTATTTTTATTTAAGTTTCTTTCTTTATTTAGTTTAGTTTATTTATTTTAGTTTTATTTCTTTTAGTTTATGGTTTATATTATATCTATTTTTTAGGTTTAGGTTTAGGTTTAGGTTTATTTTTTAGTTTAGATTTTTTATTTTAGTTTTTAGGTTTATGTTTTATTTTTTTATTTTTAAGTTTAGGTTTTTATTTTATTTTTTTAGGTGTAGGTTTTAGGTTATTATTTTAGGTTTATTTTTAGGTTTTATTTTTTTAGTTTAAGTTTATTTTTAGTTTATTTTATTTTATTTTATTTTAGATTTAGGTTTTATTTTCTATTTATTTTAAGGTTTATTATTTAGGTTTAAGTTTTTATTTAGTTTTTATTTAGTTTTAATTTTATTTAGGTTTTTTATTTTTTTAGTTTTGTTTAAGTTTTTATCTATTTTATTTTAGTTAAGTTTTTCTTTTTTATTTTATTTTCATTTTAGGTTTAGGTTTAAGTTTTGTATTAAGTTTAGGTTTTAGTCTAGTATTTTATTTTATTTTCTAATTTTATTTTGGTTTAGATTTTTATATTTATCTTATTTCTAGGTTTTAATTAGTTTAGGTTTAGGTTTTTAACTTTTTAGTGTTTAGGGTTTAGGGTTAGTTTAAGGTTTAGGGTTTAGGGTTTTGTGTTTAGCATTTAGGTCTTAGGGTTTAAGGTTGAGGGTTTAGGGTTTTAGGGTTTAGTGTTTTTGGTTTTGGGTTTTGGGTTTACGATTTTTAGGGTTTAGGGTTTAGGGTTTAAGTTTTAGTTTAGGATTTATTATTTTTTGGTTTTTTTTAACAAATAACAAATTCAGATTTACAACATTTCTTCTTTTGTTTAATTAATTAATTTAATTTATTTTTTATTTATTTTAGTTTGTTTTATTTTTTATTTTTTATGTTTATTTTTTATGTTTATTTAGTTTAGTTTATTTATTTTAGGTTTATTTATTTTAGTCTAGGTTTTTTATTTTAGTTTAGGTATTTTATTTTAGTTTATTTTTTTAGATTTGGTTTAGGTTTAGGTTTATTTTTTATTTTATTTTTTGATTTAGGTTTTATTTTTTATTTTAGGTTTAGGTTTACAATTTTATTTTATCTATATAGGTGTAGGTTATAGGTTTTTATTTTAGGTTTATTTTCAATTTTATTTTTTATTTAGGTTTAAGTTTATTTTTAATTTCTTTTATTTAATTTAATTTAGGGTTTAGGTTTAGCTTTAGGTTTTATTTATTTTAGTTTAGTTTACATTAGTTTAGGTTTAGGTTTATTTTATTTTATTTATTTTATTTTCATTTTAGGATTAGGTTTTTCTTAGTTTAGGTTTTGGTTTTATTTTTAGGTCTACTTTTTATCTTTAACATTTTATTTAGTATTTATTTTATTATATTTTAGGTTTATTTTATTTTTATTTTACATTTAGTTTTTATTTTATTTAGGTTTTTTGTTATAAAGTTTATTTTATTTTTTAGTTTAATTTAAGTTTTAATTTTTTTTTATATATTTTAGTTAGTTTATTTTATTTTATTTTTAGGTTTAGGTGTAAGTTTTAGCTTAGGTTTTTTTTTTTTTTATTTTTTTTATATTTTATTTAGGTTTAGATCTTTTTTATTTTTTATTTTTAGGTTTTACTTAGTTTAGGTTTAGGTTTTTAGATATTTAGGGTTCAAGTTTAAGTTTAGGGTTTAAGATTTAGGGTTTTAGTGTTTAGGGTTTAGGGTTTAGGGTTTAGTCTTTAGGCTTTAGAGTTTAGGATTTTTATGGTTTTTAGGGTTTAGGGTTAATTTAGGGTTTAGTGTTTAAGTATTGGGGTTTTTTAGGCTTTAGGGTTTAGGGTTTAGGGTTTAGGGTTTAGGGTTTTAGGGATTAGGGTTTTGGGTTTAAGGTTTAGGGTTTAGGGTTTAGGGTTTAGGGTTTTAGGGATTAGGGTTTTGGGTTTAGGGTTTAGGGTTTTAGGGTCTATGGTTTTAGTGTTTAGGGTTTAGGTTGTTGGCTTAGGGTTTAAAGTTTATGGTTTAGGGTTTAGGGTTAAGGTTTTTTTTTAGTTTTTTTATTTTTTTACATTTTCTAAAAATTAAGTAAATTGGTAGGTTTAAGTTTATTTAATTTATTTTTATTTATTTTAATTTATTTTATTTCTTATTTTGATTTAGGTTTATTTCTATTTTTATTTATATTAGTTTAGGTTTTTTATTTTTATTTATTTTTTAAGTTTAGGTTTATGTTTAGGTTTATGTTTATTTTTTAGTTTAGCTTTATTTTTGTTTTATTTTGTAGATTTGGTTTTATTTTTTATTCTCCATTTTAGGTTTATAGTTTTTTTATTTTATTTTCATGTTTTAGTTTCTATGTTTTATTATGTGTCTTAGTTTCTTTTTAGCCTAGTTTAGGTTTATTTTAGTTTATTTTATTTTATTTATTTAGTTTAGTTTTGGTTTTTTTATTTATTTTACCTTAGTTTATTTTACCTTAGTTTTTTTTTATTTAGGGTTTAGGTTTTATTTTTTAGTTTATTTTAGTTTAAGTTTTTATTTAGTTTTATTTTATTTTATTTTAGGTTTTATTTGATTTTATTTCAAGTTTAGTTTTTATTTTATTTAGTTTTTTTATTCTTAGGATAATTTTGTTCTTACACTTTAGTTTAGGTTTATTTTTAGTTTAATTTATTTAGTATAGTTTAGGGTTTATGTTTAATTTAGTTTATTTTGAGGTTTAGGTTTAATTTATTTTAGTTTAGTTTATTTTAGTTTTGGATTTGGTTTATTTTCTTTTCTTTATTTTAGGTTTAGGTTTTTTTTTAGTTTCGGGTTTAAGTTTTATTTTTTACTTATTTTTATGTTATATTTTTATATTTATTTTTTAGTTTAGGTTATTATTTAGTTTTTATTTTATTTTAGGTTTATTTTATTTTTATTTTATGATTAGTTTTTATTTTATTTGGGTTTTATTTTTAAGTTTATTTTTTTAGTTTAGTTTACATTTTTATTTATTTTATTTTAGTTTAGTTTTTATTTATTATTTTATTTTATTTTTAAGTTTAGGTTTAGGTTTAGGTTTTAGTTTAGGTTTTTATTTCATTTTATTTTTGCTATTTTATTTAAGTTTAAGCTTTTTAATTTAATTAATTTTTAGGTTTTGTTTTGTTTAGGTTTTTAGGGTTTAGGGTTTATAATTTAGAGATTATAGTTTAGTGTGTAGGGTTTAGGTTTAGGGTTTATTATTTAGGGATGTATGTTTTAGGTTTATGGTTTAGGGTTTAGGGTTTAGGGTTTTAGGGCTCATGGTTTAGCATTAGCTTTTTTTTCTTTTTTTAAAATTTTTAAATTAAGTAAACTTGTTGGTTTAGGATTATTTAGTTTATTTTTTATTTTGATTTAAGTTATTTTTATTTTTATTTTGTTTAGCTTATTTATTTTAGGTTTATTTATTTGAGTTTAGTATTCTTTTTGTTTTAGTTTATTTTTTAAGTTTAGGTTTAGGGTTGGGTTTATTATGTAGTTTATTTTTTTATATTTTAGTTTTTAGGTTTAGATTTTATTTTTTTTTAATTTTAGGTTTAGGTTTAGGTTTTTATTTAATTTTTTTAGGTTTTGGTTTTAAATTCTTATTTTAGGTTTATTTTTAGGTTTTATTTTTCAGTTTAGGTTTATTTTTAGTTTATTTATTTATTCTAGTTTAGGTCTAGGTTTTTTTTATTTTAATTTAGGTTTAGGTTTATTTTATTTTATTTTATGTTTAGTTTTTTTTTAGTTTAGGGTTTAGATTTTATTTATTTAGGTTTAGGTTTATTTTATTTTTATTTTAGGTTTAGTTTTTTTTTTAGTTTAGGGTTTAGATTTTATTTATTTAGTTTAGGTTTTGGTCTAGGTTTAGTTTATTTTAGGTTTATGTTTAGTTTAATTAATTTTAGTTTAGGTTTAGGTTTTTTTTAAATTTTTTTATTTTAGGTTCATGTTTTTTTTTTAGTTTATGGTTTTGGTTATATGATTGATTTATTTTTTAGGTTTATTTTTAGTTTTATTATTTAGGTTTATGTTTTATTTAGTTTTCTTTTATTTTATTTTAGGTCAATTTTATATTTATTATAGGTTTCCATTTTATTTTATTTAGGTTTTTTATTTTTTTTAGTTAGTTTCAATTTTTATTTATTTTATTTTAGTTTAGCTTATATTTTTTATTTTATTTTCTTTTTAGGTTTAGGTTTAGGTTTTAGTTTATGTTTTTATTTTATTTTGTTTTAGATTTTTTATTTATTTTATTTTTGGTTTTTAAATAGTTTAGATTTAGGTTTTATTTTTAGTGTTTAGGTTTTGGGTTCACTTTTAGGTTTTTTTAGGGTTTAGTTTAGGATTTTAGGCTTTAGGGTTTAGGGTTAGGGGTTTAGGGTTTAGGGTTTTGGATTTTTAGGGTTAACAATTTAGGGTTTAAGTTTTAGGTTTAGGGTTCAAGTTTTATTTTAGGGTTTAGGGTTTTTAGTTTTTTTTAACAGAGAACAAATTCAGATTTAAAACATTTCTTCTTTTGTTTAATTAGTTTAATTTTTAATTATTTTTAATTATTTTTTATTTTTATTTATCTTTATTTTTTATTTAGTTTAGTTTATTTATTTTAGGTTTATTTATTTTAGTTTATTTTTTAGGTTATGTTTATTTTGATTTTTTTTTTTGGTTTTAAGGTTTAGGTTTTATTTTTTTATTTTTAGGTTTAGGTTTAGGTTTAGGTTTTTATTTTATATTTTTAGGTTTAGGTTTTAGGTTTTTATTTTTGGTTTATTTTTAGGTTTTATTTTTTAGTTTAAGTTTATTTTATTTTTTTTAGTTAAGGTTTTGGTTTAGGTTTAGTTTTTATTTATTTAAGTTTAGATTTAGGTTTAATTTATTTTTATTTTAGGTTTAGGGTTTTTTTGGTTTAGAGTTTAGATTTTATGTTTTATTTATTTTAGGTTTATTGTTTAGGTTTAGGTTTTTATTTTATTTTAGGTTACTTGTATTTTTCTTTTAGGTTTAGTTTATATTTTATTTAGGCTTCTTATTTTATTTTAGTTTACATTTTTATTTATTTATTTTTAGTTAAGTTTTATTTATTTTATTTTATATTTTAGGTTTAGTTTAGGTTAGGTTTTTTTTTTTGGGTTAAGGGTTTTGGTTTGTTTTTTAGGGTTTAGGATTTAGGGTTTTATGGTTCATAGTTTAGGGTCTACGGTTTAGGGTTTTGGGATTTTAGGGTTTAGGGTTTATGTTTTAGGGTTTAGGTTTTAGGTTTAGGATTCTGGTTTTAGTTTATGATTTAGGGTTTTTGGTTTTTTTAATAAAGAACAAATTCAAATTTACAACATTTCTTCTTTTGTTTAATTAGTTTAATTTCTATTTATTTTAGTTTATTTTATTTTTGTATTTATGTTTTTTTATGTTTATTTAGTTTAGTTTATTAATTTTAGGTTTATTTATTTTAGCCTTTGTTATTTATTTTAGTTTATTTTTTGGATTAAGTTTAGGTTTCGATTTTTTTTTTATTTGAAATTTATTTTTATTTTATTAATTAAGTTTAGGTTTTATTTTTTATATTATGTTTAGGTCTAGGTTTCTATTATAGGTTTATTTTGAAGTTTTATTTTTTAATTTAGGTTTAAGTTTACTTTTAATTTAATTTTTTTTATTTAGTTTATGGTTTAGGTTTAGGTTTAGGTATGATTTATTTTAGTTTAGGTTTAGGTTTATTTTATTTTTCTTTTAGGTTGAGGTTTTTTTTTAGTTTAGGGTTTAGGTTTTATTTTTAGGTTAATTTTTTAAGTTTAGATTTTTATTTAGTTTTTATTTTATTTTATTTTAGGCTTATTTTAATTTTATTTTATGTTTAGTTTTTATTTTATTTAGGTTTTTTATTTTTAGTTTAGTTTAGGCTTTTATTTATTTTATTTTAGATAAGTTTTATTTTTATTTTATTTTCTTTTTAGGTTTAGGCTTAGGTTTTAGTTTATGTTTTTATTTTATTTGATTTTCAAATTTTATTTTGGTATAGATTTTTTTATGTTTTAATTAGTTTAGGTTTAGGTTTTTAGCTTTTTAGGGTTTAGGGTTTAGAGTTAGTTTAAGGTTTAGGGTTTAGGGTTTTTGAGTTTTTAGGGTTTTTTGGGTTTAAGATTTTTTTTGGGTTTTTTTTGGGTTTAGGGTTTAATGGTTAAATTTAGGTTTAGGGTTCAAGTTTCATTTAGTCTTTTGGGTCTTTTTTTAAGAGAGAAGAAATTCAGATTTACAACATTTCTTCTTTTTTTTTAATTAGTTTTTCCAATTTCTTTTTTGTTTATTTTAGTTTATTTTATTTTTTATTTTTATTTATGTTTATTTTTTATTTTTATTTAGTTTAGTTTATTTATATTCGTCTAGGTTTTTTATTTTAGTTTAGGTATTTTATTTTAGTTTATTTTTTTGGATTAAGTTTAGGTTTAGGTTTATTTTTTAGTTGAGTTTTATTTTAAATTTACTTTTTAAGTTTAAGTTTTATTTTTTATTTAATGATTAGGCTTAGGTTTTTATTTTATTTTTGTAGTTTTAGATTTTAGGTTTCCATTTTAGGTTTATTTTTAGGTTTTATTTTTTGTATTTAGGTTTTAATTTATTTTTAATTTCTTTTATTTTATTTAGTTTAGGGTTTAGGTTTAGGTTTAGTTTTATTTATTTATTTTTAGTTTATTTTAGTTTATGTATAGGTTTATTTCCATTTTAGGATTATGTTTTTTTAGTTTAAGTTTAGGTTTTATTTTTAGGTTAACTTTTTTATGTTTATGATTTTATTTAGTTTTTATTTTATTTTATTTTAGGTTTATTTCAGGTTTATTTTATTTTTATTTATGTTTAGTTTTTATTTTATTTAGATTTTAACTCTTAGGTTTATTATATTTTTTAGTTTAATTTAGGTTTTATTTATTTATTTTAGTTAGTTTATTTTATTTTATTTTTAGGTTTAGGTTTAGGTTTTAGTTTAGGTTGTCATTTTATTTTATTAATTTTGTTTTATTTATGTTTATATTTTTTATTTTTTATTTTAGGTTTTATTTAGTTTAGGTTTAGGTTTTTAGATTTTTAGTATTCATGGTTTACGGTTTAGGGTTTAGGGTTTAGGGTTTTAGGGTTTATGGTTTAGGGTTTATGGTTTAGTGTTTAGGCTTTTTTTTTTTTGGGAAACCCCATATAGGGGAATTTTATTGCCACAAAGAGAGGGTTACAAGGTCCTTAAAGGGGATAAACTCCAGAACTACTACTCAAAGAGCTACAATCAGCCTAGGGAGTAAATCACCTATCTAAGTACAACCAAAAGCAAAAGAAAAAAAATAAAGCAAGCAAAAGATACAAATTGATTAACATAAGAAGCCAATGGAAGATTAGGGCCAATGCTTTGCAGGATGTGAGAATGCATGCACAATGGAGCAAACCTGCAAGAGGATAAGATAAAAGCACCTGCAAAATTGTAGACAGAAAGAAGTTAGAGCAGTTAAGGTAATACGAATAAAAAGATAACTGAAAATAGCATAATCTGATAATGATAGTAAAGAAGTGTGATAGAGAAGGCTCAGGCTCGGTCACACTAAGTTGGGGCAGATTCAAATATGAGCATCCAAACTTCAGCAAAAGGGTTACATTATAAGAGCTACTACCAAACCAAAAGGGAGTGAAATCATCATAGCCATCATAGCCAACAAACCTATATAGCAGCCATTTGAAGAAAATATTTTGAGCCTTAATACCTGCAAAAATAAGCAAAGTCATATACAGAGTAGAAGAAAGAGAAGCAAAGAGCAGAATGGATGAGAGGATCCCATGCAAAATATATGTCATCATATTAGACCCCATGTCATGATAATCCCAATGTAAATGAAAGAGAGCCATCATTGTCAGGTCAACCATATTTTTAACTAGATCTAAGGGTTTAATGAAACCAGCAAGAAGACCCACCACAGGGAAATAGCAGAAAAGGTCAGGCAAAGGTAAGAAGCAATAAAAGATCAGATGTAATACTTGTTGAAATCCAGCCAGGCAAATACAAAAGCATGGTATTAACTCCATCCCAAACATATATGACAATAATAAATATACAATCTTGGTAAACAGCCCAGTAAATAACCCAGGGATATTTTCCAAAAGTAGAAGTCCAATGAATGTAAGTAATGCAGATGTTAACAACCTCCTTGTTGCAGAAGTTAGATGCCACCAAGTGCAATGGACGATAGCATACCCCCAGCCCAAATTACCACAGGAATTGCAGAATTCTATCAGAGAAGAGATGGGAATACAATAGTAGATCAGAAGAAACAGTTAAAGGGCTGCTCCCCACCATAAATAATTCCAACAAAAGACAATCAGAGATAACACCACAGAAGTAGCTTGCTTAGCAGCAAACTCAATAGTCCAGTTCAAGCAGTCATGTGATGCTTGATGGCGGCAGTCGGTTTATGGTTTAGTGTTTAGGCTTTAGGGTTTAGGGTTTAAGGTTAGTTTAGGGTTTAGGGTTTAGGGTTTTTTAGGCTTTAGGTTTAGGCTTAAGGCTTTAAGGTTTAGGGTTTAAGGTTTAGGGTTTTAGGGATTAGGGTGTAGGGCTTAGGGTTGAGCTTTTAGAGTTTTAGGGTCTATGGTTGTAGCATTTAGGATTTAGGGTTTAGGTTGCAGGATTAGGGTTTAGATTTTAGGGTTTAGGATTTATGGTTATGGTATTTTATTTTTTTTATTTTTTTATCTTTTTAAAATTAAGCAAACTCACAAGTTTAGGTTTATATAGTTTTCTTGTATTTATTTTACTTTATCTTATTTTTTATTTTGATTTAGGTTTATTTTTAAATTAGTCTAAGTTTTTTATTTTAGTTTAGGTATTTTATTTTAGTTTATTTTTTTTGGTTAAGGTATAATTTTAGGTTTATTTTTTAGTTGACTTATATCATTATTTTATTTTTTAGGTTTAGGTTTTATTTTTTATTTTATGTTTAGCTTTAGGTTTTATTTTATTCTTTTAGGTTTAAGTTTAGGTTTTTATTTTAGGTTTAATTTTTTAATTTAGGTTTAGGTTTATTTTTAATTTAATTTATTTTATTGTTTAAGTTTAAGTTTAGGTTTTATTTATTATAGTTTAAGTTTAGGTTTATTTTATGTTGTTTATTTTATTTTTATTTTAGGTTTTGTTTTTTTTTAGTTTAGGGTTTAGGTTTTTTTTTTAGGTTTATTTTTTAAGTTTAGGTTTTTATTTTGGTTTTATTTAATTTTTTTAGGTTTAATTTATTTTTATTTTACGTTTAGTTTTGATTTTATTAAAGTTTTTTATTCTTAGGTTTATATTATTTTTTAGTTTAGTTTAAGTTTATATTTATTTTTTTAGTTTATTATAATTTGTTTATTTTGTTTTATTTTTAGGTTTAGGTTTAGGTTTTAGTTTAGGTTTTTTTTATTTTATTTTACTTATTTTATTTAGGTTTAGGTGTTTTATTTATTTTATTTTTGGTTTTTATTTAGTTTTGGTATGGGTTTTAAGGTTTTTAGCATTTAGGGTTTAGTGTTTAGGGTTTAGGGTTAGGGGTTAGGGTTTATCATTTAGGGTTTAGGCTTTAGGCTTTAGAATTTAGGGTTAGTTTAGGGTTTAGGGTTTAGTGTTTTAGAGATTAGGGTTTAGGATTTAGGGTTTATGGTTTTAGGGTTTAGGGTTTAGCATTTAGGGTTGTACATTTAGGGTTTAGAGTTTAGGGTTTAGGAATAGTTTAGGGTTTAGGGTTAGGGTTTTAAATTTTTAATTTTTATTTTTTTAAATTAGGTAAACTCCCAGGTTTATTTAGTTTATTTAATTTTGTATTTTGATTTAGGGTTATCTTTATTTGTATTTAGTTTAGTTTATTTATTTTAAGCTTATTTATTTTAGTTTAGGTTTTTTATTTTATTTTATTTTTTAGGTTTAGGTTTAGGTTTAGGTTTATGTTTTTTTTAGTCTGGTTTTATTTTTATTTTATTTTTTAAGATTAAGTTTCATTTTTTAGGTTTAGGTTTATGTTTTTATTGTATTTTTTAGGTTTTGATTTTAGGTTTTTATTTTAAGTTTATTTTTAGTTTTTATTTTTTAGTTTATGTTTAGGTTTATTTTGAGTTTATTTTATTTTATTTTATTTAGTTTAGTTTTAGGTTTAGGTTTAGTTTGTGTTAGGTTTAGGTTTAGGTTTTATTTGTTTTGGTTTATTTTACTTTTTATGTTAGGTTTAGTTTTTTTTAGTTTAGGGTTTAGGTTTTATTTTTTTTAGGTTTTATTTTTAGGTTTAGGTTTTTATTTAGTTTTAGTTTATTTTATTTTTAGGTTAATTTTTTTTAAGATTAGTTTTTATTTTAATTAGGTTTTCTATTTTTTAGTTTAGTTTAGGTTTTTATTTATCTCATTTTAGTTAAGTTTTTATTTTTTATTTTATTTTCTTTTTAGGTTTAGGTTTAGGTTTATGTTTAGGTTTTAGTTTATGTTTTTATTTTTTTTAATTTTTTATTTATCTTTGTTTAGATTTTATTTATTTATTTTATTTTTAAGTTTTAATTAGTTTTGGTTTAGGTTTAAATTTTTTAGGGTTTAGGGTTTAGGGTTAGTTTAGGGTTTAGGTTTTAGGGTTTAGGGTTTAGGATCTTTTTTGGGTTTAAGGGTTAGGGTTTTGGGTTTAGGGTATATGGTTTAGGGTTTAGGGTTTTGGTTTTAGGTTTGGGTTCCATGGTTTAGTTTAGGGTTTAGGGATTTTGGTTTTTTAAGAGAACAAATTCAGATTTAAAATATTTCTTATTATTTGATTCATTTATTTAGTTTATTTTTTTAATAATTTTTTTTATTTTATTTTTATTAATGTTTATTTTTTATTTCTATTTAGTTTAGTTTATTTATTTTAGTCTAGGTTTTTTTATTTTAGTTTAGGTATTTTATTTTAGTTTATTTTTTTTTATTAAGGTTTACATTTAGGTTTATTTTTCTATTGAGTTTTATTTTATTTTATTTTTTTGGTTTAGGTTTTATTTTTTATTTTATGTTTAGCTTTAGGTTTTATTTTATTTTTTTAGGTTTAAGTTTAGGTTTCTTACTTTAGGTTTAATTTTTTTAATTTAGGTTAGGTTTCTTTTTAATTTATTTTATTTTATTTATTTTAGGGTTTAAGTTTAAGTTTAGGTTTTATTTATTTTATTTTAAGTTTAAGTTTATTTTATGTTGTTTATTTTATTTTTGTTTTAGGTTTTGCTATTTTTTTTAGTTTAGGATTTAGGTTTAATTTTTAGGTTTATTTTTTATGTTTAGGTTTTTATTTTGGTTTTATTTAATTTTTTTAGGTTTATTTGATTTTTATTTTATGTTTAGTTTTGATTTTATTTATGTTTTTTATTCTTAGGTTTATTTTATTTTTTAGTTTAGTTTAGGTTTATATTTATTATAATTTAGTTTATTTTAATTAGTTTTTTTTGTTTTATTTTTAAGTTTAGGTTTAGGTTTTAGTTTAGGTTTTAATTTTATTTTACTTATTTTATTTAGGTCCAGTGTTTTATTTATTTTATTTTTAATTTTTATTTAGTTTTGGTTTAGGTTTTAAAGTTTTTAGAGTTTAGGGTTTAGTGTTTAGGGTTTAGGATTTATGGTTTTAGGGTTTAGGGTTAAGGCTTAGGGTTTATGGTTTAGGGTTTAGACTTTAGGTTTTAGGATTTAGGGTTATTTTAGGGTATATGGTTCAGGGTTTTTTAGACTTTATGTTTTAGGGTTTAGGCTTTAGGGTTTAGGGTTTAGTGTTTTAGGGATTAGGATTTAGGGTTCAGGGTTTATGGTTTTATGGGTTTAGGGTTTAACGTTTAGGGCTGTACATTTAGGGTTTAGAGTTTAGGGTTTAGGAATAGTTTTAGGATTTAAGGTTAGGGTTTTTTTAAAAAAATTTTAATTTTTTATTTTTTTAAAATTAAGTAAACTGGTAGGTTTAAATTTATTTAGTTTATTTAATTTTTTATTTTGATTTAGTGTTATTTTTATTTATATTTAGTTTAATTTATTTATTTTAAGTTTATTTATTTTAGTTTAGGTTTTTCACTTTATTTTATTTTTTTTGGTTTAGGTTTAGGTTTAGATTTGTATTTGTTTTTTTAGTTTGGTTTTATTTTTATTTTATTTTTTAGGATTAGGTTTCATTTTTTATTTTTAGGTTTAGGTTTAGGTTTTTATTTTATTTTTTTAGGTTTTGGTTTTAGGTTTTTATTTTAAGTTTATTTTAGGCTTTATTTTTTAGTTTAGGTTTAGGTTTATTTTTAGTTTATTTTATTTTATTTAGTTTAGTTTTAGGTTTAAGTTTAGCTTATTTTAGGTTTAGGTTTAGGTTTTATTTATTTTAGTTTAGGTTTTATTTTATTTTACTTTTTATGTTAGGTTTAGTTTTTTTTAGTTTAGGGTTTTGGTTTTATTTTTTGGTTTAGTATTTTATTTAGTTTTAGTTTATTTTCTTTTTAGGTTTATTTTATTTTTATTTTAGGTTTAGTTTATATTTTATGTAGGTTTTCTATTTTTTAGTTTAGTTTAGGTTTTTATTTATTTTATTTTAGTTAAGTTTTTATTTTTTATTTTATTTTCTTTTTCGATTTAGGTTTAGGTTCTAGGTTTGGTGTAATAGTTTAGTTTTAGGGTTTAACATTCAGGTTTAGGGTTTTTTTATTTTTTTATTTTTTATTATTTTAGGGTTTAGAGTCTAGGGTTTAGGTTTTAGGTTTTAGGTTCATTTTTTAGTTTGGGCTTTTCATTTTTTTGGTTTTTTTTAACAGAGAACAAATTCAGATACAACATTTCTAAGTTTTGATTTCATCAATAAACTAACACACCAAGTTCTCAAAGGCATAAGCGATGATATAGATAAAAAATAAGCATGCATAGAGCAAATCAACAGCCCTAGAAAACTAGAACCATCTCTACTATAAAGACATAGTTCCATAAGAAGCAGATCAGATCGACCATTCTTCAGTTTCTCTAGTTGCCATTAGAACCACCCTGACCTCTCGAGGAGTGGGATCTACCATCAAATCTACAATCTCTCCCTCCGCCACCTCCACGGCTAAAACCTCCATCACTCCTACCTCCATAACCACCACTGCTTCGGCCACCACCTCCATATCCACCAACGCCTCTAGATCCTCCGCCACCACTGTGATAATCATCGCCTCTGCCTTCGTCTCCACCACCTCCACCTTCGCCTCCATCGCCAAATCTAGATTGAGTCTGGTTGACGGTGATGTTCCTACCATCAAGGTTCTACCCATTTTTAGGGTTTAGGTTTAAGTTTATTAGGTTTTAGGGTTATTTTTTTAATTTAGTTAGATACTTTCACTTTAGGTTTAGGGTTTGGGGTTTAAGGTTTAGGGTTTAGGGTTTAGCATTTAGGGTTTAAGGTTTAGGGTTTATGGCTTAGGGTTTAGGGTTTTAGAGTTTAGGGTTTAGGGTTTAGGGCTTAGGGTTATTTTGGGTTAAGGGTTTATGGTTAGTTTTTTGTATAGGATTTAGGGTTTAGGGTTTTTTTAATTAAGTAAATTGATTAGTTTAGGTTTGTTTAGTTTATTAATTTATTTTTTTATTTTTATTTAGTTTAGTTTATTGATGTTTAGATTTATTTTTTAATTTTAGGTTTTATTTTTTATTTTTAGGTTTAAGTTCAAGTTTTTATTTTAATTTTTTAGGTTTACATTTTAGGATTTTATTTTACGTTTATCTTTAGGTTTATGTTTATTTTTAGTTGAATTGTATTTTTATTTTATCTATTAGGTTTAGGATTTATTTTTAATTTTTAGGTTTACGTTTAGGCTTTTATTTTATTTTTTTAACTTTAGGTTTTAGCTTTTTATTTTAGGTTTATTTTTAGGTTTTAAATTTTAGTTTAGGTTTAGATTTATTTTTAGTTTATTTTATTTTATTTAACTTAGGTTTTAGTTTAGGTTTTAATTATTTTAGTTTATTTTATTTGAGTTTATGTTTAGGTTTATTTTATTTTATTTATTTTATTTTTATTTTAGGTTTAATTTTTTATTTATTTTTAGGTTTTATTTGTAGGCTTATTTTTTAAGTTTAGGATTTTATCTAGTTTTTATTTTATTTTATTTTAGGTTATTGTTTTTATTTTATTTAAGTTTTTAAATCTTAAATTTATTTATATTTCATAGTTTTGCTTATGTTTTTATTTATTTTATTATAGTTTATATTTATTTTTTATTTTATTTTATTTTTAGGTTTATATTTAAGTTTTAGTTTAGCTTTTTATTTTATAATTTTATTTAGGCATAAGTTTATTTATTTATTTTATTTTTAGGTTCTATTTTCTTTTGGTTTAGGTTTTTAGGATTTTAGGGTTTAGGGTTTAGGGATTAGGGTTTAGGGTTTCAAATTTTAGCATTTAAGGTTTAGGGTTTACAATTTAGGATTTAAAGTTTAGGCTTTAGGGTTTAGGGTTTTTAAGGTTTACTATTTAGGAATAAGGGTTTAGTGTTTGGTTAAAGTTTAGGGTTAGTTTAGGGTTCAGGGTTCATGGTTAGGGTTTGGATTTAGGGTTTAGGGTTTAGGGTTTAGAGTTTGTTATAGGGTTTGGGGCTTAGGGTTTAGTGTTTAGATTTAGGCATTAGGGTTTAGGGTATATGATTTTTTTTTAAATTAAGTAAACCTTAAGGTTAAGATTTATTTAGTTTATTTTGTATACAATTTATTTTATTTTTTATTTTTAATTAGTTTAGTTTATTTCTTTTAGATTTATTGATTTTAGTTTAGGTTTTTTATTTTAGTTTATTTTTGAGGTTTAGGTTTTATTTTATGTTTATTTCTTAGTTTATTTTATTTTTATCTTATTTTTTAGGTTAAGGTTTTATTTTTTAATTTTTTGTTTAGTTTTAGGTTTTAGGATTTTATTTTAGGTTTATTTTTAGGTTTTATTTTTTTGTTTAGGTTTAGGTTTATTTTTAGTTTATTTTATGTTATTTATTTTAAGGTTTATGTTTAGATTATTTTAAGTTTAGGTTTAGGTTTTATTTATTTTAGTTTAGGTTTAGGTTTATTTTATTTTGTTTATTTGAGGTTTAGGCTTTTATTTAGTTTAGGGTTTAAGTTTTATTTTTATTTATTTTAGGTTTATTTTTAGGTTTAGGTTTTTTTTTAGTTTTATTTTATTTTATTTTATGTTTATTTTATTTTATTTTATTTAGGTTTTAGTTATAGCTTTATTTTATTTTAGTTTAGTTTAAGTTTTTATTTATTTTATTTTAGCTTAGTTTTTCTTTTTTATTTTATTTTATTTTTAGGTTTAAGTTTAGGTTTAGGTTTAGATTTTAGTTTAGGTTTTTATTTTATATTATTTTTTATTTTATTTTGGTTTAGGTTATTTTTTATTTTGTTTTTAGGTTTTATTTTATTTTTTTGGGTTTAGGCTTTTAGATTTTTAGGTTTTATGGTTTAGGGTTTAGGGTTTAGGGTGGGTTTAAGGTTTAGGGTTTTAGGTTTAGGGTTTAGGTTTTAGGTTTAGGGTTTAGGGGGTGTAGGGTTTAGGATTAGTTTTAGGGTTTAAGGTTTAAGCTTAGGGTTTAGGGTTTAGGGTTTTAGGGTATAGGGTTTAAGGTTATGGATTAGGTTTTAGGGTTTTTTAGAGTTTAAAGTTCAGGATTATGGTTTAAGATTTAGGGTTTTGGGTTTAGTCTTTAGTCTTTAGACTTTAGGGTTTAGGGTTTAGGGTTTAGGGTTAGCTTAAGGTTTAAGGTTAGTTTAGGGTTTAGGGTTTGGTTAAGCTTAAGGTTAGTTGGTTTAGGTTAAACTTTAGGTTTAGGTTAGTTAGTTTAAGTTTAGAGTTTAAGGTTTAGGGTTTAGGGTTTATGGTTAGCATTAAGGTTTAGGGTTTATGGTTAATTTAGGGTTTAGGGTTTACAGTTTAGGGTTATAGGGTTTAGGGTTTATGGTTTAAGGTTTAGGGTTAAGGGTTTGGGGTTTTACGATTTAGGGTTTGGGGTTTAGAGTTTAGGGTTTAGAGTTTAGGGTTTAGGGTTTAGGGTTTAGGGTTTAGGGTTTAGGGTATAGGTTTATTTTAATTAGGTTTAAGTTTAGGTTTAAGTTTTTCTTTATGTAGTTTATGTTTTGGTTTAGGTTTAGGTTTAGGTTTATTTATTTTTAGTTTAGTCTATCTTATAAATTTCATTTTAGTTTATGTTTTATTTATTTTTGAGGTTTTTGTTTTTAGTTTAGTTTAGGTATAGGTTTATTTAGGTTTATTTTATTATTTATTTATATAGTTTATTTTTTTTAGTTTAGGTTTAGGTTTAGGTTTATGTTTTATTTTTTATTTTAGTTTCTTTTTTATATTAGTTTAGTTTTGGTTTTATTTTAGTTTATTTTATTTTTATTTTGGTTTATTTTTTTAGGTTGAGGCTTACTTTAGGTTTAGGTTATATTTATTTTTTATTTATTTTTAGTTTTTTTTTGTATTGGTTAGTTTATTTTATTTAGTTTTTAGTTTATTTAGTTTAGGTTTAGATTTATTTAGTTTAATTTAGTTTTTGGGTTTAGGTTTTATTTAGGTTTAGGTATAGGTTCTATTTATTTTATTTATTTTTTCTTTTATTTATATTTTTGTTTATTTAGTTTAGTTTATTTAGTTTAGTTTTTATTTTTATTTAGGTTTAGGTTTTATTTAGTTTATTTTATTTAGTTTTTATTTTAGGTTTAGGTTTAGTTTAGGTTTATTTAATTTTTATTTAGGTTTAGGTTTATTTTTAATTGTAGTTTAGTTTATTTAGGTTTAGGTTTAGGTTTATTCAGGTTTATTTAGTTTAGGTTTTTTTATTTTTAGGTTTAAGTTCATTTATTTCTATTTTAGCTTTTATTTTTATTTTATAAGTTTTGTTTATTTATTTAGGTTTATTATGTTTATTTATTTGGTTTATTTTTAGTTTAAGTTTAGGTTTATTTATTTTTGTTTAGTTTAATTTTTTTTATTTTTAAGTTTTTTCAATTTATAGTTTTATTTAGTTTAGGTTTAGGTTTTATTTATTTAGGTTTTATTTTATTTAGTTTAGCTTAGGTTTAGGTTTATATTTAGGTTTATTTATATAGTTTAGTTATTTATTTAGGTTTAGGTTTATGTTTATTTATTTAGTTTATTTATTTATTTAGGTTTAGGTTTAGGTTTTATTTAGTTTAGTTTCTTTAGTTTTATTTTATTTTTGGTTTAGGGTTTAGGTTTAGGTTTATTTTTATTTCTTTATTTGGTTTATTTATTTACTTTTAGATTTAGGTTTATTTATTTAGTTTATTTAGGTTTAGGTTTAGGTTTTATTTAGTTTTTATTTTATTTTGGGTTTAGGGTTTAGGTTTAGGCTTATTTAGTTTAAGTTTAGTTTAGATTTATTTTTGTTATTTATTTAGTCTATTTATTTAGTTTAGATTTTTTTTATTTTAGGTTTAGGTTTTATTTAGTTTTATTTAGGTTAGTTTTAGTTTATTTTTAGTTTTAGGTTTTGGGTTTTGGTTTATTTAGTTTTAGTTTAGGTGTAGGTTTAGGTTTATTTTAGTTCAATTTATTTATTTAGTTTAGGTTTATTTATTTAGTTTAGTTTATTTTATTTATTTATGTTTAGGTTTATTTAGGTTTAGGTTTTTAGTTTAGGTTATTTAGTTTAGTTTAGGTTTATTTAGTTTATTTTTATTTATTTATTTTAGTTTAGGTTTATTTAGTTTATTTTTTATTTATTTAAGGTTTAGGTTTACGCTTAGGCTTATTTTTAGTTTTTAGGTTCAAGTTATGGTTTAGGTTTTATTTTTTAGCTTAGTTTACTTAATTTATTTTTTATTTTAGGTTTATTTATTTAGGTTTAGTTTAGGTTTAGGTTTTTTTTTATTTCATGTAGTCTATTTATTTAGTTTAGAATAAGGTTTAGGTTTATGTTTAGGTTTAGGTTTAGGTTTATTTAGTTTTTATTTAGTTTATTTAGTTTAGGTTTAGGGTTTAGGTTTAGTTTAGTTTAGGATTTATGTTTAGGTTTAGGTTTATTTTTAGTTTAATTTATTTAGTTTAGTTTAGGTTTAGGTTTATTTTATTTATTTATTTTATTTAGTTTATTTTTTAGTTTTTATTTTAGGTTTAGGTTTATTTATTTAGTTTAGGTTTTAGTTTTTATTTTATTAGGTTTTATTATTATTAAGTGCTCTTTTAAGTATTATTAGTTTTTAGTTTAGTTTATTTTTCATTATTATTATTTATTAGTTTATTAGTTTAGTTAGTTTTATTAGATTATTATTATTAGTTAGTTTCTTAGATTTGTTTATTATTATTAGATTTAATATATTTATTTAGGTTTTATTTATTATTATTTTATTATTACTTTAGTTTATTATTATTATTATTAGCTTAATTATTAGTTTTATTTAATCAAATTTATTATTAGTTAATTACTTTTGTGTTAGTTGTTATTAGTTATTTAGTTTTAGTTTATTAGTTTCTTTAGTTTTAATATTAGTTTTAGTTATTATTATTTAGTTAGTTTATTAGTTTATTAATTTAGTTTAGTTATTAGTTTTTTTGGTTATTAGTTACTTATTATTATTGGTTTTTATTAATTATTTAGTTTGTTTATTAGTTTAGTTTATTGGTTAGTTTTAGTTTAGTTAGTTTATTTATTATTAATTTAGTTATTGGGTTTAGTTTTATTATTATTTAGTTATTTAATAGGTTATTTATGTTTAGGGTTTAGGTTTATTTGTTAGTTATTATTATTAGTTAGTTATTTATTAGGGTTTAATTTAGTTAGTTTATTAGTTTAGTTTTAGTTAATAGTTTAGGTTTAGTTTATTTTTATTAGTTTTATTTGTTTAGTTTATTTTTACTTAGTTATTAGAGGGATTTTTTGTTTATGTTTAATTGAGTTATTAGTTTGTTTATTAGTTTAGTTAGTTTTTGTTATTATCAATTTATTAGTTTCTTAGTATTTATTTAATTAGTTTAGTTTAGTTTGTTTTATTAGTTTTTGTTTTAGTTTATAATTAGTTTTAGTTTATTATTTGTTAGTTTTAGTTTTAGTTAGTTTAGTTTATTATTTTATTAATTTCTTATTAGGGTTTAGGGTTTAGGGTTGAGGGTTTGGAGTTTAGGGTTTAGGGTTTAGGGTTCTAGGGTTAGGGTTCTAGGCTTTTATTTTTTTTAATAGAGAACAAATTCAGATACAACATTTCTTAGTTTTGATTTCATCAATCAACTAACACACCAAGTTCTCAAAGACATAAGTGGCATAGATAAAATAAGCATGCATAAATCACTAGAAAACTAGAACCGTCTATAAAGAGTTCCATAGTCGGATTGGCCATTTTTTTTTCTCTTAGAACCTCGTCTCGGGTGGGATCATCATTTCAATCTCTCCCTATGAGAACCACCTGGGTTTTAGTTATTTTAAGTTTATTAGGTTTTAAGGTTATGTTTTTAATTTATTTAGATACTTTCTATTTAGGTTTAGGGTTTCAGGTTTAGGATTTAGGGTTTTGGGTTTTTGGGTTTATAGTTTAGGTTTAGGGTTAGGGTTTAGGGTTTAGGTTTAGCATTTAGGTATTAAGTTTAGGGTTTAGGGTTTAGGGTTTATGGTTTTAGGATTAATACTGATAGGGTTTAGATTTTAGGTTTAGGGTTATGGTTTAAGGTTTAGGGCTTAGGGTTTAGGGTTTAGGGTTTAGGCTTTAGAATTTAGGGTTTCGAGTTTTGGTTTTAGGATTTAGGGTTTTTTAGGGTTTAGGGTTTAGGGTTAGTTTTTTTTGTTTAGGGTTTAGGGTTTAGGATTTTGGATTAGGGTTATTTTGTAAGTAAATTGGTTAGTTTAGGTTTATTTAGTTTTTATTTTATATATTTTAATTTATTTTGTTTTTAATTTTTATTTAGGCTTAATTTTTATTTATATTTAGTTTAGTATATTTATTTTAGGTTTATTTATTTTAGTTTAGGTTTTTTAGTTTAGTTTTTTTTAGGTTTAGGTTTATGTTTAAATTAAATTTTTAGTGGAGTTTATTTCTATTTTATTTTTTAAGTTTAGGTTTTTTTTATATTTTTAGGTTTAGGTTTAGGTTTTTATTTATTTTTTTAGTTTACATTTTTTGGTTTTTAGTTTAGGTATATTTTTAGGTTTTTTTTTTATTTAGGTTTAGTTATATTTTTAGTTGAGTTTTATTTTTCTTTTATTTTTCATGTTTAGATTTTGTTTTTAAGTTTTAGGTTTGAGTGTAGGTTTTTATTTTATTTTAGATTTAGGTTTTGGGTTTTTATTTTAGGTTTTAGGTTTTGGTTTCAATTTAGGTTTAGGTTTATTTATTTAGTTTAGGTCTTAGTTTATTTAGTTCAGGTTTAGGTTTATTTAGTTTAGGTTTAGGATTTGGATTAGGTTTAGGTTTTAGGTTTATTTTCAGGTTTACTTTATTTAGGTTTTAGTTTAGTTTAGGTTTAGTTTTTTATTTATTTTGTTTATTTATCTTTAAGTTTAGGTTATTTATTATTTTTTTTATTTTTTTTTTAGGATTTATTTTAGTTTAGGTTTAGGTTTAGGTTTAAGTTTATTTATTTAGGTTTATATTAATTTAGTTTATTTAGTTTTCTTTTTTAGGTTTAGGTTTAGGTTTAAGTTTATTTATTTATTTATTTTACTTATTTTTTTTAGGTTTAGGCTTTGGTTTAGGTTTTTAAGTTTATTTATTTAGTTTTAGGTTTACATTTAGGTTTAATTAGTATAGTTTTGGTTTATTTATTTAGTTTATTTTCTTTAGTTTATTTAGGTTTAGGTTTAGTTTTAGGTTTAGGTTTAGGTTTAGGTTTATTTAGTTTAGTTTAGGTTTATTTCTTTTATTTTTATTTAGTTTAGTTTATTTATTTTTTTTAGGTTTAGGTTTTGATTTAGGTTTATTTAGGTTTATTTTTAATTTTAGGTTTAGGTTTATTTATTTATTTTAGTTTTGGTTTAAGTTTAGGTTTATTTTATTTAGTTTAGGTTGAGGTTTAGGTTTAGGTTTATTTAGCTTATTTACTTTAGTTTATTTTGATTATTTAGTTAAGGTTTAAGTTTAGGTTTACTTTAAGTTTTAGTTTATTTTAGTTTATTTAGTTTAGGTTTAGGTTTTGGTTTATGTTTAGGTTTAGTTTAGGGTTTAGGTTTATGTTTAGGTTTAGGTTTTATTTAGGTTTATTTAGTTTAGTTTATTTATTTTTTAATTTAGTTTTATTTATTTTAGTATATTTATTTTTGGTTTAGGTTTATGTTTATTTTATTTGGTTTATTTATTTAGTTTATTTTAGTTTAGTTTAGGTTTATTTAGTTTATTAGTTTAGTTTATTTTAGTTAAGGTTTAGATTTAGGTTTAGTTTAGGTTTAGGTTTAGGTTTAGGTTTAGTTTAGCTTTAGGTTTAGGTTTAGGTTTAGGTTTAGGTTATCTTTTATTTTTAAGGTTTAGGTTTAGGTTTAGGTTTTATTTTATTTTTTAAGTTTAGATTTAGGTTTAGGTTTAGGTTTAAGTTTAGGTTTATTTATTTTAGGTTTAGGTTTTATTTAGGTTCAGGTTTAAGTTTAGGTTTAGGTTTATTTTTATATAGTTTGTTTATCTTAAGTTTAGGTTTATTTAGCTTAATTTAGTTTACTTTAGTTTAGTTTAGGTTTATTTATTTAGTTTACTTTATTTAGGTTCGGGTTTAGGTTTATTTCAAGTTTTAGTTTATTTATTTTATTTTTTAGTTTAGTTTAGTTTAGCTTGGGTTTAGGTTTAGGTTTAGGTTTAGGTTTATTTTATTAATTTAGGTTTATTTTTAGTTTTGTTTTGGTCTAGGTTTATATATTTTTTGTTTAGTTTAGGTTTATTTTATTTAGGTTTAGGTTTAGGTTTAGATTTATTTTAGTTTATTTTGTTTAGATTTAGGTTTAGATTTAGGTTGAGGTTTAGTTTTAGGTTTTTTTTTGGTTGAGCTTAGTTTAGTTTAGGTTAAGGTTTAGGTTTATTTCAGTTTAGGTTTAATTTAGTTTAGGTTACTTTATTTAGTTTAGTTTAGTTTATTTATTTTAGGTTTAGGTTTAGATTTAGTTTAGGTTTATTTTAGTTTAGTATAGTTTATGTTTTTAGGTATTTTAGGTTTAGATTTAGGTTTTATTTTTTATTTTAGTTTAGGTTTATGTTTAGTTTAGGTTTATTTAGTTTATTAGGTTTAGGTTTTTTAGCTTAGGTTTAGGTTTTTTTAGTTTATTTATTTAGTTTAAGTTTATTTAGGTTTAGGTTTAGGTTTAGGTTTAGGTTTATTTATTTAAGTTTAGTTTATTTATTTTAGTTTATTTATTTAGGTTTAGGTTTATTTATGTTTATTTATTTTGGTTTTGGCTTGTTTTTATTTTGTTTAGTATATTTAGTTTTAGCTTATTTAGGTTTAAGTTTGTTTAGTTTTGTTTAGGTTTAGGTTTAGGTTTACATTAGGTTTATTTTTTTAGGTTTAGGTTTATTTTAGGTTTAACTTTACTTAATTTAGGTTTAGGATTAGTTTTATTTTAGGTTTAGGTTTAGGTTTATTTATTTATTTATTTTTAGGTTTAGGTTTAGGTTCATTTTAGTTTAGTTTAGTTTATTTATTTAGGATTAGGTTTAGGTTTTAGTTTATTTTGGTTTATGTTTAGGTTTAGTTTAGGTTTTAGGTTTAGTTTTAGGTTTATTTTAGGTTTTATTTAGTTTAGTTAAGTTTAGTTTAGATTACATTTATTTTATTTAGTTTAGGTTTAGGTTTATTTTATTTATTATATTTTAGTTTAGTTTAATTTAGGTTTAGGCTTAGATTTTTGTTTTAGGATTATTTAGTTTAGTTTATTTAGTTTAGGTTTATTTTAGTTTAGTTTATTTAGTTTATTTATTTAGTTTAAGTTTAGGTTTATTTAGTTTATTTTATTTTATTTTATTTATTTAGTTTAGGTTTAGGTTTAAGTTTAGGTTAATTTTATTTAAACTTTTTTATTTTATCAATTTACTTTCTTTAGTTTAGGTTTAGGTTTAGGTTTTGGTTTACTTAGTTTAGCTTATTTTAGTTTAGGTTTATTTAGTTTACTTTAGTTTAGGTTTATTTTTTTTATTTATTTAGTTTAGTTTTATTTTAGTTTATTTTAAAGTTTAGTTTAGGTTTAGGTTTATTTATTTAATTTTATTTATTTAGTTTATTTTTAGTTTAATTTATTTTCTTTTTATTTAGTTTAATTTAGTTTAGGTTTAGGTTTAGGTTTATTTAGAGTTTATTTAGATTAGTTTAGGTTTAGGTTTAGGTTTAAGTTTATTTAGTTTAGGTTTAGGATTAGGTTTAGTTTTTAGTTCAGATTAAGTTTAGGTTTAGGTTTAGGTTTAATTTTATTTTATTTTTATTTAGGTTTATTTATTTTGGTTTAGGTTTATTTATTTAGTTTAATATATTTAGTTTATTTTATTTAGTTAATTAATTTAGTTTAGATTTATGTTTTATTTATTTTAATTTAGTTTATTATAATTTATTTTTAAGTTTAGGTTTAGGTTTAGGTTTAGTTTAGTTCATTTATTAATTTTATTTATTTTAGTTTAAGTTTTAAGTTTTACTTAGTTTATTTTTGTAGTTCAGTTTTTATTTATTTATCTAGTTTAGTTTAGTTTAGTTTATTTAGGTTTAAATTTATTTTATTTATTATTTAGTTTTTTTTATTTAGTTTAAGCTTAGGTTTTGGTTTAGGTTAATTTAGTTTAGGTTTATTTAGGTTTAAGCTTTATTTGGTTTAGTTTTATTTAGTTTAGGTTAATTTTTAGATTAAGTTTAGGTTTAGGTTTTATTTTATTTTAGGTTTGTTAATTTAAGTTTATGTATAGGTTTTATTTTAGGTTTTGGTTTTATTTAGGTTTAGTTTATTTAGTTTAGGTTTATTTTATTTAGGTTTAGGTTGATTTATTTTAGTTTATTTTATTTTATCTAGTTTTAGTTTATGTTTATTTAGTTTAAGTTTTTAGGTTTATTTAGTTTTAGGTTTAGGTTTATTTTTATTAAGGTTTTAGGTTTAGGTTTAGGTTTAGGTTTTGGTTTATTTTTTATTTTAGTTTAGGTGTATTTATTTAGTTTAGTTTAGGTTTAGATTTACATTTATTTTTATTTATGTTTTTATTTAGTTTATTTATTTTAGGTTTATTTATTTATTTAGTTTATTTATTTTTAGTTTAGGTTTATTTAGTTTAGGTTTAGTCTATTTTATTTTAGTTTATTTTATTTATTTAGGTTTAAGTTTATGTAGTTTAGGTTTTATGTTTAGGTTTAGATTTATTTTTTTTTAGTTTAGTTTAGTTTAGTTTAGTTTATTTTTAGTTTAGGTTTATTTATTTAGTTTAGGTTTTATTTATTTAGATTAGGTTTTATTAAGTTTAGTTTTTATTTATTTAGTTTTATTAGTTTATTTATTTAGTTTTTATTTTTTATTTAGGTTTATTTTTTTCATATAGTTTAGTTTATTTATTTTAGGTTTATTTATTTTGGTTTAGTATTTTTATTTTAGTTTATCTTGGTTTAAGTTTAGGTTTATGTTTATTTTTTAGTTTAGTATTATTCTTATTTTATTTTTTAGGTTTAGGTTTTATTTATTAATTTTAGGTTTAAGTTTGGATTTTTATTTTATTTTTTTATGTTTAGGTTTTTATTTTAGGTTTATTTTTAGGTTTATTTTTTTAGTTTAAGATTAGATTTATTTTTAGTTTATTTAGTTTAAGGATTAGATTTAGTATATTTTAAGTTTAGGTTTAGATTTCATTTATTTTAGTTTAGTTTAATTTAGTTTAGGTTTAGGTTTATTTTATTTTATTTATTTTAGGTTTAGGTTATTTTTTAGTTTAGGGTTTAGGTTTTATTTTTTTACTTATATATAGGTTTTTTTAGGTTTATTTTTTAGGTTTAGGTTTTTATTTAGTTTTTATTTTATTTTTATTTCTCTTTTAAATTTAATTTTTATTTTATTTTTTTATTTTTTATTTGAAGGTTTATTTTATTTTATTTAGTTTAGTTTAGGTTTTTATTTATTTTATTTTATTTTAGGATTTTTTTTTATTTTGTAGGTTTAGGTTTTAGTTTAGGTTTTTATTTCATTTTATTTTTTTATTTAATTTAGGTGTAGGTGTTTTTATTTATTTTATTTTTAGGTTTTATTTAATTTAGGTTTAGGCTTTTAGGTTTTAGGTTTTAGGTTTTTAGGTTTTTAGGGTTTAGGGTTTAAGATTTGGTTTAGGGTTTATGGTTTGGGGTTTCATGTTTAGTGTTTAGGGTTGTAGTTTTAGGGTTTAGGTTATAGGATTTAGGGTTTTGGGTTTTAGGGTTTAAGGTTTCAGTTTAGAGTTAAGGGTTTTAGGGTTTAGGGTTCAGCGTTTAGGGTTGTAGGTTTAGGGTTTATAGTTTAAGGTTTAGGGTTAGTTTTAGTGTTTAGGGTTCTATTTTATTTATTTTTTAGAAAACTAAGTAAACCAGTAGGTTTAGGTTTATTTAATTTATTTTTTATTTATTTTAGTTTATTTTATTTTTTATTTTGTTTAGGTTTTTTTTATTCTTATGAGAATTTGACACATAATAAGAACAATGGAGACGTAGGATTCATGTAGCCGTCCCCACTTAGTGGGATAAAGGCTTGTTGTTGTTATTGTAGGTTTATTTTTATTCTTATTTAGTTTAGTTTATTTATTTTAAGTTTATTTATTTTAGTTTAGGTTTTTGTTTTAGTTTATTTTTTCATTTTAGGTTTAGGTTTAGGTTAATTTTGTAGTTTATTTTTATTTCTATGTTTTTTAGGTTTAGGTTTTATTTTTTATTTTTTATTTTACATTTTTATTTTAGTTTATTTTAGGTTTTATTGTTTAGTTTAGGTTTAGGTTTATTTTTAGTTTATTTTATTTTATTTTATTTGGGGTTTAGGGGTGATGGTTTTAGCCTTTAGGGTTTAGGGGTGATGGTTTTAGGGTCTTTAGGGTTTTTAGGGTTAAAGGTTTAGGGTTAAGGTTTTAGTTTAGGATTTAGGGTTTAGGGTTTAAAGTTTTTTTTAATAGAGAATAAATTCAAATTTAACATTTCTTCTTTTGGATTTTATCAACCATGTAGGAGACCATGTTTTCTAAGATACAAGTGATGACAAAGATAAAAAATGAGCACACATAGAGCAAATCAAAAACCCTAGATAACTAGGCTGTCTCTTATAATGACATAGTCCATAGCGGTCAGATTGGTTGCTTTTTCTCAATTCACATCGAACCACCCTTTAAAGTAGCGGATTAGCCCATATCCCTCATCCCTGCCACCACTTGTAACCTCTACTCTGCCTCCATCCACCTCCATATCCAGACCTCGATCCATCACCTCTAGTCCCCCCGGATCTGTCTCACCTCCATATCCACCATCATATCCACCAACACCTCTAGTACGGTGAGGGTTTAGGGTTTAGGGTTTAAAGTTTAGTTTTTAGGCCTAAGGGTTTAGGGATTTTAGGGTTTAGGGTTTAGGGTTTAGCTTATTTAGTTTAGGGTTTTTTTTAGGGTTTAGGGTTTTAGGGTTTAAGGTTTAGTGTTTAGGGTTTAGAGTTTAGGGTTTTGGCTTTAGCCTTTAGGGTTTAGGGTTTGGATTTAGGGTTTATGGTTTAGAGTTTAGGGTTTTAGGTTTGGGGTTGTTTAGGGCATAGGGTTTAGAGTTTAAGGTTTAGGATTTAGGGTTTAGTGTATAGGGTGTCAGATTTAGGGTTTAGGGTTTAGGGTTTAGGTTTTAGGGTTTATTTATTTATTTGTTTAAATTAGGTAAATTAGTAGGTTCAGGTTTATTTAGTTTATTTTTTATTTATTATAGTTTATTTTATTTTTTATTTTTATTTAAGTTCATTTTATATTTTTAGTTTAGTTTATTTATTTTAGGTTTATTTATTTTGATTATGTTTTTTATTTTACTTTATTTTTAAGGTTTTGGTTTAAGTTAATTTTTTGCTTAGTTTTATTTTTAGTTTATTTTTTTAGTTTAGGTTTTAATTTTTATTTTTATGTTTAGGTTTAGATTTTTATTTTATTTTTTTAGGTTTAGGTTTAAGTTTTTATTTTAGGTTTATTTTTAGGTATTATTATTTTTAGATTACGTTTAGGTTTATTGTTAGTTTAGTTTTATTTTTATTTTATTTTTTATGCTTAGGTTTTATTTTTTATTTTTTATTTTTGGGTTTAGGTTAAGGTTTTTAATTTATTTTTTTAGGTTTAGGTTTTTGGTTTTTATTTTAGGTTTATTTTTAGGTTTTTTTAGTTTAGGTTAAGTTTTATTTTAGTTTATATTATTTTACTTAGTTTATGTTTAGGCTTAGGTTTAGTTTATTTTAAATTAAGGTTTAGCTTTTATTTAGTATAGTGTAGTTTATTTTAGTTTAGATTTATTTTATTTTGTTTATTTTATTTTTCATTTAGGTTTAGGTTTTAGTTTATGGTTTAGGTTTTATTTTTATTTATTTTAGGTTTATTTTCTAGTTTAGGTTTTTATTCAATTTTTATTTTATTTTATTTTTGGTTTAATTAATGTTTATTTAGGTTTAGTTTTTATTTTATTTAGTCTTTTTTATTTTGGGCTTTATTTAATTTTTTAATTCAGTTTAGGTTTTTATTTACTTTATATTAGTTTAGTTAATATTTTTATTTTATTTTATTTTTAGGTTTAAGTTTAGTTTTAGTTTTAGGTTTAGGTTTTAGTGTAGGATTTTATTTTATTTTATTTTATTATTTTATTTAGGTTTAGGTTTATTTATTTATTTTATTTTTAGGTTTAATTTTGTTTAGGTTTATGTTTTTAGCTTTATAGGGTTTATGGTTTAGGGTTTAGTGTTTAATGTTTGGGGTTTTAGGGTTTAGAGTTTAGGGTTTAGGGTTCAGGGATTAGGGTTTAGTGTTTAGGGTTTATGTGAGATTTCAAAGAGGGGTGAATTGGGTAATATTAAAATTTTCAAAACTTAAATTTTAATTTTAAATAGAAAATTAGATTTTGATTTTATAATGATAAGATATAATTCTAAATGCAGCAAAATAAAAAATACAATAAAGTAAATAGAGACAAGAGGTACACAATTTTTTTTTAAGTTGCCAAACCCCAAAACACATCCACTAGCCACCCATGGCTAGAATCCACTAAATGAAAATGGTTTACAAAAAGTACTCTCCTATTAGTACAACCCACAACAATATGTACTCTCTCAAAGAGTACAACCCCAAAATAAATTTTACAAACAAAAAATACAAAATAATTTTGATAAAGTAAATCTCTCACAAATATACCAAGCAAATTCAAAAGTGATCTCACAACTTATAAATGATCACTTTACAACTTAAAATTTGGCAAGCAAAATGCTCACTTAAGAAAAATAAATATCTTAAAGTGATCTTACTAGGATGTTTATGTTATTATAATTTGTAGAATAATACAAAATGATTTCAAAATAAATTCACAATATTCTTTTACATAATAAAATAGATTTCAGCAAGGAGTAATTTATTTTAACCAAAAAGATTCTTTCAATTAATGCTAATGATCACAAAATAAAAAAATAAGTATATGATAGATCTAGGTTGGCTAGTAAGCTTTCAATTAAAAGAGAGATCTAGCAAATATGAAAATAATTTCAGCACAATAATTTATTTTAAAATGCTTAAAATATACTTCTAAAATAGATCTAAGAATAAATGATCTTTCAAAATAAGACCAAAGAAGAAATATTTCAAACCAAAAGAAATTTGTAGGAAGCTAAAATTTCAAGTTGAAATAGATCCTACAAATTATCACAAGAGTTTTCACCAAAAAAATGATTGAGAAACTTTGATGTGAAAATCAATGTTCAAAGACTAATCCACCAAAAAATAAATTAGAAAGAAGAAATAGATGGTGAAAATAGCATGAACAACTAAGAAGTGTTAAGATCAAGAAAACAAACTCAAGTAATTTAAAAGGCTTGGTTGAAGATGTTGAAGCTTCCAAACCAAGGATTTGATCTTGCAATATTTGGAGAACACTTGGAAGGAACATTTAAGAGATTTTCTCTTAGATTTGCTGGAGAGATTTTGAATTTTGAATGAGGGATGCTTTCATGAAGAGAATGAGGGCTATTTATAGGCAAGGTCATTTAAAAATTATTTCAAAGAAATATATTATACAAACCTCATGCTATCATGTGATAATTTAATATTCAATAAAAATATAATTTATATTAAACAAATATTAAATTTAGCAGCAAAAATTGGCTATTCACATGGGAAAGTCAAAAGTAATCAAATGTAGCTCTTAATATATTCAAAGCATGTAGCATGCATCCATTATTAAAATCGGTAATGTTTAAAAAATCATAATAAATTCAATTTTAATGCAAAATTGGGTCATGTAACCACTTATTTTAAAGGAAAAAATCCAAGGAATCCGATGGAGATAAAATCAGATATGAATTCTTTGATTAAACAATGACTTTGGCTAAAATACAAAATTTTATATATTTTTTGTTAATTTTGACATGTGACATTTAAATTATGATATAATTTATATATAATCATAAATATATTAGTTATCATATATAACCAAATTAAATTAAAATACCTAATTATATTAAGTAAATAAAATAATTATACTTAATAGTTATGATCATTTATTACTTTGACAATTTTATTGCTATGTAGAAAAACATATAATTGAATGTTAAATAAATAAAGATTTATATAAATTAACCTCATTAAAATAGTATGTTAGGTTGTGAGCAAATTGATTCATGCCAAAGAACTCATATGAATAGTCATATAACCTAAAATCATGAGCTTCACATTATCCCTTTCATTCTTTTATTCTTGCAATTTCTTCTAACAATTTGTGAGATGTATTGGATATGTAATTAGCAATTGATATATCTAAAACACATAAAAATATTCATTAGAACATCCAAGCATTTGTTTGTTATCATCAAAATTAATCAAATTGAACATGAGGCTAATTAAGCCAACAATCTCCCCCTTTTTGATGATGACAAACTAATGTTGGGTATTGATTTTGATGAAGGTGCAAATTGACCTTTCATCATAGTTTTGAAAGAAATTCTATTAAAAAAAATTTATGCATATGAGATGAATATTGTTGCTCCCCTAAATGTATGCATTAAATAGACTTAATATTAACCAACATTTTACTCTTCTCCCCTTTTGACAACATCAAAAGTGAGAACAAACTACATACAATTTTAAATATTAGGATCTAACATTCCAAGCATGCGTCTTAAAGTACAAAAACGTTCTTCTGGTAAGGGTTTTGTAAAAATATCTATAATTTGTAAATCAATGCTAATAAAATTAATATTAACATCACCTTTCAAAACATGATCCATAATAAAATGATGTCTAATTTCTATATGCTTGGTTCATGAGTCTTTGGATAGGATTTTTAGTCAAACTAATAGCTCTAGTATTGTCAGAACTAGAATGTGATCTTGCTTAATACCAAAATCTTCTAATTGTTGCTTTAACCAAAGACTGAACAGCAGAACTAGGCATGTACTCATCGAGTGGATAAAGCTTCTGATTTTGTTTCCTAGATGACCAAGACACAAGTGATGATCCTAAAATGACATGTGCCGATGTACTTTTTTATCTACTTTGCATCTGCCAAAGTCGACATCAGAATAAGCAACCAAATCACATGATAAAGAATTTTTAGGATACCATAAACCTAACCTAGTAGTGCTATCAAATAGAAAGATACTTGATATTAAATGAGATTCTTTCGGTTGGCGAAAATGAGCACACAAACAAAGAAACATAATATCAGACTACTAGCAAAGGTATAAAAGTGAACCTATCATACTCTATAAAGTTTTGATCAGCATTTTCCTAATTCATCTAAATCCAATTTTATAGATGGGCTCATAGAGTTTTACTAGATTTAAATCTTTTCATGTCAAACCTCTCAAGCAATTCATTTATATACTTAATTTGATAGATGAATGTGCCATTTTCTTATTGCTTCACTTGAAGACCTAAGAAAAAATTAAGTTCTCCCAACATACTCATTTCAAAATCTTTAGAAATCAAAGATGAGAACTCATGGCATAAAGATTCATTTGTACTTCCAAATAATATATCATCTACATACACTTGTACCACAATCAAATCATCATCTATGCTCTTAAGGAATAAGGTGGTATCTACTCGCCTTTCTAAATCCATGATCTATCAAAAGTTACTTATCATACCAAGCACGAGGACTGTTTTAAACCATATAAGGCTTTCTTTAATTTATACACATGATTTGGAAAATCAAGGCTCTCAAATCTAGGTGGTTGCTCTACAAATACATTTTGGTCAATAAATCCATTCAAAATGCACTTTTGACATCCATTTGAAAAAGTTTAAAATTTCTAAAATAAGCATAAGCAAGGAGTAACCGATAGCTTCTAGTCTTGCTACGGTGCAAAAGATTCTTCAAAATCTATACCTTCAACTTGTGTGTACCCTTGTGCAACTAACCTAGCTTTATTTCTAACAATACAACTGAATCATCTAGCTTATTCCTAAAGATCCATTTTGTTCCAATGACATTTTGATCTTGGGGTCTTGGGACTAATTCCCAAACATCATTTCTTACAAATTGATTCAACTCCTCTTCCATAGCAATAATCCAAAATTATCATTTAATGCTTCTTCTAAATTTTTAGGTTCAACCTCGGATATAAATGTTGAATGATCTACAACTTCTCTACTATGTCTTCTAGTCATAACTCCTTTTGAAGGATCTCCTATAATTAGTTCCTTTGGATGATTTTATTATATTTCCATTCTTTAGGCAATGAATCATCCATATTATCTTCTAAAGATATTTTCTTAAAGTTATCAATCTCTTCATCAATCACTTCATTTCTAATAGGATCAATCAAATTTTCATCAAAAATAACATGTATTGATTCTTCTACAATCATTTTCTTTTATTGTAAACTCTATAAGCTCTACTAGAAAGTATCCTAAGAAAATACCATCATCTTTGCAATCAAACTTACCTAAATGATCTTCTCCATTATTCAAAATAAAGCATTTACATCCAAATACATGAAAGTGTTTAATCTTAGGCTTCTTTCCAAAAAATAATTCATAGGGTGTCTTCTTCAAAATTGGTCTTAAATAGATCCTATTCATTACATAACATGTAGTATTCGCTTACTTAAAAATATTTTGGCAATTTATACTCATCAAGCATAGATCTACTTAATTCAATTAATATTCTATTTTTCTCTACTACTCCATTTTGTTGGGGAGTTCTAGGTGCAGAAAAATTATGTCTAATCCCATGTTCATCACAATAATCCTCAAATAATTTATTTTCAAATTAGACCATGATCGGTTTGAACCTATTAATCAAAAGGCCTTGTTCTCTTTGAATATATTTAGAAAACTTTCTAAACTCACCAAAAAACATCATCCTTCTAAGTTACAAGCAAAACCCAAGTATATCTAGAGAAATCATCAACAATCACAAAACCATAATTTTTTTCACCTAAGCTAGTGGTGTTAATTAGACCAAATAAATCCATGTGCAACAATTCTAAAGGTCTAGAAGTAGAAACAATATTTTTACTTTTAAATGAGCTTCTAGAATGTTTACCATGAATACATGCATCACAAACATAGTTTGAATGAAAATTTAATTTAGGCAAACCAACTACTAAATCAAGTTTAGCAATTTTATTAAGTGTGTGCATGTTAATTTGGCATAGTCTCCTATGCCATAACCATATATCATCATGAGTGCTTTTAAAACAAAGTAAGTTTAAATTTACATCATGAAAGCTATCTAAATCAATGACATAAATATTTTTGTATCTTTTCCCTAGCAAAACATTTTCATTATTTTTTATAATGCAATATGATGAATGGAATACTACATTCAAACCTTATCACATAATTGACTAATAGAAATTAAATTATGTTTTAATCCTTCTACTAGAAAAACTTTATCTAAAGTGATAGAATTCTTACAAATAGAACCAATGCCAATGATTTTTCCCTTCACATTATCTCCATATGTAACAAATCCTCCATCACTTGATTCTAAAGTTGTGAATTTATCTTTATCTCCGTCATATGTCTTGAACATCCACTATCCAAGTACCACATGCCTTCTTTGATTTTGCTTTGAAGGCATTCCTACAAAATAAACTCACATGTTAACTTTTGGAACCCAAACATGTTTGGGTCCACATTCTAAATTTGAAGTAAGATATTTAGCATGCATGGTTTGTGTAGTGCTTGTACCTTTTGGTACCCATACATAAGATGATTGCTTAGTATTTTTGTATTTTACGTGCATAACAATCAAATGAAATATGCCCTTTTTATTGCAATAGTTGCACAAAACATTAGTGTTTGCATATGATTTAGAATGATAATTATAAGGTATATGAGTGGAATGTGTATGATGCAAATAATTTTATTAAATGTTTTTCTTGATGAAGTATTATAATGAACTTGTGATTTTAAACATAATTCTAATCTTGCTTTTAATAAGATATTCTCTCTTCAAGTTTACCTACAACTAAGGAACAATTTAATAAAGAAGTATTTTTACTTTTTTAAATTATCACATTCATTTTTTAAATCACAAAATGCATATCTAAATTTTTATGTTCTTTTCTAAGGTTTTGTATTTTCTTTTTAATTTTTTTATATTCAATAACTAAATCATTAAAAGCATCATCTAATTCATCATAAGATATATCATTAAATACCTCTTGAGAATCTAAGTCATTCTCCATTTGCCATAAGACATATGTTGACCTCTTCATCCAATGAGCTAGTACTTGATTCATTTGAATCGGATTATAAATCTTCTTCTTCTTATGGTACTTTTTCTCCTTCATATTTTTCTTTTGTTCACATCAATTTCTTTTTCTTTGATTCAACAAGTTCGGACAATCACCTCTTATGTGTCGGGCTTTTTTCAATGATAGCAAATGATCCCTTCACTGTAGGAAATTTCTTAGTTTGAAATTTATAATTTTTATTTTTATACCTTTGATTCTTCTTCCTTAGCAAGTTCCCAAGCCTTTTGGAAAGCATGACCACCTTATCACAATCACCACCAAGCTTGAGGTGTTATGCTCATCACTATCATCAACTTGTAGTAATGGCTTTTCCTTTCTCCTTCTCCCTTTTGTTGAGTTATCCATCTTATCCCTTTGAGCAATAACTGTTCATGTGCTATCAAAGAACCCAAAAGCTGATCAAGTGGATAAGTAGATAAATCTTTAGCTTCACTAATAGTTTACTTTAGCTTCTCATTCTTTTGGAAGACATCTAAGAATCTTATAAACTAAGTCTTGATTCCTATATGTTTTCCAAGAGAATGTAATGTGTTAATTATTTTCATAAATCTAGTATACATATCAGAAATAGATTCAGAAGGAGACATATGAAATAACACATAATCATGAACAATTCTATTTATGTGAGCATCTCTAACCTCACTAGTTCCTTCATAAGTTATAATAAGTTTATCCCATATTTCTTTTGCTGTACTTAACATAGAAATTTTCATGTAATCATCAGGTAATAAAGCACAATGTAAAGTATTACAAACCCTAGCATTTAATTCATCAAGTTCTCTTTCAGCTATAGACCATTCCTCAAAAAGTTTTTCTACTTTAATGCCATTTACTTTCTCTTGTGGGTGTATGACATTGATGTGTCAACATATACCACATCGTGCATCTTGACCTCTTAAGAATGTACTAATTCTATTTTTCCAATAATCAAATGGTACACTATCTAAAAGTGGAGGTCTATGAGTGGATTGTCCCTCAGGTAATGAACCCTTTGTGAAACCTTGTGCCATAGTGAAAAGATTTACTCTTGGATGTTAAGCCAATAAAGAGCCTAGGCTCGATACCAATTTGAGACTATAGCACCCAAGAGGGGTGAATTGGGTAATATTAAAATTTTCAAAACTTAAATTTTAATTTTAAATAGAAAATTAGATTTTGATTTTTTAGAATGATAAGATATAATTCTAAATGCGCAAAAATAAAAATACAATAAAGTAAATAGAGACAAGAGGCACACAATTTTTATGTGGTTCGGCCAAACCCCAAAATGCCTCGTCCCCTAGCCACCCACAGAGGAATCCACTAAATGAAAAATGGTTTACAAAAGTACTCTCTATAGCAGTGTACAACCCCTACAATAATATGTACTCTCTCCTATAAAGGGGCGAGTACAACCCCAAAATAAATTTTACAACACAAAAAAATACAAAATAATAAATTTTGATAAAGTAAATCTCTCACAAATATACCAAGCAATCAAATTCAAAAGTGATCTCACAACTCTAAATGATCACTTTACAACTTAAAATTTGACAAGGCAAAATGCTCACTTAAGAAAAATAAATATCTTAAAGTGATCTTACTAGGATGTTTATGTTATTATAATTTGTAGAATAATACAAAATGATTTCAAAATAAATTCACAATATTCTTTTCATAATAAAATAAATTTCAGCAAGGAGTAATTTATTTTAACCAAAAGATTCTTTCAATTAATGCTAATGATCACAAAATAAAAAAATAAGTATATGATAGATCTAAGTTGGGTAGTAAGCTTTCAATTAAAAGAGAGATCTAGCAAATATGAAAATAATTTCAGCACAATAATTTATTTTAAAATGCTTAAAATATACTTCTAAAATAGATCTAAGAATAAATGATCTTTCAAAATAAGACCAAAGAAGAAATATTTCAAGAAACCAAAAGAAATTTGTAGGAAGCTAAAAATTTCAGCAAGTTGAAATAGATCCTACAAATTATCACAAGAGTTTTTCACCAAAAAAAAATGATTGAGAAACTTTGATGTGAAAATCAATGTTCAAAGACTAATCCACCAAAAGTATAAATTAGAAAGAAGAAATAGATGGTGAAAATAGCATGAACAACTAAAAGTGTTAAGATCAAGAAAACAAACTCAAGTAATTTAAAAGGCTTGCTTAGTTGAAGATGTTGAAGCTTCCAAACCAAGGATTTGATCTTGCAATATTTGGAGAACACTTGGAAGGAACATTTAAGAGATTTTCTCTTAGATTTGCTGGAGAGATTTTGAATTTTGAATGAGGGATGCTTTCATGAAGAGAATGGAGGGCTATTTATAGGCAAGAAGGTCATTTAAAAATTATTTCAAAGAAATATATTATACAAACCTCATGCTATCATGTGATAATTTAATATTCAATAAAAATATAATTTATATTAAACAAATATTAAATTTAGCAGCAAAAATTCGGCTATTCACATGGGAAAGTCAAAAGTAATCAAATGTAGCTCTTAATATATTCAAAGCATGTAGCATGCATCCATTATTAAAATCAGGTAATGTTTAAAAAATCATAATAAATTCAATTTTAATGCAAAGTGGGTCATGTAACCACTTATTTTAAAGGAAAAAAATCCAAGGAATCCGATGGAGATAAAATCAATGATAAGAATTCTTTGATTAAACAATGACTTTTGGCTAAAATACAAAATTTTATATATTTTTGTTAATTTTGACATGTGACATTTAAAATTATGATATAATTTATATATAATCATAAATTTGTTAGTTATCATATAACCAGCAAATTAAATTAAAATACCTAATTATATTAAGTAAATAAAATAATTATACTTAATAGTTATGATCATTTATTACTTTGACAATTTTTTATTGCTATGTAGAAAAACATATAATTGAATGTTAATTAAATAAAGATTTATATAAATTAACCTCATTAAAATAGTATGTTAGGTTGTGAGCAAATTGATTCATGCCAAAGAACTCATATGAATAGTCATATAACCTAAAATCATGAGCTTTACATTATCCCTTTCATTCTTTTATTCTTGCAATTTCTTAACAATTTGTGAGATGTATTGGATATGTAATTAGCAATTGATATATCTGAAACACATAAAAATATTCATTAGAACATCCAAGCATTTGTTTATTATCATCAAAATTAATCAAATTGAACATGAGGCTAATTAAGCCAACTGTTTAGGGTTTTTAGGGTTTAGGGTTTATGGTTTAGGTTTAGGGTTTAGGTTTTAGGATTTTGGGTTTAAGGATTAGGGTTTTATTTTAGGTTTAGGTTTAGGGTTTTGGGTTTAGGGTTTAGGGTTGCAGGTTTAGGGTTTAGGGTTGTAGGTTTAGGGTTTAGGGTTTAAGGTTTAAGATTTAGAGTTTACTATTTAGAATTTAAAGTTTAGGGTTTTTAAGGTTTAGGGTTTAGGGTTTAGGATTTGGGGTTTAGGGTTGTATGTTTTAGGGTTTAGGGTTTAGGGTTTATGGTTTTGTGGTGTTTACTTTCAGTTTCATTTGTATGTGTGTATGTGAGGGGACAACACACAGATCTGAGGATATACTTATTGAGGTGATTGGATACGGCATCAAAGAATAGTGCACTATCTCGAAAGATAGAAATCACTACCCTATGATGGACCTAATCACCTAATAAGAACTTCTAAAGCATGATGGGTCTTCGAATATACCAAAGGTTTTTCCCATACTTTACATAGAAAAGTAAAGTAGGGTTTATTTAAACTGGGTTCATTAAGTTCCCTATAAAGACAAGCCCTCATAGTTAATTACATCTTAAGAAAAATTAATCCCTTAAGAATACTATCGATTAATGTAGGCGATTATTATCTCCAAAGAATTCAAAGATAGGACTATCAATAAATTGGTTGTATTTTAGAAGATCAAGTGGAATGGATCAGAAAGGAAGAGTTATTATCTAGACCAAAGGAGATAAGTAGGGAGTACTCATGATACTAGGAAACCTAGTGACCAGTCCAATCTATCTTATGGTTGGGTTTTATATATTTAAAATTTTGGAGATTTATTTATTTGATTTGAAATTTTATTAGAAATAAATTTATAAAATACAAGATTGTGGAAATGTCGAGATGAGGATTTATGCTTCAGTAAAGGGAAACAACAACCTAAGATCTAAATCTAGGGAACTTTGGTGAGGGCCAAAAATGACCTAAATTTGAGGGGGGGTTAGATGGTAAACCACCCAGAAATTATTATATCAGGTAGCCAACTAACTCCTCTTATGCTTTAAATCCATGTAGGCAAGTCATATGCTAGGTGCTAGATTATTATTTAGAAAAAAGACTAAGTCCTTAAACCCACATGGTATGAATAATTAAATCTAATGCAAATTCTTATCAAATTTTATTTAATTTAGGACTCTTGTTTTGACATAAATTTTGTACACCTAAATGCATGAGAAGCTGATTATGGGCCAAATCAAAAGTGAAATAGGTGTTCTTCCATCATAGGCTCTCAAAGGTTAAGCCCATTATATCTAGAAAAGTTGGAAGCTCTCTCTTAACAAGAGTGAAACAAGATGATTATGCCTGATATTAAATATATAACATCCAACTAAGGGGTTACTAAATATTTTATTATCTTGATTTAATGCCAAAGTTTTTATATGAGATTATGAGTTATTTTAAAAGTTTAGTTATGAGTTGCTAATGGGATAGAAAATTTATTTTTATTCTAAGAGCCTAATTGCATCCAGCCATATAACAATCACCAATCATAAATAAACTGAAAAGGCATGCTTTTTCTAATGCTAAATAAAATATCAAAAAAATTTATAAAGATATCTAAAAGAATAAAAGGTCGATGCGGTCTACCACCATACATCCCAAAAGAAATGTGGGTGAGTTACCCTTTACAAACCAATTACAAGAGAATAATTACAATTACAAATGATGAATGTTATGGGGTCTTCATTCTTTATTCTTCCTTCTTCATTTCTTCATCTTCCATTTCTTCATTTAATTTCTCTATTTCTTCCTTCTTTTGGATTGATTTGGATATGCTTGCTCCAAAGGCATTACATGGTACATAAGACTTGGTCTTATAACCAATGCTCACCCTAATGCCTCATAATACTCATCCTAATCCTAATTCAAAATTACATTAAAAGAAGGAAAGTAAATCCAGCTACACCTACAACACAAATGTTAACTAAACACACCATACAACCTAAGCAATTATATGAATAATTTGGACTTAGCAAGCCACACATGGGTAACCAAGCCCACCTGTCTTAAGTTGCATTATGCTTAGGGGCTAAGCAACCAAAAAAAGCATTTATATTTTTTTAGCGTTAGCACAACCCCCAAAAGCATGATTAGGCTAATATCATTTAACATCACTAACATGCACATCCGTCTACAATAATACATCACAAAATAAGAATACATCAAACCATACACCTCCCTAACATATATCTATAAATGGTGACTTAGTCTAATGTTAAAGCTTGTGTGGTATGTCCTAACTAGGCTTTAGAGTTGTATTTTGCTAAGTGTGAGGGATTTAATTTATAAAGTGGTTGATTTTACTTTAAGTGATTTGATTGATTTAAATTTTTTACCTAAACACTTTCATTTCATATGGTCTACACTTAACAACCAAGTACCATAAAGAGAAGAAAGAGAGGGAACCACTCTTTCATCCCTACCTTAAGTCACTTCTAAAGCAAGTTAATTAATCAATTTCCTTTAGTGAATATCATATTATATGTTTTAATTAGTCCAAACTTTAGGTTCACTCTAAATAACCTTATTCAATAAAAAGGCATCTTAAGATTAATTAGAATGAATTACTATAACATAACACATGTTTATTCATTTATTTCCATCATGTATATCATGCATATGATTAAATCCTATGCATTCTTATACACGTAATTTATATTTTAGCATACTTGAATGATGAATGCAAAGAAGTGTGTTTGAAATTTAAATATTTCATTGGATTGAATCATGAATGCATGCATTTTTAATAGAAAGAGGGATTTTTCATCAATTAGCTAGATACACATTCACATGTATAAAAGTTTTAAGTGAGTACATCATCATTGTTCTGCCCCAGGGGCATAAGGTACAAGACCTACTTAGGGCTACTTAAAGCCTCGAAGCCCTGGGGTGTCAGACTAATATACCACTTTCTTAGATACATATAGATGTATAAGAAACTACAAGGATAGGAAAAACTCATTCAAAATTTGTATTTGATTTATATGACTTATTATTCTTATTCATTGGCCACATCACAAATACACATGTATAACAATTTTAGGTGAGTACGATGCCACTATTCGGCCAGGGGCATAAGGTATAAGACCTACTTAAGGCTACTTAAAGCCTTGCGACCCGGGTGTCGGACTAATATACCACTTTTCTCGGATCTGGTGAATATATGAAAAGAACCACAAGAAGAAGAACTCATGCAAGAAGTCATATTTGATTTTATTATATGATTTACATATGTGGTATGAAATTCTTTCTAAGTTTTAGCGTGGAAATGCATAAGAATAGATTTAGACAAATGTTGTGTGCTTTTCAAATGAACTATACATTTATAATTCCTATGTGAATACATGTAAGATAAGGAAAGAGAGCTTCATATTGCATATCTTATATTATCAACATATGTAAATCTAGAGATATTTGTAATTAACATAACTCCATTTATTATAATTGATTTATGAGCTTTTGAAAATAATTTTTGATTTAATAGTGATAATAGCCACACCTATTTTTAATTTAAATCAACATATGCAATTTGACATAAAAGAAACCATTTCATTTAGTTAAGTTTTAAAAAGGAATGAATGCATGATTACACGTAGGAAGCAACATTTAACATGATTGGAAAAAAATAAAGGAACATAAGCACATTATCTCATTCATTCCAATTAATTCCTAAGGGATCATACTAAATAAAACTTAAAATAAACCAAAGTACTTTAATAAGATTTCTTAATTTTGAGTTTGATTTGATTTAGGAAATGAAAGAGATTTGTTGATCCTAATCCCATTCCACATGTGTGAGTTAATTTGATTTAATGAAGAAGTATCTAAGTTGATTTTATGGTATAATTAGCTTAGGGTATGAATTAAGCCAATTAATTAACCCTTACCTACATCACCTTAAGTTAATTTACAAATTAATAATGCGCCAATATGATATGCAACCACATGGAAAGTAAATTTGCAATGATCCTAAGAAATGAAAGGGGATTAATGAAATTGGCTCATGGTTAATAGTTAATTAAGCTTAAGGGATCTCACTTAACTACTTTTATAGTATTCTCACACATGTGAGCTAATCATAATTTCAATACCTTCCCCTTTGGATTATTGAACACCCAAAGAGCTACCCAAGATTAAATTAGAGAAATAGATTCAAATAAATTAATTAAATTTATTAATTAACTAATTAAACTTTAATTAACCTTAAGCAATCAAAATGAGATGGGCTTAGAGAAACAGACAAAGAAGGGAGCCTAAGTCTCAATCCCTAAATCCATTCAATTAGGTGATTAAAGTTAAGGTATGATTTGGATTTTTGATTAATCTAATTAATTAATTAATTAATGGGTGTTGATTAATTAATTATTTAAGAGGGATTAGAGAAGATGTAAAGAAAATATTAGAAGAGGGAGTCCCAATCCATTTCTCTTAACTTCATCATCATTAACAGAGGTTAATAAGCTTAATTGATTGATTAATTTACTATTCATTTACTTAATTATCACTAATTATAGTGAGAAAGTTACTAAGGCTTAACCCAATGGTTTCGCTAATTAAGCAACCAATAAAATCCCAGAAAAATAGGGGAGGTAGAGATCATCTGCCTTAACATGCATAGAAAGTTTGATATTAATTGAATGATTAATTAGGGAGTAATTAAACTAATTACATTTCTAATTAAGCCTTGATTAAGATAAATCCACTATTCAAAATCAATTAATAATAATTTTTTGGATTCTACTCAAAAATATCTTTAAAATGAACCTAAGTTTGTAATTTTTTATTGATTTTTCTGGAATTAGTTATGAATTTAGGAACTTTTAGGACTAAAAACTAGTTAATTAGCCCTAATTAGAGCCTTAATCCCATCGGGCCACATGGCAGCTAACATGGCGCGCTTTTCATTTTGGCACGATGGGATTTGCTATTTAAGTTATCACATCCAAGTGATAACTCGAATGTGCATGCGATAACTACATGGACTGTCTGATCTAAGATTTGAAGGATTAATCAGAGGCTCTAAGTGTGATTAGATCAGGACCATTCATCCCGATCATGCAGGATGGACAGTACATGATCTATCTCCTCCCTAGCATCAAACAATGGCTACCATCCATCGATTTTTTTAATTTACTTTATTTTTAAGTTTTATTTAGTTTAGGATTAGGTTTTTAGGTTTTTAAGGTTTAGGCTTTAGGGTTTATGGTTTAGGGTTTATGGTTTAGAGTTTAGGCTCAGTGGTTTAGGGTTTAGGGTTTAGGATTACAAGTTTTAGGGTTTTGGGTTTTGGGTTTACCATTTTAGGGTTTAGGGTTTAATGTTTAGGTTTTATTTTAGGGTTTAGGGTTTTTGGTTTTCTTTTAATAGAGAACAAATTTAGATTCAACATTTCTTCTTTTCAATTTCATCAACCAAGTAACACACCAAGTTTTCTAAGACACAAGCGATGACATAGATAAAAAATGAGCATGCATAGAGCAAATCAAAACCCTAGAAAACTTGAACTATCTCTATTATAAAGACACAGTTCCATAAGTAGCAGATCGGATCTACCGTTCTTCAATTTCTCCAGTTCCCATTAGAACCACCCTAGCCTCGAGTAGCGAGATCTACAAACATATCCCCGATCCCTTCCTCTGCCACTACCACAACTGTATCCTCCATCGCTCCTCCAGCCTCCATAACCACCAGCACCTCCAAATCCCACACCACCACTACAATAATCACAACCTCCACCTTCGCCTCCACTGCCAGATCTAAACTAAGCCTGGTTGATGGTGATGTTCCTACCATTAAAGTTTGGCCCATTCTTAAGGTTTATGTATTGGTTTAGGTTTATTAGTTTTAAGGTTTAGGTTTATTTTTTAATTTATTTAGTTACTTTAGTTTTAGTGTTTTTAGGTTTAGTTAGGGTTTGGGGTTGGTTTTTAGGTTTGTGGGTTTAGAGATTATAGGTTTTATGCTTTTAGTTTTAGGTTTAGGTTTAGGGTTAGGTTAGGTTTTGCTTTTAGTGTTTAGTGTTTAGGCTTTTGGGTTTAGTTAGTTTAAAATTTAGGGTTTATGGGTTTAGGGGTTTAGGTTTTGGTAGGGTTTAGGTTTAGCTTTGGTGCATGTATTAGGTGACAGTGGTATTATTTTGGAAAGTTAGAATTTTATTTACCATAAAATGAAAAGAATACAATGTCTTTAAAAGGGGTAAAGCTCTAAAATTCTACTCCACCGAGCTAGCAAGAAAAAAACCTAGAGAGCTAAACCCCATCTAAGTACATTAGAAAGAAAAAAGAAAACAATAGAGAAATATTGTGCCTAAAAGGCATAAGAGAAAAAAGGCATACAAGAAGACAAACAAATCTTGAGTTAAAAGGATGAGTTAGCAGCAGTTCATGATTCCTTTGAAAAAGCAAGATAAGCAAGATCCACAACAACATCCTAAACCCTAAACCCTAAAATCCTAAACCCTAAATCCTACTGTAAACCCTAAACCCTAAAAATGTAAAAACCTAAACCTAAACTAAATAAAACCTAAAAAATAAAATAAAATAAAAAACTAAGCCTAAATAAATAAAAAGAATAAAATAAAATAAAAACCAAAACCTATAAATAAAATAGACTAAACTAATTAAAATAAACTAAAATAAAATAAATAATAACATAAACTGAACAAAAAAAATAAACCTAAGAATAAAAAACCTAAATAAAATAAAAACTAAACATAAAATAAAAATAAAATTAGCGTAAAATAAACCTAAAATAAATACTAAATATAAACCTAAACTTTAAAAAAACCTAAAAATAAATAAAAAACAAAACCTAAAACCAAAACTAAAAAAAATCTAAACCTAAAATAAAAAATAAAATAAACCTAAACCTAAAGTAAAATAAACTAAACTAAAAAAATGAAACCTAAACCTAAACCTAAATTAAACTAAAGATAAACCTAAACCTAAAACAAATAAACTAAAAATAAACCTAAACCTAAACTAAAAAAATAAAATCTAAAATAAACTGAAAATAAAAACCTAAATCCAAAACCTAAAAAAATAAAATAAAAACCTAAACCTAAAAATAAAAAATAAAACCTGAAATTGAAAAATAAAATAAAAATAAAACACAACTAAAAAATAAACTTATGATAAAACCTAAACCTAAAAAATAAACTAAAATAAATAAACCTAAAATAAATAAACTAAACTAAATAAAAATAAAAAATATACATAAATAAAATAAAATAAACTAAAATAAATAAAAAATAAACTAAATAAACTAAATAAACCTCAAACTACTAGTTTACTTAATTATAAAAAAAACTTAAACCTTAAGCTAACCCTAAAACCTAAACCCTAAAAATAAACTAAAAAAACCTAAACCTACTAGTTTACGTAATTTAAAAATAAACCTAAACTAAAACTTGAACACTAAACCTAGAACATAAACCCTAAACCCTAAAAATAAATAAAAGGTAAAAAAACCCTAACCATGAACCCTAAACCCTAAAACTAACCCTAAACCCTAAACCCTAAACTTTAAACCTACAACTCTAAATCCTAAACCCTGAACCCTAAAACCCTATACTCCAAACAACCTAAACCTAAACCCTATATCATAAACCCTAAAAAGCCCAAATCATAAAGACTAAACACTAAACCCCAAACCCTAAACCCTAAACCCTACCCTAAACCCTAACTCCTAAAAACCTTAAACCCTCAAGCCTAAATATTAAACCCTAAAACCTAAACCATAAACCCTAAACCCTAAACCCTAACCCTAAACCCTAAACCCTAAACCTAAATTAAACCCTAAACTTTAAACCCTACACCCTAAAAACCTAAAAACCAAAACCTAAAAAATAAAATAAAACTTAAACTCAACTAAAAAATAAACCTAAACCTAAACCTAAGCCTAAAAAATAAACTAAAATAAGAAACCTAAACTAAAATAAATAAACCTAAAATAAATAAACTAAACTAAATTAAAATAAAAAATAAACCTAAATAAATATAAAAATAAAATAAACTAAAATAAATAAAAAATAAACTAAGTAAACTAAATAAACCTAAACCTACCAATCAACATAATTTTTATTTTTTAGAAAAAAACCTAAACCTTAAATCTTAAATCCAAACCTTAAACCCTATACCTTAAACCCTAAACCATAAATCCTAAACTATAAACCCTAAAATAACCCTAAACCTAAACTAACACTAAAACCAAACTTAAACTCCTAAACATCAACCCTAAACCCTAAAACTAAACTAAAACTCCTAACTAAACTAAAACCTAAACTAAAACCCTAAACCTAAACCTAAACCTAAACCTAAAACTAAAACTAAACCCTAAACCTAAACCCTAAACCTAAACCCTAAACTCTAAACACTAAACTAAACCTAAAACCCTAAACCCTAAAGCTAGATACTAAACTAAACTCTAAACTAACTATAAACTAAAACCCTAAACCCTAATAAACCCTAAACTAAAACCCTAAAACCTAAAAAAAAACATAAAAATAAAATAATAATAAAACTCAACTAAAAAATAAACCTAAACCTAAAAAATAAACCAAAATATATAAAATTAAAATATACAAAACTAAATAAAATAAAAATAAAAAATAAAATAAACTAATATAAATGAAAAATAAACTAAATAAACTAAACTGTTAAATTTAAAAAAAAATGCTAAACCCTCAATCCTAAACCATAAACCCTAAAACTAACACTAAACACAAAACCCTAAACCATAAACCATAAACCATAAAAGAAACTCTAAACCCTAAACCTACAATACTAAACCTACAACCCTAAAACCTAAACCTAAACCTAAACCCTAAATCTTGAACCATAAACCATAAACCCTCAAACAAACCCTAAACCTACAATACTAAACTTACAACTTTAAAACTTAAGCCCTAAACCCTAAACCCTAACTACTAAGCCCTAAACTCTAAACTCTAAAACCTACAACCATAAATCTTAATCCCTAAACCCTAAAAACCTAAAAACCTAAACCTAAACTAAATAAAACCTAAAAAAATAAAAAATAAAAAATCTAAACCTAAATACAATAAAAACCTATACTAAAACCTAAACCTAAACCTAAACCAAAAAAAAATTAAAAATAAAACTAAACTAAATGAAATAACTAAAACCTAAGTAAACTATAAAAATAAACCTAAAAATAAAAAAAACCTAAATAAAAAAAACTAAACAAAAATAAAAATAAAATAAAGCTAAAATAAAATAAAAGAAAAACTAAATAAGAACCACAACCTAAAATAAAAACCTAAACCTAAAAATAAAATGTAAAGATAAATAAAAAAAACCAAAACCTTAAACTAATAAAAATACCAAAACCTAAAATAAACAAAATAAAATAAACCAAAACCTAAATTAAAATAATCTAAACTAAAATAAATAAAATTTAAACCTAAACCTAAAAATAAATCTAAAATAAAAACCTAAAACCTAAACCTTAAAAAATTAAATAAAACCATAAAAATCATCCTAAAAAGAAAAAATAAAACCTAAACCTACAAAATAAAATAAAAATAAATCTAAACTAGAAAATAAACCTAAACCTAATCCCAAACCTAATAAATAAACTAAGATAAAAAACTAAACAAAAAAATAAATGAACTTAAATTAAATAAACAAACTAAATAAAATAAAAATAAACCTAAATAAAAAATTAAATAAATTAAAATAAACTAAAATAATTAACCAATAAACTAAATAAATAAAACCCACCTCTTAATTAAACAAAAACTCTAACCCTAAATCCTGAAATAGTAAACTCTAAACCTTGAACCTTAAACCCTAAACCCTAAACCCAAAAACCCTAAACTTTAAACCTTAAATCCTAAACCCTAAAATCTAAAACCATAAACCCTAAGCCCTAAACCCCAAACCCTAAACCCTAAACCCCAAACCATAAACCCTAAACCCTAAACCCTAAACCCTAAAATAAAATGTAAACCTAAACCTAAATAAAAAAATAAAATAAAAATAAACTAATAAAATAAACCTAAACCTAAATAAAATAAAATAAAATAAAAATAAATAAATAAAATAAATAAATAAACCTAAACCTAAAAAATAAACCTAAAAAATAAAAATAAAATAAATAAAATAAAATAAATAAAACTAAACTATAAAAATAAACCTAAAAATAAATAAAAAATAAAACATAAACCCTAAAATAAAAGATATGCTAAACCTAAAATAAACAAAAAAATTAAACATAAACCTAAATCTAAACCTAAAATAAACTAAACCTAAACCCTAAACTAAATAAAATAAAAGAAGCTAAAAAATAAACCTAAACCTAAACTAAAAAAAAATAAACCTAAAATAAAAAAGCTAAAACCTAAACATAAAGAAATGAAATAAAACTAAACATTAACCTAAAATAAAAAATAAAACCTAAACCTAAAAAAATAAAATAATAAATTAAACTAAAAATAAACTTAAACCTAATCCCAAACCTAAAAAAAAATAAAATAAAAAAATAAACTAAAATAATTGATCTTAAATTAAATAAATTAAACTAATAAAAATAAAAGTAACCTTAAATAAAAATAAAATTAAAATAAACTAAAATAAATAAAAAATAAACTAAATAAACATAAACCTACAAATTTGCTTAATTTAAAGAAAAATAACAAAAACCCTAACCCTAAACCTTAAACCCTAAAAGCCTAAACCCTAAGATCATAAACCCTAAACCATAAACCTTAAACCATAAACCCTAAACCCTAAATCCTACAACCCTAAACCTAAAACCCCAAACCCTAAACCCTAAACCCTAAACCCTAAACTCTAAGCCCTAAACCCTAAAAACCTAATAACCTAAAAAAAACCTAAACTAAAATAAATAAAATGTAAAATAAAATTAATTAAAATCTAAACCTAAAATAAAATAAAATAAAATAAAAACCTAAATAAAAACCTAAAACTAAACGTAAACCTAAAGCAAAAAATAAAATAAAAGAAAAACTAAAAACTAAGCAAAAATTAAATAAATTAAACCTAAATTAAATTAAAAAAGAAAATAAACCTAAAAATAAAAAACCTTAATAAATTCAAGTCTAAATGTAAAATAGAAATAAAATAAAAATAAAATAAAATAAAATAAAAACTCTAAAAATCAAAACCTAAAAAAAAAACTTAAAAAAAACCTAAACCCTAATGAAAAACAAACCTAAACCTAAAATAAAAAAAATAAAATAAATCTAAACCTAAACTAAAATAGATAAAACCTAAACCTAAAGCTAAAATAAACTAAACCTAAACCCTAAACTAAATAAAATAAAATAAACTAAAAAATAAAACCTAAACCTAAACAAAAAAATTAAACCTATAAAAAACCTAAAACTTAAACCAAAAAAAAGAAAATAAAACCTAAAATAAATAAACCTAAACCTAAATAAAAATAAAACTAAAATTAAAAAATAAATTAAAAATAAAACTAAACTAAAAAATAAACATAAACCAAAAAAATAAACTAATATAAAAATCATAAACTAAAATAAATAAATATAAAATAAATAAACTAAACTAAATAAAATTAAAACATAAACCTAAATAAAAATATAAAATAAACTAAATAAACTAAAAACTACACCGTAATAACCCCGATAAACCCAAAAAAACACTAAACCTAAAACCAAATAAACCCAAACCAAAAATAAATAGATAAAGCAATAATAATAATAATAATAATAAACTAAACTAATAAACCTAAACCTAAATAAACTAATAACTAATAAATAAATATAATAAAACAAAAATTAATAACAATAATTAAACTAAACTAATTAAACCCTAAACCTAAAAATAAAATAAAATAAAATAAAAAATAAAAACTAAACAAAAATAAAATAAACAAAAACCTAAACTAAACTAAAAAATAAAATAAACCTAAAAAAATCATAAATAAAATAAAAACCTAAACCTATAAAATAAACCTAAAAATAAATAAAGAATAAAACCTAAACCCAAAACTAAAAAAAATAAGCTAAAACCTAAAATAAAGCAAAATAAAATAAACCTAAACCTAAACTAAACTAAATTAAACTAAAATAAATAAAACCTAAACCTAAACTTAAAATAAACTAAACCAAAACCCTAAACTAAATAAAATAAATTATATTAAAATTAAACTAAACATAAACAAAAAAAAATAATACCTAAAAATAAACCTAAAATAAAAACCTAAAGCCTAAACCTAAAAAAATAAAATAAAAACTAAACTTAAACCTAAAAAGAAAAAATAAAGCCTAAACCTAAGAAATAAAATAAAAATTAAACTAAACGAAAAAATAAAGTTAAATTTAAACCTAAACTTAAAAAATAAACTAAAGTAAAAATCTTATATCAAAATAAAAAATAAAATAAACTAAAATAAATAGAAAAATAAACTAAATAAACATAAACATATGAGTTTACTAATATAAAAATATAAAAAATAAAACCCTAACCGAAAACCCTAAACCCTAAAGCTAACCATAAACCCTAAACCTACAACCCTAAACCCTAAAATTGAAAAACCTAAACCCTAAACCCAAAACTAAACCCTAAAACTAAACCCTAATCATAATCCTAAACCCTAAACCCAAAAAACCTAAATAATCCTAACCCTAAATAAACCCTAAATAAAACCTAAACTAAACCTAAACCTAAACCCTAAACTATAACCCTAAACCCTAAAACTTAAACCAAAGCCTAAAAAAACCCTAAACCTAAAACCCTAAACCCTAAACCCAAAAAGCCTAAACTCTAAAAGCCTAAACCCTAAATTGTAAATCCTTAACCCTTAACACTAAACCATAAAAACCTAAAAACCTAAACCTAAACTAAATAAAACTTAAAAATAAAAAAATATAAATGCCAATCCTTAAATAAATTAAAATAAAAACCTAAACTATAACTTAAACCTAAACCTAAAAATAAAATAAAATAATAAACTAAAATAAAATAAGTAAAAACTAAAACTAAACTAAAAATATAAAATAAACCTAAAATAAAAAAACCTAAAATAAAATCTAAATAAAAATAAACCTAATAAAATAACTAAATAAATAAACCTAAAAAAAATAAACTTTAAAATAAGTAAAATAAAACCTAAACCCTAAAAAAACAAACCTCAACTTAAAATAAAATAAATAAACAAAATAAAAGAAACCTAAACTAAAATAACTAAACCAAAATAAATAAAACCTAAACCTAACCTAAAATAAACTAAACCTAAACTTAAACTAAATAAAATAAAATAGACTAAAATAAACCTAAACCTAAAAAAAAAATAAACCTAAAATTAACCCAAAATAAAACCTAAAACTTAAACCTAAAAAATAAAATAAAACTAAACCTAAACCTAAAATAAAAAATAAACCTAAACCAAAAAATATAAAATAAAAATAAAACTTAACTAAAAATAACATAAACCCAAAAAATAAAAAAATAAAAACTTAAACTAAAATAAATAAAACTAAATAAAAAAATAAACATAAATAATAATAAAAAAAACAAAATAAATAAACTTAAACTCTCTTAATTAAAACCATAAACCCTGCTAACCCTAAACTAAACCTAAACCATAAAACCCTAAACCTAAAGACTCAATAACCCTAAACCCTAAACCCTAACCCTAAACTATAAACCCTAAAACCCTAAACCCAAAAAACCTAAACCCTAAACCCTAAAAACCTAGAAACCTAAACCTAAACTAAATAAAACTAAAATATAACAAAAAACCTAAACTATATAAATGAAAATAAAACCTAAACTAAAACATAAACCAAAATGTAAAAAATAAAAATAAACTAATAAAAATAAACTAAAATAAATAAATAAAACCCTAAACTAAAAAAAATTAAAATCTTAAATAAAATAAAAACTAAAGGTAAAATAAAAATAAATTAAACTTAAAATAAAATAAATTAAATACCAAATAAAATCTTAAACCTAAAAAATAAACCTAGCAATAAAGCCTAAAATTAAATAAAAAATAAAACCTAAACCCTAAACTAAAAAAAAAAAACCTAAACCTAAAAGAAAAATAAAATAAATAAAATAAAATAAACTTAAACCTAAAATAAAATAAACTAAACAAAAATAAATAAAACCAAAACCTAAACCTAAACCTAAACTACATGAAATAAAATAAACTAAAAATAAAATTAAACATAAACCAAAAAAATAAAACCTAAAAATAATCCTAAAATAATACCTAAACCTAAAAAATAAAATAAAAATAAAGCTCAAATAAAAACTAAATCTAAACCTAAACATAAACTTTTAAAAAGTAAACTAAAATAAAAAACCTAAATAAAAACCTAAAATAATAAACTAAACTAAACAAAAATAAAAAATAAAATAAATAAAAAATAAAAAATAAACTAAATAAACCTAAACCTATTAGTTTACTTAATTTAAAAAAAACCCTAAACACATGACCCTAAACCCTAAACACTAAATCCTAAACCCTAAACCCTAAACCCTAAATGTACAACTATTAACCCTAAACCTAAACACTAAACTGCAAACCCCAAAAAGCCCTAAACCCTAAACCTTAAACCCTAAACTAACTATAAACCTAACTAAAACCTAAATCCTAAACCCTAAACAAACCAAAAATCCTACTTAAATGCTATGCCTAAACCCTAAACCCTAAACCTAAACCCTAAAACCTAAACCTAAATAAAACTAAAAAATAAAATAAATAAAACCTAAACTCAATATAAAAATAAAATAAAATAAAATCTAAACAAAACCTAAACCTAAACCTAAACCTAAAATAAATAAAATAAAAAAATAAATACTTAAACCAAAATAAAATAAATAAAACCTAAACTAAATTAAAAAAAATAATCTAAAATAAAAAATCCTAAATAAACTAAACTCAAAAAAAAAATAAAAAATAAAATAAACCTAAAATAAATAAAAAATAAAAACTAAATAAAAACCTAAACCTAAAAAATAAACCTAAGAAATAAAACCTAAAATAAATAAAAAATAAAACCTAAACCCTAAACTAAAAAAAACTTTAACATAAAATAAACAAAGTAAAATGAACCTAAACCTAAACTAAAATAAACTAAACTAAAATAAATAAAAAAACCTAAACATAAACTAAAATAAATAAAAAAAACCTAAACTAAAACCCAAACACTAACCCTAAACCATAAAAACCTTAAACCCTAAAGCCTAAACACTATACCCTAAACCCCAAGCCCAAAACATGAACCTGAAACCATAAACCATAAAACCATAAATCCTAAAACCCTAAACCCTAAACCCTAAACCCTAAAAACCTAAAAACTTATAGCTAAACTAAATAAAACTTAAAAAATAAAATACATAATAAAACCTAAACCTAAATATAATAAAAGAATAAAATAAAATAAAAATGTAAACTAAAACCTAAACCAAAACCCAAAAAATAAATAAAATATAATAATAAAATTCACTAAAATAAAATAAATAAAACTTAAACTAAACTAAAATAAACTTAACCTAAGAATAAAAAAAACCTAAATAAAATAAAACTAAATAAAATAAAATTAAATAAATTAAAACTCAAATAAAATAAAACTAAATAAAAGCTAAACCTAAAAATAAATAAAAATAAACCTAAACCCTAAACTAAAAAAAAAACCTAAACATAAAAGAAAAAAAATAAAATAAGAAAAATAAAATAAAACTAAAATAAACTAAACAAACTAAACATAAATAAATAAAACCTAAACTAAAATAAACTAAACCTCAACTTAAACCTAAATTAAATGAAATAAAAAACTAAAACAAATATAAAATAAAATAAATAAAACCAAAAATAAACCTAAAATAAAACCTAAAACCTAAACCTAATAAAAAAATAAAATCTAAACTTAAAAATAAAAAAAACCTAAACTAAAATAAACAAATAAAACTAAACTAAAAATATAAACCTAAACCTAATCCAAAATAAACTAAAATAAAAACAAAATAAACCCTAAACCATAAAACTATAACCCTAAACTAAACTAACCCTAAACCATAAACCTAAATCCTAAAACCCTAAACCCTAAACTAAACCCTAAACTAAACCTAAACCTATGTTAACCTAAACCCTAAACCCTAAACCTCAAACCATCAACCCTAAAGCCTAAAACCTAAATAAAATACCTAAAACCTAAACCTATACCTAAACCTAAAAAAAAATAAAATAAAAAATAAAACTAAACTAAAATAAAATAAACAAAAAATAAACTAAACTTAAAAAAATAAAACTAAAAAAAAATAAAACTAAACCTAAAATATAAAAAAAATTAAATAATAAAAAATAAACTAAATAAACATAAATAAATAAAAAAAATAAACTAAAAAAATAAAAAATAAAATAAACCTAAACCCAAATAAAAAATAAACTAAACTAAAATAAATAAAACCTAAACCTAAAATAAACTAAACATTAACCTAAACCTAAACTAATTAAATAAAATAAACTATAAATATAAACCTAAACTAAAAAATAATACTAAAAGTAAACCTAAAATAAAATTTAAAACCTAAAAAAAAATAAAACAAAACCTAAACCTAAAACTAAAAAAAATAAAAAACCTAAACATAAAAAAATAAAATAAATAAAAAAATAAACTATAACTAAACCTAAACTAAACTTAAAAAATAAACTAAAATAAAAAAATCAACTAACTAAATGAAATAAAAATAAAATAAATAAAAAAATAAAAATAAATAAAAATAAAACAAAACTAAAAAATAAAACTAAACCTAAAAAATAAACTAAAATAAATAAACCTAAAATAAATAAAATAAACTAAATAAAACTAAAAATAAATCTAAATAAAAATAAAAAATAAAAATAATTAAATTAAATAAAAAATAAACTAAATAAACCTAAACCTACAAATTTACTTAATTTAAAAAAAATGAAAATAATGAAAATAAATAAAAAAATAAACCCCTAAACCCTAAACCCTAGACCCTAAAACCTAAATCCCTAAACCCTAAAGCCTACACCAAAACCCTTCCTCTCGCTCTCTGGCGATTTCGTGTTCCCTTCTTACTTTCTTGCGACTTGGCTAATTTTTGATCCTTCTCGATCATAATTTCTAGTTTTTTGCTCTCTGTTTGGCTGCTAATGTGAGTATCCCTTGTTCTATCAATGGCGGAGGCACCACTTTCCATGCAACTGAGCTCTTCGAACATGGAAGCATCGGCTAGGGCTTCTGAATTTTAAGGTATTATGGATTCGACTCCACCTGTTACTCTGCCTATTGTTAAGTCCTTGAAGGATGCATTATCAGGTAAGAACACTTCCCCTAATGCTTCGGTTAACTTGAACTCGACATCTTTTCGTGGAATGCCTGCTGTAATGTGCTTAGATCTTGATGTGGAAAAGTTGGCTAAGCCATTTGAATTCTCTTTAGTTGGTAAATTTTCCTTATGTCGCCAGACTCTTGATAATATCCTATCCTTTTTATCATAGCCTAAAGCACTCTGGCATTTTCACTATCGGATTGATTGATCCTATGCATGTCCTTATTCAACTATCTAATGACTTAGATTACTCAAGAGTTTTTCCTTGTCCCTCTTACTTTGTGTATAATTGTCAAATGAGACTTTTGAAATGGTCTCCTCTTTTTGATGTAAAAGAGGAATACCCTATTGTTCCTCTATGGCTTTCCCTTCCTAATATGAGAATACATTATGCTTACATCAAGTCCTCTGCGTTGGGGCTCTCTTGGCCTCTCCAAATTGATCACACCATCGCTTGTTTGTATTTTAGTTGATATTGATATTACCAAAAAAGTATCCAAAAGAAGTATTCAGAAATTTGGCTATAATCAAAAGTGGAATTTGAAAATTTCCCTATTTTTTGCACGCACTGTAAGATTCATGGTCATGATCATTCTGAATGCTTCATGTTGCATCCTCATCTTAAAAAGATTAAACTACCAGATCCTAATCCCTCTCTAGTAAATGAAAAAACCAATAAATTGGCTTATGTGCCTAAAGTTCCTCAAAAGGGATTATTATCTACTGATTTGTCTATTGGAGAGCATTCGAAGCAGGTTAATAATATGGCTCATGTGGTTCATGAGGAGGCCAATGATAACTTACCTATTATTGCTTCTAATTGTAATACTTTGGTTCCTCTAGACAATACCTTGATTCATTCTACTTCTCTTTGGCTAGTGAACTTGATGAGACTCATATGAACCCATGTGGTGACTTGAATGGAACTTTAGGTGGATCAAAATCTAAAACTAATTCTGAATTTTATGATAGTTCAAAATCTGAAAAATGTTGACTCATTGGTAGTGGAACAAAATCTGAAAAGTATTTCTAAAATTGAACATGAAAATTGTGCTATTAATGGCTTCACAACCTCTCCTTCTCCTACCCTTCAGAGTGATACTCAGGCTAACCCAATTCCTCATCTTAATTCTGACACTGAAGAAGGGGAAATTACAATTAAGAATATTTTGACAGATACTAGCCCCACTCTAAATTTCACAAATCAATCTCTCTCGGATGGAGATACTTTGGACATAGATAGACCTTTTCAAACTGTTACTAAGAAAATATCCTTTAATGCTAGAATGTTCACTAATAGCTCCAACCACTAGATCTTCTCTAACTTCCCATAAATGATTACATCATGTGTCTTTCTTCTTCTTATTTTTTTTTTTATCTTTCTTCTTCTTTTTTTCTTCTTATTTATTATTATTAATTTACTTATTTGGAATGTTAGGGGTATTTGGACTCTCATTGTCCGCAACCATGTTAGAAGCCTTTGCCACACTCATAACATAGCCTTACTTGTTGTTATTGAACCATTCATATACTCTTCTAAGATCACTCAGGTTGTTAGAATGCTTGGCTTTCAAAATTCCTTTTATAATATTAGAAATAAAATTTGGTGTTTTTGGAATAATCTAGTCAACATCTCTATCCTTGATGACCTTCATCAATTGGTTAATGTTCAAATCTAATTGGGTGAATTTTCTACTCTTGGTTCCTTTATTTATGCTTCTTATAATAGAACTAGTAGGAGCATCCTTTGGGATAACTTAAGAACCTTTGCCTCCTCTGTCAACAAACCTTGGTTGGTTGGTGGTGATTTCAACACTATTCTCGCTTCCTCAGAAAGAAGGGGAGGTTGCTCTCCTAACACTCATTCCATGGAAGACTTTTCTAATATGATTCTTGATTGTAATCTGATTGATATTGGTTTTTTGGGTTTCAACTACACGTGGCATAATTCTAGACTTTGGCAGCGGCTTGATAGGACCCTCTTTAATTCCATTTGGATCAATCAATGACCTCTTACTTCGGTTGAACATTTAAGCAGAACTTTATCTGACCATGCTCCACTTTTGATTTCTGTCAAAAATCTCTCCACTAGACTATCCTCCCCTACTCCTTTTAGATTCCAAAATATGTGGATCCAACATTGTGATTTCATTAATGTTGTTTCCATTAATTGAGATAATTTTGTTAAAGGCATGATTCACCTTTGGCTTAAGCTTAAAAAAGCTTAAACAAAATCTAAATTGGTGGAACAAGCATCATTTTAAAATCTTGAAATGCTCTTTATGACTTAAGCTTGATGATTTGAATGCAAAGATAACTTGAATTAATTATAATATGGAAACCTGGAGGATGCTAGCAAACACATATTGTGACGTGAAACACAAGTATTTTCATGCTCTTAAAAAAAGAAAGCCTTAAACTCTATTAAAAAATCAAAATGATAACGAACCTAGATAATGATATTAAAGATTCTCATACATCATTTTCAAAATTTATTAAACAACCAATCCCTCCTTAGAATCCATCTCCAACACACATTTGATCTCCTCTGATCTCTAATGATGAAAACCACTTACTGGGTTGCATCCTATGAGATTGGTAGTATTCTCAATAGCATGAACATTGATTATTCTCGGCGCTACATGACTCAATTCTTTCAACCTTGTTGGTCTATTATTAAGACTGACCTTGTTGATGCGGTTGTTGATTTTTTTTAGGGTAACCCTTTACTTAGATATTTTTCTAGCACTTCCATTGTTCTCATTCCCAAAATTAATAATCCTGAATCTTGGGGAGATTTCAGACCTATCATCCTTTGTACCTTCTTTCATAAACTAATTGTTAAATTAATTTCTAATAAAATTAGTCTATTTCTGCCTAAAATTATTTCTCCCAACCAAACTGGTTTCATTAAAGGTAGAGCAATATCTGATAACATACTTCTAGCATAAGAGCTAATTCATGACATTGACATTCCTATTAGAGGTGGTAACATCCTTTTTAAATTGGACATTACTAAAGCTTTTGACAACCTCTCTTGGGATTTCCTCTTTCAAATTCTTCATTTGCTTGGGTTTTCTGGTTATTTTATCCGCCTCATCAAAAATTGCATTACAAATGTTTGGTTCTCTGTTATCATGAATGGTGAATCCCTAAGTTTTTTCCCTTCAAAGCATGGTTTGCGACAAGGGGATCCCCTATCCCCCTTTCTTTTTATTATTGCTGTTGAATATCTATCAAGGAGTCTTAATGATCTTTTTTATAATAATCCTAGGATGTTTTATAGAACTCAAGGTGGTCTTCTTGTCTCATCCTAGTTTTGCTGATGACTTTATAATCTTTCGCAATTCCTTAATTCCTCACATTAAAATTATTAAGAATCTTTTAAATAAATTTGGCAATGAAAGCGGTTTTTTTCTCAATGAAGGAAAAAGTTATTTCATTCCTTCTTCTAAAATCCCTTGCAATAGACCAACCAAATCTTAAGAATTACTAATTTTCAACATCAACAACTTCCTATTAAATATCTTGGTGCTCCTCTTTTTAAAGGTCAAAAGATCTCACCTTTTTGATAAGCTAATCCAAAAAATCTCTAATAAAATTTTGTTTGGGAATTTCACTTACTTTCTTTTGGTGGTAGGCTCACTTTGATTAAGAGCACCCTTAACTCCATGCCTTTGTATCTCATTCAAACCATTGTGTGACTCTATCATTAACAAAATTGAGCGTTAACAAATTTTTTCCGGGATCTAACAATTCCTCTAAAAAAATGCACTGGACCTCTTGGTATAAAACCTATGACACTTTTGCTGAAGGTGGCCTTGGATGTAAACCAATCAAGGAAACTATCATTGCTTTTCTTATAAACTTTGGTGGAATTTTAGGAAAAACAATAGTCTATGGGCTAATTTCATGACTAAATCTTGCCGGGTAAGCACCCTCTCATTTGCCCCTATAAAGCGGGGACTCTCCTATTTGGAAAAGACTTTGTTCCATCAAATGGGATGTCAATCTTTAATTTCTAAAGGATTAACTCTTCTTTCTTTCCAACAATACAGGGGAGGTGGGTCCATTGATGACTTACTTTTCTACCCATTCCCTTTGTTGTTATTAAAGTGAACTCTTTATAATATGTGGAACAATAGTAAGCTTTTGATCATATTCCTCCCTCTCTTTTAAATAAACTTACTACTATTCCTATCATTCCTACCAATCAAGATCAGATCCTTTTTAAGCTTTCACATAATGGTGATTTCAACTTTAAAAATATTTGGATTCACATTAAAGAAACTCATGATTTTTCTTATGTGTTTTCTAAACTTTGGAACAACAATATCCCTACTTCTTATTCTATTCTTACTTGGCATATTTTGAAAAACTTCATCCTTGTGGACTCCTTATTGTGGGGTAAAGGTTTTCAATTACCTTCAAAAAATGCCAATGTTTTTTCACATTGAGAATGTGAATCATGTTTTTTAATTGGGGCCATTGCTTCTAAACTTTGGATTTGGTATGATGACCTCTTTAACATTGTCATTTTCAATGGCTCCTTAAATTTATACCAACTTCTTGAAGTTTATTTTGACAACACTATTAAAGGACACATTAAAGTCATAAGCTGCTATCACTCTTATTTGGTTCATATGGATGGACCAAAATGATGAAAAACATCGTGAGATCCCTATGAATCACATGAGGATAATTGCTAGAACTAAAAACAAAATCCGTGACTTGTTTAATGCCAATTTAATTAAATGCAAATAATTCAAAGGTTGCAAATTTGTGGCCAATAAATTGGGTTTTAACTTGTTGGATCACCACATCTGTAAAGATGACAAGATTGTTTATTGGATAATACCTCATGCTAACACTATTAAAGTTAACACGATGGCTCTTCTCTCATAAAGGTTTGGTGTGGTGGAATTTTAGAAATCTTAATGGAAAGTCCTATGTGCCTTTGCTTACCCCTTAATCCTCTTCCTTTCTTTGAGCTCATGGTAGTGTACAAAGCTCTTGAGATTTTCCTTCAAAAATTGGCTCAATATTTGGATTGAGGTGGATGCCCTTCTATTGATCTCTTGACTTCCACCAAAATGGGCAATATTGAATTACTTCTTAAGCAAACTAGAACTCTCCTTGCCCAACTCTACTTTAAAATCACTCATGTATGGCGTGAGGGTAATGCATGTGCTAATTATCTGGCCAATCTTGGTGCTAGATTGGATGGAATAAAATTCTTTGATCAACTAACCCTTCCTAAACATTTGCATGGCTTGGTTAATTTGGACAATACTGGGTTTCCTTATCTCAAAAATTAATCTAACCTATTGGATTCACCTGCTTCAATACCTCTTTTATTACATGATCATTTTCTATTTACTATTATTATTTCTTTGGTCTTTGCTTATGCATCAACCTGATATCCCTTGTTGTTTACTTGTTGATCTCTGTGGCACGTGATGTTGGTTTAATTGTCTTAGCTTTAATTGGGAGCTTACTACTATTTTTTCTATTAATGTCTCTGCTTCTTTGGAATTTGTTGATGCATCATCATATTACTCCTTGCTGGTCCTTTGTTGAGCTAAGTGGCATCTGCTGCTGGTTTAATTATCCCAACCTTGTTTGGGGTCTTGCTGTCTTTGGGTGCAACATCTATGTTAAAGGTTTAATTGTTGGTTATTGGGCTTTTGGGCCCTTTGTCCAGAAGGCTGGTCTTGGAGTTGGTTTAATGTATTTGCTGAATGTATATACTAACCCTTACATACACAGGGAAAAATGCAATACCTTTGTTATTATTAATGGTTCTCTGGTTTGGTATTGTTTAATGAATTCCTTTCGGTCGATTTCTCTAGGAGGGTAGTTCTGCTTGCTGATTTCTCTAAAGGATTTCATTGATAATACCCTTTTGAACCCTTATGGTAGCTCTGCTGCCCCACTGCTTTTTATTAGCTTATCCTATGGTTGCAATAATTATAGTGTTGTTTTAACTTATGTTGGATTTCGATTCTTGTCTGCTAACCTTATGTTTATTAGCTATTTATTGCCTGGTGTTCTTCTGACTGTCTTTGTTGTTCTCATCCAGGCTACTATTGATCAATTAATCTGTTGTTTTTTACCTTTTGGCTCTATTAAAATTGTGCAGATCCAGCTTGTTGGTAATTACTATCCTGGATGTTGGCTGATCTGGATTATTGTTCCTCATGCTGCTTTTGGGGTTTTGTTTTGTTTTGTTCAATTGGCCTTTATTGAGGTTGTAGACTGCAAGATGGCTTTTATTTTTCTACTTGATTATTTCTTATCTCTTTTTTTAATGTTTGTCTGTTAAAACCTAGGATCTTGTTTTCACCATGCTATTTTTTTTACATCCAGTTCGACTAGTCTTGGCGGACCTATTCCTTAGCTATCTGGGATTTAACTTATGCATTGTATAATTTGAATGGTTGGTTTTATGGCCAACTTACTATTATTTTCTTTCTTGGTTGTTGGATGGTCGGATCATTGAGTCTTTTATCCAATTTATTGGGGTTGTTTATCTAGTTCGGTGCTTGTTGGTGTTGTCTTGATTATTTTTTAACCTCATATTCCCAATTTGCCAAGAGACATTTTGCAATTTCTTATTCAATTTTATTAATTCCTTGCAGGTTTGGACTTCTTTTATGGCTTCTCAGTTTTCCTTTAATGTGGTTGTGGGTTTAGCTACTAGCTTGATCATCTTTATCGGAAGGTTTTCTATTGATTATCTTTTGAACCCTTTATTGCTACTTTACATCTTTGTTTTTATTGGAATTTTATATGGTGGTGTAATTTTTATTTTATTGCTTTGCTTGTTGGATTTTTTTTTTAGGGTCCTTTGTCCAGCAGGTTGTCTTTGTGGTTTTTATCTATTTCTTGCCTTTTATTTCTGGATGTTTTTGCTGTTAACAATTGGGCAACTGCTGATTTCTCCTATTGCTATTTTATCCCCCTTGGTTATGTTTAAATTATGCAAAACCCTGTGATTTTCCATCTAATTATTTGGATCTTTACATATGCTCTATTTACTCTAAATGGGTGGACTTTTGGCCGACCTCTTGTAATCTTATGCAGGTTGTTGGTTGAACTATTAATACTCTACATGCTATTTGGGTTTTGGTTTGTTTTTTTTTTTTCAGCAAGCCTCTAATGAAGTTGGACTTTGTGGCTTTTGATTTGAATCTCCTTATTGGTTTATTATATGCTTATCATCTAAATTCTATGGACTACTTTATCTGCTATCCTTATTTCTCGGGATTCCAATGTTGGCTCTATCTTTGTTGGTTGTAGGACTTGGGGGTCCTATGTTTAGCAAGCTATTTTTGACTTTGTTGTTCTAATTATTTTTGGTCATTGGTTTCTAGGCTACTGCTTTTTCAATCCATGTTTTTATGCTCTATCTACTTGGTTACTAACTATTGCAATGTCTACTCTGATTGAGAGGTTCTACGATCATCTTGCAGTCTCTTGCTATCTTGGCTATTTTTTGTCATGGTTATCTGCTATCTTGTTTTTTTCTAGATTCTAATGAGGACCCTAATTTGAATCCCCATTTTGATTTATCCTTTGGTGGGTTCCAATGTTGCACTAACTATTTTCTTTGTTGGGTTGGCTTTGATTGCCCTTCTTTTTTGTATGCAGGCTATTCATTTCTTGATAGCGATCTACATTAATTGTTGTTGTTTCTATTCCCATCAGGTTGATTAGGCTTGTCTTTATCTCCTTGGAATGCAATGTCTATTCTAAATGGGTGGTACTATGGACAGCTGCTGCCTTTTGCTGTTTTGCTTCCTTGGTTGTTGGTTGATTTGGATTATCCGATTCTTTGTCCAGCATGCTACAACTAGAGCTGAAGTTCTAACTATCTTTATTTGGTACTATTTTTGGTATTGGGTTATGCTGCCTTCCTTTACAATTGCTTTTTGCCAACTATTGATATGGATATTAATAAGGGGTTTGTTCACATCTGCATTCATTATTATGATTTGGCTCATTTTCTGGACTTTACTTCTAGGCTATATTCCTGGCCTGAAAGATTCATATATATATATATATATATATATATATATATATATATATATATATATATATATATATATATATATATATATATATATATATATATATATCATATGTTTAGGATGCGTTACTTATAGGCTCATACTTGCTTAGGGATTTAATGCCTCTTGATTTTCTTATGGATGGTTTTATGCTAGCCTATTTCATATGTATAAGTATCCTCATGTCAGGGTGACTATATTGATGATACTTTTCTTGCATGGGACCCCTTATCTTTCTGCCCTTTGTAATTTCCTCTCTATATTATATATAGTTTTGTTTAGGTTTGCAAGTAATAAAGCCCATAAGACTTTCAACAATTGTTATCTTGAGAGTTTGTTGGCTATGATAAATGATGATTTCACTCCCTTTTGGTTTGGTAGTAGCTCTTGTGGTGTAACCCTTCTGCTGAAGTTTGGATGCATATTTGCATCGCCCCAACTTGGTGTGGAACCTAAGCCTCCTCTATCACAATTCTTACTATCATTCTCAGTTATGCTATTTTTGTTATCATTATGTCTTATTACCTTCTCTCGATTTCTTTTCGTTTACATTTTGTGCTTCTCTCTTGTCCTCTTGCAGGTTTGCTCCATAGTGTCATGCATTCTCACGTCCTGCAGAGCATTGGCCCTAATCTTCCTTTGGCTTTTTTATGTTAATCTATTTGTATCTTTTGATTGCTTTAATGTCTTCTTTTGCTTTTGGCTATACTTAGATAGGGGATCTACTCCTTAGGCTGATTGTAGCTCTTTGAGCAGTAGTTCTGGAGTTTATCCCCTTTAAGGACCTTGTAACCCTCTTTTTGTGGAAATAAAATAACCCCTACATCGGGTTTCTCCAAAAAAAAAAAACTTACACCATTAACCCTAAAACCTGAACCCCAAACTAAAACCCAAATGTAAAATAAAAACAAAACAAACCTAAAATAAAATTAAAAAAAACTAAATAAAAACCTAAACCTAAAAAATAATCCTAAAAATAAAACCTAAAATAAATAAAAAATAAAACCTAAACCCTAAATAAAAAAAAACCTTAAACTAAAATAAACAAAATAAAATCAACCTAAACCTAAACTAAAATAAACAAAACTAAAATAAATAAAGCCTAAACCCTAAACCTAAAACTAAAACCTAAAATCCTAAGTAACCTAAATAAACCTAAACCTAAAACCTAAAAAAACCAAACCTAAACCCTAAACCCTAAATACCCTAAACTAAACCCTAAAACTAACCACAAACCTAAACCTAAACCCTAAACCCTAAACCTAAAGACCAAAATAAAACCTAAAATTAAACCTAAAATAAAATACATAACAAACCTAAACCAAAAAAATATAATAAAAAGATAAAATAAAATAAAACTAAACCTAAACCTAAACCTAAAATAAAATAAAATAAAATAATAAATAAATAAATAAAATAAATAAAACCTAAACTAAACTAAAATAAACTCATCCTAATAAATAACCTAAATAAAATAAAACTAAACATAAAATAAAATAAAATAAACTTAAACTAATAAAAAAAAACTAAATAAACACTAAAATAAAACTTAAAATAAATAAATAAAACCTAAACCCTAAACTAAAAAAAACATAAATAAAATAAAATAAATAGAGATAAAATAAACCTAAAACTAAACTAAATAAATAACAAAATAAATAAAACCTAAACCTAATCCTAAAAAAACTAAACCTAAACCTAAACCTAAACCAAAACTAAAATGAAATAAAATAAACTAAAATAAACCTAAATCCAAACTAAAAATATAAATAAAATAAACCTAAAAATAAAACCTAAAACCTAAAAAAAATTAAATAAAACTAAACAAAACCTAAAAAAATAAAATTAAACATAAAACTAAAAATAAAATTAAAATAAAACTAAAAAAAACATATAAACCTAAACCTAAAAAAGTAAACTAAAAAAACCTAAACTAATATAAATAACATAAAATAAATTCAACAATAAAATAAAATAAACCTAAAGAAAATATAAAATAAACTTAATAAACTAAATAAAATAATATCAATTTACTTAATTTTTTTTTAAAACCTAAACCCTAACCCTTAACCCTAAAACTAAATCCTAAACCCTACTCAACCCTAAACTAAACTACTAAAAAATCCCTCCCTTCTAAACCACCCTGACCCTACTAAATGCTATCATCCCTACCTCCCTCCCTCCTATCCTAAAACCACTTTACTTTACCAACCCTCCATGGCTGAGCTACCCTCCCATCTAACTTAAACCTGCTGGCCCTACCCTACCTTCCAAATGCCACCCTTCGACCCTGGGCCCTGACCCTGGATCAAAACCATCCAAACTCAAACTCTAGGCCCTAAACCTATCAAGACTAAACCTATAAACCTAAAGCTAAACCTACTAATAAAAAAATAAAATAAAATAACCTAAACTTAAATGGAAAACTAAACTTAAAATACTATATAAAATACTAAATAAATAATAATTAGTATATAATATGGGTTTGCTTAATTAAAAAAAACCCTGAGCCCTAAACCCTACACTCCTACCCTATTAAAACCCTAAAACTAACTACCCAAACTGACCCTAAACCTAAGCCTACTTTACAACTTAACCCTAAACTAAATGTTTAAAATAATAAACCCTAAACCTCAGATAACCCTACCATAATAGTAACCCTAACCCTAAACCAAACTAATGACCTACTGAACCCTAGGCTGACCCTACTCTAAACCCTAAACCTAAACCCTAAATAACCACAGGCTGACCCTAAACTAAGGCCAAAACAAACCCTAAACCCTAAACCTTAAAAAAATAAACCTACTAAACCTAAAATAAAAAAACTACTAAAATAAAATAAATAAAATAAACTAAATAAATAAAACAAATAAATAAATAAAATAAAATTAAACCTAAAATAAAATAAAATTAATAAAATTAAATAACTTGAACTAAAAATAAACCCAAAATAAAACCTAAAATAAATAAAATAAAACCTAAACCCCAACTAAAAACATAAACTTAAAATAAAATAAAATAAACTAAAACCTAAACTAAAATAAACTAAACTAAAATAAATAAAACCTAAACCTAAAATAAATTAAACCTAAACCTAAACCTAAACTAAATAAAATAAAATAAAATAAAAATAAACCTAAACCTAAACTAAAAATATTACCAAAAAATAAACCTAAAAGAAAAACCTAAAACCTAAACCTAAAATAAAATAAAACCTAAACCTAAACCTAAAATAAAAACTAAAACCTAAACTTAAATAAAAATAAAAATATAACTAAACTAAAATAAATTAAAATAAATAAACCTAAAATCAATAAACTAAACTAAATAAAATAAAATAAACCTAAATAAAATAAAAAAATAAATAAAATAAAATTAAACTAAAAAAAATAAATAAACCTAAATAACAACAACAACAACAACAATAAAAAGAAGCCTTTATCCCACTAAGTGGGGTCGACTACATGAATCCTTCATCTCCATCATTATGTGTCAAATTCTCTTTTGATTCAAGTATACTAAGGTCATTTTTATACATCTTAACAAAGTCTTTTAGGTCTACCTCTACCTTTCTTAAGATAAGGCAAATCTAATGCATCCACTCTCTAACTAAGTCATCAGGATGGCAGCTTTATGTGGCCAAACCATCTAAGGTGACTCTCTAATCTTATCTACTACTATATAACTTTTTTCCAACATACTCATTTAACATTTTATCTCAGAGTAAAGCCACTCATTCCACGAGCATCCTCATCTCTAACACTTAACTTAGTCTTAGGCTTCTCTTTTATTGGCCAACATTCGCACCATAAGTCATTCAGGTCTTACCACCATCTTATAAAATTTTCCCTTAAGTTTAAGTGGAACTTTTCTCTCCTGGGTGATGCATTCCTCCACTTCAACCATCCAACATGAATTCCACTAATAACATATCCATCTATTTCACCATCATTTTAAATAATAGAGCCTAAATAATTGAATCTCTCACTCTTATTAATGACTTGTTCACCTAATGTCACAACACTACCACTAGAACTTCAATTAAAATTACCCTATGTATATTTAGTTTTAGATCTACTTAAATGAAAACCTTTAGACTCTAATGTTGACACCCATAATTCAAGTTTCTCTTGGACTCCTTCTCTAGTCTTATCAACAAGAAGAATGTCATCAACAAAAAGCATACACCAAGGTGCATCTTCCTATAAGTGCCTAGTAAGAACATCTATACCTAAAGCAAAAAAGATAAGGGCTTAAAGTTGATCCTTAATGTAATCCAACTAAAATAGGAAAATATTTTGTCAATCCTCCTTGTGTTTGGACATAAGTAATAGCTCTAGTATACATATCCTTAATGACTTGAATATAACCAATATTAACTCCTTTCTATTCTAGAACTCTCCAAAAAACATCTCTTGAAACTTTAGCATAAGCTTTCTCTAAATCAATAAATATCATATGTAGATCCTCCTTACTTTCTCTATACTTCTCCATCAAACCTCTTAACAAATGTATAACATCCATAGTAGATCTACCTGGCATGAAACCAAATTGATTGTGAGAAACTTTTGTATCACATCGTAACCTATGCTCAATTACTCTCTCCCATGATTTAAATGTATGACACATTAACTTAATTCCTCTATAATTTGTGCACTCTTATATGCATCACCTTTATTCTTAAATATAGGAACCAACAAACTCTTTCTCCACTCATCTGACATCTTTTTAGTCTTTAAAATAACATTAAAAAGATTTGTAAGCCAATAAATTTCTTGATCTCGTAAACATTTCCACTCTTCTATTGGAATATCATCAGTCCTACTATTTTTCCACATTTAATTTTCTTTAGAGCTTCTCTAACTTCATATTTACTAATACAATGATAAAAATAAAATTCTATTTTTGTTTAGGATATTAAGGTTGCTAAAATCAATCATACTTTCAGATCCTTCATTGAAAAGTTTATCAAAATATTTCATCCACCTATTTTCAATATCCTTTTCTAAGAAAAACTTTATTATTTTCATCCTTAATACACCTCACTTGAACTAGGTCTTTACTTCTCCTATCTCTTTGGTTGGCTAACTTATACATACATCTTTCACCTTCTTTGGTATCTAATCTATCGTATAAATCACTAAAAGCTAAATTTTTTGCATCATATATTACTTTCTTAGAATCTTCACAACCCAATTTATATCTTTCCCAATTCTCCAAGTTTATACATTTAAACCAAGTTTTATAACAATGCTTCTTATTTCTTATCTTTTCTTTCACACTCTGACTCCACCACCAACTATTTTTTATTAAAAAAAGCTTTTCTTTTTGATTCTCCAAGCACATTTTAGAAACTTGCTTAATTTCACATGCTACTTTTTTCCTCATAACATTAGCTTCCTTATGACTATCCCAAATTCTAAGCTCTTACAACTTGCTCTTAAAAATATTTTTATTTGTGTTCTTTAAGTGTCCCCATCTAATCCTAAACCTAAACCTAAAAAAATAAACTAAAATAAATAAACCTAAAATAAATGAACTAAACTAAATAAAACAAAATAAACTAAATAAAAAATTAAACTATAATAAAAAAATAAACTAAATAAACCAAAACCTATTTACTTAATTTAAAAGATAATAAAATAATAAAAATAAAAAAAATCAAACTCCAAATCCTCCTAAACCCTAAACCTAAACCTAAAATAAACCCTAAAATTATAAACTCAAACCTTAAACCTAATGCATAAACCACAAACCCTAAACTTACAACCCCATGCCCTAAACCCTAAACCAAACCCCAAACCCAAACCTAAAAAACCTAACCAACTAAATAAAACAAAAAAATAATAAACAAATAAAATAAAATAAAAAATATAATATAATAAAAATGTAAACTAAAACCTAAACCTAAACCAAAACATAAACCTAAAAATAAAATAAAATGAAAAATTAAAACTAAAATAAAATGAAATAAATAAATAGCTAAACTAAACTAAATAAAATAAAATAAACCTAAAAATAAGAAACCTAAACAAAATAAAAACTAAACGTAAAATAAAAATAATGTAAACCAAAAATAAAATAAAATAAAACTAAATAAAACTAACTAAAAAAAATAGAAATAATGAAACCAAACCCTAAACTAAAACCTAAACCTAAAATAATCCAAATAAAATAAACATAAACCTAAACTAAAATATCTAAACTAAAATAAATTAAACCCAAACCTAAACCTAAAATAAACCTAAACCCTAAACTAAAAAAATAAAATAAACTTAAAATAAACCTAAACTAAACTAAAAAATAAATAAAGAAATAAACCTAAAATATAAACAAAACCTAAATGTAAGAAAATAAAATAAAAACCTAAACCTAATCCTAAAAATAAAAAATAAAACCTAAACCTAAACCTAAAAAATATACTAAATTAAAAAACTTAAACTAAAATAAGTAAACCTCAAATAAATAAACACAAATAAATTAAAAAAAAGAAATAAACCTACATAAAAATAAATTAAAAATAAAATAAACTAAAATATATAAAAAATAATCTAAATAAGCCTAAACCTACCGGTTTACTTACTTTAGAAAGAAAACCATAAGAAGTAAACCCTAAATCCTAAAAACTAAACCTTAAACACTAAACTTTAAAACTAACCCTAAATCCTCTAACCCTCCTTCCAAACACTAAACTTGATCTTAATCCTCCAAATGACCCTAAACCAAACCCTAAACCTGACCTTAAACCTGACTCTGGGCCCTGGGCCTAAAAAACTACCTACTAAACCATAAAAAACCCACACAACTGACACCCTACTGACCTACCCTCCTCCCTAAACCTAAACTCACTAAACTCCTCCTAAACCTAACCTCCATAAAATGAAGCTAAACCCTCTAAAACCTAAATGTGCTTGTAAATAAAATAAAATTTAAACTTAAATAAATTTAAAATATATTATAAAATCTAAACTAAAACCTAAACCTAATAAATATAAATAAATACCTAAAACTAAACTAAAAATAAAATTAAATTAAACATAAAATAAAATAGAGTAAACCTAAAATAAAATAAAATAATAACTAAATAAAAACCTAAATCTAAAATATACCTTAAAAACCTAAAAATATATAAAAATAAAATAAATCTAAACTAATAAAAAAATAAACCTATAATAAAATAAAATGAACCTAAAACTAAACTAAAATAAGTAAAACCAAAACCTAAACTAAATAAAATATAATAAATTGAAAATAAACCTAAGCTTAAACTAAAAAATAAAACCTAAAAATAAACCTAAAATAAAAACCTAAAACCTAAACCTAAAAAAAGAAAATAAAAACTTAAACCTAAACCTTAAAACAAATAAAAACTAAACCTAAAAAATAAAATAAAATAAAACTCAACTGAAAAATAAACCTAAACTTAAACCAAAACTTTTAAAAATAAACTAAAATAAAAAACCTAAACTAAAATAGATAAACCTAAAATAAATAAACAAAACTAGAAAAAACTAAAAAAATAAGCCTAAATAAAAATAATAAATAAAATAGATTAAACTAAGTGAAAAATAAACTAAATAAACCTAAACCTATCAGTTTACTTAAATAAAAAAACCTAAATCTACAACCCTAAACCCTAAAAAACCCTAAACCCTAAACTCTAAACCCTAACCCTAAACCCTATACCCTAAACCCTAAACCCTAACCCTAAACCCTAAACCCCAAACCCTAAACTTAATCCTATTGTAATTAAATAAATTAAAAAATAAACCTAAACTCTAAACCTAAATAAACCTAAACCTAAACCTAAACCCTAAGAATGGGCAGAACCTTGATGGTAGGAACATCATCATCTATTCAGCTCAGTCAAGAGTGGAGGTGAAGGCGGAGGTGATGGTTATCGTAGTGGTGTTGGTGGATCTGGAGGTGCTCATGGATATGGAGGTGTTGGTCTGAATAGTAGTGGTTATGGAGGCGGGAGAAGCAATGGAGGATACAACTATGGTGATGGCAGAGGGAGAGATCGATGACATGATAATGGATCTTGCTACTCGAGAGGCCAGGGTGGTTTTGATGGGAACTAGACAAACTGAAGAATGGTCAATCTGATCTGCTGCTTATGGAATTGTGTCATTACAGTAGAGATGGTTCTACTTATCTAGGTATTTTGATTTGCTCTATTCATGCTCATTTTTTATCTATGTCGCTTGTGTCTTAGAAAACTTTGTGTGTAACTTGGTTAATGAAATCAAAAAGAAGAAATATTGAATTTAAATTTGTTCTGTTAAAATAAAACTTAAACCCTAAATCCTAAACTAAAACTTGAATCTTAGAATTAAACCCTAAACCCTAAACCCTAAACCATAAAATCCTAAACCCTACACCCTAAACCCTAAATCCAAAACCCAAAATCCTAAAGCCTAAACCCTAAGCTCTAAACCCAAAACCTTAAACCTTAAACCCTAAACACTCAAATAACCCAAAACCTTAAACCCTAAACATTAACCCCTCAACTATCAATAAACCCTAAACCCTAAACCCTAAAAAGCTAAAACCCTAAACTAAACTAAATAAAACCTAAAATAAAATAAATTGAAAAACCAAAATAAATAAAATAAAATAAAACCTAAACTAAACCTAAATCTAAACTAAATAAATAAAACCTAAATAAACTAAAACTAAACCTAAAATTAAAAAAGATAAACCTAAAATTAATAAAATACTAAATAAAATCTAAACCTAGAAAATAAACCTAAAAATAAATAACAATAACCTAAACCATAAACTAAAGAACCCTAACTAAAATAAAATAAACCATAACCTAAACTAAAATAAACTAAACTAATATAAATAAATACTAAACTTAAACCAAAAATAAACTAAACCTAAACCTAAACTTAAACCCTAAATAAAATAAATAAGCTAAAAATAAACCACAACCTAAACTAAAAAGTATAACCAAAAAAAACCTAAAATAAAAACCTAAACGTAAAAAAATAAAATAAAAACTTAAACCTAAACCTAAAAATAAAAAATAAAACCTAAACCTAAAAAATAAAATAAAAATATAACTAAAATAAATAATAAACTTAAACCTAAACCTAAAATAAAACTAAAATAAAAAACCTAAACAAAAATAAATAAACTAAACTACAACAACAATAACAACAAGCCTTTATCCCACTAAGTGGGGTTGGCTACATAAATCCTTTGTCTCCATTGTGTCTTATTATGTGTCTAATTATCACTCAATTCAAGTATGCTAAGGTCATTTTTTATACATCTTAACCATGTCATTTTAGGTCTACATCTACCTTTCTTAACATAAGGCAAATCAAATGCATCTACTCTCCTAATTGGGTCATTGGACGGCTGGCGCTTTATGTGGCCAAACCATTTATAGCCACTCTCTCTAATTTTATCTACCATTGGAGCTACTCCAACTTTTTCCTGAACATTCAAATTTCACATTTTATCTCTAAGAGTAAAGCCAGTCATCCACATGAGCTTCCTCATCTCTGCAAACCCTTAACTTAGTCTCATGCTTCTCTTCTATTGGCCAACATTTTGCACCATAAATCATTGTAGGTCTTACCACCATCTTATAAAATTTTCCCTTAAGTTTAAGCTATACTTTTTTATCACATAATAGGCCAGATACATTCCATCACTTCAACCATTCAACTTGAATTCTACTAATAACATCTCCATCTATTTCACCATCATTTTGAGTAATATAGCCTAAATATCTAAATCACTCACTCTTTTTAATGACTTGTTCACCTAATGTCACAACACTACCACTATAACTTCAACAACTAAAATTGCACTCCATAAATAAACTAAACTAAATAGAAATAAAAATGAACTTAAATAAAAATAAAAAATAAAATAAACTAAAATAAATAATAAATAAACTAAATAAACATAAATCGACCAGTTTACTTAATTTAAAAAAAAACTCTAACCCTATACCCTAAAGTCTAAAATTAAGCCAAAACCCTCCTATACCCTAAACCTACAACCCTAAACCCTAAACCCTAACCCATGCCTAAACCTAAAATACATAAATCTAAAACCCTAAACCCTAAACCCTAAACACTAAACCCTAAAACCTACAACCATAAACCCTAAACCCTAAACCCCAAACCCTAAAACAAAACCTAAAATCTACTTAAACTAAAACCTAAAAATAAAAATAAAACTTAAACCTAAATAAAATAAACCTAAACCTAAACTTAAATTTAAAATAAAACAACTAAAATAATAATTAAAACCTAAACTAAAATAAAAGATAAACCTAAACTAATAAATAAAATAAACCCAAATAAAATGAAAAGCTAAAAACTTAAACCTAAAAAATAAACACTAAAAAATAAATGGAAAAAATAAAGCCTAACCTAAACTAAAAAAAAAACCCTAAACCTAAAATAAACAAAATAAAATAAACCTAATCTTAAACTAAAATAAATAAAACCTAAACCTAAATCTAAAATAAACTAAACCTAAACCCTAAACTAAATAAATTAAGATAAACTAAAAATTAACCTAAACTTAAACTAAAAAAATAAAACTTAAAAATAAACCTAAAATAAAAATCTAAAACCTAAACCTAAAAAAGTAAAATTAAAACCAAAACCTAAACCTAAAAATAAAAAAAATATAACCTAAACCTAAAAAATAAAAAAAATAAAACTAAACTAAAAAATAAACATGAACCTAAACAAAAATAAAAATCCTAAACTAAAATAAATAAACCTAAAATAAATAAAATAAACTAAATAAAAATAAAAAATAGACCTAAATATAAATGTAAATAAAATAAACTAAAATAAATAAAAAATAAACTAAATAAACCTAAACCTACTAGTTTACTAAATTTTTTTAACAAAAAAAATCATAAACCTTAAATCATAAACCCTAAACCCTAAATCCTAAACCCTATAATTAACCCTAAACCCTAAACCCTAAATCATAAAACCTAAACACTAAACCCTAAATCTTAATCCCTAAATTAACCCTAAACCCTATATATAAACCCTAAATGCTAAATGCTTAACCCTAAACCCTAAACCCTAAAACCCTAAACCTTAAACTTTAAACTAACTCTAAACGATAAACCCTAAACCCTAAAAACCTACCCTAAAGCCAAATCCATAAACCCTAATCCCTAAGCCCTAAACTATCCTTAATCCCTAAGTTAACAAAAACCTTGAAGACTTAAACCCTAAAAATCCTAAACACTAAAGCCTAAACATTGAACCTTAAACCCTAAACCCTAACACTAAAGCCTAAATCTTAAAACCCTAAACCCTAAATCCTTGAATCTTAAACCCTAAACCCTGAACCTTAAACCCTAAACCTTAAAACCTAAAAACCTAAACCTAAAGTAAATAAAACCTAAAAAATTAAATAAGTAAATAAACCTAAACCTAAATAAAATAAAAAAATAAAATAAAATAATAACCTAAACTAAAACATAAACCTAAAAATAAAATATAAAAAATTAGACTAACCTAAATAAAATAAAATAAAGTTAAGAATAAAAAACCTAAAAAAAATAAGAACTAAACTTAAATTAAAAATTAAATAAACCAAAAATTAAATGAAAACCTAAACCTAAAAAATAATCCTAAAAATAAAGCATACAAATAAATAAAAAATAAAACTCAAACCCTAAAATAAAAATAAAAATTAACCTAAAATAAAAATAAAATAAACAAAATAAAATAATATTAAACCCAAATTAAAATAAGTTAAACTAAAATAAATAAAACCTCAAATTAAACCTAAAATAAACTAAATTTAAACCTTAAACAAAATAAAATAAAGTAAACTAAAATTAAACGTAAACCTAAACTAAAAAATAAAACCTAAAAATAAACTTAAAATAAAAACCTAAAACCTAAACTTAAAACAAAATAGACCTAAACTTAAACCTAAAAATAAAAAATAAAACCTAAACCTAAAAAATAAACATAAAACTAAACCTAAACCTAAAAAATAAACTAAAATAAAACCTAAACTAAAATAAATAAACCTAAAATAAATAAACCAAAAAATAAATAAAATAAATAAAATATGCCAAAATAAAATAAAATAAAAAATAAACTAAAATAAATAAAAAATAAACTAAATAAATCTAAACTAACTTATTTAATTTGTTTTAAAACCCTAAAATTAACCCTAAACCCTAAACCGTAAACCTACAACACTAAACCTATAACCCTAAACCCTAAATCCTAAAAAACCTAAACCCTAAACCTTAAGCCCTAAACCCTAAATCATAAACCCTAAACCCTAACCCTAAATCTTAAACCCTTAAAACATAAACCCTAAACCCTAAACCCTAAAAGCTTAAACCCTAAACCCTAAACCCTAACCCTAAACCCTAAACCCTAAACCTTAAACCCCAAACCCTAAACTTAAACCTAAAGTAACTAAATAAATTGAAAAATAAACCTAAATCATAAAACCTAAGAAACCTAAACCTAAAGAATGGGCAAAACCTTGACGATAGGGACATCACCATCAACTAGGCTCTAGATCAAGATGGGAGGCAGTTATCATAGTGGGGATCTAAAGGTGGTGGATATGGAGGTGGTGGTCGAGCAAGGTTATGGAGGTGGGAGGAGTGATGAGGTTAAAGGTGGTGGTGAGAAAGATGTGATATGATGGTGGATACTGATACTCGAGAGGCCAGGGTGGTTCTTATGAGAATTGGATAAACTAAAGAGTGATCGATCTAATTTACTGCTAATGGAACTGTCTTTACAGTAAAAATAGTTCTAATTATCTAGTGTTTTTGATTTGCTTTAAGCGTGCTCATTTTTTATCCATGTCATTGCTTGTGTCTTAGAATCCTTGTTATGTTACTTGGTCGATGAAATCAAAAAGAAGAAATGTTGAATTTGAATTTTTCTCAGTTAAAAAATACCATAAACCCTAAACAAAAACTTGAACCCTAGACCTAAAATGTAAAACCTAAACCCTCAACCCTAAACCCTAAGCCTTAAAACCTAAAAACCTTAAACCCTAAACCCTAAAACCCTAAACCCAAAAAAATCATAAACCTTAAAATCAAAAAAACCCTAAAACCTAAATAAACCCTAAACCATAAACCCTAAACCTTAAACCTAAACCCTAAACCCAAACCCTAAAAAACCCTAAACTTAAACCTCCTAAATAAAACTAAAATAAAATAAATAAACAACTTAAACCAAAATAAAATAAAAGCAATAAAATATAAATAAAAACCTAAACCTAAACCTAAACCTAAAAAAAAGAAAAAATTGAAATAAAAAATAAAATTAAACTAAGATAAAATAAAAACCTAAACTAAACTATAAAATAAAACCTAAATAAAAAATAAAACTAACTTAAAATAAAATAAAATAAAACTAAATAAAACCTAACCCTAAAATACACTAAAAAATAAATAAAGAATAAAACCTAAACCCTAAACTAAAAAAAAACTAAACCTAAAATAAAAATAAAATAAACCTAAACTTAAACTTAAACCTAAACACAAAATAAAATAAAATAAGCCAAAAATAAACCTAAACCTAAACTAAAAAATAAAACCAAAGAATAAATCTTAAATAAAAAACTAAAACCTAAACCTAAAAAAATAAAATAAAAAGTAAACGTAAACTTAAAATTAAAAACTTAAAACCTAAACCTAAAAAATAAAATAAAAATAAAGCTAAAGTGAAAAATAAACCTAAACCTAAATAAAAAAATAAACCTAAACTAAAATAAATAAGCCTAAAATAAATAAACTAAACTAAATAAAAAATAAAAATAAACCTAAATAAAAATAATAAAATAAAATAAACTAAAATAAATAAAAAAATAAACTAAATAAACCTTAACCTACTAGCTTACTTAATTCAAAAAATTAAAAAATTAAAATGTAATAAAATTAAAATAACCCTAATACTAAACCATAAACCCTAAAACTAATCTTAAACCCTAAACCCTGAACCCTAAACCATAATCCAGAAACCCTAATCCCTAAACCAAAACCTTAAAATACTAACTAAACTCTGTTTAAATAAGTAAAATACAACCTAAACCCTAAATCATAAACCTCTAAACCCTAAACACTAAACCTAACCCTAAACCTAAACCTAAAACCTAAAACCCTAAATCCTAAAGCTAAAGTTAAACCTAAAACCTAAAACTAACCCTACCTAAACTTTAAAACCCTAAGCCCTAATTAAACCTAAACCCTAAACCTTAAAATCCTAACCTGAAAGTAATCCCTAAACCTCAACCCTAAACTATAATGAACTAAATCATAATACCTAAACTTAAACCCTAAACCCTAAACCTAAACCCTAAACCTAAAAAAAACTTAAACCTAAATTAAATAAAACCTAAAAATAAAATAAATAAAAAAACTAAACCAAAATAAAATAAAATAATGAAATAAAATAAAAATCTAAACTAAAATCTAAACCTAAACCTAAAAGTAAAATAAAATATAAAATAAATAAAAATCTAAACTAAACTAAAAAAATAAACCTAAGAAAAAAAATCTAAATAAAATTAAAAGTAAAAAGTGAAATAAACCTAAAATATAAAAATAAAACCTAAACTTAACCCTAAAATAAACTTAAAAAGAAAATCTAAAATAAAACATAAAACCTAAATACTAAACTAAAAAAAATCTAAACCTAAAATAAAAATTTGATAAATAAAATAAAATAAACCTAAACTTAAACTAAAATAAACTAAACTAAAATAAACAAAACCTAAACCTAAACCCAAAGTAAACTAAACCTAAATAAAATCCTAAACTAAATAAAATAAAATAACATAAAAATAAACCTAAACCAAAACTAAAAAATAAAATCTAAAAATATACTTAAAATAAAAACCTAAACAAAAAAATAAAATAAAAACCTAACCTAAATCTAAAAATAAAAAATAAAACCTAAAACTAAAAAATAAAATAAAAATGAAACTCAACCAAAAAATAAACCTAAACCTAAAAAAAACTAAAATAAAACCTAAACTAAATAAAATAAACAAAATAAAATAAAATAAACTAAATAAAAAATAAAAATAAACCTAAATATAATTAAAAAAAATTAACACCTAAAAAAAATAAACTAAATAAGCTAAATAAAAACCTATCAAAATTTTTAAAAAAACCCTAAACCTTAAAACCATAAAACTAACCCTAAACCCTAAACCTAAACCCTAGACTAAACCCTAAACCAACATAAACCATAAAACCCTAAACCTAAGCCCTAAACTAAAATATATAACCCTAAACCCTAAAAACCTAAACCTTAAAGTAAAAACCCTAAACAAACCTAAACCCTAAGAATAGAACCTTGATGATAGAACATCACTACAAGGCTCATATCTAGTGGTGGAGGCAAAGGCAGTTATCACAATGGTGGTGGGGATCTAGAGCTAGTGGATGGAGGTGGTGTGGAGGGTGGAGGTGGGGAGAGGGAAGGAGGTTACCACTATGGTTATGGCAGAGGAAGAGATGAGAGATATGATATCCGCTACTGAGAGGGTAGGTGGTCTGAGAGAATTGAAAAGAATGGTCAATCAACCGCTTATGGAACAATGTCTTTACAAGAGATGTTCTACTTATGTTGGGATTTTGATTTTCTATGGGTACTCATTTTTATCTATGTCATCGCTTGTTTCTAAAACTTGGGGTGCTACTTAGTTAATGAAATCAAAAGAAATATTGAATCTTAATTTGACATTAAAAAATACTTAAACCCTAAAAAAAATCTTAAACCTTAAACCTAAAAAAACTTAAACACTAACCCTAAACCCTAAACCCTAAAACCTATAATCCCTAAACCCTAAACACTAAACCCTAAACCAAAAAACATAAACCCTAAACTTTAAACCCTAAACCCTAAACTTTAAACCCTAAAACCCAAAACCCTAAACCATAAACCATAAAACCCTAAACCCTAAACCCTAAACTAACTAAAAATAATCCTAAATCCCTCTAAACCCTAAATTAACCCTAAACCCCAAACCTTGAATAAAGATGTCATTAGAGTGATCTTGAATGACCTAATCAAGATAGCTAAAGAAAATGTCTTCAAGAGACTATCAATTACTGAGATTCAATACCTAAACCCTAACCCTAACTCATATTATAATACCATATATTATTATAATGTAGATCATATATTTGAGCATGTTGTGATGTTTTGAAAGTTATAAGATGTTTTGAAATGTTTTAGCATATTATTGTATTGTTTCCTATACTATATTAATATAAATCATTAAAATATTAATTTAATAAATAAGATGATGAAATTTAAATTTGAAGTGGAATTAGGGATAAAAGGTGTTCTACGCCACTTGTAGTAAAAAAAAAAGTAAGATTTTATGTTAAAAAAAATATTACATGTTGTAGCATAGTATAACATCATATCATAATATATGTTACGATTTTAAATACTTTAGTATTTTGCAATCTTAATCATACACTAGCTTATTTATAAAAAATTGATTTAGCCTTTAAAATGTTAATTTAGCCAAATTAATAATAGGTAGAGTATGACATCATAACATTGTTTCACCAAAATATGTAAATAAAAAAATATATACTTTTTATTTTAACTAATTTTATGATTTTATCTTAACCAATCTTGAAATGTGATATACAATATAATATAAAAATAAACATGTTATAGTTTATTATACATAGATGACATAACATAGTGTAGTATCATGCATTATAGCATAATTATGTATTACTACTTTTGTTTAGATATTTTAGTTTGTTATAAAGTATGATGTAGTAGAGTTTGTATTTGTATAATTTATAAAAAATAATTTATAGGTGAGATGATGGGATTTGGCTAAATTTAAGGTAAGATTTAGGGAACATCATTCGGGGTATGCTAAGGTGTGTCATTTAATCAAAAGAATGGAATTTTGCATTAAAAAAGGTCATCTTTCAATCAAATTTTATAAATTCTTTGCTTAAAGTGATTCATTTTAAAGTGTAATGTAAGATAATATATTATATTAAAGCACATTAAAATATAATGTACATACCAATATAACTTCACATATATATAAATGTGGTGGTGTGTTACTAAATGTTATTGTACATTTTAGTATGTTTTACTATAGTATATTAGGTCTCACAAAAAAATATTAATTTGAAGGTTGAGATGGAAGACTTTGGCCAAATTGATGGCACACACCAAGAAGCAACACCAAATTATGCTATTTTGTAACATTTCTAATAGAAAAATAACAATTTTACATCTAAAATGAACATTATTCATATTTTGATAAAATTTTGTTATTTGAACCTTTTAATTGATTCTAATGAGGTGTAATGTTACAATATATTATATAATAGCAAATTATAATATAACATCATATATTATAATATAATATAGTGTGTTAATTCATATAATATTTTAGCATGATAATGTATAATTAGTTTGAGCTTGCACCATCACAAATCATAAAATGTTGATTACAATGTTAAGATGATGTAATTTGAATGAATACATTGTATTCTTTTGGTTGAAGTATTAAAACTATGCATAAGAAAATAAATAATATTTGAAGAGAATTCCATGTCAAGGACATGGAAGGAGATCTTCTAGGGGATCACACATGCATTGGACATGACATGTGAGTGGTCTATATCGAGGGCATAGAAGAAGAAAATCTGCTAGGGATAAGGTTTGAATTTGATTTGATTATATGATTTATGAAAAGAAGTTCTACTGGGGATAAGAATCTATAATCAACCAAGGATTAAGATCGAGTCAACTTTAATTTATTTTGTTTTAATTGATGTGGAGGCATATCTACAAAGATGGGCTGACCAATTGGGGATCGTATTTGAACAATCCACTGAAACAAATTAATCTCGAATTTGGGATTCAAGTTGATTTCATATATTTATTTGGGATGTATCCACTATGAATAAGAGTTTGGTTGGATTTCTTTGATTTAGACTTTATTGGGAGAGGTTTAATTTAGCTCCTTAGATTGGTTTTGAATTTGATTTGTATTATTGACTTGTTTATATATGATTTATGGCTCCACCAAAGAGAAATGTGAAACACACCTAAAATTAGATATTTAAATTAATTTAGTTAATGTATGGACTTTATCTGGTGTGTTGGACCCATTGAGAAGGGATATAAATGCCTTGACCCCTCAAGTTCACAAATCAAAAGGGATAGTCTACCGACTGTGGGGTAGAGCTAGCCAACTTAAGGGGTTGCCTTTCAGTTTGCAACTACCATGCTAGGAAGAAGGCATAACAGACTTACATCTTCCAAAGCAAGGAACAACCAAGGGTGACTGTTAGATGCATAAATAAATTGAACTCACAGGCAATTATTGAGTGAATGTTTCTAGGACTTATGTCAACTCAAAAGTAGTCAAGATTAATTTTATCTAATTTCATGTGCTTTTGATAAGGTATGTATTTGATTTCAAGTTGACATATCTAAGGATGAAAGCACCAAATTTGATATATTTAATTTATGGACCATGTCAATGTGTGATGTACCAACTGAGAAGGTGTTAAATCGAACTTGTCCTATCTTAGATTTACTAATCCAAAGGGATATTCATGCCATTAGAACTTGTCAACCTAAGGGGTTGCTGATAAAAGGAAGAAGTTGTAAGATACATCTTCTAAAGTAAACAACCACTGATTAGTAGACAACAAATCAAACCTAACTTATTTTAAAAGGAATGTCATGGGGACTTATATCAACTTAAGAGTATCATTCTTATAGGAGTTTTAATAACATAGATAGATGATGGGAAATGGTTGGGTGTCCTCCTAATTAACAAGTGAACATATATTTTTTATATGTTTGACCTTGTTGGTTAATAGGGACCAAAAGGGGCTATTGGCCTTGACCTATCTCAAATTTACTAGACCATGGGAGAATCTTCAAATCCACAGGATGAATTCTCCAACCACATGGGTGGTTACTATGAAAGAGAAACTATCTAACTGATAGTAACCTAGTGTCTAAATGCAAAGGATGTGATTCAAATATAGTGCCCATAAAGGAGGTGTTGTGAGGCATTATCCCAGCCTAAAAAGAAAGCTTATAAGTGTATGGTGGCCAACTCAAAGAAAGAAGCAAACTTACATAAAATGGTGTATCCGTGCAGAACCAACCAACCTATGGTGTATCCATCAACATGACTAGTGTATCCATCAACATAGTGAGAACCATCCAACCTATGGTGCCCATCGGTGTGCAATGATCAATCTAGAAAAAAAACATGTAGGCTTATAACTTTTCAAGTGGAATATCATTAATATCCTATCATCAATGACAGATGTTATCCAATTAGAGGCTATTAAGGGGAGCTCCAAGGAAAGATTGACACGAATTAAGAAACAAGAAAATTATGGGACTTATCCTAAATCTTAAATATACTTGACCTATCACAAAGGTAACCCAAGAAGAAAGTTATAGCAGACTCACATCTTAAATGAAGCCAACAGGTAGCTTATCACAAACATAGTAAGGCCTACCAAAATAATCCTCATTAGTCATTAAGTAAAGAATGAAAGCATAGTAAGGCCTACCAAACTAATGACCCTGTTATAATTTCCCAAAGTTTCAACTGATTTAAATGATTTTCCATGATTTTTATAAAGTTTACTAATTTATTTTAACTATTTGAACTTCAGAATGCAATATCTCCAATTCATAAATTCCTTTTGACTTGAAATTTTATGGAAGGTATATTTATGTTCAATTTTTATCTCAAAGAATTTCATTTGATGTGTCTTTATAGTTTAATTAATGAAATTTGATTTTCTCCAAAGCTTAAATTAAGCTCATAATATTGTAAATTGTAGGGCTTTTGGATTCATTGGATTCATTTCAAAAAGATAAATCCAACGAGCTCTTATTTTTAATTTTTAGTTAAGAATTTTATTTTTTATGAATTTTTGAAGTTTCATGTGTTTTTAATTAATTTTTAAGAAGCCCAAAATCCCTAATTTCTTACTTAACCTAGTTAGCGCCGCGGCGATGGACCATGTGTCACTATGACCGGGTCGGAGCGATGCTACCTCAATAGATGAGTGAGAATGGGAACAGGGATGCACGGATCAGATCCAACCATCTGATCGTGGATCAGACAATCCAGATTGATACACACGATCCGCATGATCTGAGCCATGTGATACATTAATTAGAGTTGTGAGATCATGCCTAAACTTTCCATCTCCCTAAATGGAGATGGTTATGTGCACCGGCATAAGAAATGGATGGAACACTATTCAAGGTGTGATTTTTGCTATTCTTGTAAAGAAATTGAATGAAAAACTTCATTTTAGGCTTGATTTTCTAGCGATCTACTTTGAAAATCACTCCAAATCCATGGGGATGATGTAAAATAAAAAAAATGCAAGGGCAATATAAAGAAAATTCCTAAAATTGAGCAAAAACCTTTACAAACAAAAGAACCTAAGGCCGACTACACTTTTAGAAAATTATCTCACCAGGATTGATTTATGGTGGTGGTGATGATCCAAGCATGCTCTTGTGTGGATGAAAAAGCTTAGAATGGGTTTGGGCTCTTACTTCACTTTAGAATAAAGTATCCAGCAATGGCCACCACTTCCTCACTAGAATCCAGTTGATTTTGATGGCTTTTACTCAAAACCAAGTGGAAAGGTTGCTAGTTGGTTTGAGAGCTCTAGGATAGTGGAAAGAGTGTGTGAGGAAGAGTTTTTGCCTCTGTATTTTCTGTCTCCTTACAATGGCCGAAAATCACCTCATTCATGGTGAGTTTTGGCTCCAAGTGGGTGCCCTTTTCTTGAGGTGGTTGGGATTCTCCTTAGGTGGCTTAATTTGGTTGCCCAAGGAATAGGAGGTGACTACTATGAAGGACAAGTGGGTTTCCTAGCAAACGGAAGTGGAGGTCCTTCATTCCAAGTGTTCTAATGATGGAGGGGAGGTGATTTCACCTCCCCATAAGTCATGGCTGACCCAACCACCTCTTGGGTTAGGTTGGACAGTGTCCTTGGAGCCTAAGTGGACCAATCGATGAGTGTCAAGTGGCCAAGGAAGAGAAATGACCATTTATATGGGTGTTTTGTCTTATGTGATACCCTTAGCCCAAAGGTAAAGTGGTCATTTGATATTGAATTTGAATTAGGCAAATTTGAAATGAGTCAAAAGTGAGTTGGACAAAATTTTATTTCATTTGGAGTTCATTTGGTTAGTTTATTCCAATTTGACCCATTTGGGTCATATTGGGTCAAAATAGGTTGACCAATTGGTGAAATTGGGTCAAACTAAGGATTAGCTCAAGTTCATATTACTATTTGGATAAGATTGTATACTTCAGTTTGATTTAATTTGGGTTTAGTTTAATTTGACCCTTTATGTCAATTTAGGTAAACTTGGGTCAAGAGGGCCAACTTGGGTAGGTTTAGCTTAATTGAACGTCAAGTCATGTTTAAATATTAATTATGGGTTGATTTAAATCATTGGTTTCAATGAATTTTGCTTATATTGCAATTTGGCTAGTTTGGGTTTATATAGGCTAAAGGGTTGACTTGGTCTGACCCAATTTATATCAATTGATTATCCTAGGGTGATCAACAATCATGACATGAAGTTTGGATTGGCTTAATTCACTTTGATTTAGATTGAATTGGATTTTGGTTCATGTAAGTCAAATTGGCCACTTTTGGTCAATTGAACCAATTTTATTTAGTTGAGTTCATATATAGATTTAAGATTGATATATAAATTCAACTACAATTGGTTTGGATTCAAATGAGTTTTGCTTCGTTTGAATATTTCAAGTCAAATGGGCTAGGTTGGGTTTGACTTGGGTTGATTTTGGTTTGACTGGATGATTGTAGGTTTTATTTATATTTGGATAGATGATTGAAGGAATGATTGATTCAAGAGAAAATCCATTAATTTTGGCTTAATTTAGATGGGTTTTGGCCAAGTTCAAGGAAATGGCTTAAAGGGTTTAAATTGGGTTTTGATTTGATTTTGGATTTGGTTTTGGCTATTTGAATTTATGTTTCATTTATATTTGAGAAGATAATTAAAGGTACAATTGATTTATAAGAAAATCAATTGAGTTTGGAATGAATTGGATGGAAATTTTGCTAAGTTTGTGAAGGTTGATTAAAGAGCTTGGGAAGGATTTCAAGTTTAGATTTGATCTTGGGTTTCTATCATTTGAAATTGAGTTTGGACTTGGATTTGGATTTGAAATTGAGTTTGAGGTTTGGTTGGAAATTTGGATTTGAATTGAATTTAAGAAGGTGTACATGGATTGGGTTTAGGCTATGTAGGTGATTTTTCTAAGTCCCTAAGGCATGGCCTAATCCTATGATTAACCCTTCTAATTCTAGCTAGTAAAGTGTTCACCCACTAGAAGTGTCTTATGACTAAAGAAACCTTAGTGTTTAGAAGGTTTCTCAATATAAGAAGAGGAGGTTGAAAACTCACTCCAAAAGTAAGGTCAACCACCAATAGGTGTGGTGTAACTAACAAGGCACACGATGTATGGAAGGACCGAGGTGATCAACAACATCAAAAAGACTACAAACACTAATGAAAATGATTTATACCTAAACCCAAAAGGTAGATATAATCATGATCTAAGTGCAAAGTATCTCTCCTTATCCCAAGGGCATAAGTGAGCCAGATGGAATCCATGGGGGATTGAGTATGTGAACCTTCCACTAGGGAAGCAGGTTCAAGCTATCTACTGAGGATATGGATTTGAGTTTGATTGTGAATATGATTTGTTTGGGTGTGTATCCACTGGGGATTAGAATCTATAATCTATTATTGATTGGGAATGTGAACATTCCACTAGGGAAGCGGTTGCTATCCATTGGGATAAGAGTTTGATGGTATTTCTTATGGCTCCACCGAAAGATTAATTGATTTGTGCCTCGCTAAGGAGAAGTTTGGTTTGTTCAATATTTTTAATTTGACCACTTGGAAGGTTGGTTTCAAATTTATTTTATTATGAACCTCGGATGGACCCACTTAGAAGAGGCTATGTCGCTTGACCTATCTCGATTTACAATAAAATGGATAGTCTACTAAGCATAAGGTAGGACTATCTAACCTTAGTGGTTGCCTATTAGATTGCAATGGTTGTACTTAGAAGAAAGCATAGTAGACTTACATCTTTCAAAGCAAGGATCAACCATTTGGGTGATCTATTGGATCCGCAATAAATTGAACCCGACCTAGTGGTGACTATTGAGTGAATGCCACTAAGGGACTTATGTCAACTCAAAAGTAGTTAAGATTAATTTCATTAATTTCAATGATATTTTTAATTTGAATTGGTTTGTTTTCATTTGTTTTAATTTTATTTGATGGATCCCATCATTGTACGATGGATCGCATTGAGAAGGGGCTATGTCGGCCTATCTTAGATTTATCGATCCAAAGGGGTAGTCTACCGGCCGAAGGGTAGGACAATCCAACTTAAGGGGTGCCTTTCGGTGTGCAATGACTTTGCTAGATAAAGTGTAGCAGACTTACATCTCCAAAGTAAGGAATAATTATTGGGGTGACCCATTGGATGCACAACAAATTGAACAAACCTAGGGCCTCCCGTCAGTGTGCAATGATCGTGCTTAAAAGAATGCATAGCAAACTTAAATTTGCCAAAGCCCGGATGACCACCGAGGTAACCTATTATTGGTAGAATAGATTGAACCTGACCTAAGGGCGACTATTTAGAAAGTGTCATGGGGGACTTATCTCAACTCATGAGTAGTCAGGCGATTCATATAGCAAGTTTTGCTGATACTGCCCTAAAGATAGGATGCCTACTTGGGAAAGGTATGGGGCATTAATTCCTAATCCACAAGCAAATATATATATATATATATATATATATATATATATATATATATTTGAAGACCCTATCTTAGATTTTTAGACCAAGGGAGAATCTATGCATCCATAGAATAGGATCTCTACCATGGGTGGTTAATAGGAAATGGGACCCAATCCAGTAAAATGGGTTGTGTCTAAATGAGTCGCAAAGGATGTGAGCCAAATAGAGTGCCCACAAGGGGAGGTACCACTATTATCTTGGACCCTATAAATAAGAAATCTGTATATGGTACAAACTAAGGAGAAAGCATGTAGACTTACATCTACCATGAGAGTGGTGTATCCATGGGTGGGTCACTATCAGCATAGAACACCAACCAACCTAAGGTTCCCATCAGTGTGCAACAATTAGTCTAGGAAGAAGGTGTGTAGACTTATATCTCCTAAAGTTGAACCGATTATCGTGATATTTCATCACCACAGTGCTATCAACCCATCAGCTTGACTTGGGAAAAGAAAGCAGACTTACATCTTTCAAAGTGAGGAACAACCACTGGGGTGACCCACTATTGGCATAACTAGTCAAACCCAACAAGGGCCACTAAGTAGGGAGTCACAAAGAAGGACCGACTGACTTGAAGTCAAGAAGAAAGGTGTTGGGGCCTTACCCTAATCCTCTACCAAGTCTCATGATGGCAAGTCCAAGAAGAAAGCATATAGTAGATTTATATCCTCTTAAATGAAGCCAAAATGAAGGTAGGTTACCGACCATGTCGTAAGGCCTACCATGCTAACACGGTGCTTATGGATGTGCAATGGTCAAGTTAGGAAGGAAAGCATAGTATACTTACATCCTTCTAAATAAGGGACCACTATGGTGATGCACTAGCGCGATAGCACATCAACCCAACCTCGAGCAACTAATGAGTGAGTGCCATATGGGACGTTATCCCACATCAAAGTAGCTCATGACAAAAGATGTATATGTGGGTTTGTCAGATATACTCAACCAAGTCAGTTCATGATGGCTAGTTTAAGAAGAAGGCAATGATCGCACAGTAAGACCTACCATGTGAACAAGGCACTCATCGGTGTGCAGTGATCAAATTAAGAAGGAAAGCATAGCATATTTACATCCTCCTAAACAAGGGACCATTGGGGTGAAAAACTAGCAGGATAACACATCAGCTCAACATAGAGCAACTAATGAGTGAGGGTCACGGGGGGAGTTATCCCACATCAAAGTTGCCTGAGACAAAAGATGTGTACTTGTTCATGTGTTTGTGTTGTGTTAATGTAGGATAGGATGCCGCATGGGTTCCTTACATCTACCTTAAACACATCAAAGAGTGGATGAAATGGTGCCACAAGGGCAAAGTGACTCCACCAAGAAATGATGTCTCTCAAGTTCTCTTACACCTAACTTAGTTGTACTAGTCAAAAAAATGATGCCTCTTGGGTTTTTATACACCTATCCTAATAGCACCAGAGAATTATATGTAGTTTGTGTTGTTGATGAAGGATAGGATGCCACTTCTCTTACACTATCCTAAACAAGTCATGGTGGATTCACAAAATAAGCTAATAATGCTTCCAATGAAGAAGGGATTTGATGAATGGAAAGATAGAATTTTTATTGATGATAATTATTTTCAAACATTATTTTAAGGATATTATTTCTTTAAATAGAGTCATTGGAAGCATCTCCCTACCATAGTGGTTTAAACTACTTTCCGTCCTTCGAAGCACCAAGGTAGGATTTTCAACAATTGAAAGTAGAATCTTGATTTGAAAAGTTTTGAGATAGACTAACTTTGAAAGAGTTTAAACCATCAATATTCAATGTTAATTGAAATCTCTTTCCTAGTAAGTAGAATCTTGGAGGATGCATCTCTAATTTCACTTTAATCTCTTTTTAGATCAATCCTTATTATCCCATGATGCTTTACTACAAGCCTTAGAAACTCCCCTAAAGTCATCCTAATTGTATACTTTATGGGATTCAACTTCAAGTTGTAGTGTCATAACCAATCAAAGACAACTACTCAGATCATAAAGATGGTCTTCCTTTTTCTTTAACCCTAGTGACCAAAGAAAGGCATGACCTTATAGAGATAAATTCCAATGGAAATTGTAAGTGTAAATAACCTCTCATCCTATAGCATCATTTGACCCATCCTTGAATGAGAAGACTGCATGTAAAGAGGCTATGTCTTCTATCAAATTTGAAATAAGTAATGTGGATTCATCTTCAAGACATGCATAACTGAAATCTTCAGAATCAACATATGTATGGATTTGAATGTCCTTCCTTTGATTGGGCATAATGTTGGGTAATCATGATAGTATCTTTCTTCAATAAGGTTGACTTCAAAGTCCTTATCTTTCTTTTCCATAGGATATTCTATATTGAGTATGACTTGAGGAGGTTGTCACTAAGCGAGCAAGGAAGAATCGAGGTTAAGTTCAATCAAAACTTCTCTATCTTCTTAGCTTAGTGGGTAACCTTCCAAGATAGTTTAGGACCTTAAGATTAACCTTCAGAACAATTTGATGCCCTTATTTTTGATTGTGAGGTGTATCTTAAGAACGATATAGAATTTGATTATTTTCAATGACTAGTTTTCTTCTTCCTATGGTGTTGATCAAAGTGGTAGGAACACGCCACTTTGGCTTTACGTGATATCTTACGAAGAGAGGTAGAATTGATGTCTACTACTCTTTTATGGTGCCCAAAATTTCTTCTATTAGATCGATGATTCAAACTCTTTGTCGATAGTGACACCATGAAAGTTTAGAATGGGGGTATCTCTACCCGAGTTGAAATCCTTAAAGACATCAAGTACATCGGTACTATTATTTCATGGATTATGATTGTTATTGTGATTATCATTTTGAGAGTTGTCTTCTTTTTGGAATTAAGATTCAAATCATTTGAGTCATACTTATCTAGAATGGATAAGACATACTAAAAAATCCTTATTGATCTTATTCTTGGCTCTTGATGGAACTTTTATGGTCTTTCTCCTTTGGTTAGGGAAACTCAAAATCATATTGTAGGTCAAAGCGAAGATGTGGCTTCTTGTCACCACATCCTCTCTTGATGGTCATGAGGGCTACAATCTTTGCATTCTGGAAAGAGAACCATATCGACCTTTGCTTGAATGTTGTTGACTTGAATTGTTAGATTGATTTGATTGTTGAATTGGAACCCTCATTTAACAAATTTAGGTATGCTAAATGGGGTTGAAATATTAGAGAGATTTTGAATTTTGTTTTTTTTTGGGAGAAGAGACTTTGAATTTGATTTAAATTTAGTACCCACATTCAACAAATTTGGGTATGTTGAATGGGGTTCAAATGTTTTGGAGAGGCACTTAATTGATGCTTCCATGTGCTCATATTTGAATTTGATTTTATGTTTGGGACCCTCATTTAACAAATTTGGGTATGTTAAATGGAGGTCAATTATATTTTGGATTTGATTTTGGAATCTTCACTTAGCAAATTTATGTATGCTAAATGAGATTAAAGTCCATGTTTGAAAATAATTTTGAAAGCTATTTTTGTTATTTGTGATGATGTATGTCATGTGTTTGATTTGTTGTATTTTGATTTGATTTTGAAAATGAAACCTTAGCAAATTTAGGTATGCTAAATGAAGCCCAATGTGTTTGATGTATTTTGATTTGATTTTGAAAAATGAGACCCTTAACAAATTTGGCATATTAAGTAGGGATCAAGTGTGTTTGATGAGTTTATTTTATTTTCTTTTGAAAGAGGAGAACTTCTATTTAACAAATGTGGTATGTTAAATAAAGTTCAATTTGTTTTCAATTTTGAAAAGGTAGGACTCTCATTTGACAAATTTGGGTATGTCAAATGGAGTTCAAGTGTATTTGATTTATTTGTGATTTTAAAAAAGAAACTCTACTTAGCAAATATGGGTGTGTTAAGTAGAATCCAATTTGCTTTTGATTTTGAAAGAGTGAATTCTCATTTGACAAATTTGGGTATGTTAAATGGAATTCAAATATGTTTTAATTTTTAGTGATTTTGAAAAGGGGACTTCCATTTAACAAATTTAGGTATGTTAAATGGAAATCAATTATATTTTTGTTTTCAATTTTCAAAGATGGGATATTTGTGTGTGATGTTGCTTTTGAAAAGAGAAATTCCAACTTAGCACATGTAGGATGTGCTAAATGAAATTTCAATTTTATGTCACGATCTTGTTTGAAAATCTTCATTCAACAAGCTTAGGTGTGTTAAATGGAGATTGCTATTTTGAAATTTTTGCTTTTGGAAAATGGATTTTAAAATCATTTGATTTCAAATTTTTAAAAGAACCTCCATGAAACAATCATGGATATTGTTTCATGAGATTTGGTTATCTTTAAATGTAGATCTTTTATCATGTGAATTTTAATTTGAGAAGTGCTTTTTGGAAGTATATATTTTTTTTACAAAGAGTTTATTTTCTTAAGTATGAGATGAACCTTGCCTCACCAAGAGAATGGAAAAGGGGTTCTAAATTTTTAATCATCTCCTTTAGTTAATTCAAAGAAATTTTTTTAATGGTAATCCTTTTCTTAGATATTTTTATAGCACTTCTATTTATCTCATACCTAAGAAACATAATCCAGACTATTGGAGTAATTTTAGACCAATTAGTCTTTGCACCTTCTTTAATAAGCTGTTTTCCAAAATTCTAACCAACAGGCTCAGTCCTTTACTTCATTATATTATCTCTCTAAACCAAAATGGTTTTTTTTGAGATAGATCTATTTTTGATAATATTTTGCTTGCTTAAGAATTAATTCATGATTTAGATGCTAAGACTATAGGTGGCAACTTTTTATTCAAATTAGATATTACCAAAGCTTTTGAAAATATCTTTTGGGATTTTCTTATCCATATTCTAAATTTATTTGGGTTTTCTAATAAATTTATCTTTCTTATTAAAAATTGTATTAATAATGTTTGGTTTTCTATTTTGCTTAATGGTGAAGCCTTGAACTTCTTTCCTACTTCCCATGGACTAAAATAAGGGAATCCTCTATCTCCTACCTTATTTATTATTATGGTTAAGTACTTATCTAGAAGCATCAATGATCTATTCTTAAACAATCCTAGTTTGTATTATAGAACTCTTGGTGGTCTTCTTGTTTCTCATTTAAGCTTTGCAGATGATTTCATTAATTTATGCCATGCTTCTATTCATCATATCAAGAATCTCAAGATTTTTTAAAATAAATTTGGTAGAGAAAGTGGTCTATCTATCAATGATAACAAAGCTATTTTAAAACTTCTTCAAGCATCTCTAATAATAAAATTAATCAAATCTTGCATATCACTAACTTTAACCATCAACACCTTCCTCTTAAGTACTTGGGTGCTCCTCTTTTTAAATGTCCAAAATGATCCCATCTTTTTGATGTGTTAATTCAAAAAAATTTTAAATAAAATTTAAGTTTAGGAATTTCATTTACTTTCCTTTGGTGGCAGGGTCACTATTCTTAAAAGCACTCTCAATTCAAAGCCTCTTTATTTGATTCAAACTATTATCCACACAAATGCTACTCTTATCAAAATTCATCGCTTGCTTAATAATTTTTTTGGGGATCAAATAATTCTACTAAAAGAATGCATTGGACTTTCTGGTATAAATGTTGTGGTCCCTTGGGTGAAGGTGGTCTCGGTTGCAAAGCGATTGTGAAGCTATTCTTCTCTCATAAGCTCTAGTGGAATTTTAGAAAGAATGATAGCCTTTGGGATAATTTTATGATGAAAACATATTGCCAAGGTAAACACCCTCTTATCTATGCTTATAAATTTGGTGACTCTCTAGTTTGGAAAAGGCTTTGCTTCATTAAATGAGTTGTTGAACCCTTAATATCTTGGGGTATTCATTTCGATTCTTCTTTCTTTTGGAAAGACAATTGTATTGGAAATGGCTCTATTGAATCTCTTTTATCTACCCACTCTACTGCAGCTATCAAAGTTAACTCTTTTTAGCATAATAACACTTGGAATGAAAACAAACTTGAGAATTATATATGTATTTCTCTTTTAGATAACTTTAGAAATATCCTTATTTTCTCTAACAAACTTGACCAAATTCTCTTTAAGCTTTCTTACAATGGTGATTTTGTTCTTAAAGAGGTTCAAAATTTTATTAGAGATAAGAAAACTCCTCTAATATTTTCATTAAACTTTGGAACAATATATCATTCCCATTTCATTCGATTTTAGCTTGAGGATTTTGAATAACTTTATCCCTGTGGACTTTTGCTTGAATAAAGGGTTTTATTTGCCTTCAAAGTGCTATTGTTGCTTTCATATTGAAAATGTTAATCATGTGTTTGTCAATGGTGCTATTTCTTCTAAATTATGGTTATGGTAAGATGATTTATTTAATACCAACTACTTTCATGGCAATCTTTCCATATATCAACTTCTTGAAGTCTATTTCCAAAAAATTGTGAAAGGTCATATCAAAGTTATAGTTGCTATTACCCTTATCTGGTTCATCTGGATAGACAAAAAAATGCTAAATATTATGGTATTCCTATAAGTCATAAAAGGATCTAGCTATAACCAAAGACAAAATTCAAGCTCTGTTTAATGCCAATCTTATTAGTAACATTCATTTTAGAGGCTATTAATTTGTGGCTAAAAATTGGGTATCGCCGATGTTGAATCTTATAAAAGAGCTAGGATTATCCATTGATCAAACCCAAAAGAAAATTTGATTAAAATTACCGATGGTTCTATTGCTCCCAATAAATATGGCTGTGGTGGTATTCTTAGGAATTCTAAAGGTAATGTCATTTGTGTTTTTTGCCTATCCTCTCAAAGCATGTTCTCTATCTATGCGAGCTTACATCAATAAAGCTATTGAAATTGGTTTGAATAAAAGTTTCCTCAACATATGGATTGAAGTTGATGTGCTCTTACTTTTTAACATGCTAAACTCTAATAGAATAGAAAATGCTAATTTATTATATCTGCTCAATCATTCTGAAAATCTTCTTTCTCAAGTTTGTTATAAACTTTCCCATATCCTTCATGAAGGTAATGCTTTTGCTGATTTCTTGGCCACTTTAGGTGCCAACTTAATTGATTTTAATTTATTTTACAATAAAAATTTGCCTAAACTTTTAAGGGCTTTGGTCAATCTGGATAACACTAGATTGCCTTATCTCAAATTATAATTTTCTTGGTTTGGTTTTTTCTATTGGTTTTTGATGAGCCATTGCTTTTGGTTCCCCTTTGTTAAACCCTCCTTGGGTTGTGGCCATTTTCTTATTTTCACTCTTAGGTCTGTGCTGGGTTTTGTTTTTGAGCTATTGCTTTTGGGTTAGCCTAGGGATGCTACCTGGTGGTTCCTATTTTTTTTGCCTAGGTTATTTTGATTTTTTCAACCTAGCGGCTGTTATTTGCCAAGATGGATGATCATTTTGGTGGTGGCTTTGCCTATTATTTTCTATATGGGGTTTGCCATATCTCTGAGCTAGTTGCTTCCTTAACTAAGTTGGATTTTTTGTTGCTGTGGTCGCTGGGTGGGTGGGTTGGCTATGTTGGCTGGCTGAGTTGGTTAGCTAATTTATCCACTTCTTTTGGTGGTAGATTGAGGGTTGGATCTAATTTTGGATTGATTGGTGGTGGAGGTTATTTGTTTATTGTTATTTCTACCTTTTGTGAATTACGTTTTGGTTGTTAGTTTTGCTACTTTGGGTTTGTTCCTTTTGCTTCTACACTTTTCCTAGTTATGTTGGGTGGTTTTGGCATGATGGATGTTGTTGGCCCTTTCAATAATTTGGATTTTCTACTACTATGGTGGTTAGCTCGTAGGCTATGTTGGATGACTGGGTTTGTTGGATATTTTGGCTGCCTAGATTGGTTGGATGGGTGCTGTTTGGCCTTTCTTTCCTACTCTATTGGTGACATACGGGTTGGCCTGCTCTTACTATGGTTCTCCTCTCTTGCCGCAGCCTTCCCTTTTGTTTGGGTGATAGTCTTGTCGCTTTCCTCTATCGAGGACATGAGCTCTTATGTTTTTTTTCTATTTGGTATTGGTTTTTTCTATTTTGTGTTGTTTAGGTCATGATGCTTGCTCCCTTTAATGTTATTATTCCTATTTGGTGGTGGCTTTAGTGGTGTTCCTACTATACTGCTGTTGTCCCTGATGGTTTGTTGACTTTCTGCCTTATTGGGTTTATTTATTTTGGTGGCTTTGTGGTTGCTATTATGTCTTGGAAGAGTTTGTAGCCTTCCAAGATGATGGACATGGGATGATGGGCTACAAAAGGTATGCTAGCAATAATGGCCTTGATGTTTTAGTCTTTATCTTCTTTTGGCTGGTAGCACTATATGTAATCGTAACCCTTCTTCGGAAGTTTGGATGCTTACATATAGTGTTGCTCCTTGAGATGATTATAACTGAGCCTGAGCCTTTTTTTTTACTTTGCTCCTTTTCTTTGCTCATACCCTTTATGCTTGCTTAATTAGTCTAATCCTTTCATTAGTATGTTGTAGATTTCTTTTATAGATTGGAAGAATCTTGTAGGTATCGAAAGGACCTACTGGATGTTGCTCACATGGATCAGGTTGCGTGATTTGGTTTTGCTTTTTTTTTTTCTTATATTATTGTAATAGTTAGGGGTTTATCTCTTTAGACTTATTGTAGCTCTTGAGCATTAGATTAGAGATTTACCCCCTCTAAGGACTTTGTACTTTTTCTTTATGGCAATACAATTCCCCTAATTTCCCTAAAACACCCTAAACATTAAAAACCTAAACTTAAACTAAATTAAACATAAAAATAAAATAAAATAAATAATTAATTAAAATAAAACTAAAACCTAAACCTAAACCTAAAAAAATAAAAATAAAAAATAAAAGCTAAACTATAATAAAATAAATAAAAACATAAACTAAACTAAAAAATAAAAAACCTAAATAAAATAAAAACTAAACCTAAAATAAAATAAAATAGAAACCTAAACCTAAAAAATATACCTAAAAATAAATAAAAATAAAACATAAACCCTTGAAAAAAAACTAAACCTAAAATAAAAGAAAAATAAATCTAAAGCTAAACTAAAATAAACTAAACTAAAAAAATTAAAGCCTAAACCTAAACCTAAACTAAATAAAATAAATTAAATTAAAAATAAACATAAACCTAAACTAAAAAATAAAACATAAAAATAAACTTAAAACTTAAACCTAAAAAAATAAAATAAAAATCTAAACCTAAAGCTAAAAATTTATAATAAACCCTCAACCTAAAAAATAAAATAAAAATAAAACTAAACTAAATAAAATACATAAATCTAAACCTAAACCTAAAAAATAAACTAAAATAAATAAACATAGAATAAATAAACTAAACTAAATAAAATAAAATAAACCTAAATATTAAAAAAAATATAAAGTAAAATAAATAAAATAAACTAAATAAAAACCTACCACATTTAATTTAAAATAAAATAAAATAATAAATAAACCTAAATAAATCACAAACTATAAACCTAAACCTAAACCCTAAACCCTAAACCTCCCCTAAACTCTAAAACTTAAACCTAAACTTAAACCCTAAACCTTAAAACCTAAACCTAAACCCTAAAACCTTAAACTCTACCTAAACCCTAAACTTAAACCTTAAACCTAAAACCTCTATAAAACCTAAACCTAAACCTAAACTTAAACCCTAAACTTAAAACCTAAACTTAAAACCCTAAACCATGCCTCAACTCTAAACCTAAACAAACTATAAATGCTAAAACCCTAAACCTAAAGTTTAAAACACTAAAGCCTAAACCCTAACCCTAAACCATAAACCCTAAAAGCATAAAACCTAAAACATAAACCCTAAACCCTAAACCCTAAACCCTTACCATAAACCCTAAACTATAAACCACAAACCCTAAACCTAAACTTAAAGAAACTAAATAACCTAGAAAATAAACCTAAACCCTAAAACCTATTAAACTAAACCTAAATCGTAAACTCTAACAATGGGTAGAATGTTGATGGCAGGAACATCACTATCAACTAGGCTCAGTTTAGATCTGGGGGTGGAGGTGAAGGTGGAGGCGGCGGTTATCATAGTGGTGGTGGAGGATCTAGAGGTGCTAGTGGATATGGAGGTGGTGGTTGAAGCAGTGTTGGTTATGAAAGGGGGAGGAGCGAGGGAGGTTACAGCCATGGTGGTGGCAGAGGGAGAGATCCAGGATATGATGGTGGATCCCACTACTCGAGAGGTCAGGGTGGTTTGGATGGGAACTAGAGAAATTGAGGAACGATTGATCCAATCTACTACTTATGGAATTGTATCTTTTTGGTAGAGACGGATCTAGTTATCTAGGGTTTTTCATTTTCTCAATGCGTGCTTATTTTTAAATATGTCATCGCTTATGTCTTAAAAAACTTGGTTTGTTACTTGGTTGATGAAATTAAAAATAAGAAATGTTAAATCCGAATTTGTTCTCTATTAAAAAAAACCAAAAACTCTAAACACTAAACCATAAACCTTAAATCATAAACCTAAAACCTAAACCCTAAACGCTAAATCCTAAACCCTAAACCCTAAACACTAGGCCTTAAAACCCTAAATCCTAAATCCTAAACCCTAAAATCTAAACCCTAAACCATAAACCCTAAACCCTAAACCCCGAACCATAAACCCTAAACCCTAAACCCTAAACTAACCCTAACCCATAAAAAGCTAAAAACCTAAACAAAATAAAACCTAAAAAATGAATAAACAAAACCTAAACCAAAATAAAATAAATAAAATAAAACTAAAACCTAAACCTAAACCTAAACCTAAACTTAAAAAAAAATTAAAATAAGAAATAAAAATTAAACTAAAATAGAATAAATAAAAACCTAAACTAAATAAAAAAAATAAAAAATGTAAATAAAATAAAAATAAAACTTAAAATAAAAATAAAATAAATCTAAAATAAAATAAAATTAAAACTAAATAAAAACCTAAACCTAAAAAATAAACCTAAAATAAAAACTAAAAAAAATAAAAAAATAAACCCTAACCCCTAAACAAAAAAAAAAACCTAACCTTAAACCTAAAATAAAAATAAAATAAACCTAAACCTAAACTAAAATAAACTAAACCAAAATAAATACAACCAAAACCTAAACCTAAAGTAAACTAAACCTACACCTAAACCTAAACTAAATAAAATAAAATAAAATAAAATAAACAAAAAAACCTAAACTAAAAAATAAAACCTAAAAATAAACCTAAAATTAAAACCAAAAACTTAAAAATAAAATAAATACCTAAACCTAAACCTAAAAATAAAAAATAAAACCTAAACCTAAAAAATAAAATAAAAATGAAACTAAACTAAAAATTAACTTAACCTAGAAAATAAACAAAATAAAAAATATAAACTAAAATAAATAAATCTAAAATAAATAAACTGAACTAAATAAAAATAAAAATATACTAAATAAACCTAAACTTACCGATTTAGTTTATTGAAAAAAAAACCATAAACACTAAATCTAAGCTCTAAATCCTAAACATACAACCCTTAACCCTAAACACTAAACCCTAACCCTAAAAAAGCCTAAACCCTAAACCCTAAACCCTAACCCAAAAATCTTAAACCCTAAAGCATAAACCCTAAACCCTAAACCCTAAACCTTAACCCTAAACCCTAAACCCTAAACCCCAAACCCTAAACCTAAAGTAACTAAATAAATTATAAAATAAACCTAAACCTTAAAACCTAATAAACCTAAACCTAAACCCTAAGAATGGGTGATGACGAAGAACATCATCAACCAAGCTATCTAAGATAACATTATCGTGGTTATCGCAGGGGTGGTGGGGATTTAGAGGTGGGGGCATGAGGTGGTCTGGAGTAGTGGTGGTTATGGAGGTAGGAGGAACAATGAGGTTATAGTGTGGTGGTAATGAGATCGGGATATGATGGTGGATCCCACTAAAAGGGGTGGTTCCAATGGGAACTGAGAAATCAAGACCGATGATCCACCCTCTATGGAATTATGTCTTTATAGAGACGTAGTTATCGGTTTTTTTTGCTCTATTTTTTATCTATGTCGTGCTATCTCTTAGAAAACTTGGTGTTACTTGGTTGATGAAATCAAAAAGAAGAAAAGTTGACTCTGAATTTGTTCTCTGTTAAAAAAAACCATATAACCTAAACCCTAAACTAAAACCTAAAACCTAAACTTAAAACCGAAACCCTAAACCCTAAACCCTAAAAACACAAAACCCTAAACCCTAAACCCTAAACCCTAAACTAAGTCAAAATCCTAAACCCTAAACCTTAAACCTTAAATCGTAAACTATAAACCCTATTCCCTAAACCCTAGAACCTTATAACCCTAAACCCTAAACCCTAAACCCTAAAACCCTAAACCTTAAACCTTAAACCCTAAACCCTAAACTGTAAAACCCTAAACCCCAAACCCTAAACCCTAAAACCCTAAACCTAAAACCCCAAACCCTAAACCTAACCCTAAAGTTTAAACCCTAAACCCTAAACCCAAAACCTAAACCCTAAACCCTAAACCAACACTAAACCTAAAACCTAAAACCTAAGAAACTAAATAAACCTAAAATAAAATAAAATAAAGAAAAAACCTAAATAAATAAAATAAAAATCCCACTAAAACCTAAACCTAAAAAATAAAATAAAATAAAAACTAAACTAAAATAAAATAAATAAAAACCAAAACTAAACTAAAAAACAAAATAAACTTACAAATAAAAGGCCTAAATATAATAAAACCTAAATGCAAAATAAAATAAAATAAACATAAAAAAAAACTAAATAAAAACCTAATCCTAAATAATAAACCTAAAAATAAACACACAAATAAATAAATAAATAAAATCTAAACCCTAAAAAAAAAAAACCTAAACCAAAAGTAAAAATAAAATAAAATTAAACCTAAACTAAAATAAACTGAATTAAAATAAATAAAACCTAAACTAAATAAAACAAAATAATCTAAAAATAAAAAAAAATATAAACTAAAAAATAAATCCTAAAATTAAACCTAAAATAAAAACTTAAAACTAACTAAAAAAATAAAATAAAAACTTAAACTTAAACCTAAAAATAAAAAATAAAAACTAAACATATTAAATTAAATAAAAATAAAACTAAGCTAAAATAAATATAAACTTAAACTTAAACCTAAAAAATTAACTAAACTAACAAACCTAAACTAAAATAAATAAACATAAAATAAATTAATTAAATTAAATAATTAAAATGAACTTAAATAAATAAAAAATAAACTAAATAAACCTAAATCTACTGGTTTACTTAATTTTAAAAAAAACATAAACCCTAAACCCTAAAAGCCCTAAACCTTAAACCCTAAACCTTAAACTACCCCTAAACCCTAAACCCTAAACCCTAAACCTACAACCCCAAACCTATAACCCTAAACCCTAAACCCTAAACCCTAAACCCTAAACCTTAAACCCTAAAAAGCTAAAAACCTAAACCTAAACTAAATAAAACAAAAAATAAAATAAATGAAAAAAATTTAAAATAAAATAAAATAAAAACATAAGCTAAAACCTAAACCTAAAAAGTGAATAAAATAAAAATTAAAAATTAAACTAAAATAATAAAATTAAATTAAACTAAAAATAAAAAACCTAAATAAAATAAAACTAAACTTAAAAAACCTAAAATAAAATAAAATAAAAATTAAATAAAAGCATGAGTAATAATATTAATAAAAGTAAATGTAAATAAACATAAAAAATAAAATAAACTAAAAGAAATAAAAAATAAACTAAATAAACCTAAACCTACTAGTTTAAATAATTTTAAAAAAATCAAAAAAATCAAAAAAATCAAAATATAAAAAAAAACCTCAACCATAAACCTTAAATCATAAAACTAACCCTAAACACTAAACAGTAAACCCTAAACCTGCAACCCTAAATGCTAAACCCTAAAATCCTAAACCCTAAACTCTAAACCCTAAACCCTAAACCCTAACCCTAATCCCTAAATCCTATAAACCTAAACCCTAAACTATAACCCTAAACCCTAAACCCTAAAAACCAAAAAAATTAAACATAAACTATATAAAGCCTAAAAATAAAATAAATAAAAAAACCCAAAGCTAAATAACAAAAAATAATATAAAATAAACATATAAACTAAAACCTAAGCCTAAACCTATAGCTAAACCTAAAATCAAAATAATACAAAAATAAAAATAAATCTAAAATGAAAACATAAAAACCTAAACTAAACTAAAAATAAAATAATAAAAAAAACCTAAATAAAATAAAACTAAATGTAAAATAAAATAAAATAAACCTAAAATAAAATAAAATAAAATCTAACTAAAAACTAAATAAAAACCTAAACCTATAAAATAAACCTAAAATAAAACCTAAAAAAATAAAATTAAATCTTAAAAAATAAATCTTACAATAAAACTAAAAAATAAATAAATAACCTAAACCATAAAGTAAAGAATAATTAAACCTAAAATACATAAAATAAAATACACCTAAACCTAAACTAAAATAAAGTAAACTTAAATAAATAAAACCTAAACCTAAAATAAACTAAACCTAAACCCTAAACTAGATAAATAAAATAAATTAAAAATAAACTTATACCTAAATAAAATAAATAACCCTAAATAAACTAAACTAAATAAAAATAAATAATATAAAAATAAAAAAAATATAATAAAATAAAATAAATAAAACATAAATTAAATAAACTTAATAAATTTAAACATATTGGTTTTAATTAAAAAAAACCTAAACCCTAAACTAAACTAATACCAAACCATAAACCCTAAACCTAAAAAAGCTAAAAACCTACAACTCTAAACCCTAAACCCTAAACCCTAAATAATAAACCCTAAATAAAAAAATAAAAAAATATTTAAAAAACTTTGACACTAAACCATAAAACCCTAAACTCTAAACCCTAAATCCTAAACACTAATGCTAAAACCATAAACTCTAAACTCTAAACCTTAAAACCTATAACCATAAACCCTAAACCCTAAACCCTAAAACCTAAACCCTGAAACCTAAACCCTAAACCCTAAACTCTATACCTTAAACCTTAAACCCCATACCCTATACCATAAACCCTAAATCCTAAACTAACCATAAACCTTAAATCTTAACCTACCCTAAACCTTAAACCTAAACCCTAAACCCTAAATCCTAAAAAGCTAAAAACCTAAAAATAAAGTTAATAAAATAACCTAAACCAAAATAAAAAATAAAACAAAATAAAAACATAAACTAAAACCTAAACCTAAATCTAAATCTAAACCTAATAAGAAAATAAAATTAAAAATAAAAACTCAACTAAAATAAAATAAATAATTACCTAAATTAAACTAAAAAATAGAAAACCTAAATACAATAAAAACTAAACCTAAAATAAAAATAAAATAAACTTAAATAAAATAAAATAAAATAAAACTAAATAAAAACCTAAATAAAATAAAATAAATTTAAATTTAAATGTAAATAAATAAAAATAAATAAAATAAAAAAAATAAACTAAATAAACCTAAACCTACATGTTTACTTAATTTTGAAAAATAAAAAGATAATAAAGAAAATAAAAAAACTTAACCATAAACCCTAAACCCTAAACCCTAAAATTAACCCTAAACCCTTAACCCTAAATCTAAACCTACAACCCTAATCCCAAAAAGCCTAAACCCTAAACCCTAAATCCTAAACCCTAAACTCTAAAATCTTAAACCCTAAACCCTAAAACATAAGCCCTAAAACCTACAACCCTGAACCCTTAACCCCAAACCCTAAACCCTAAAAACTTAAAAATCTAAACCTAAACTAAATAAAACTAAAAAAATAAAATAAATAAGAAAACCTAAACTTAAATATAATATAATATAAAATAAAATAAAATAAAATAAAATCCTAAGCTAAAACCTAAACCTAAATAGAACTTAAAAATACAATATATAAAAAATAAAAATAAATAAAACCAAATTGAACTAAAAATAAAATAATCCAAAAAATAGAAACCTATATAAATAAAAAAAACTAAATGTAAAACAAAAAATAAAATAAACCTAAAATAAAATAATAAAAACTAAATAAACCTAAACAAAAAATAAACCTAAAGTAAATAAAAAAAAAAACCTAAACCATAAACTAACAAAAAAACTAAACATAAAACAAATAAAATAAAATAAACCTAAACCTAAACTAACATAACCAAAACTAAAATTAATAAAACATAAAAGTAAACCTAAAATAAAATAAACCTAAACTAAATAAAATAAAATAAATTAAAAATAAACATAGACCTAAACTTAAAAATAAAACCTAAAAATAAACCAAAAATAAAAACCTAAAACTTAAACCTAAAAAAAAAACCTAAACATGTAGAATAAAATAAAAATAAAACTAAACTAAAAAATAAACATAAACCTAACCTAAACCTAAAAATTAAACTAAAATAAAAAACCTAAATAAAAATAAATAAACCTAAAATAAAAAAACTAAACTAAATAAAAATTAAAAAAAACCTAAATAAAAATAAAAAATAAAATAAACTAAAATAAATTTAAAATAAACTAAATAAACCTAAACCCTAAACACTAAAACTAACCCAAAACCCTAAACCAAAAACCCTAAACCCTAAACCTTAAATAAATGAAGTAAAATAAAATAAAATAAAAACCCTAAGCTTGAACCCTAAACCTTAAAACTTACCCTAAACCATAAACCCAAAATACTAAATCTAAAACTTAAACCCTAAAAACCCAAACCCAAAACCCTAAATAAACCTAAACCCTAAACCCTAAACCTAAACCCAGTAACCTAAACCAGACTAACCCTAAACCTAAATTATAAAAAAGCTAAATTAAGCCTAAACTAAATAGCTAAAAATAAAATAAATTAAAACTAAATAAAATAAAATAAAATAATAAAATAAAAATAAAGATATAAACTAAAAGCTAAACCTAAACCTAAACCTAAAAAGAAAATAAAATAAAAAATAAAAACTAAATGTAAAATAAAAATAAAATAAACCTAAAATAAAATAAAATAAAAACTAAGTAAAAACTAAATAATAACCTAAACCTACAAAATAAACCTAAAATAAAACCTAAAAAAATAAAATTAAATCTTAAAAAATAAATCTAAAAAATAAACTGAAAAAAAATAAATAAATAACCTAAACCATAAAGTAAAGAAATAATTAAACCTAAAATAAATAAAACAAAATACACCTAAACCTAAACTAAAATAAAGTATACTAAAATAAATAAAACCTAAACCTAAACCTAAACCTAAAATAAACTAAACCTAAACCCTAAATTAAATTAAATTAAATAATTTTAAAATAAACTTATACCTAAAAAATAAACTAAAATAAACAACCTAAAATAAAATAAATAAACTAAACTTAATAAAAATAAATAATATAAATAAATATAAATATAAATAAAATAAAATAAAATAAATAAAACATAAACTAAATAAACTTAATAAACCTAAACATACTAGTTTTCTTAATTTAAAAAAAAAACCTTAAACCCTAAACCTGAAACCCTAATACCTAAACCATAAACCCTAAACTCTAAACTGTGAAGCTAACTGTAAATTACAACTCTAAACCCTAAACCCTAAACCCTAAATAATAAACCCTAAATAAAAAAATATTTAAAAAACTCTGACCCTAAACCATAAAACCCTAAACCCTAAACACTAAATGCTAAAACCATAAACAATAAACTCTAAACCCTAAACCTTAAAACCTACAACCCTAAACCCTAAACCCTAAATCCTAAAACCTAAACCAAAATTGAAAAAATAAAACAAAATAAAAACATAAACTAAAACCTAAACCTGAATCTAAATCTAAACCTAATAAGAAAATAAACTTAAAAATAAAAACTCAACTAAAATAAAATAAATAATTACCTAAATTAAACTAAAAAATAGAAAACCTAAATAAAATAAAAACTAAACCAAAAATAAAAATAAAATAAACTTAAATAAAATAAAATAAAATAAAAACTAAATAAAAACCTAAATAAAATAAAATAAATTTAAATTTAAATTTAAATGTAAATAAAATATAAAATAAACTAAAATAAATAAAAAATAAATGAAATAAACCTAAACCTACATGTTTACTTAATTTTGAAAAATAAAAAGATAATAAAGAAAATAAAAAAACTTAACCATAAACCCTAAACCCTAAAATTAACCTTAAACCCTTAACCCTAAATCCTAAAAAACCCTAATCCTAAACCTAAACCCTAAACCTAAATCTAAACCCTAAACCCTAAAATCTTAAACCTAAAACCTAAAACATAAGCCTAAACTACAACCTAACCCTTAAACCCAAACCCTAAACCCTAAAAACCTAAAAATCTAAACCTAAACTAAATAAAACCAAAAAGATAAAATAAATAAAAAAATCTAAACCTAAATAAAATATAAAATAAAATAAAATAAAATAAAATTATAAGATAAAACCTAAACCTAAATAAGAAACTAAAAATACAATATATAAAAAAATAAAATTATAAAAACATTAAAATAAATAAAAACCTAAACTAAACTAAAAAATAAAATAATAAAAAATAAAACCTATAAAAAACTAAATGTAAAACAAAAATAAAATTAACCTAAAATAAAATAGAATAAAAACTAAATGAAAACCTAAACCTAAAAATAAAACATAAAAGTAAATAAAAAATAAAACTTAAACCATAAACTAACAAAAAAACTAAACTTGAAAAAAATAAAATAAAATAAACCTAAACCTAAACTAAAATAATAAAAACTAAAATTAATAAAAAATAAACCTAAACCTAAAATAAACTAAACCTAAATTAAATAAAATAAAATAAATTAAAAATAAACATAGAACTAAACTTAAAAATAAAATCTAATAATAAACCAAAAATAAAAACCTAAAACTTAAACCTAAAAAAGAAAACCTAAACTAGAATAAAATAAAAAATAAAACAAACTAAAAATAAACATAAACCTAACCTAAAACTAAAATTAAACTAAAATAAAAAACCTAAATAAAAATAAAAACCTAAAATAAAAAACTAAACTAAATAAAAATTAAAAATAAACCTAAATAAAAATAAAAAAATAAAATAAACTAAAATAAATTAAAAATAAACTAAATAAACCTAAACCCTAAACACTAAAACTAACCCAAAACCTACAACCCTAAACCTTAAATAAATGAAGTAAAATAAAATAAAATAAAAACCCTAAGCTTGAACCCTAAATCTTAAAACTTACCCTAAACCATAAACCCAAAATACTAAATCTAAAACTTTAAACCCTAAAACCCAAAACCCAAATCCCTAAACCCTAAAGCCCAAAACCCTAAACCCTAAACCCTAAACACTAAACTAAACCTAAACCCTAAACCCTAAAGTCTAAACCTAAAAGACTAACTAAACCCTAAACTATAAAAAGCTAAATCCAAGCTAAACTAAAAGCTAAAAATAAAATAATAAATTAAAAAATTAAACTGAAATAAAATAAAATAATAAAATAAAAATATAAATATAAACTAAAAGTTAAACCTAAACCTAAACCTAAAAAGAAAATAAAATAAAAACTAAATGTAAAATAAAAATAAATAAACCTAAAATAAAATAAAATAAAAACTAAGTAAAAACTAAATAAAAACCTAAACCTACAAAATAAACCTAAAATAAAACCTAAAAAAATAAAATTAAATCTTAAATAATAAATCTGAAAATAAAACTAAAAAAAATAAATAAATAACCTAAACCATAAAGTAAAGAATAATTAAACCTAAAATAAATAAAATAAAAAACACCTAAACATAAACTAAAATAAAGTAAACTAAAATAAATAAAACCTAAACCTAAACCTAAACCTAAAATAAACTAAACCTAAACCCTAAACTAAATTAAATAAAATAAATTAAAAATAAACTTATACCTAAAAAATAAACTAAAATAAACAACCCAAAATACTAAATCTAAAACCTTAAACCCTAAAACCTAAAACCCTAAACCCTAAACCCTAAACCCTAAATCTTAAACCCTAAACCCTAAACCCTAAATTCTAAACCTTAAACCCTAGACTAACCCTAAACCCTAAACTATAAAAAGCTAAAATCCTAAGCCTAAACTAAATAAAAGCTAAAAATAAAATAAATTAAAAAACTAAATCAAAATAAAATAAAATAATAAAATAAAAATAAATATATAAACTAAAAGCTAAACCTAAACCTAAACCTAAAAAAATAAAAACTAAACTAAAATAAATAAATAAAAACCTAAACTAAAATAGAAAATAAAAAACTTAAATAAAATAAAAATGAAACCTAAAATAAAAATAAAATAAGCATAAAAAATAAAATAAAAAATAAAATAAATAAAAATAAAATAAAATAAACTAAAATAAATAAAAATAATAATCAAAATAAACTTAAACCTACTAGTTTACTTAATTTAAAAAAAATAAAAAAATAAAAAAATCTTAATCCTTAACCCTAAACCATAATACTAACACTAAACCCCAAACCCTAAATCCTAAAAGACTAAACCGTTAACCTTAAACCCTAAACCCTAAACTTAAACCTTAAACCTAAATCCTAAACTAACCCCTGACACTAACTAATCCTAACTATAACTCCTAAACCTAAGCCCCTAAACTCCTAAAACTAAACCTAATCCTTAAACCTAACCTTAACTCCACTAAACTTAAACTTTAATCCTAATCCTAACCTAACCTTAACTTTAACCTTAAACCTAAACTTTAACCCTTAAAGAATTTAATTTAATTTAAACAAATCTAAATAACCTTTAAATCTGAACTGATCTTTAATTTAATCTAATCCTGACTAAATCCCAATTTTAAATCCTAACTGATTTAATTTAATCCCTAATCTAATCTTTAATACGAATCTGATCTTAATCTGAATCTTAAATCTGAATTAAATCTTTAATCTTAAACTGACCTTTAAATCCCTAAATCTAATCACCTTTAATCTAATTTAACCTTTTACCTTTAATGAATTTAAAATCTCTGACCTTTAATCTTTAATCTTACCTTAATAACTTAAATCCCTAACTTAAATCTAATCTTAATTTTAACCTTAATTTAAATTTAAATCCACCTAATCTAGCTAATCTAATCTTTAAATCCACCTAACCTAATCCAAATCTTAATCTAAACCTAACTATAATTTAAATCGAAATGACCTTTAATTTAATCTAATCTTTAAACCTTAATCACTAATCTAAATCCTTAACTTAATCTAAATTTAAATCCTTGGCTTTATTAAATAACCTAATTAACTTTAAACCTAATTTAATCTCCACCTTAACTTTAAACTTTAAACTTAGAACCTTTAACTTTAAATTAACCTAACTAATCTAACTCTAAACTTAACCCCTTAATCTAACTAAATCAACTCAACCTAATCTAACTTAACAATTTAACTCCTACCTTACCTAAACCTTTAACCTAACCTATAACCTATGACCCTAATTTTAATTAACCCAATTTAACTCTAACCTAACCTAAACTCAGCTCTAACTCCCTAACCTAACCCCACCTAACACTAACCTTAACTTAATGCTAACCTTTTAACCTAACCTAACCCTACACTTTTCCTAGATATTTTTCTAGTATAAATATTATTCACGTACCTAAGAAAGATAATCTAGACTATTGGAGTGATTTTAGACCTATTAACCTTTGCACCTTCTTCAATAAGCTGATTTCCAAAATTTCTTACCAATAAACATAGTCCTTTACTTAATAGAACTATCTATCTCAACCAAGTTGGTTTTGTTAGAGGTAGATCCATTTCTGACAATATTTTACTTGCCCAAGATTTAATTCATGATCTTGATGCCAAGACTAGAGGTGGCAAGATTCTTTTCAAATTAGGTATTACCCAAAGCTTTGATAACATCTCTTGGGATTTCTTTTTTCATATTCTAAATTTATTTGGGTTTTTTGATAAATTTATTTTTCTTATTAAAAATTATATTAATAATGCTTGGTTTTCGATTTTACTTAATGGGGGAAGCCTTGAGTTTCTTTCCACCTTCCCATGGCTTACTTCAAGGGGATCTTTTGTCTCTTGCTTTATTTATTATTGTTGTTGAGTACTTATCTAGGAGAATCACCAATTTATTTTTAAATAATCTTAGTATTTACTACAGAACTATTAGTGGTCTTCTTGTTTCCCATTTAAGTTTTGCAGATGATTTCATTATTTTTTGCAATGCTTCTATTCATTACATCAAGCATCTTCAATCTTTTTTAAATAAATTTGGTAGAGAAAGTGGGCTTTCTATCAATTATAAAAAAAATCTATTATATCACTTCATATAGTATCTCCAATAATAAAATCAATCAAATCCTGCATATCACTACTTTTAAACCTCAACACTTACCTGCTTTTGCTCTCGATCTTTAAATGCTCAAAACATTCCCATCTCTTTGACGAGCTAATTCAAAAAATTTCAAATTGGGAATTCCATTTACTTTCCTTTAGTGGTAGGCTCAGTATTATTAAAAGCACTCTCAACTCCATTCCTTTTTATTTTATTCAAACTATTATCCCCACTAATGCTACATTTATCAAAATTGATTGTTTGCTTAAGAATTTTTTTGGGGCTCCACTAATTCTACCAAAAGAATGCATTAGACATCTTGGCATAAATGTTGTGGTCCTTTGGGAGAAGGTGCTCTTGGTTGCAAGCCTATTCATGAAGCTATCACCTTCCTCTCATAATCTCATGGAATTTTAGAAAGAATGATAGCCTTTGGTCTCATTTTATGATGAAAAAATATTGCCAAGGTAACCATCCCCTTAACTGTGCTTATAAAGTTGGTGACTCTTCAGTTTGGAAAATGCTTTGCTCCATTAAATGGGTTGTCGAATCATTAATATCTTGGGGTATTCAGTTCGGTTCTTCCTTCTTTTGCCAAGACAATTGGATTGGCAATGGCTCTATTGACACCCTTTTATCTACCCACTCTACTTATCAAAGTTAATTCCTTTTGGCTTAATAACAATAAATGAAAACAAACTTGAGAATTATATCCCTATTTCACCTTTTGACAACTTTAGAAATATCCCCATTTCTAACAAACCCCGACCAAATTATTTTTAAGCTTTTTATAATGGTGACTTTGTACTTAAAGAGGTTTGGAATTTTATTAGATAAAAAAAACCCCTCTAATGTTTTCATTAAACATTGGAACAATATCATTCCCATTTCTATTCAATTTTAGCTTGGAGGATTTTGAATAATTTTATTCTGTGGACTCTTTACTGACTAAAGGGTTTTAGTTACCTTCAAAGTGCTATTATTCTTTCATATTGAAAATGTAAATCATGTTTTATCAATGGTGCTATTGTTTCTAAATTATGGTTTTGGTATGATGATTTATTTAATACCAACTATTTTCGGGTTCTCTTTCTTTATATCAACTTCTTGAAGTCTATTTCAAATATACGTGAAAGGTCAAATCAAAGTTTTAATTGCTTATTACCTTTATCCGGTTCATCTAGATGGATAGAAATGATGCTAAATATCATGGTATTCCTATGAACCATAAAAGATCCTGCTAGAACTAAAGAAAAAATTCATGCTCTTCTCAATCCCAATCTTATTAGTAATATTCTTTAGGTTATAAATTTGTGGGTAAAAAATTGGGTATCATTCTACTTGAGTTTGACTCTTATAAAAGTGCTAGGATTATCCATTGGATCAAACTTAAAGACAATTTGATTAAAGTGAATATTGATGGTTTTGCTGCTTCCAATTAATATGGTTGTGGTGGTATTCTTAGGGATTTTAAAGGTACTATCATTTGTACTTTTTCCTATCCTCTCAAAGCCTATTCTATTATTTTTGTTGAGCTTATGGCTATTAATAAAGCTATTGAAATTTGTTTGAATACATGTTTCCTCAACATCTGGATTGATGTTGATGCTCTCTTGCTTCCTATCGTGCTTAATTCCAATAGAAATGGGAATGCTGAATTATTTTATCTTCTTAATCATACTAAAAATCTTCTTTCACAAGTTTGTTTTAAAATTTCCCACATTCTTCATGAAGGTAATGCTTGTGTTGATTACTTGGCTAACTTTGGTGCCAACTTAACTGAGTTCACTTTATTTGACAACCAAACTTTGCCTAAACTATTAAAGGGTTTGGTTAATCTGGAAAATACTAAATTGCCTTATCTCAGATTATAAATTATTGCCTTGGTTTTTGGTGTTGCTTTTTGATGATCTTTTGCTTTTGGTTTCCCCTTGTTCAACCCTCTTTGGGTTGTGGTTATCTATTTATTTTCTCTCTCTTGGTTGAGCTAGTTATGTTTTAGATCTCTTACTTTTGGATTGGCCTAGTTTTTGCTACCTGGTTGTTATTGTAAGTGCAACCTAGGTTATTTTGGTTTTCAACTTGGTGGCTTATGTCTATCTAGCTAGGTGTTTACCATAATTTTCCCTTGGCTATTTTTTATTTTCTCCTTTTGGGTTTTTCCTATGGCTGGTGTAGGTTTTTCTTTTTGTATGGGTTTTGCCTCTTTTCTAGGCTACTTGCTAACTTACCTGAATTAGATTTACTATTATAGTGGTTGATAGAGTGGCATTATTGGTTAGCTGGGTTGGCTGGCAATTTTGGCTGGTTGTTTTGGCTAATTTTTCATTTTCTATTGGTGACTTATCTGGGGGGTTGCAGCTAGTTTATCTCTCGCTTGATTTTGGCATGGTGGAGTTTGTTGGTTTGCTATTATTTTCTCTATTTTGTTGACTGGTGCTTGGTGGTTGTTTTTTCTAATTTTTTTTGTTTCTCTTGGTTATGGTTTTAACCTCCTCCTGTATTGGCCTCTCCTCTCTTAGTGGTTTTGGTTTGGGTATTGTTCTGATTGGCTAGATGAAGGCTTTATGGTCATTAGTTGGCCTAGGGTGCTGGCTTAGTTGGGTGCCTTTATTGTTGTTGTTCTATGGTTGGTTTGTAGTTTATCTTAGTTTTGTACCTTTTGTATTTGGTCGGCTATTCTACCCATCGAATTTTTTGCCTTGGTTGGGTTTGGTGACTATAGTCTTTCACCCTTTCCCTAGCTATCTTGGGTGATTTTGGTTTGATGATTGTTGTTGTTCTTTTTTACACGACTTGGGTTTTGGCTAGGAGGATATGTCAGTTAGTTTGGTTAGTTATATTGTTGGTTGGGTTGGAGGTGGCTATTTTGGCCAATTTTTTTTGCTCCTTTGGTGATTATTCTGGGAACCTGCTAGTGTTCTTTTTGTGACTTATATTTTTGGTTTCCTCCTACTTTCTTTTTTCTCTCTTGGCTGCAATTGACCCCTTTTTGTTGGGGTGGCATCCTTGTTGCCCACCCTTTTTGCAGTTAGGCTGGGTGTTTTTACTAGATATTTTTTCTACTTTGATGGTGGAGAATATGAGCACTTTGTTTTTCTTTTTTGCTCTTATTTAACTTTGGTTTGTGTTACCCCTATCATGATGCTTGCTCCTTTGGATTTTGTTATTCCTTTTTGGTGGTGGCTTTGGTGGTGCTCCTACTATATTGCTGCTATCCTTGATGGTTGGTTGATTATATGGCTTATTGGGCTTAGTTGTTCTCGTGGCTTGGTGGTTGGCTATTTTGTTTATTGTTTGGAGGATTTTTCAGCCTTGCTGGATGATGGACTTTGGATGATGGGCTACATGAGGTATGCTGGCTATGATGGCATTGATGTTTCCCACTATTTCTTCTTTTGGTTGGTAGCGCTATATGTAATTGTAACCCTTCTCCTGATGTTTGGTTGCTTACATATAGTGTTGCTCCTTGAGATGATTGTAACTGAGCTTGAGCCTTTTCTTTACTTTACTCCTACTGTTTGCACTTACTTTCTATGCTAGCTTAATTGTACTCATCCTTTCAAAATTATGTTGCATTTCTTTATAGGCAGTATTGGGTGGATCTTGTTGAAGGACCAAATGAAGTTTGCTGCTGCTCACATGGATTTTCTATTGTTGATTTTTTGGTTTTTCTTTTGCTTTCTTTCCTTGAGTATTGTAATAGTTAGCGGGTTTATCTCTTTAGGACTTAATGTAGCTCTTTGAGCATTAGCTTAGAGATTTAGCCCATCTATGGACTTTGTACATTTTTTTTGGCAATAAAAAATTCCTAATTTCCTAAAACCAAAAAAACCTAAACTAAAATATAAAATAAACTAAATAAAACATAAAATAAAAAAATAAAAAACCTAAAAAAAAAAAAAATAAAATCAAAATAAAAAACTAAACTAAAATAAAATTAATAAACCTAAACAAAACTAAAAATAAAAAACCTAAATAATAAAAACTAAACCTAAAATAAAACTAAAATAAAATAAACTAAATAAAATAAAAACTAAATAAAACCTAAATAAAATAAAAAATAAAATGAACTAAAATAAATAATAAATAAACTAAAATAAACTAAATAAACTAAACAGTTTACTTAATTTAAAAAAAAAACAAAAACAAAACCAAACCTAAACCCTAAACCCAAAACTAACCCTAACCTAAACCCAAACCTAAACCCTAAACCCTAAACTAAAACCCTAAAACCCATAACCATAAACCATAAACCCTAAACACCAAACCTTAAACCCTAAACCCCAAACCCTAATTCCTAAACCCTAAACTCTAAAAAACTAAACTTAAACTAAATAAATCCAAAAAACAAAATAAAGAAATAAAGCAAAACCAAAATAAAATAAAATAATTACCTAAATGAAAGCCTAAACGTAAACTTAAAAATAAAATAATATAAAAAATAAAACTAAACTAAAATAAAATAAATAAAAACCTAAACTAAACTAAAAAAATAAAATAATCCTATAAATAAAAAAACAAAATGTAAAATTAAAATAAAACAAACCTAAAATAGAATAAAATAAAAACTAAATAAAAACCTAAACCTAAGAAATAAACCTAAAATTATATAAAAAGTAAAACCTAAACCATAAACTAAAAAAAATAAACTTAAACCTAAAATAAACCTAGACCAAAACTAAAATAAAATAAACTAAAATAAATAAAACCTAAAACTAAACCTAAAATAACTAAACCTAAACCCTAAACAAAATAAAATAAATAAACTAAAAATCAACTTAAACCTAAACTAAAAAATAAAACCTAAAATAAAAGCTAAATTAAAAACCTAAAACATAAATAAAAAAAATAAAACTTAAACCTAAAAATAAAAAATAAAACCAAAACCTAAAATTAAAATTAAAATAAACTAACTTAAAAAAATAAACATAAACCTAAACCAAAACCTAAAAAAAAAATAAACTAAAATAAAATACCTAAACTAGAATAAATCAACTAAACTAAATAAAAATAAAAAGTAAAACTAAATAAAAATAAAATATAAAATAAACTTAATTAATTAAAAAATAAAATAAATAAACTAAATAAACCGAGTGGTTTTCTTAATTAAAAAAATAAATCGTAAACCTAAACCCTAAACCCTAAACCCTAATGCCTAAACCCTAAACACTAAACCCAAAACCCTAAAACTAACCCTAACCCTAAACCTAAACCCTAAACTAACCCTAAACCCTAAACCCTAAATAAAAAATAAAAAAATAAAAACCCTAACCCTAAACCCTAAACCAACAACCCTAAACCCTAAAACCCTAAACCCTAAACCCTAAATCCTAAACCCTAAAACCCTAAACTTATACCTTAAACCCTAAACCCGACAACCTTAACCCTAAACCTAAAATAAAATAAAAGAAAAACATAAACAAAAACCTAATCCTAAAAATAGAAAGAAAATAAAATAAAAAATAAATACTAAGCTAAAATAAAATAAATAAAAACTTAAACTAAATGAAAAAATAGAAAACCTAAATAAAATAAAAACTAAACCTAAAATAAAAAAAAAGTAAACCTAAAAGAAAATAAATAAAAAACTAAATAAAACTTAAATAAAAAAAATAAAAAATAAAAAATAAAAATAAACTAAACTAAATGAAATTAAAAATACACTAAATAAACCTAAAATAATTAATTTACTTAATTTAAAAAAAAAGAAAAGTAAATAAAAATAACCTAACCCTAAACCCTAAACCCTAAACCCTAAACCCTAAAAGCCTAAACCCTTAAGCCTAATCTCTAAACCATAAAACACTAAACCCTAAACCCTAAACCCTAAACTGTAAAAGCTAAAACCTACAAACTAAACCCAAACTAAAACCCAAACCTAAACCCAAAACCCCATAAAAAACCTAAAACCTAAAACCTAAACCTAAACTAAATAAAAACCTACAAACAAAATAAAAAACTAAACCTAAATAAATTAAAAAAATAAAATAAAATAAAAACCTAAACTAAAACCTAAACCTAAACCTAAACTTAAATATAAAATAATATAAAAATAAAGACTAAACTAAAATAAAATAAATAAAAACCTAAACTAAACTAAAAAATAAAATAAACCTAAAAATAAAAAAGCTAAATAAATTAAAAATTAAAAATAAACCTAAAAATAAACCTAAAAATAAATAAAAAATAAAACCTAAACCATAAACTAAAAAACAACTTAAGCATAAAATAAAAAAAATAAAATAAATCTAACCGTAAACTAAAATAAACTAAACTAAAATAAATAAAAGTTAAACCTATAGCTAAAATAAACTAAACAAAAACCCTAAACTAAATATAATAAAATAAACTAAAAGATAAACCTAAATCATAAACCTAAAAAAATAAATTAAAAACCTAAACTTAAACCTAAAAATAAAAAAATAAAACCTAAACCTAAAAAATAAAAAAATAAAAAATAAAACTAAACTAAAAATAAAATAAACCTAAACCTAAACCTAAAATATAAACTAAAAAATAAAAAACCTAACTAAAATAAAAAAACTAACTAAATAAATAAACTAAACTAAAAAATGTAAACCTAAAAATAAAATAAAATAAACTAAAATAAATAAAAATAAACTAAATAAACTAAACTGGTTTTCTTAATTTAAAAAAACCATAAACTATAAACTAAACCCTAAACTCTAAACTAAACTAAAACTAAACCCAAAACATTAAACCTCGAACTAACTAAAACCTAAATAAAAAAATAAAAAAAAACCATAACCCTAAACCTAAAACAAACTAAACCTACAACCGTAAACCTACAAACTTAAACTTAAAATGTTAAACCTAAAACTCTAAAACCCTAAACCCAAAATCCTAAACCTAAACCTTAAACCCTAGCTAAACCCCAAAACCCAAAACCCTAAACCTAAACCTAAAACTCCTACAACCCTAAACCCTAAGCTAAACCCAAACCCTAAGAAACTCTAAAACCTAAAATCCTAAACTAAACAAAACCTAAAATAAATAAAAAACCTAAACCTAAAGAAAATAAAATAAAATAAAAACCTAAACTAAAAGCTAAACCTAAACCTAAACCAAAACATAAACCTAAACCTAAACCTAAAAAAATAAAAATAAATAAAAACTAAACTAAAATAAAATAAATAAAAACCTAAACTAAACTAAGAAAATAAACCTAAAAATAAAAAACCTAAAAGTAAAATAAAAATAAAATAAACCTAAAATAAAATAAAATAAAACCTAAATAAAAACCTAAACCAAAAAAATAAATATAAAAATAAAATCTAAAAATAAATAATAAATAAAACCTAAATCCAAAACAAAAAAAAACCTAAACCTAAAATAAAATAAAATGAACAAAATAAAATAAACTTAAACCTAAACTAAAATAAACTATGCTAAAATAAATAAAACGTAAAATACACTAAACCTTAACCTAAACCTAAATTAAATAAAATTAAATAAACTAAAAATAAACCTAAACCTGAACTAAAAAATAAAACCTAAAACCTAAACCTAGATAAAATAAAATAAAAACCTAAACCTAAACCTAAGAATAAAAAATAAAACTTAAACATAAAATATAAAATAAAAATAAAACTCAACTAAAAAATAAACCTAAAGCTAAACCTAAACCTAAAAAATAAACTAAAATAAATATCCTAAGCTACAATAAATAAAGCAAAAATAAATATACTAAACTAAATAAAAATAAAAAGTAAACCTAAATAAAAAAATGTAAATCTAAAATAAACTAACTATACTAAATAAACCTAAATCTACTGGTTTACTTAATTTAAAAAAAGTCAAAAAACCTTAAACCCTCAACCCTAAACCCTATACCCTAAACATTAACCGTAAACCCAAAATCCTAAAAAGATAAACCCTAAAACCCTAAACCCTAAACCCTCCTCCCTCCTCTCTACGGCGCTCCCTGGCGACTACGATTTTCCCTCTTTCTGAATCTTTTTCTCCTTGCAGTTTGGTTGATTTTCCTCCATTCTCGATCGGCTCTTTGTTTGTTTGCCTCTGTTTGGCCATGCGCGTGATGTTCTCGTTGTCTTGTTGATGTTTATGGTTCCTTAGGCCATGCAGCAATTCCTTTATTGAGGTGGCAGCTGGGACATGAGATTCTATGGGATTTATGGATCCGAAATCTCCTTCTATTTTTCTTACTATTAAATCCTTTAAGGATGCTCTCTCTGGTAAGAGCCTTTCCCCTACTGATTCGGTGAATTTGATATCGACCTCATTTTGTGGCATCCCTATGATTATGTGCTTGGATAATGACGTTGAGAAGCTAGCTAAGCCTTACGAATTCACTTTAGTTGGTAAATTACTTTGAGGTGGCCTAATATGGACAATATCCGCTTGTTTTTCACAATCTTAAGCTTTCAGGTGCATTTTCTACTAGTTTGATTGGTCCAAGTCACGTTTTAATTCAGCTTACTAATGATCTAGATTATTCAAGGGTTTTCTAATGATGTTCTTATTTTGCTTTTAATTTTCAAATGCACCTTTTAAAGTGGTCTCCCCTTTTTAATATAAAAGAGGAATCAACGATTATTCCTATATGGTTGGCTTTTCCTAATATGAGAATTCATTATGTTACGCATCAAGTTCTTTTGCTATTAGGTCTTGATTCAAATTGATCGCCATGTGAGATCCCAACCTTCTATTGCTCGCATTTTGGTGGAATTGATATCTCTAAAAAGCACCATAAATATGTTTGGATAGGTTCTGAAAAGTTTGGTTACAATCAAAAAGTTGAATTTAAGAATTTTCCTATTTTCTGCTCGCATTGCAAAATTCATGGGCATGATAATTCAGAATATTTTGTGCTACACCCACAACTTAAAAAGAAAAACTTAACTGATCCTAATCCTAATCTACCAACTAATAAAGTGGGCAAATCTATTTATGTGCCTAATGTTAATCAAAATAGGAATCCTATTTCTACTTCCTTGGAACCAACTACTTTGCTTAATGAAGTGCTCAATGATGATACTCTGAAATTTCAATCTGAACAAGTTAAAGATATTGTTAATGTTGAACAAAATGTTGAATATGATGGTTTGATATCACTATACATAATAATTTTCCTCCTCAAGATATTACCTCACTACCTCCTCTTGATTGCTGAACATGAGAGGAGCATGTGACCCTTAATAGTAATTTGAATGGAAACTTGATGATGGGGGAAAATCTGAAAAAATATTTTGAAGCTGATCCTGAAATTTATGCTCTAAATGGTTTTACAGCATCTCCTTCTCCTAATCCCAAGATTGACATGCATGCTAATCTGACATTTTAGCTTCATGCTTAAATTGAGGAATGGGAAGTTATCATTAGAAATGCTTTGACTGATTCTGACCCCATTCTTAATACAAATAATCATTCTTTCTCAGATGGTGATTCTTTGGACAAAAATAGACCATTTTAAACTACTTTTAAAATGAAATCACTAAAAGCAAAAATGTTTCCTAATAACTCAACTAGATCTACTAGATCTGGTTCCTCATCTCATAAATAACTATTTCTTTTTCCTTCTTATCCCCCTGTTATCTATTTTTTCCTTAGCTTATTATAATTTTCCTTTATGTTTATCTCACTTATTTGGAATGTTTGAGGGGTTGGGACCCTCATTGTCTGTAATCATGTTAGAAGTCTCTACCATATTAATAATATTGCTTTACTGGTTCTTATTGAACCTCTCATACACTCTTCTAAGATCAACCATGTTGCTAGAATGCTAGGTTTTAATAACTTCATCTATAATATTAGCAATAAATATTGGTGTTTTTGGAATAATTTAGTCAATGTATCTATCCTTGATGTCCATATCTCTTTGGGTGATTTCTACTCTAGGCTCCTTTGTTTATGCTTCTTGTAATGTGGTAGAACATCCTTTGGGACAATTTAAGAACTTTTGTTTCTACCGTCCAACAAACCTTGGTTGGGGTGATTTCAACACTATCCTCTCTTGCTCAAAGAAGGGGTGGTTGTTCTCCCAACATTCATTCCATGGAGATTTTTCCAATATGATTCTTGATTCCTTATTGACATTGGCTACTGGTTCAAATTACACTTGGCATAACTCTAGACTCTGGCAATGCCTTGGTAGGACTCTCTTTAACTCTCTTTGGATTAATCAATGGCCTTGTACCTCTATTGAACATTTGAGTAGAACTTTGTCCGACCATGCTCCCATTTTGATATCCTTTAAAAATCCCTCTAATAGACTCTCCTCCTCTACCTCTTTTAGATTCCAGAATATGTGGATTCAGCAAATTAATTTCTTAAATGTTATCTCAACCAACTGGATGGCCCCTTTACCCTCATAATTCTATTAAGGGCATGATTCCTCTCTGGTTTAAGCTTAAAAGACTTAAATAAAACCTTGCTTGGTGGAACAAGCATTGTTTTAAAAATCTCTATGCTAATATCAAAAACATGGAATAATTGGTTTGTTGTCTTAAAAATGCAATTTTGACTGATTCTTCTAAACTGAAGGATTTAAATGAAGCCAAAGATAACTTGTTTACCTATCAGAATATGGAAGAAACTTACTGGGGGCAAAAGGCTACTAGTAAACATATTGCTAATGGGGATAGAAATACCAGATATTTCCATGCTCTTTTCAAAAAAAAATGAGAGCTTTAAACTCTGCCAAAAAAATTAAAAGATAATGGCAAGGATCACTATAATGAGATTAAAGACTCACTAATCATTTTAGAAATTTGTAGAACAAGAGGTATACTTTAGAGGCTATCTCCAACTCTCATTTGATTCCCTTAACAATTACCAATGATGACAATCACTTGGTTACTATGGTCCCTACGAAAGTAGAGATTGGTAAAATTCTTAATAACATGAACGCCGATTCGCTAAGGTCTATATACTACAATTTTTTAGCATTGTTGGCTATATTAAGTATGATTTAGTTGACATTGTGGTTGATTTCTTTAATGGTAATCCTTTACCTAGATATTTCTCTAGGACTTCCATTGTCTTTATACCCAAAATTGATAATCCTAAGTGTTGGGGTGACTTCAGGCCTATCAATCTATGTACCTTTTTCATAATCTAATTGCTCTTTTAGTCCGCTTCAAAAAAATTATTTCTCTCAACCAAACTAGTTTTAGAGAGAGTGATATATGTCTTCTTCTCACCCAAGAGTCGATTCATGATTTGGATGCCTCTAATAGAGGTGGTAACATCCTTTTCAAATTGGATATCTATAAAGCTTTTGAAAACATCTCTTGGACCTTCCTTTTTCAAATTTGTCATTTATTTGCCTTCTCTGATAATTTCATCTCCCTCATTAAAAATTCTATTAGTAATGCTTGGTTCTCTGTTATTTTGAATGGTGAGGCCTTAGGTTGCTTCCCTTCTTCACATGGTTTGAGAAAAGAGGATCCCTTGTCTCCCTCTCTTTTTATTATTTCTATGGAATATCTTTCTAGGAGCCTTAATGACCTCAACAATCCAAGCATGTTTTTAGAACTCGGTATTCCCCCATCTTAGTTTTGATGATGATTTCATTATCTTTTGCAATGCTTCAATTCATCACATTAAAAACATTAAAACCTTCTTAAATAAATTTGGGAAGGAAAGTGGTCTTTTTATTAATAAAGGCAAAAGTTGTTTCATTCCTTCCTCTAAAACCACTAATAACAAAATCAATCAAATCTTGAGAATCACCAATTTTCAGCAATAACACCTTCCAATTAAATATCTTGGAGCTCCTCTATATAAATGTTAGAAAAGATCACATCTCTTTGATGAGTTAATCCCAAAAATTTTAAATAAAATTTCTGTTTGGGAATTTCATTTACTATCATTTGGTGGTAGACTCACTTTACTAAAGAGTACTCTTAACTCCATGCCTTTATATCTTATTCAAACCATTGTTCCTAATAATTCTACCTTAAATAGAATAGAGCGCCTCCTTAATAAATTATTCTAGGGATCAAACAACTCTTCTAAAAGGATGCATTGGACTTCCTAGTATAAAAGCTGTGGAGCCCTTGCTGAAGGTGGGCTTGGCTGTAAGCCAATTCGTGAAGCAATTACTACATTCTCTCATAAACTTTGGTGAAACTTTAGGAGCAAAAATAGTCTTGGGGCTAAATTCATGATTGCCAAGTACTGCTAAGGTAAGCATCCTCTCATCTGTCCATGCAAGGTGGGTGATTCTCATGTATGGAAAAGACTTTGTTCCATCAAATGGAAAGCTCAATCCCTTATTTCTTGGGGGGTCAAACTCTAGATCTTCTTTCTTTTGGCAAGACAACTGGACTGGCAATGGCTCCATTGATGATTTATTATCTACTCACTCCCCTGTTGCTATTAAAGTAAACTCTTTCTGGCTGAATAATAAATGGAATGATACAAAGCTGTAATATATTCTTACTGCCTTTATAAAAAATTTACTAACATCCCTATCATTTCGAACCATCTTGATCAGATTCCTTTTAAGCTATCTCAAAATGGTGATTTTAACCTTAAAGATGTATGGATTCATATTAGAGATGCTCATGATTTCTAATGTGTTTTTTTAAACTTTGGAATAACACTATCCCTATTTCTTATTCTATTCTTACTTGGAGAATTTTGAAAAATTTCATCCCTATTGATTCTTTAATGTGGGGTAAAGGCTTTTATTTACCTTCAAAATGATACTACTATTTTCACATTGAGAATGTGAACCATGTCTTTGTTAATGGAGCTATTGCCTCTACACTATGGGTTTGGTATGATGATCTTTTCAATATTGACCATTTCAATGGCTCCTTATCCTTATATCAACTTCTTGATGTTTATTTTCAAAGAACTGTAAAAGGTCACATTAAAGTGTTAACTGCCATCACTCTTATATGGTTCATATGGATGGATAGAAATGATGCCAAACATCATGGAATTCTATGAATCTTAAAAGGATTATTGCTAGAATTAAAGATAAAATTCGTGCATTATTTAATGCTAGTTTAATTACCAACATTCAATTTAAAGGCTTTAAATTTTTGGCCAACAAACTAGGTCTTAGCTTGCCTGATTATCCTAATTGTAAAGAAGATAAGATTGTCTATTGGATAAAACCTCATAATAATATTATCAAAATTAATACTGACGGCTCTGTCTCTCAAAATGCTTTTGGCTGTGGTGGCATTTTCAGAAACTTATAGGTAAAGTTACTTGTGCTTTTGCCTATCCTCTTACTGCATGTTCTATTATCTTTGCTGAATTAATGGTTGTTAACAAAGCTATTGAGATTTGTTTATAAAATGGTTGGCTTAACATCTGGATTAAGGTGGATGCTCTCTTACTGATTGATATGTTGACCTCCACCAAGGTGGGTAATACAGATTTGTATTTCCTCCTTAATCACACTAGAGCTCTTCTATCTCAAGTTTATTTCAAAATCACTCATGTACGGCGTGAAGGTAATACATGTGATTATCTTGCTAATCTAGAAGACATAACATAACTTTCTTTGATTAGCTTAATCTTCTTAAACTCTTGTGTGGATTAGTTAATTTGAACAATACTGGATTACCCTATATCAGAAATTAGTCACAGTTTTATGTTTTTGATCTGTATATGGTTTACTTAACCTATATGTTCAATACTTTTTTAAATTTCTATTGCTACTTGGTTTTTTTTTATGCATTTCCCTGAAACTATTACCTGGATTTTTTATGTTGGAGGCTCTTGCCTCTGTAGCCTGTTGGTTTATTGTTAATTGTCCACCTACTTATTGGGTATTATTGTACTTCTTGTTTCCCTTACTGAGGGGGTTGTGTTACCTATTTCCCCAATCTGCTTGTTTGTGATGCTCCTTTTCCTAATCTGCAGGGAAAGATTGTGTATTTTGCTTGCCGTCACTAGTATCTTACTGCACGATTGGGACTTCTTTCTGTTTGTTTCTTTGCAAGATTAAGACTATTTTTTTCCCTTCTTTCCTGTTGTCTCTACTGCTACTATTTTCTTAGCTGCTGGTCTGTTTCTCCTTGATTTAATGGATTTAATGCTATTATTTTCTTAGATTTTTCTTTTGTTTCAATGCAGTAATTGTATATTACTATATTATTATCGCTCATATTTTGCTACTGGGTGAATGGTCTTAAGGGTTTGTATCTTCAGCAGGCTAACTATTATGGTTGGCTTTCTAACTAGTCTTATGTTCTGTTGTTTGCTGTGTGGTTAGCTGATTATCAGTGACTTTGAGGTATGGGTCTATCTATCTTTACATTCATCTCTTGGTTTTTTTTAGACTTGTGCAATTACTGTTGTGATCAGGCTATTATGAAGGTGATTATTAACATCTATTTGGGTGGCCATGAAAAGAGTTTTGCTTATATATTGAATGGTGTTTTGGATTACTATGTCCACCAGGCTGATTATTGTTTATGGAATAATTGGTTTCTGATGCATTTTCCTGTATCATTTTTATGGATATCCTGTATTGGAGGTTCTTTCTTATGTTCTCCCAGCTGTTGGTTAGTTGTTAGTTGTCCTGCTACATGTTGGGTTCTTTTTAATTTGTTCTTTGGGTTTGTGTCTCCTGATTTGCTAACCTGTTGGTTTATGCTACCCCTTTTCCCAACCTGTAGGGATAATGTTTATTTTTTTGCCATCACTATTGTTTCCTTGCATGATTATTTATTGACTCTCCTGCTATCTTTTTGATTTGTTAGTCGGGTCTATTTTCCCTTGAATTGTAGGAATTTATTATTGTTAATTTTTTTTTTATTTTGGTTCATTGCAGTAATGGTACTGCCTAAAATATCCTATGTCGGGTTCAATATTTGTTTTGCCATTTATTGCCGATGGTCTTCGGTTCTAATGTTACGTAGGCTAGCTCGTTGTTGGTTTTGTATTATTTGTTGTATGGATAACCATAATATCTGTGCCTTTGTGGTATGGGTCTATCTATTATTTCATTTCTTTCTTGGATCTTTTAGACTTGTGCAATTACTGTTGTGATCATGCCATTATCAAGGTGATTGTTAACATCTATATTGCTAATCCGAATTGGCTCTCCTCTTTAAGGGTTGTTTACCTGGAGAAGAGCTATCATTTGGGTAGGGATGGTCCTGCTTATATGCTGAATGGTTTTTTTTTATTACTTTATCCAACAGGCTGAATATTATTTTGGTTTCCTGCATGGCCTTTTCTTTGATGATTGTCATGAATTTCACCCCATTATATGTGGCTTTGCTATTTGGATTTACCTAGTGGTTGTGTTTACTCCTGCCTCTTCTAGACATGCATATTTATTATTGTGGTCATATGATTATTATGGTGGATGTGGCAAAGATTTTCATCTCGATTGGGATGTTGTTGGATGTGCATTATCATGCTTTGTTGGCATTAGTTGGTGATACTTATCTTATAAGTGATGGGTGGCATCCTTTTACCATTCAGATCTATGTTGCCTTCTTTTCTATAGTGTATGTGGCTATTTTGGGTATGCTGTACTAAAGACCATATGAATTCCTTCCAATGCCGCTCCACATCGTGTATGGGTTATGAAGGGATGATTTCACTCATCATTTGGTAGTAGCACTTGTGATGTAACCCTTCATTGGAAGTTTGGATGCTCATGTTTATATCTGCCCCAATTTTGTGTGACTCAGCCTGAGCCTGTTCTCACACACTCTTCTATAATTCTTTCATATTATTTTGCTTTTACTTTTATTTTGATTTGTATCACTTTAATTGTGCTAATTCTTTCTTCTAGATCTTTGTAGATTTCATGTTGTTTTCTTGTTGGTTTCTTCTCTAGTGGAAGGATAGGCTTCTCACATCCTCAAAAGCTTTTGATGAAGATGGTCCAATGGTTTTTCTTTTTTATCAATTTATATATGTTGCTTTCTTTTCCCTTTTGCTTTGTTTTCATTGTACTTAGATAGGGGATTTACTCTTTAGGCTGTTTGTAGCTCTTTGAATAGTAGTTCTTGAGTTTATCCCCTCTTAAGGACCTTATAACCTAGTTCCCCTCAAAAAAAAACCCTAAACCCTAAACCATAAACCCTAAACCCTAACCCTAAACCCTAAACCATAAACCCAAAACCCAAAACCCTAAAATTATAAATCCTAAACAAACCCTAAACCCTAAACCCTAAACCCTAAAAACTCTAAACCCTAAAGCCTAAAGCCAAAACCCAAAACACTACCCTAAACCATAAACCCTAAACTTTAAACCTTAAAAAACCAAGACCCTAAAGCCTAAACTCTAAACCCTAAACCCGAAACTAACCCTAAACCCTAACCCTAAACCTAAACCTAAACTAATCCTAAACCCTAAAGTAAATAAAAGCCTAAAACATTAAACCCTACTAAACTAAAACCCTAACCAAAACCCTTAACCCTAAAACCCTAAACCCTAAACCTAAACCCTAAACCCCATAAACCCTAAATCAAAAAACCTAAAAGCTAAACCTAAACTAAATAAAAAGTTAAAATAAAATAAATAAAACCCTAAACTTAAATAATAAAATAAAAAATATATAATAAAATAAAAAGCTAAACTAAAACCTAAACCTAAACCTAAAATAAAATAAAATAAAAAGTAAAAAAAAATTAAACTAAACTAAACTAGAAAATAAAATAAACCTAAGAAAAAAAGAAAATAATAAAATAAAAATAATATAAACCAAAAATAAAATAAAATAAAAATAAAATAAAAACCTAAACCTAAAAAATAAACCTTAAAATAAAACCTAAAAATAAATAAAAAATAAAACCTAAACTAAAAAAAAGACTAAATCTAAAATAAAAATAAATTAAACAAAATAAAATAAACCTAAAAATAAATAAAAAAAATAAAACATAAACCTAAAATAAAAATAAAATAAACAAAATAAAATAAACTTAAACTAAATTAAATAAAACATAAAATAAATTGAACCTAAACCTAAACTTAAACTAAATAAAATATAATAAACTAAAATGAACCTAAACCTAAACTAAAAGCTAAAACCTAAAAATAAACCTAAAAAAACCTAGAACCTAAATCTAAAAAAATAAAATAATAACCTAAATCTAAACCTAAAAATAAAAGAGAAAACTTAAACCTAAAAAATAAAATAAAATAAAACTCAACTAAAAAGTAAACCTAAACCTAAAAGAATAAACTAAAATAAAAAACCTAAGCTAAAATAAGTAAACCTAAAATAAATACACTAAATTAAATAGAAATAAAAAATAAACCTAAATAAAAATAAAAAATAAGGTAAATTAAAATAAATAAAAAATAAACTAAATATGCTAAATAAACCTAAACCTTTTGGTTTGCTTAATTATTAAAAAAACTTTAAATCCTAAACCCAAAATCATAAAAGACCCTAAACCCTAACCCATAATCCTAAACCTTAGACCTTAAACCTAAAAAAGCTAAAAAGCTAAACATACACTAAATAAAATCAAAAAAATAAAATAAGTAGCAAAACCTAAACGAAAAAAAAGAATATTAACTATAACCTAAACCAAAACTGAAACCTAAAAAGAAAATAAAATAAAAAACAAAAACTAAACTAGAATAAAATAAATAAAAAGCTAAACTAAACTAAAAAATAAAAAACCTAAATAAACTAAAAACTAAACCTAAAATAAAAATAAAATTAACCTAAAATAGAATAAAATAAAAACTTAAACTTAAAAATAAATAAATAATAAAACCTAAACCCTAAACTAAAAAAAAAACCTAAACTAAAATAAACTAAACTAAAATAAATAAAATCTAAACCCAAACCTAAAATAAACTAAGCATAAACCTAAACATAAACTAAATAAAATGAAATAAAATAAAAATAAACCAAAACCTAAACTAAAAAATAAAACCTAAAACCTAATCCTAAAAGTAAAAGAAAAACCTTAACCTAAAAAATAAAAAAAAATAAAACCTAAACCAAAATAAAAATAAAACTAAACTAAAAAATGAACCTAAAACTAAACCTAAACTTAAAAAATAATTAAAATCAAGAACTTAAACTAAAATAAATAAACCTAAAATAAATAAACTAAACTAAATAAAATTAAACCTAAATAAAAATAGAAAATAAAATAAACTAAATAATCGAAACCTACGAGTTTACTTAATTTAAAAAAAATAAAAAAACTTCCCTTAAGCCCCGAACGCTAAAAGTAACTCTAAACCATAAACCTAACACCCTAAACCCTAAACCCTAAACCATAAACCCTAAACCCTAAACCTAAACCCTAAACCCTAAAACCCTAAACACTAAACTTTAAAACCTACAACCCTAAATCCTAAACCCTAAACCCTAAACCCTAAACCCCAAACCCTAAACCCTAAACCTAAAACCATAAAAACCTAAAAAACTAAACCTAAACTAAATAAAAATGATTTTTCTAATATAAAAAAAATTGTATGAGCTTTGTATATCATAGTAGACTGCCTCTCTCAAGTTTCATAGAGATGCAAAAGGGTAGCTTCCTGCTCATAGACAAATGAAGAAAGAATCTACTTAAGTTTAGACACCTAAGTGTCCATTTGTGAGCAATCCTCTTCTATAGCTGAGATAACCCATCTAATCATAAAACTCCTCTCTAATCGATATTGTCTTCTCAACTACACCTCTTTCAATTTAGCGATATATCAAGAGCAAAATATAGATTTAAAAAAGCTCTCTAGTAGGATTTCAATGCTTTGAGAGCGTTCGATCGGAATTAAGGAGACTTGATGCAAGTATTGTTGAATGAGATTTTTTAATAATGATAATAAATAATCTCTTAATAAGTATGCAACAAGAATAATCCAAACTCAATATCTCTACATAGGGATTAACAATAGTTCTCCTACTTTGAGACTCAATGCAGCAACAACAAAATAAAATAATCTTCAACACAAAAGCTAGAAAGCTCAAGTAAAACTCCTAAGTCAATGCTGAAATAGGTGGCATAGTGAGAGATTTAAGACACTCATAGATTTTATGCTGGCATCAAAAAAATGATTTAAGAGAGATTTTGGATCCCAACATAGTATTTATCATCTTTTCTATTTTTTTTATTAGTAGTAGTGTTACTTCATTTAGATGTATTAATTCGAATTTGATTTAATGGTGGAAAGAATAATTCCTACATCTGATGACATTCTTTGAGGTGCAAAAATTTTTGATGTTATTTGAAATCTAAAGTTTGTTGAAATGCCACATGAAAATTAATTGTGTAGTGTCACTTTTAAGTTTAGGGCTCAAGTCAATCTAAACCTACACAACATTAGCTTAATCTTTCCCTAATTTTAGAAGATAATAACAATACTTCAAATTTGTTCATGTACTAATTTATAATTTTTGTTTTTTTTCTTTAGCGAGTAAAACTCTAAACAATTGATCTTAGTAGGACATAATTTTTTTAACAACAATTCCATTTCAACCATGTAAAAACTTATTCTAATCCCAATCTTCCCCGCTCTTTATTTCTATCTAATAGATTTTTGTTTTGTAGTATGTTTTAATTTAATAAATCCCAATCTTCAAGACTCACCAAACCTTAAACATTAAACTAACTCTAAACCCTAAACTCAAAACCATAAACCTACAACCCTAAACATAAAACCCTAAACCCTAAACCCTAAACCCTAAAACCTACAAACTTAAACCCTAAACTCAACCCTAAAACCCTAAACCTAAACCCTAAACTAACCATTATTCTAAACCTAAATTAAAAACCTTAAAACCTAAACCTAAACCTAAACTTAAAACTAACTAAACCCAAAGCTAACCCTAAACCCTAACCCTAAATCATAAACCCTAAAACCAAAAACTAAAACATTCTAAATCCTAAAAAACCTAAAACCTAAATAAACTAAATAAAACATAAAAAAAATCTAAACCTAAAATAAAATTAAAATAAAATTAAACTATATAATCTAAACGTAAACCTAAAATAAACTAAAATAAAAAATATAAACTCAAATAAATAAACTAAATTAAATAAAAAAAATAAAATAAAAAAATAAATAAAATAAACTAAATCAACCAAAACTTCTTTACTAAATTAAATCCTAAACTTAACCCTAAACCCCAAACCCAAAACCCAAAACATTAAATTCTAAACACTAAACCCTAAACCCTAAACCCCAAACCTACAAACCTAAACCCTAAATCCTCTAAAACCTTAAAACTAAACTTAAACTAAATTAACCTAAACCTAAACCTAAACTAACTCCTAACTAACCCTAAACTCTAAACTCTAAACCTTGAAACCCTAAACCTTAAACACTAAACTAGCCCAAAACTATAAACCCTAAAGCCTAAACCCTATGCTAACACTATACCCTAAAGCCTAAACACTAAACCCTAAACCCTAAACCCTAACCCCTAAACCTTAAAACCCTAAACCTTAAAACCTACAACCCTAGCCCTAAACCCCAAACCCTAAATCCTAAACCCTAAACCCTAAAAACATAAAAACTTAAACCTAAACTACATAAACCTAAAATAAAATAAATAAAAAAACTAAACTAAAATTTGAAACTAAATTAAAACTAAGCTAAAACCAAACCTAAAATGTATATAAAATAATAAAATAAACTAAAATAAAAAAAAAAAATAAAGTAAAATAAAATAAATAAAACTTAAACTAAAGAAAGAAACCTATAAAATAAATAAACTAAATAATAAAATAAATAAATAAACTAAAATAAACTGAGTATATTTAATTTAAAAAAAGTCAAAATTAAGAAAACCCTAACCCTAAACCCTACACCCTAAAACTATCCCTAAACCTAAACCCTAAACCCTAAACTTACAACCCTAAACCCCAAAGCTAAACCTAAACCTAAACCTAAAAAATAAAAAATAAAACCTAAACCTAAAAAATAAAATAAAAATAAAACTAAATTAAAAAATAAACATAAATGAAAACCTAAACCTAAAAAATAAACTAAAATAAAAAACTTAAATAAAAAATTGAAAACCTAAACCCTAAACCCTAAAATAATATAAAATAAATAAAAAATAAACTAAATAAACCTAAATATACCAGTTTACTTAAATGTTTTTTTAAAAAACCCTCAACCCTAAATCCTAAACCCTAAACTGAAAAACTAACCCTAAACCTAAAACCCTAAACTTTAACCATAAACCCTAAAAAACCCTAAATCCTAAACCCTAAAATAAACATAAAATAAAAACCTAAAACCTAAACCTTAAAAAATAAATATAAAAACTTAAATGTAAACCTAAAATTAAAAAAAATTAAAACCTAATCTTAAAAAATAAAAATTAAAATAAACTAAACTTAAAAATAAATATAAACCTAAACCTAAGCCTAACAAATAAACTAATCTAAAATGAAATAAATAAATAAATTAAACTAAATAAAATTAAAAAATAAATAAAAAAATAAAAAAATATAAATAAAATAAATAAACTATAAACCTAAACATACCATTTTAAATAATTTTACCTCTAAACCCCAAACCCTAAACCCTAAACTAAAACCCTAAACCTAAATCCTAAACCTAAACCCTAAACCCTAGAAACCTAAACCAACAAACCATAAACCCTAAACCCAAACCCTAAATAAACCTAAACCTAAAGTAAAACCCTAAACCTTAAAACCTAAACTCTAAATATTGCTAACACTTAACCCTAAACCTAACCCTAAATAATTAAACCCTCAACCTAAACCCTAAATTAAACTCTAAACTAACCTCTAACTATAAACCTCACCTAAACTAACCTAAACCCTAAACTTAAACCTAAACCTAACTAAACCTAACCTAAACCTTAAACCCTAAACCCCAAAACCCTAAACCCAAAAAAAACCCACAAAACCCTAAACTCTAAAGCCTAAACACTAAACCTAAAACCTAAAACCTTAAAACCATAAACCCTAAACCCTAAACCCTAAAACCCTAAATCGTAAAACCCTAAACCCAAAACCCTAAATCCTAAACCCCAAACCGTAAATTGTAAACCCTAAGCCTTAAACCTTAAACCCTAAACCCTAAACCCTAAACCTTAAAAACCTAAATAAACTAAATAAAACTTAAAAATAAAATAAATAAAAAAACTTAAACCTAAATAAATAAAAAAATAAAATAAAACCTAAACCTAAGATAAACAGAATAAAATAAACTTGAACCTAAATTAAATTAAACTAAACTAAAAAGAATAAAATCTAAACATAAACCTAAAATAAACTAAACCTAAACCCTAAACCCTAAACCCACAACCCTAAACCATAAACCCAAAACCTTAAAACCCTTAACCCTAAACCTTAAACCTTAAAACCTAAAACACTAAACCATAAAGCTTAAACCCTAAAGCCTACAACCCTAAACACTAAACCCTAAACCCTAAAAACCTAAAAACCCAAGCCTAAACTAAATAAATCCTAAAAATAAAATAAATAAAACCTAAACCTAAATAAAATTATAGAATAAAGTAAAATAAAAACCTAAACTAAAACTTAAACCTAAACCTAAACCTAAACCAAACTAACCTAAACCTAAATGTAAAATAAAATAAAATAAAATAAAACTAAAATAAAATAAAATAAAATAAATAAAAACCAAATAAACTAAAAAAAAATAAAATAAACCAAAATAAAATAAATAATATAAAACTAAACGCCAAATAAAAAAATAAACTTAAAATGAAATAAAATAAAAACTAAATAAATGCCTAAACCTAAAAAATAATCTAAAACAAAACCTAAACATAAATAAATAAGACATAAACCCTAAACTAAAATACACCAAAATAAACAAATAAACCTAAACTAAAAAATAAGTAAAACCTAAACCTAAAATAAACTACGAAACCCTAAACTAAATAAAAAAACAAATAATAAACTTAGACCTAAATTAAAAATGATAAAAAAATAAAACTAAAATCAAAACATAAAACCTAAATCTAAAAAAAATAAAAATAACTAAACCTAAACCTAAAAAATAAAATAAAAAATCTAAAAATAAGTATAAACCTAAAATAAACTAAAATAAATATACCTAAAATAAATAAACAAAATAATTAAAATAAAAAAAGAAGCCTAAATAAAAATAAAAATAAATAAACTAAAATAAATAAAAAAATAAACTAAATAAACCTAAACCCACCAATTTCATAATTTTTTTTTTTTAAAACCTAAAACCCTAAACCACCTAAACCCTAAACTAAACCCTAAAGCCTAAAAACCAAACCTAAACCCAAAACCCTAAAACCTAAACCCTAAACTAACTAAACCTAAAACCCCTAAACTCTAAACTTAAACAACCCTAATCCCTAAACCCTCAAAACCTAACCTTAACCCTAAATCCTAAACACTGAACCTTAAACCCTAAACCCTAAACCCTAAACCCTAAACCTTAACCCTAAATCATAATCCTTGAAACCTTAAACTCTAAACCCTAAACACTAAGCACTAAACCCTACACCCTTAAAACTTAAAATCCTAAACCTAATCTAAATAAATCCTAAAAAAAATAAATAAAAAATATATACCTAAATAAAATAAAATAAAATAAACTAAACTAAAACATAAACCAAAACCTAAAAATAAAATAAAATATAAAATAAAAATAAGCTAAAATAAAATAAATAAAAAATTAAACTAAACTAAAAAAATAAAAAACCTAAATAAAATAAAATGAACCTAAAATAAAATAAAATAAAAATTAAATAATAACCTTAACCTAAAAAATAAACCTAAACTAAAAAAAAAAATAAAACATAAGCCCTAAACTAAGAAAAAAAAAAAAAATAAATAATAAAATAAACAAATAAAATAAACCTAATAAACTAAATAAACTAAACTTAAACCTAAACTAAATAAAATAAAATAAACTAAAAATAAACCTAAAAAAAAAACTAAAAAACCTAAAGAAACCTATATAAAACCAAAACCTAAAACCTACCTAAACCCAAAAAAAAATAAAATAAAACTCTAAAAACAAACATAAACCTAAAAATAAAAAAATAAAAACTTAAACTAAAAAAAAGACCTAAATAAATAAACTAAACTAACTAAAATATAAAATAAATAAACTCAAATAAAAAAATAAACAAATAAACCTCAAAAGGTTTACTTAATTTAATTTAAACCCTTAAACCCTAAAGCCTAAAACTAATGCTAGACCCTAAACCCTAAATCTTCAACCCTAAACCTACTACCTTAAACCCTAAACCCAAAATCCTAAACCCTAAACCCTAAGTTCTAAACCCTAAACCCTAAACCCTAAATGAATTAACTTAAACTAAATCAAACTATAAACCCTAAACTCTAAAACTCTAAACCCTAAACCTAAAATAAACCCTAAACCTAAAATCTTGGCCTAAAGCTAAAGCCTAAACCTAAACTCCCTAATCCTAAAACCTAAACCTAAACCCTAAACCTAAAATAAACTCTAAAGACTAAACACTAAACCCTAAACCCAAACTAAAACCCTAACCTAAACTAAAACCCTAAACCTAACCTCCACCCTAAACCTAAAACCTAAACCAAAACAAAATAAAACCTAAAAATAAATAAATAAAACCAAAACCTAAATTAAATAAAACCAAACTAAAACATAAACCAAAACCTAAACTAAATATAATAAAATAAATTAAAATAAACCTAAACCTAAACTACAAAACCTGGTGAATCTAAACTACTAAACCTAAACAAATTGAAAAACCTTGTTCATGTACCTTCCCCCTTTCAAAAATCTGGTTATTCAAGAACCCCATTTTCCTTCATCATTTCTTCTAGCTGATGTGAGGATTTTCACTAGTAAGCCCTTCCTTTTTCAACCTTTGGCCGACTATCCTCCTCTCCCTTGATTTTGATGGCTGCCATGGAGTTCGGTTCAACATTTGGCAAGGCTAAATAGATGATTTTTGCTGCTCCTCCTATGGCAAATTTTATGTTGGGTAAATCTAAGGTTGCTTCTTCTAAATCCTTCAAAGATGCCTTACCTGGTAAGGATGCTTCAACTTCCCTTGAATTTTCAATTATTCTTATTCATATGACTTTTAAAGGCATTCCAGCTATAATAAGTTCTGATTTGGATATTGAGAAAGTCGCCAAACCTTATGCCTTTACTTTAATTGGTAAATTTTCCTTTATCAAACTAATATGGAAGATATTCCATTTTTCTTTCATGATTTAAATCCTTTCGGTGCATTTTCAGTCAGTTTGTTGAATGGTCTTCTTGTCTTCATTATGTTATCTAATGATCTATAACCAAATTTTCTCTCGTCATTCTTATTATGTTAAAATTTATCAAATGTGCATTCTTAAATGGACTCCTTTTTTTGACATTCAAGAAGAATCTCCTATAGTCTTTGGTTTGGATTGCTTTGCCTAATCTTAGGATTCATTTTGTTAATTATCAATTTCTTCATGTTGGGTCTATTTTTTGGTAGACCTTTACAAATTGATCAAGCAAATGCTAAGTCTTGGCCTTCAGGTATATCCTTGTTGAAATTAATGTTACAAAGAAGTTTCCTAAGGAGATTTTGATAGGGTTTGAAAAGTATGGTTATTTTATCTATTGAATTTGAAAACCTTCCTATTTTTTGCAATCACTGCAAAACCCATGGCCATGTCTTTTCAGATTATTTCACTGCTCATCCTCAACTTAAAAAAATCTATTAAAATTTCTAAATTGATTGATCAATCTGGAGATCATTTAACTGATAAAAATAAATTTTCTACTTCTGGAAAAGATAAAGATGTTGTTGATGGTTTTCAAAATACTTCTAGAAATGAACATGTTGTTTTGAATGAAAACTAGATTTTAGCTACTTTTATCCCTTTGCTTTTAGGAATTGTGCAAGATGATGCTAATCTTGTTTTGATTTCTTCCTTTAAAGATACTTGTGTTTTACAACATAAAAATTTTAAAGATAATGTTTCTCTTTTTGATTTTCAAGAACCTCTAAAAGAAAATGATGGTTTAAATTCTTTAAATATGGAAGATGTTGATGGTATGGATACGGTGGATTTTGTGCAACTTGTTTCTTGCTTAACAAATCTGTACTCCTTCTTTAAGCTAATTGATATGATTTCTTCTCAATTAATGGATAAAAATGCTTTAGTGCCTTATCACTGGGAATCTCCTACAAAATCTGCAGTTGTTAAGAGTTCTAATGCACCTTCTGATGATGAAACTTTGGGAAATGAAATTAATTTTCAAACTATTTTTGTGAAAAAGAAAAAATAGTTCAAAAATTTTCCTCCTAAAGTTTCTAAATTGACTTGATCTTCTTCATCTTCTTTACCCAATAAGAATTAATGTTTAATTTTCTTATTTGGAATGTTAGGGGCATTGGTACTCTGTTAGAATAGGATTAGTACCTTTGTAGGGTTTATAATGTTAGTTTCTTGATTATTCTTGAACCTCTTAGTTTTTCTTCTAAAATTATGCAAGAATGAATAGTTTTTCCAATTATTTTTTAATAATAAAAATATGATTTGGTTATTTTGGAATAATCCTTTTTCTATTAATGTCATTAATGATTTTCATGAAGTTGTAAATGTGGATATTTCTTTTGGTGATTATCTTATTTTTGGCTCTTTTGTTTATGCTTCTTATAACAAGATTGAGAGGAGGATTCTTTGGGATCAATTATCTACTTTTGCTTCTACTATTAATGACTCTTGGATTGTTAGGTGGGATTTCAAGATGGTCCTTTCTATGAATGAAAGGAAAGGGGGTTCTTCTCCGAATTTACATTCAATGGAAGATTTTTTGAATATGATCCTCTAATGATATGATGTTGGTTTTATTGGCTCTTAGTTTACTTAAATAATCATAGACTTTGGATGTTGAGATTGCCTTATTTAATATGGCCTTTGACTTAGTTGAACACCTTAGTAGAACTCTCTGATCATTTCTTTTGATTTCCATTAAGGATGTTGTTCATAACAATAATGTCATTAAAAATTTTGATTTGAATATGTGTAAGATAGTTGTTTTCTTGATTCTTTGCTTCTAATAGGTATGCTCCTGTTGCTCCTAATGATTCTGCTTTTAGTATGAAGATATTTTAGCTTAAATTGAAAAGGCTTGAACATCATATTAATTGGTTGAATACAAATTATTTCAAAACTATTTTTGATAATATCAACATGGAGCAACAGGTGAAAGATTTGGATGAACATGTTATTAATGATTCTTCTTTTTTCTCTAACCTTGCTAAAGCTAAAGATAACCTCATTAAGTTTCAGGATATGGAGGAAACCTAGTAGAGACAAAAGGCTGCTTCTAAACATCTTTCTGAGGGAGAAAGAAACACCAAATATTTTCATGCTTTGGTCATGAAAAGGAGAGTTCTTAGGAAAATCCATAAAATTGAGAATTCTGATGGTTCTTGAATCACCAAAAAAGAGGATATTTTTTTCTTCTACTATTAACTATTTTAAAGATCTTTTAAATAAAAATTATCAACTTGATCAGTTATCTAACCCCTCTATCATTCCTTCTATTATGTCTCTTAAGGATAATGATTGCTTGGTTGCTCCTCCTTCGGATGAGGAAATTTTTAATATTTATAATGATGTGAATGATGATTTGTTGTATGGCTACTCTACTTTATTCTTTCAAAAAGCTTGGTTTATTATTAAATCTAATCTTGTTAATGTTATGAGGGGTTTCTTTCTTGGGAATTCTATTCTTAAATATTTCAGTTCTATAAAAAATGTTCTTATTCCCAAGAAATATAATCTTGACTTCTAGAATTATTTTAGACCTATTAATCTTTGTACTTTCTTTAATAAATTGATTTCTAAAATTTTGACTTGTAGGCTTCGTATATTTCTTCCTAAGATTATTTCTTAATCAAACTAGCTTTGTGAAAGGTAGGACTATCTCGACACAACATCTTGCAAAGAATTAATTCATAACTTAAATGTGAAAACTAGAGGTGGCAATTAACTTTTTAAGCTTGATATTACTAAAGCTTATGAGAACATTTCTTGGGATTTTTCTAACATCATTCTTTCTTTATTCAATTTCTCTACTAAATTTATCTCTTTAGTTAACAATATCATTTGTAATGTTTGGTTCTCTTTAGTTATTAATGGTGAAAATTTTGGCTTCTTTAAGTCTTCTAAAGGTATTAGACAAAGTGATCCTCTTTCTCCATCACTTTTTATTATTGCTATTGAATATTTATCTCGTTGGCTTAATTTTTTATTTGAGAAGAATTCTAGCATGTATTTCAGGAATCTTGGTGGTTTGGCTATATCCCACTTAAGTTTTGTTGATTACTTCTTTATATTTTGTAAAAGCTCATTATAATATGTTAAAAAATTGAAGGTTTTTTTTGAATTAGTTTGAAAAGGAAAGTGGCCTCTGGTTAGTACTTAGAAAAGCTATTTTATCCCCTTTGTTTCTATTTATGCTCATAGAATCAATATAATTAAGGATATTACTAGATTTTCTCATCAATTTTTTCCTATTAACTATATAGGTTCTCCTTTATACTATGGTCCTAAAAGGTCTCACCTTTTTGATGAGGTTATCCAAAATATTCAGAATAAGATTTCTACCCTTGAATTTCATTTTTTATCTTTTGGTGGTAGATTAATTATTACTAAAAGTATTTACTCTCTTCCTTTTTATTTGTTCCAACTTCTATTATTAGATTGAAAGGCTTTTTAATTTTTTTGGGGCTCTAGACTTTGGCCAAAAGGCTTCATTGGTCTTCTTGGTCTAACATGTGTGATACTTTATTTGAAGGTTGACTTAGGTCCTTGTTGGATTCCACTAATGTTTTTCTTATAAATTGGTGGAATTGAGAAGAATGTTAGTCTTTGGGCTAATTTTATGAATTACCAAAGGTAAACATCCTTTAACTTGTAGCTATAAGCATGGTGACTTTACACCTTATTAAATGGAAAATGGCAAGCAAACCTCTCATTTTCTAGCATTTTAATAGTGGCTCCTCTTCTTTTGGCAAGATAATTGGATGGGGAGACATCTATTGATTCTATGCTTAATACTCACTTCTACTTTTTTGAAAGTTAATCATTTTATTTTAAATGGTGATTGGAATCATTCTCTTTTGTATGACTTGATTCGATTCCATTTGTAATAATTTAATCAAGATTACATTTCTAGTAATGGTGATTTTTCCTTTAAAGATACTTGGCACCATATTAAAGATAATAAACCCTCTTTGGTTGTCTTTTTCAAGATTTGGAATAACATTATTCCAACCTCTTATTTTATTCTTGTTTGGAGGATTTTAAGGGTTTTATTTGATTCTTTACTTTAGAGAATGGTTTTATCTTCCTTCTAAATTGTGTTTTTTTTTATATTGAGAATGTTAGTCATGTATTTGTTAATGGTGCTATTCCCTCTAAAGTTTCGAATTGGTATGAGGAATTATTCAACCTTAATTCTTCTAATGGTAATTTTAATTTAATGCAGCTCCTTAGCATGACTTTCTTTAATGTTGTCAAAGGGCATATCAAATTTGTTATAGGTGTTACTTTGATCTGGTATATTTTGCTTGACAAAAATGATGCTAAACATCATAATGTACCTATGAATCATAAGAGGATTATTGCTATGACTAAAGAAAACAATTTTATCTTTACATAATGCTGGGCATCTTAGTGGTACTCATTTTAGAGGTTACATGTTTGTTGCTTCTAAATTGGGTATTAAGTTTCCTTATTATGACTTGCATCCTTCTTATAAAATCATTTATTGTATTAAGCCTCTTAATTGTTGTATTAAAATTAAATGATGGCTTATGCACTTAAAAAAGTCTAGCTATGGTGGTATTTTTGTAATAATCTTGGGAGTATTGTTTTGGCTTTTTCGACTCTCTCTACTTAAGTATTATGGCTAAACTGATGACTGTTTATCATGCTCTTAAGCTTTGTTTGGAGAGGAATTTTCATTCCATTTGGTTAGAATCTGATGCTAAGATGGTTGTTACTATGATCAACTCTAATCACAAGGGTTATTCTATACTTTTCTATTTACTTAGGAATATTAATGCTATTATTTCTAAACTCTTTTAAGATGACTCTATATTTGAGAGAAGGTAATGCCGACTTTTAGGCTTGGGGAGTAATCTTTTGATTTTACTTTGTTTTCCAATGATAAAATTCCAAAGAAATTAAGAGGCCTTTCTAACTTAGATAAAGCTTATTTTGTCGATTTACTTAATTTTTTTCTCCTTCTATGATGGTGGTTGCTATCCCTCATGACTTTGCATGGTGGGTCATTTTTTGAGGTTTGTTGGCAATGATGGCTATTATGTTCCTTTTATCCGCTTTTGGTTGGTAGCCTTTTTTTACTATAACCCTTCTTTTGAGTTTGGACAAAATTTGGTTGCCCTTTTTCTATACTAAGCTGAGCCTTTCTTTCTTTCCTCCTTTTCTTCTTTTATTTCTTGATCTTTATCTTGATTTCCTTTCAGAGGTATTTCTTTTTCTTTGCACATGTCGACTTTTGTGGCTTCTACGCCTCCTCTCCTCTCTGTCTTTCTTTTGCTTTTGTTTTGTTGCTCATTTTCTTAAGTTTCTTTTCTTTTCTTTCTGGTTGTAAGAGTTTGGGATTTTTCTCTCTAGGTTGATTGTAGCTCTGAAGCATTAGTTTTGAGATTTTCCCATCTTAAGGACTTTGTAATCCTTCTTTGTGGCAATAAAATTTCTCCCCTTTGTGGTTTTATTATCCAAATCCTAAACCCTAAAACCTACAACTAACCCTAAAACTCTAAACCCCAAACCCTAAACTCTAAACCCTAAACTAACCTTAAACCCTAAACCTTAAATAAAAATGTCATTAGGAGTAGGTCTAAGGAATGACCTAATCCTAACATAGTTATGGTAGCTAAAGAAAATGTCTTCAAGAGACTTTCCCTTGATTATTAGAGATTTGAATACGCTAAACCCTAACCTTAAATCATATTATAATACCATATGTTATAGTATAATGTATCATCATATATTTGAGCATGTAATTATGTCTTTTTGGATGTTATAAGATGTTTTGAAATGTATTATGGTATTGTGCCCTATTTATTAATTATATAAATCCTAAAATATTGATTTAATAAATTAGATGATGAAATTTGTTAAATTTGAAGTGGGAATTAGTAGTACCAAAGGTGTGCTATGCCACTTGTAGTCTAAAAGTAAGATTTTATGTTCAAAATAAATATTATATGTTGTAGCATAGTATAGCATCATATATCATAATATATTACTCGCACATTTTAAATTCTTTAAGTATTTTAAATCATCCATTGAGCCTACACTAGCATTAAAAAAAATGTTGATTTAGACTTTAAAATGGTGGAATTTGGCATAATTCATAATAGGTAGAGCATGACATCATAATATATTGTTTTAATTTAAAATTTGTAAGTGATATGACTAAAATATATAGATTTTATTGTTATGACTATTTTTATGATTTTTTATTTGAAGCAATCCCTTGTGATGTGATATGCAATATAATATAATATTGTATGTTATAGTGTATTATAATATAGGATGCCATAACATAGTGTAGCATCATGCATTATATCAAACTATTGTGCATTACTACTTGTTATTTATCATATTTTAGTTTGTTATAGTAAGATGTGGTAGAGTTTGTACTAGTATAATTCATAAAAATATTGATTTATTATAGTAGATGGGATTTGGCCAAATTTAAGGTAAGTTTTAGGGAACATCATGGTGTGCTATGGTGTGTCATTTAATCAAAAGAAAGAAATTTTGCATCCAAAATAAATGTTCATTTTTCAACCAAATTTTATAAATTTTTTACAAAGTGATTCATTTAAAGGTGTAATATATTATATGAATATAAAAATATTAAATATAATGTACATAACAATATAACTTCATATATATGAATGTGGTGGTGTGTTACTAAATGTTATTTTACATTTTAGTATGTTTTACTTTTGTTATAATACATTGGGTTAAAACTCAAAAAAAAAAAAATGTTAATTTGAAGGTTGAGATGGAAGAATTTGGCCAAATCATTCACCATCACAAAAAAGCAAAAAATATGCTTTTTGTACCATTTCTAAAAATAACAATTTTACATCCAAAATGAACATTATTCATATTTTGAGAAAATTTTATTATTTTTCCTTTAGGTGATTCTAATGTGGTGTAATGTAGACAATATATTATATTATATCAAATTATAATATAACATCATATATTATAATATAATATAGTGTGTTATAATATTTAGCATGATATTGTATAGTTAGTTTGAGCTTGGACCATCATAAATCACAAAATGTTGATAACAATGTTAAGATAATTTATTTGAACAAATACATTGTGATTGAAGTATTAAAGTGTGCATAAGAGAAGAAATAAGATTTGATGAGAATTCCATGTCAAGGATTTGGAGGGAGATCCGCTAGGGGATCACACGTGCATTGGACATGACATGTGAAGGGTTTATATCGAGGGCATAGAAGAAAAAAATTTGTTGGGGATAAGGTTTGAATTTAATTTGATTATATGTTTTATGGAAAGAAGATCTTCTAAGGATAAGAATCTATAATCAACCATGGATTAAGATCGAATCATCTTTAATTTATTTTATTTTAATTAATGTAGAGGCACTTCTACTATAAATATGGGCTCGAGTCCCTCGGGGATCAGGTATATGAACCTTCCACTAGGGAAGCAGATTCAAGCTATCTGTTGGGGATTGAGATTTGAGTTTCATTTCATAGCTTTTTTGGGGATGTATCCAATAAGTGTTTGGTTGGATTTCTGATTTAGACTTTGGGGAGTTAGTTTAATTTGGCTCCACTGGGAGGTTGGTTTTTGAATTTGTTTGTTTGACTTATTTATATTTGATTTGGGGGCTCCAATGGGTGTGATTTAACTCCAGGAAAATTAGATCAGCTTTAATTTAATCTGAGTTAATGTATGGAGCATGTCGTGTGATGGACCCACAGAGAAGGGGCTATATCAACCTTGACCTACCTCAGTTTACAAATCCAAATGGATAGATCTGATGTGGGTAAAGCTAACCAACCTAAGGGGTTGCCTTCTGTGTGCAATGATAGAAGAAGGCATAGAAGACTTAAATCTTCCAAAGTGAGGAAACAATCATTGAGGTGACTGTTGGATGCACAACAAATCAACTTGACCAGACTACGAGTGAATGGGGATTATGTCAACTCAAAAGTAGTCAAGATTAATTTTACCTTAATTTCATGTCATTTGATATGGTTTGTTTGGTTTAGTTTGATTTTGAATTGAGGGCATAACCGTTAGAGATGTGAGGTCGGTCAAATTTGATATATTTAATTTATGGACCATGTCGGTGTGTGATAGACCCACTGAGAAGGGGCTATATCGGACTTGTCCTATCTTAGATTTACAAATCCAAAGGGATAGTCTACTAGCCATGGGGTAGAGCTAGTAAACCTAAGGAGTTACCTTTCAGTGTGCAACGGCTGTGCTAGGAAGAAGGTTGTGGTGAATAAATTCTTATAGGGAGTCACCTTCAAAATCTGTGGGGAGAAAGAAAAGAAGAGACCTATAGAAATTCATCTTGGTAAGACGCCATGGATCCAGAGATGTACTTATTCAGTGATCGACATCATCAAGGAAATAGTGTACTATCTTGAAAGATAGAAAACACTACCCTTTAATGGATCTAATCACCTCAATAAGGACTCCTAAGGATGATGGGCATATGTACTAGATTCTTCCCTACTTTACATGAAAAGTAAAGCGTTTTATTTTAAATTGGGTTAAGTTCCTACAGGGCAAGCCCCATAATTACATCTTAAAGGATGGGATCCCTTAGGAAAACTCGATTAAGAAAATGATCATTGTCTTTGAAGATTTCAATAGAAAAGGACTATCAATCGATTGGTTTATCTTTGAAGATCAAAATGGGACTGATCAAAAGAGGGATTTATTATTAAAGCTATAATAAAAGATAAGTAGAAGCTACCCATGATGCTAGGAAACCTAGCGATCTTACTATCCTATAGGGCTTTACATTTTGAAATTGATTTAGTTTGTTTAAGTTGAATTTTCATTAGATTTTAGGACTTAAGATTCCTTAACATAAGATTAAGGAAATGCCTAAGAGGTGTTATGGAAAAGGGAGAAGTAACGTAACCTAAATCTAGGGAGCTTCGTGAGGGAAGCACAACCTAAATCTAAAAAAAATGGGTAATTTGGTTTGCCTCCACAAGAGAGAGGACAAACCACCCAGACTTGGACTACAACCACTGGGTGGCCAAACTCCTCCTAATTTTAAATACATGTAGCAAGTCTTTATGCTTATGCAAGATAGCTAGGATGTTATTACTTAGAAAGAGACTAAGTCCTTAAACTCACTCCCTAAAGAGACTAGATCATGTAAAGGGACATGCTTCAAATGACCTAAATCTAATGCAATTAAAATTTCATTTTATTTTTATTTTGGACAAATATTTTGACTCAAGATAATAAGATTTCTATGACTAATGCATGAGAAAGAAGATTATTGGCCAAAATCAACAAGAATGGAGGAGGTGAGTTTCCACCACTCTCAAAGTTCTCAAAAAGCCTCCAATCAAGAGTAAAATAAGATGCATTTGTGCATGATATTATATAGAAATGCAAATCCAGCTAAGGGGTTGCTAATTCTTTTATCTTGATTTTAAACCTAAGGAGGTGAGGTTATGAGTTATTTAATTATAATTTGAATTGTTAAATTGGGTAAAAGATTTATTTTTCCCCAAAGAGCCTAATCCACATCCAGGACATACATAAAGCAAAGAAAAAACTAGAAAAATCATGCCACTTAATGCAAAACCTAAACAAATCATCAATCAATTTATAAAGCTAATCACAAAAAGATTAAATGGCCATTGTGGTCGAGCACCACAAGCCCAAAATATCAAATGTGGAGCTCTACCCTTATAAAACTTGAATTACAAATGAATTAAATTACAATTAAGCAAAGGATTCATTATTATGGGGGTCTTCAAGCTTTATTCTTTCTTTTTTCTTCTTTCTTTCTTCTTTTCTTTTTTTCTTTGGTTCCTTCTTCGGATGGTTGGATGGTAGATGCTCCAAAGCTTCATATGGTGCATAAGATAGGATCTTATGACCAATGCTCATCCTAATCCCCATAACAAATCATTCCAAAATCCTAATTATACAAATTTTTACATGAAAAGGGAAAAGTGGAAATCTAAATAACACCTGTAAAAAAAATATTAGATAAAACACACCACACAAAAATCCAAAGCATGTATATTAGACTTATCACCCCACACATGGGTGACTAAGTCCACCTGGCCTAAGGATTATGCTTAGGGGTATAAAGCATCTGAAAGCAAAATCATTTATATTTTTATTATGATAGCTCCCCTTAAGCACAATCCCCTGCAAAAAAGAATAGTTAGACTAAGAACGTCCTACCATTCATTCTATGAGCATACACCCTAACATCCATAAAATATATATCACAAAATAAAACATAACATCAAACCATGCATCAATTTACAACCTAAGGCTAGAAGTGGTGACTTAGGCTAATGTGTGTGCTTTGAAGGTTTGTGTGGTATGCTTAGCTATGGCTTTAGGTTCAAATTTTCTAAGTGTGAAGGACATGTTGAACTTAGAGGAAGGTTTCATTTAAGTGTTTTGGGTTGATTTTATTTCATGTTTTAATTTGGTTTAAGTTAAACCTAATTAATTACTAAGTTATGAAGAGAGAAAGAGAAGAGAACTTCTCTTTCCTTCCCTAACCTTAAGTAATTTTCTAAAGTGGGTTCATATTTTAGTTTCATTTAGGTGAATATTTTGATTACATCTTTTAATCTATCCTAAGTTTATATATACCCTAAACAAACCTAATCAAAGAGAAAGCATTTTAAGATTAAATAAAATGAATCAAAATTCACATAACACGCATTACTTCATCTCTTTCCCAACATATATATATATATATATTATGCATATGGATGGACCTTATATCTATACATGCAAATGAGAGTAGTTAACACACTTTATGATGCATGCTAAGTAATCCATTTATGAAAATTTAGAAGTTGAATATGCATGATTTTTCTTAAGTAGAAAAGGTTTTCCTTATCCAAAATTTAACATACATACATGAAAGTAAGAAAGGTATAAGTGAGTACAATGCCATTATTAACCGAGGTGTAAGGTATAAGACCTACATAGGGCTACTTAAAGTCTCACAACCATGGGGTTGTCCAGACTAATATACCACTTTCTTTAAATACAAATATGCATACAAAAGAAATGAAATAAAAAAGGAAGTTGCAAAAGTTGTTTAATAGGTTTATTTTATTTATGAAATTTATGTATGTAAGTGTAGGGATGAATATGATATGAAATTAGGTGAGCATTAGGTCCTTTTCAAATGAACCTTATATCTCACCAAATTCCTATTCAAAACTATACCAACATAGAGAAAAGAAACCTATACTAAGCTTTTATAATATTTCACATGCAAGCTTATAATTAAAGTATAAGTAGCATACTTTCAGATTTCATATTTCATTTATAAGTTTTGAAAATAATTTGGATTTAGTGATAATAGCCACTCATATTTTATTTTAGCCAACACATGCACATTTGACATAAAGTAAACAATTTCATTTTAAAATTTAAAACATGAAATTATGAATGCATGAAATCACATGGCATACAACTTAACATGTTGGGGAAAGATTCAAAGTAATGAAAGCATGTAAACAAACTCACTTCACTTAAATCCTAAAGACATTCTTATAGAATAATAGAATAAATCAAAGTGAATTTCAATGTAATTTTTGTTTAGTTTGAAGTTTGATTTAATTTTGAAAAGGTGAGATGAGTTTACAATTCCTAACCCATTCCCACATGTGTTTTATATTTCTGTTTAATTTTTAAAAAGTTAGATCCATTTTATGTATTGATTAGTTAAGGTATGAATTAAGTAACCCTTACCTAGACCACCTTAGAAGAATTAACTAAATAATTATGAGTCAATGAGTGAACATAAAACCACAAAGAATTTAAATTTTAATGCACCTAATAATGAAAAGGCCTAATGCAATTTGGCTCACAATTAATTAAGCTAAGGGGTTAGCTTATAATTTCAAAACACCCTTTCATACTAATGAATGGGGTTTTTATTTTCTTAATTGAACTTAGGCTATTAAACACCTAAGCATCTACCCAAGGTAGATTAATTAAGTTCTGGAACTTTTTAGAATTTTTAGAAAATTGATTAATGGGATAATTAATGAATTAACCCTTAATTAAGAGGAGATTAAGGACAAAAGAGGAGGTTTGGGGAATACCTTAGAGGAAATGCCCCAAAATTATTTCATAAACCTCTACTTACCTTAATCAACCCTAATGGTAAAACCACCATTATACCTAATTATGCTTAATTACATGAGAAGGGTAATTATGGAAACCACATGCAATTACTTCAAAGCCTTCAATAAATCCCAATAAATTAAAGAGAGGTCATCCCCAAAACTTACCCAAGAAATTTGGATTAATCAAAAGCCTAATCAAAGAGTAATTAGTAAAATACATTTTAATAAAACCCAAATTTAGAGAAAATCATAATTCAAAACTCATCAAAATTAATTTTAAAATGTTCTAGGTTTAATTATCTATCCAAAACATTTTATTTCATATTTTTTTCTAAATTTTTATGAAGAGTTATGCATTTTTGAAGATCCATGGATTAATTAAAAATTAATTAAGCATTTTTAATTAACCCTAAGTAATCCCTAGCTCACGATGCGTATGGGGCGTCACGAACTTTACATCATCGTGAGGGGTAACAGATGTCACATCCCAAATGGTAGTAACGCATATATTCTATGTCCATCAAAGATCAAAAGAGGATTCACCCACAATTTATAAAGGATCAGTTAACTAAACATGCTAAATAATTTCCATCTAAAATGCGGATGAATGGTTGAGATGAGCCAAGTTCTTCCCCTTGATCAACAGAGACCGTCCATGATCAAGGGGAAGATCCAAGCTCGATCTAGCATTGAATCAAACCAAAATTAACCCACACCATCTAGAGACAAAGAGCACAATCCAACCAAAAAATGTGAAAAATTTCTTTCACAAAGCTCCACACCACATTGAGTTTAGTGATCCATACCTCAGGAGGATCACCGGTGCTCGAGATCATTGAGGTAGCTTCTAGTGGAGATGAAGCCATTGAAATTCCTAGGCCTTGGGATTGAGTGGCTTGCTCTATGGACCAACACCACTTGATCATCATTTTAATCCAATTCTCTCCTCTCCTTGCTATGGGAACTCCAATGGAAGCTTGAGATATTGGTCCTTAAGAAGTGTGAGGAGGAATTGGGAGGCAATCAAGTGTAAAAGAAGTTGGCAATTCACCTCCTATTTTCACTTCAAAAGCGAAGAAGAAGGAAGAGCTCTAGGAGGCTTAGGATCAATCCCTGGATCCTCCGGCTTCCTATTCTTCAATCGACCTGAGTGTAAAATGGATTGCCAACTTCCCATGTGCTGAATTTTGAGCTTAAGAGGAGTTTGAAATTTTATTTTAAGTTTTTTCTTTGGTCTCTAGGGACCAAATGGGCTGACCCAAACCCATTGGGTTGGGTACCACTCATCATCTAAGTCCCCTTGAGCTTTTAGGAAAGCCTCAAGTGATTGTGAAGAGGTTATGACCAAATTACCTATGGGTTAGGCCAAAATTTGTTTTATAGCCTAGGGGGTAGGATGGTCATTTTGCTATTTTCCACTTTGGACATGTTGGGTATGTGGAGTAACTAGGTTTGGTTAAGTTTCATTGGATTTGGAATCCATTTGATAGGGTTTGGCTCATGTTGACCCATTTAGGTCAAAATGGGTCAACTTGGGTCAAGTTGACCAATAGGTCAAATTGGGTCAAACCAAGGGTTGTCAAGTTCATATGACCATTTGAAATGTGTGGCTTTGGTTTGATTCAAATATATTTGGTTCTATATGTCACTTAGGTCAAATGGGTCAAGTTGACCTATTTGACATTTGACCTATTTGAGGTAGGTCAAGGGTAGGTTTAGGTTAGTTAGCCATATGGAGTGGATTTGTATCTTTGTTTCAATCAATTTGGGTTAATTAATTTTGGCTCAACATGACCCCTTTAGGTCATGTTGTCCAAGGTCAATTGGGGTTGGGTTGGCCAATTGAGGCTTTGGTCAAGTTCCACAAGTGATTTGGGATGGACTTGACCCATTGGTTCCAATCAATTTGGCTTAGATCGTTTTGACATTTTGACCCTTTAGGTCAAAATGGGTGGGTCAAGTGGGCCAATTGGGCTAGGTTAGCTCGATGTTAGCTTTGGTTCAAGTTCAAACATAGGAGTGAACTTAGATCAATGGTTTCAATCAATTTGGCCTATGGTGGAATTTGGAATGTAAGGTTTCATTTAGGTTAAGTGTTGACTCAACCCTTATTGACTTGGTTTGACCTAATTTGGTTGATTGATCATCCAATGATGATTGTTGATCATGATGAGAGGGATATATGAGTTTGGTTCAATCCAATTTGGTTAGGATCAAAAGTTGGCGCATAAGGTACTTTAAGTCACTTTGGGTCAAGTGAGCCAAAGTGGGTCAAATGGCTTGGTCGAAGCTTGATTTGAAGTTGATTGATCTTGTATATGGACTTATGATTGGAATATAAATCCATTTACAAGTGTTTTGAAGTCAAATAGATTTAGATCCATTTGAAAATTTCATATTCAAAGGAAGGATATGAAAGGGTCTTGGGTTTGATTTTTTGAATTAGGTTTTGATGATTGAAGTTTGGTTTACATATGAGCTCATGATTGTAGGATTGATTAAACCATGAGAGAAAATCAAGAGTTTGGCTTGATTTGAAAGTGATTTGACTAAGTTCAAGATTTTGGCTTGAAAGGCTTAGATTTGATTTTGAGTGGATTTAAGTTTGATTTTTGGAATTGATTTTGATTGTTTGAATTTATATTTCATTTATATATGTGAATAAAAGAATATAAATTGATCATGAGAAAATTTTGAAGTGGTTTAATCATGATGTTAAATCCATTAAAGGGAAAAGATTTTAAAGGATTTTGGAATTTTAAATTGAAATTTAATTTTTGAATTGGATTTGATTGATTTATATTTATATTTCATTTATATATGAGAATAAAAATGAGAAAAAGTTTTGAGAAAATCCTGAATTTGAAATGGTTTGATCATGATTTAGGTTAAATCTATTAAAGGAATTTAATTTAATTTAAGGGAATTTCAAGGATTTTAAATTTGTGGGTTTGAATTGATTGATTTATATTTATATTTCATTTATATATGAGAATATAAATGAGAATATAAATAATTTTTGAGAAAATATCATGAATTTGAATAGGTTTTGATCAAGGTTTAAGATTGATTTTGGCTAAGTCTTTTAATGGAAAATTAAAGGACTTAAGAAAATTTTCATGAATTGATTTGGAGTTTTGAGTTTAGTTTGATTGATTTTCATTTATATATGTGAATATAAATGATATAAATGGATTATGAGAAAATCTCATAGGTTTGAATAGGTTTGAATCATGATTTTGGTTAAGTCCTTAAGGGAAGAATTAAGGACTTAGGCAAAATTTGGACTTAAAATTTTGATGGATTTTGATCATGGGTTTTCAATCATAGATTTCAATCATGGATTTCAATCATATGAAGTTGATTTGGATTTGAAGGAAATTAAATTGAATTGATTTGGAGTTTAACTTGAAGGAAGGAAAGTGAGGAATGGTTTAAGCTAAGGGTAGGAAGTTTTCCTAACACCCCTAAGGCATGACCTATTCCTATGGCTAACTCTTTTAAGTCTTCTAGGGCTAGGTTGAGTGTCCACCTAATCACTAGATGTGTCATAAGACTAAGGAACTCTTAAAGTCTAAGAGAAGTCCTATGTCTTAAATAGAGGGGTTGAGAGCTCATCCTAAAAATGAGGTCAACAAAGGGCGTCCAATAGCTGTGTGTGAGTGGCAAGGAACACCGCATGTATTGGTGTTGACAAAATGATCAACAACACCGAGAGATCACAAGCACTAAAATATAATACAACCAAGAAAAGAAAGAATCGAGCTTAGTGCAATGTGGCTCTACTTATGTCTAAGACATAAGAGAGAGGAAGAACCCCACTAAGGGATAGAGTGTGAACCTTCCACTCAAGTTCAAGTCATCCACAAGGGGATGAGAGGTTTGATTTGATTCTAATTTTTTAGGTTTGAATTTTTAGAATGAACCTTTTTGCAATGGGTTATACAATAGGAGCCATGGAGGCTAAGACCTAACTAGATTTACCAATCCAAAGGGATAGTCTACTAAGCACATAGTAGGACTAACCAACCAAAGGGATGCCTTGTATATTGTAGGAAGAAAGTAGTAGACTTACATCCTCCAAGTAAGGAGGTAATCTATTAAGGCAAAATTGAACCCAACCTAGTGACTATTGAGTGAATGCCATGGGGACTTAGATTAACTCAAAGATAGTCAAGATTGATTTCATTTTCCAAATTTGTTTTATGGATTCTAGCAATGGAGAAGAGAAGCTTAGACTTATCTAGATTTTTTAACAAAAGGGAGTAGCTTCACGATGGGAGTATTATCCACCAAAGGAGTGCCTTTTGGTAAGCAATGATCAATTTAAGTGAAGAAAGCTCGGGACTCACATCTTCCACTAGAAAAGACCACAGTGATTGGGCAACAAATCAACCCACCTAGGGCATCATTTATGACAATCATGCTAGAAAAAATGTCATAGTCTTCCAAAGCGAATGACTGGGGCAACCTCAAAAATAGATTGAACCCGACCTAAGGGTGACTACTGAGTGTACCACCGAGGATTTATCTCAACTCATGTAGTCACAATTCTATAGGAGTTTTGTTGACACCCTAAAGATAGATGCTCTTGGGAAAAGGGGGCCCCTTGGGGGCTTAAATTCCTAATCCACAAGTGAATTAATTTTTATTTATTTATTTTATTTTGTTTTTTTATCATGGACCCTGTTATTTTGCGAGGGATCAAACTGAGAAATAGCTTATATTAGCCAAGACCTATCTCAGATTTACTGAACCAAGAGAAATTTGTGCATCCGCTAAACAAATTTTCCAACCATGTGGCTACCAGGAAAGGGGAACTCCAATCCAAAAGTAACCGGTAATGTCTAAATGGTCAAAAGACTTGATCCAAATAAGTGCCCAAGGGATGGGGTAAGGGCTTAATCCAACACCTGAGAAGATGACATGTCATATATCCAATAGGTATTCGTGTCCAACTCAAGGAGAAATCTCGAGACTCATATGCCAAGAGTGGTGTACACACGTGAGCCGATAAGAAACATCAACCAACCTAAGGTGCCCATCATCATAATCGCCTAGAAAGAAAGCTCAGGGACTCACATCTTTCTATTATGGAACTGACCGATAGTCATCTTCGCGATATGACCTAGGCACCATGAGTGAATGCCACTGGGGACTTATATCAAAAGTAGTCAAGAGGAAAGGAGCCTAGGGACTTATCTCATAAATACTCAACCTAGTTAGAACATGATGGCTAGTTCAAGAAGAAAGCACGGGGACTCACATCTTCTTAAATGAAGTCAATCATGAGGTAGCTTACTGGCTGGGCAGTGAAGCATACCATATTAACAAGGTGCTCATTGGTTTGCAATGATCAAGTTAGGAAGAAAGCACTGTGACTCACATCTTCTCCAACAAATGACGGGGTGACATACTAGCAAAGTATGTAAACCCCAATTGAGCCTAATGAGTGTCATGAGGGCTTGCTCCCATAAATAGCTCAAGATAAAGGATTTGTTGTTGTGCATGTGCTAAAAGGAATAGGATGCCTCGGGGACTTTTACACCTACCTTAAAACACGCTTAGAATTATGAAATTATGTCATGATGGAACAAGAATTCCCACTAAGAAAGGATGCCGCTGTTCTCTCACACCGACTTAGTTATGCTAATCAAAATAGGATGCCTCTTTCTTACACCTATTCTAATAGCATGAGATTATGTTTTGTGTTATGAAAGAGGATAAGATGCCACTGGGGACTCTTACACCTACCCTAAACATCATGGGATTCAAAAGATAAGCAACAACAAAGAAGAGAAGATTTGATGAATGGAATTATATTTTTGTTCTTTTATTAATAATTATTTTCAAACAATATTTATTTCATGGGTAATATTTCTTTAGATAGAGCCCATTAATTGGAAGCATCGAGTGTCTCTTACAATCAATAAGATAAGATCCTCCTTGGTAGGCCTCTCTATGACATGTGGCCTTCCCAAGTGGTTCAAACTTGCCTCCCATCTTTGATGGGCAACAATTGGTCTCCTGGACTAACACAAGTTCTCCTACTTAGAAAGACCTAGGGTAGACCAGCTTTTTGTGAGCTTGAATCATTTTGGCCTTGTACAACTAGGTTTTGGCATGAGACTCTCCTCCAAAGCTTTGAGCTCTTTTAACTGCAACTTTGCATTCTCTATAGTGATTTTGTTACCTAATGCTATCCTTAGTGATGGGAGTTGAACTTCTAAAGGAAGAATGGCTTTGGACCCATACACTAAGGAAAATGGGGTAGACTGAGTTGGAGTTTGGTATATGGTGCAGTAGGCCACAAGGCTTCAACCAACCCATTCCACTATTATTATCTTCAAGAGTTTTCTTCAATATCTAGATGAGTTTTGTTGAATGCTTCTAAACCATTAGCAGGGTAGTAGATGGTGGAGTATCTCCAATCTATACCATATGTCTTCGAAGTTGTTGATCTTAGTGCTTTTGAATGCGCATCATCGATATAATTCATCGAGGCACCCAAACCTATATACGATATGGTTCCTTAAAATTGAAGCACATGGTGAGTTGTGACTTCGAGTGGGATGGCTTTCCCACTTGGAAAAGTAGTCAACTAAGATGAATCGATGACCCTTGGAAGAAGGAGGATCGATCGAACCTACATGTCACCCCAACACTCAAATGGCCATGAAGCCAATGTAGGGTGTAGAATAGGTGGTTGGTGGAGGACCACACCGTACACTGATACCACCTCCTAGCTACATCCATGCAATCTATAATCATAGAAGGCCAGTAGTATCCAAGTCTTTTAATCTTCATCTTCATCTTCAGACCGGATTGATGCGCTCCACATAGACCTAAATGTACATTGGTTGTTACCAATGGCTTCATGTTTGTCTAAACAACATAACCACATTTGGTCAAAGGACCAGACAAGGTGCCATCAACAAGAGAGGAAAGAGCTCTCTTTTTACCCGATTGTGATTTCTCTTGAGGTAGTTTAGGTTCAAGTAAATGGTTGCCTCCAATCTAGCTCCTTGTCCATTTTGGCAATGACAACCTCCTCTTCAAGAGAAAGTCTCGATGAGTTCATCATCAAGGGATAGGATATTGGACCCTTATTGAAATGGACTCATCTGACATGATCTTTGGCAAGTTTTTCCAAAGCATCTACTACATTCTCTGGAGAACCTTGTAGATGGTGACCGTGGCCAGCTTTAATCATAACAATCAAAGCCTCACACTGGTGGTCATAGGGTTGAGAAAGATAGTATGAAATCTCATCATGGTTAGAAGAACTATTCCTACCCCGCCTTTGGAATAGATCGTGGTGCTTCACCTTTAAGAAGTAAAGCACCATCAAAATATATCTCCCATATTTATTCCCTAAGTTCATGATTTGTTCATCATCAGATCACTAAATGAGAATAGATGTAGTGCTATCTGCCAAGACAAAGTGATCAGGACCAAAGTATTATGAGAGTAAGTGAGGGTTAAGAGATCAAGTTCACCTTATGAGAAAGCATGTGTCGAAGCTTTGATATGAAAGATCAAAGCTAGGCAAATGTTTCATTTGGATCAAGAGGGATCGATTGAGGTAGTAGAGTGCGCTCTTCCTTCATCATTGGCTTGGGCCAACAGAGTGCCGAGAGAGTCATCCAATGTAGTATAAAGGATACTGATAGGCTAGAACTGCTTCACCAAGTACTTTGATGATGTCTTCAAGGCATGCTAGCACTTATCATCCCACTTAACTTGGCATCCTTTTGACAAGTTATAATAATGGCTTGCATCTCCCCGATAGGTTTGAGATAAAGCTGTCTTAGACCATCCTTGAAAGGATCTAAGTTTAGTTAAACTCTTAGGAAGTGGCATTTCTAAGATAGGTTTAATCTTTTCAGGATCTATTTCTATTTCCTAATGTTGAACAATAAACCCAATGAATTTTCCTAAAGTGACTTCGAATGCACACTTCAGGGGATTCATCTTGAGGTTATATTATCTTAACCATTTGAAAACAACTCTCAAGTTAAAGAGATGATCTTCCTTTTCTAAACTCTTGACTATTAAATCATCAACATAGCACTCAACTTGATGATGGATGAGCTCATTGAAGATCTGATCCCGGTATGGTAGCACGATTTTAAGGCAAAGGCATGACATAAATAGAAGATTCATTGTTTCAAAAGCGTGTTTCTTTCATCAGAGACATCATAATTTGGTTATAGCCAGATGACCCATCCATGAAAGAGAAGATGACATGAGTATAGGAAATATCCATGATTAATTCTGGTATAGGAAGTGGAAACTCATCCTTAGGACATGCCTTATTTAAGTAAAATTGATGCAAATGCAATTTGGCCATTCTTCTTCTTGATGACACTAGCTAACCGTAGGATATTTTTCTTCCCATGAAAACCATCGATCAATTTCTTGACTTAAAATGACCTATTGTTCAACTTCTAATCGCATGTCTAGGTGCTTGGGTAACGTTAGGATCTATTAGCTTGTAGACGTATGGAGATAATCCGCATTTCCATAACTCCATGTGAATAGTCTTTAAACTAAGTCAGCCTAACTAAGTCATTGGTTTCTTCATTCAATAATGAACTGATGTATGTCGAAGGATTTTCAAAGGTTGATTTCTTTAAGCTTGTCGATTGTTGAATGAATCTCCTCTTCAAATTTTGTGCCTCTTTGACTTGGAGATCATCTGATCATCAAGTTTCTAAACAAACACTCTCATAAGAGTTGGGATGTGAGAAGAACTTATCGACTCCAAATTTGGTAACAACTAGGTAATAATCTTCATCATCCAGACCCACTATGTGAATCTGTCTCTTGATTGTTTCCTACCCATTGTTCCATAGCTGAAGTATTCACCTATGCTTGGACCAAGTGTGAGGAACTAAACCTTTAGTATAAGATTTTGAACACAAGGTGAGTAAAGCCAAAAGGTAATTCTATTAATTCTTTAGTATCTTCCAAGTCCTACATCAAGCTCGGACTTGAGGATGATGAACCCAAAAGAACCTCTCGCTTCATGTCAAAGACTTAGGGACTTCTTAACTACCTTCAAACTTTCTCGATGTGAGGTTAAAAGGTTCCCAGACATAGTTTCACATAAACCAAATACTTTACTTTTCTTGAATGGTCTTCTCTGGATCAAAAGTCACCTCCAATGATCATTGAGAGGGGTTGGTGGTATACAATCACATTATAACCCTTTGAATTCCAATGTGAATAGAAGGGTACTCTTATGAATCGAACATGACCTCTACTCAAGGCCAACTAGTCTCCCACCTCTATTGCCATATTTCTACCTGCCTGGTGGAGGTTGAGCCATTCTAGCCACATGTCCATGATGGAATGACCGGGTTGGAATGTGACATGATCCACTTCTTCTTCAATTCCTCTTGTGCTAGACTTTCCTTTTCATTTTCTTTTATCTTTTCTTTTGCTTCATTTTCTTTTAATTTTGTATTTGCATTTAAATTTTGTCCAAGAGAAAGGTATTTTGAGGAAGATAGTATGCATCCTCATAGATCTCAACCTTTCTAACTAAAATAACTTTTTCATCCTAACATGGTACTTTTCCATCTTTTTTGAACTTGATCATTGATAAGGAAGGATGGAATGATCTTAGTTTGATGTATCCAAGTTCAAGAAAGTAGTGAATGAAGTTTGAATCAATGATGTAACTGCTTCATCTTCATCTATAAACACTATGAACCCAAAGTCCCACCATCATTGAATCCTCAACATCATCTTTCTCCGAACATGTGATCTTCAAGAAGGTAGACTCATAATCAATCATTGAATCTCAAACCATGGTCAAACATGTCCATGTCATATGATGAATTCGAATCCATTTTTTCAAAGGTGATCCATCTTCATAACTTATCAATCATCTAAGAACAAAATCATGATCATAGATGATTGATTCCCCATCTCTATACATATGAAATACTAGCTTATGTCAACTTCTTAGATGAGAGGATGTTGTAGTCCATTTGTCCTCTACAAGCAGGGGTGGAGCAAGAAAGGGGTTTTGATCTTACCAATGACTTGTTTCTCTCTATCTAGACCTAAAAGGTAGAACCTCCATGAAGGTGATAATCTGAGGCAAGGTGGTGCTAATGTGCTCAACAACTTCTATGGGATTCTCAAGATGATTCCAAGTCATCTTAAGGTGAACCCATATATGAGTTTAAAGTGTCTATTAATCGAGAGGAACATTTGCTTAATCCTTGGGGTGTACATGAATCCTCATCTCCAAGTCATATTTGGTCACTCTTCAAGATACCAAGATCATTTTATATCTTAACCAAGTATTTTAGGTTCTCACTTTCTTCATAAGAAAATATAATGCATCTACTCCTAAGGTCATGGACTGAGATGCTAGATCCATCAAGGAGACTTCCCACTTATCACCTGAGCTACCAACTCTCCAAATATACTATTTTATTCTATCTATGTAAAGCCACTCATCCACCTAAGCATCCTCATCTATAACACTTAACTAGTCTATGATTGAACAGACCATAGTCAAAGGTCTTAACCATCAAAATCAAAGAAAGATCAAAATTATTATAGTTAATTAGACTTGAAGAGTTATTTTAGAATAGAAGACAACTCATTAAATGTAATTCAAATCAGCTTTTCTTCTTCGGAATTATTTGGGGTACAAAGTAGAAGTCAAGTAGAGTGTGGTGGAGTAAGGGATTTGATGCCCTTATCCATTGATACAAGAGTTCTACTAGTAGAAGAAAAGAAGAGCTAGTGGTAGAAGTCATGGAAGCTACAAGGTAGAGGCTGGACACATCGGTGGCTGAGCTAAAGGGCTATCGGCCACACATGCCGAGCTCCCACTTTCCTAGAGTTGGCACTGGCAACTTGCAAACCTTCCTTAGTGTTGAAGGTTTGAGCTGACTCATGCACTTGTAAGGAAAGATTCTTGATCTTCTGATTTATTTTCTTAGAGATTTTAGACAAAGAAATGTCCCAACCTTCTTTGGTTTTGGTAGGATCACTTGTATCCCCAAGGATTACCCTAATGGAACTAGAAGGTTGTTCCATAAGGTATTCCTTTGGGATATAGCACCATCTTGAAGTATGTTCAAGCCATTGAATGTAATCCTCCAAAAAACTTGGCCTAGCATATGGTGGTAAGGGAAAAGTTTGGATCATGACTTTTACCTACTTCCTAGGTTGGTAACTAAAATTAGGTTTCTTTAAGAGATTCTTAAAGATTTTCTTGATTATCTCCCTCTTAAAAAAATGAAGGTTTGTTTAACTTATCTAGAAGAGTAGGTGGACCATAGCTACCTAGCGGATATGCATGCAGCTAGTGGTATGGTGAGAGGATGTTTGCCATGGAGGCTGTGGAGGCCGTATGGTGCCTGGTGGCAAAGGAGGTGGAGGCTAAGGTCATGGTCTCTAACCCATCTCTCGCTGCTTCCCTCAACTACTACTGTTCCAAGTTTCTTCTCATAATCCTTTTGGGATTTATGCTTGGGCAACTGATCTAGAAAAGGTAGCTATTTGGCCTCCTTAGACTAGCCACTTGATTATTAGCTTCAAATGTCTTGATAGTGAAGCCCTTAAGCATGAAGGTGACCGGCCATGGATATTCTTCAAGAGAATCTCAATGGCATGTTATTCGATAGAGGTTCACACTTCATACCCAGTTATCAGAAATATAATCAACAAGTGACCGAGTGCTGTTGGGCTATAACGAGATCACCTACATTAACCCTTTTTTGAGCTCTAGCAAATCTTTTGATGAAGAGTTGCTCTAGATCAGCTAATGTCTTTATTGAACCATTGGGCATTTCAGCATACCAATCAAAAGTGATACTCGCTAGGCTATTGACAAAGAGTCTAAAGAGTAAAGCATCACTGCCACCTGCATTGCAATAACTGGCCCTGAAGTGAGCTATATGTTGCCAAGTTCCCACACCGCCATCAAGCTCTTGAAGGAAGGAGAAACCCTTGGGATATATAGCATCAATTCTCTGGTAGGGTCTACCCTTTGAAATTGGTGATCCTCCCTGGGCTTGAGCCAAAGCTTCCTTCACCTCTTGCTCAACCATGGATTTTAGATCATTTTCATGTATGGAGGTACTATCCACTACCTTCCTATACAAGCTAGTGCTACCTTGCTCAATGAGAGGTAGAGTCTTAACTGGGTCTAAGACATGCACAGCCGACTGACATCGACTATACTAGATGAACTGAGGGGCTTGTTCAAGCACCGCACTTGCTAACAAGTCCCGTAACTTGTGCCATCCAATCATTGTCTTTCGCCTTAACTACTATCAAGGTGATGGATTCAGGTGTCTCCTTGATCAATCTCATCATCTTCATGGCCTTCGTTGATCCCTAAGAAGAGATCCTCTAGTATCAACCATGCATATCCTAGCTGAATCCCCCATCAAGTCATCTTTATTAGATCAAAGTGACTCTCTTCATAACCAAGCTCCTAATTCTCTTCTCCATAACATAGTGTTCAACTATCTCATCTAAGGATCGATCTAAACTCAATAGTACAAATAGTTTGGGCTGACCGGTGATTGCTATCATGTAATCGAGAGGCACCGACCTGCCTATAATTGGGGAGTCAATCTGTAAAACTGCATTCACTAGAAGAATGATACTCCCGACATCGGATGTAATAAGGGTAATAATCCTAGATGATCCTCATCGCAACTAAATTATCATCGGAATAGATGCGATAGTCACCATTTGGTTGTATGGGAGTTGGTGAAGGAAGAATGATGCTCGGTCCACCACTCCGCACACCACTAGGTAAAGGTCGCAGAGAGCTCACCCCTATGACAAATGGGTGGTGTGGAGGGGTAGGATCCATAGCCATCACCAAGGTACATTTTTCCCATGATGCCTTCATGGCCTTAGATGGAATGGGAGATGCTGAAACCCATGATGATGGAAAAGAGGTGGAGACTCCACCACTCTGCAGTGAACCGCCATGGTGGTTGGTCCCTGAGGAGAATACTATATGGTGCACGAAATGGAAAATCAACCAAAGCGTAACTAATGACTAACCTCCATCGCTAGTGTGATGATGGGCCTCATCCCTCCCCATGAATAAAGACAATGAAGGTTGAAATTAAACTGAGTGTCCATGCTCCACCTACCAGAAAATGGAGGTAGCATATGACCTCCTACTCCTAGAAACTTTGCACACAAGAGGAGATGATGAATGGATCCTCCGCATCTTCTGAGAGAGGATGAAACTTTGTAACCAGGTGAAGTGATCATGGGAGACTCATCCATGGCTAATCTAGCTGCTGCCTCTAGCTCTCTGGCTATCCGAGTGTGGAACCATTTGACCATATGGTTCTTATTCCTATACTGAGTGCGGGTAGGATGAGAGGAGTGTGAGCTAGACCCATACTCAAATGTGAGGCAAGCCCAAAAATTAGAGAGCCTTACCCCTGAGGTAAACCAGGGAATTGGAACTAGCTGCACACTGGGAAACTGGGTGAATCAACCCATCCTCTTCAGTGAGGAGAGACATCAATCATAATCAATATGAGCTTCACCATCACCTTCTTCTTGTTGACGTGGGGGAATGCCCTCACAAGTGATCCTCCCAAATTTGGCCAAAGTGGATCAAGATCCAAACGAGGGAAGTCGTTCTAAAGCTAGATCCATACCATGAGGGAAAGTAAAGACAAATTTAGAACTAGCCACCAGTAACATAACACAACCCACTCTAACTAAAAAATATGCAATGAGAAATGAACTTGTATCATTTTTTATCTCATAGATTTTGAATTTTGAATTTGAACCCACATCCAACAACTTGGAAGTTAAATGGGGTTCAAATAGATTTGAAGAGATTGATTGAAAGAGGAATTTGAATATGAATCCAAACTTCAACAAATTTAGGTATGTTGAAATATGGATTCAAAATTTTTGATAGGATGCTTCCATAGGTTCATTTATGTTTTGAATTTTGATTTTGAGGACCCTTTCCTTTAACAAATTTGGGTATGTTAAAGTAAAAAATGATTTTGTTTGTGTTCAATTGTTTAAAATTTAGAATTCTTACTTAGCAAATGCTTAGTGAAGAATCTAAGTGTTTTGTTTAATTTTGAAAATAGGATTCTTAGCAAATTTAAGTATGCTAAGAAAATCCTAAGTGTTTCATTTTTTTGAAATTTTTTTATTTTAAAAAGGGTAGGATCCTTAGAAAATTTGTTATGCTAATCCTAAGTGTTTTGTTTTATTTTGAAGTGTTTTGAAAGTAGATTCAACTTTAGTAAATGCTAAAGATGAAGTCCCACTTGTTTTATGAAATGGAAATTTCACTTAGCAAATTTGAGTATGCTAAATGAAATTCCAAATGGTGTGTTTAAAATTTTGATTTCATTTATTATGAAAATGGAAACTTCTCTTAGAAAATTTGGTATGCTAAGGGAAGAAGTACCAAAAGGTTTTTGAAAATTTTGATTTTTGGATTTGGAAGCTTTACTTAACAAATTTGGGTATGTTAAATAAAGTTCCAAATATGTTTGAAAATTTTGAGATATGATTTTTTGATTTTGATTTGGAAACTTTACTTATAAAATTTGATTAAATTCCAAATGTGTTTTGAAAAAAATTTTGGATTTGGAGACTACTTAACAAATTTATGTTAAGGAGGTTCCAAATTTGTTTAGATTTTGAAATATGATTGTTGATTTTGATTTTCAATTTGAAACTTACTTAGCAAATTTGATTATGCTAAGTGAGGTTCCAAATGTATGTTTGAAATTTTTTTGAAATATGATTGTTGATTTTGGATTTGGAAACTTCACTTAGCAAATTTGATTATGCTATGTGAAATTCCAAATGTATGTTTGAATTTTTTTTGAAATATGATTGGTGATTTTGATTTTGATTTTGCATTTGAAAACTTTACTTAGCAAATTTGATTATGCTAAATGAAGTTTCCAAAATGTGTTTTGAAATTTTTTTGAAATATGGTTGTTGATTTTGATTTTGGATTTGGAAACTTTACTTAGCAATTTGATTATGTTAAATCAAATTCCATATGTGTTTTGAAATTTTTTGAAATATGATTGTTGATTTTGATTTTGATTTGGAAACTTTACTTAGCAAATTTGATTATGCTAAATGAAATTCCAAATGTGTTTTGAAAATTTTTGAATTATGATTATTGATTTTGATTTTGGATTTGGAAACTTTACTTAGCAAATTTGATTATGCTAAATCAAATTCCAAATGTGTTTTGAAATTTTTTTGAAATATGATTGTTGATTTTGATTTGGAAACTTTACTTAAAATTGATTATGCTAAGTGAGGTTCCAAAATGTGTTTAGAAAATTTTTGATTTAGAATTTGAGACTTCACTGACAAATTTGGATATGTTAAATGAAGTTCCAAATGTTGTTTGAAATTTTTTTTTGAAATATGATTGTTGATTTTAATGTTTTGAAAAGAGGGCTTCAACAAATTTAGGTATGTAGAATGGAGATCAATTTTTATTTCTGAAGTATGAAATTTTTGTGTGTGATTGCTTTTCTTTATTTTTCTTTTTTTGGAAAAGGGAGGAATTCCAACTTAAAACATATGTGGGAAATGATATATATTGAATGAAATCTTCATTTAATAAATTAGTATATTAAATGAAGGTATTCATGTATGCTTTTTTTTGAAAATTTTAATTTTGTTTATAAATGAATGGAAATAGAAAGATTCATGTGTGCTTTTGAAAACTTTATGATTATGATTATGATTTTTTTGAAAAAATGATTGTTCATTTTATTTTGAAAATGAAATCTTCATTAAAGTGAATTGAAAGAAGATGTTCATTTGTGTTTTGGAACATGTAACAATTATGTGAATTGTTAAATGAGGGTGAAGAAATTTTGTGGAAAATATTTTATTAAGTGCATTTTTTGGAAAGGTGCTTTTGAAAAGGTAAAGTTCTTTATGGAAGATTTATTATTTTAGGATGAACCTTTGCTTATAATTAAAATGATAAGGAAGAAGTCTTAAAGATGTTTTCTTTTTATTTATTTAGATCTTCATCATTTTACCCATTGAGGACCCAACGGGGTTTGAAGACCAACAAGGAATGCGTCCTAAAACCTAAAGATGTTAACTTAACTCAATGAAATGAGCTAAGTGCAATGAAAGAAGAAGGATAGTCTTGGATTCATACCAAAGTACAAACCCATATTGATACTAAAGATAATGATCATTTACCAAAGATGGAGAGAGGAACCATCCTAAGTGGGAAAAATCTATGGTGAATAAATTCTATAAAACCTTCAAAAGAAAGAAAGAAGAGACCTATAGAAATTCATCTTGGTAAGATGCCATGTAGATGTACTTATTTAGTGATCATCAAGGAAATAGTGTACTATCTGAAAGATAGCACTACCCTTTAATGGACCTAATCACCTCAATAAGGACTCTAAGGATAGTATATGCAGAGATTCTTCCCTACTTTACATGGAAAAGTTAAAAGTTTATTTTAAACCAAAGTTCCCCCCATAGTTAATTACATCTTAAAGGATGATCCCTTAGGAAAAATTAAAAATGATCATCTTTGAAGATTCCAATAGAAAGGACTATCAATCGATTGGTTTATGTTTGAAGATCAAAATGGGATTGATCAAAAGAGGGATTTATTATAAGCCATAATAAGATAAGTAGAGATGCCCATGATGCTAGAAAGAGCATCTCACTATCCTATAGGCTTTACATTTTGAAATTGATTTAGTTTGTTTAAGTTGAATTTTTTTCATTAGAATTTTAGACTTAAGATTCCTTAACACAAGATTAAGGAAATGCCTAGAGGTGAGGAATTACGAGAAGCAACCCTAACCTAAATCTAGGAGCAGCCTAAGCACCTAAATCTAAAGTGAAAAATGGTAATTGGTTTGCCTCCACAAGAGAGGACAAACCACCATGGCTTGGACTTACAACCGCCTGGGTGGCCAACCAACTCCTCCTCCAAAAATTCATGCAAGTCTTTATGCTTGCAAGATAGCGGCTATTATTTAGAAAGAGACTAAGTCCTTAAACTCACTCCCTAAAGAGACTAGATCATGTAAGGGACATGCTTCAAATGACATAAATCTAATGCAATTCAAATTTTATTTTAATTTTAATTTTGGAAAATATTTTGACGCTAATAGGATTTTATGACTAATGAGAAAGAAGATTATTGGCCAAAATGAGAAGGGAGATGTGAGTTTCCACCAAAAGGTCAAGGTCTCTAAAAGTGGAAGCCCTCCAATCAAGAGTGAAATAAGATGCATTTGTGCATGATATTATAAATAAATGCTCATCCATAAGGGTTGCTAATTCTTTTATCTTGATTTTAAACCTAAGCTTTAGGTGAGGTTATGAGTTGTTTAATTTTAATTTGAATTGTTAAGTTGTAAAAGATTTATTTTTCCCTAAAGAGCCTAATCCACATCCATACATAAAGCAAGGAAGAAACTAGGAAAATCATGCCACTTAATGCAAAAGCTAAACAAATCATCAATCAATTTATAAAGCTAATTAAAAGAATAAATGGTCGTGGTGCACCACCGCACAAACCTAAAATATAAAATGTGGGTAGCCAAGCTCCCCTTATACAACCTAGATTACAAATGAATTAAATTACAATTAAGCAAAGGAATTCTTTATTATGGGGGTCTTCAAGCTTTATTCTATCTTTTTTCTTTCTTCTTTTTTTTTCTTCTTTGGTTCCTTCTTTGATGGTTGGATGGTAGATGCTCTAAGTTTCATATGGTGCATAAGATAAGATCTTATGACCAATGCTCATCCTAATCCACATAACAAATCATTCCAAAATCATAATTATACAAATTTTACATGAAAAGGGAAAAGTGGAAATCTAACTAACACCAAAAATAAAGATTAGCTAAAACACACCACAAATCCCAAGCATGTAAATTATACTTATCACCCACACATGGGTGACTAAGTCCACGCCTATAGATTATGCTTAGGGTATAATGCATCTACAAGCAAAAGCATTTATATTTTTATTTATGATAGCACCCCTTAAGCACAATCCCTCAGAAAATAAGACTCCTACCATTCATTCTATGAGCATACACCCTAACATCCAGTCTAAACATATATCATAAAATAAAACATAACATCAAACCATGCATCGACTTAACCTAAGGCTAGAAGTGGTGACTTAGGCTAATGTGTGTGCTTTGAAGGTTTGTGTGGTATGCTTAGCTATGGCTTTAGGTTCAAATTTTCTAAGTGTGAAGGACATGTTGAACTTAGAGGAGGGTTTCATATTTAAGTTTTTTGGTTGATTGTATTTCATGTTTTAATTTGGTTTAAGTGAAACCTATAATTAATTACTAAGTTATGAAGAGAGGGAAAAGAGAAG